>JAWNOR010000007.1:0-1200000 GCA_035045885.1 Drosophila borealis | reverse complement strand
GAACTAGGGTTTCACACAAATGCAGCGCACTTAGTTGACGCAGCCAAGAGCGAAAGGCAAACAACGAACAATTTACTAAACCTATGCGATAATATGGCGGCAGCAGCAGAGACGAACTTAATATATGGCCTAAAAAAACCAGGCAAATAAAAGCCCAAAGCAGTTTACATTTTGATTTTGCCAGAAGCCAAAAGTCTTTGCTCAAACTCAAATATCAACTGAACAACGCGCATTGTTAAAGTTGTGCGTGCGTGTGTGTATGTGTGTGTGTGTGTGTGTTGCCAATAAAATTCAAGTGGCTAACAAAAGCATTCAATATGTATATATATATATTATATATATATATGCGCGTCTATATACGTGTCTATACACTTCAAAGCGTGATTTGTGTGGCATGCTGCGTATGAGCAATATTGAGATATTGCTCATACGCCGCATGGCGCTGCCAAGCACAAAGCGCTGCCATTGTCGCTGCTCACACTCTCTCTTTCTCTCTCTCTCTCTCTGTCTCTCTGCGCCTGCTCCTAAGTTGCAACTTCTGTGCGCTGGTAATTTAAATCCCATTTGCCGCACACAATTTTTATGGCTCAATCTCTATGTGTATACACACAATCTTGGCATTATGCTTTAGCTTATATCCTTGCCCTTGCCTTGACAAGCGGCGACCTTCAGCTTCAGCTGCGACGTCCAGCACTTGAGCCACACAACACCACACACACACACACACACACACACACACACACACACACACACACACACACCGCACACACACTAGCGCCTTATCGGGGCATGCCTCATAATGAACTTGAGTGATAATCCTTGCGCTCACCAAAAAAAAAAAAAAACAAAAAATAAAGAAGAAAAATGAAAAACGAAAGGAAAATCAAAATGTCAAGCAGCTTGCACAGCAATGGGTTTTTCTACCAGCAGCTGCTCAAGTGTCTTCTAAAGCGTTTTGTCTGCGCTGCGCTTGGCCGCAACTTGACTTTGACTTTGGCTAGCCAAAGCGCAAAGATTTAAATTGTTAAATTACCAAACGAATAAATAATCAAGGGTCTCGCTAACTGTTATGTGCACTGCAATGACATAGTTAAAGCTGGCAATTTATGGCCCATCAACGTAATATTAGACAATTATTCAAAGACGGATTCTGGCTCGAGTTCTAGGATGATGTCTTGTCTTAGCTTAAGTCCATAGTTAACAGAAAGTAGCATGAATAGTTTGCAGATTACTTTTGAAAAGTTTAAAAGCATTAAAACTTGTTATGAGCTTTAGAATTTGTGTGTTCTATATAAAAACTGCAGGGCAAGTTTTTTAAACTTTCTTTTGTCCAATCAATTTATTTTTAGTCGCCATTTGGTTGTCTTTTGTTAATATATTATTTTAATATTGTGTATTTTTTCCTAAAAAACGTAATTAGCTTATTTAACTGTTGCACTTTAAAATACGATTGTTTAAAAAGTATAGAAAGTAAAAAAAAAGGTTGTAAATTTAACAGAAAATTGTCACAGCTGTATATGGGGTACTTTTCGTTCAGTAGCTCGTAATTGGTATTTGGAAAAGGCTTTTGTGCATTTTATTTGATTTCATTATTTAAAGTCATTCACTAGTTAAATAAACAAGTATGAAATATATTTCTTTAAAATAGTGAAAAAATCTGTGAAATATCTGAAGAGAGTTTTTAGCCCCACTTTATAAATAATGTTATAATGAAGCTATAATTTAGGTAGACCTCACATTTGTCTTCAAAATAATAAGTAATATGCACTTATTCAATTGCAAATATCCTAAATTTCCACAACAGATTTCTCTCTCTCTCTCTCTCTCTCTCTCTCTTTCTCGCTCTCTCTGGTCTTTAAGAGTGTGCTCTGCACAAGTTCGTTTTGAATTTGAGGACCGAAAGTTAAAGTCTTCACTCTGAACCGCCACTTTTTTTTTAACAAAGCGCACAACTCAAATCCCGCACATCCTCTAGTTGAATGCATTAGTGCCCCTCCTCGCCCAACCCTCTCCCCTTGGCCTGTATTTCTGCCCATTGTTCTGACGGCTTCTCAAGGGGACGTCTCGCACGACTGACAGCGAAATCGAAAATAGAAAACTTGTTTTGCAAGCAATTTGTAAACTGTTGCGCATTTGCGAATGCAGCTGACAAGCAATTCTATTTATTAGCGCCAAAATGTTAAATATTGAAAAACAAATTGCCAGCACCGCCCTGCCCCGCACGGACACCCCTAAATTAGCCACAAGAAAGTTGCGGCTGCATAAATTATGTCATTTTCAAAGTATTTCAAATTTTGTGTTTTTTTTTTTTTTGTTGATCTTTATTTGTCGCTGCGTTTTCGATTTGGAGTTTTAATTTATTTGATTTGCCATTGCCACAGAGATTGTCGCGCGCGCAGCCAGCCGCTGTCCCATGATTAAAGTCTATAAATCTATAAATTATGCGTTTCGAGGTGCGGCCCGGCCCGGCTGTGGCACGCCCATTAAAGTTTAGTCGCCTCGGCTGCTGTTGTTTGCTCTGCACTTGTCAAAGGCATTTTAAAGTTGGCTTTTAACTGCCTTTTCACGCTTCACTTGCAAACGGCGCCTGATTTAAGTGCATTGCACTTTAACTAGTTTTGTTGTCGCTTTTTGGCCAAGTATTTGGGCCGGCTTGCCTTTACTAGTTTAAGGCACGCGCTGTCAATGCTCGCAAAAATATTTGTCAGTTTTTTTTTTTTTATTTTTGGGCTAAAGCTATAAACATTTTTGTTATATATTTTGTTGAAATGAAACTCGATTGCGGTTTTCTATTGTTGCTTGCCGACGCACACAAATATATATTTAACCATATAGCTTCACTCACTTGGCGGGGCACTTCCACTTCCACTTCCACTTTAAACATCAGCGTCACGCAAGCGTGCAAACTTGTTGGCCAATAGAAACCGAAAGTCATGCAACAACAGCCACAAACTCAGCTTCAAGCTCCGCTTGCTGCTGCCTGCTGTCTCGTAGAGCAAACGCGACGCACTAAACGCGATCGCAGCGCTTCTTAGTCTACTTATAGGATCGACCACAGCAGGGCAAAAGCAGCGCATCGCATCGCATCGCAACGCATCACTCAGTCCGCTCCGCTCCAGTCCGGCACGGCACGGCTCGGCTCGGCGCGGCACGGCGGGGTTCGGGTGCGCTACGTGCGCTATGCGGCAGCTAAGACAGCTTCAGCTGGACTTTTGTAAGATACTCTATGCTACAGGGCATTTAAATTTGATAATGAAATTTGTTACACATATTTATAAAAAATGTTATTTTATTTATATATGATCAAAATTGTCAGCTGGGATTATGTCAACAGTCCGTTTGGCAATAAAGAAATTCTGTATTATATTGAGTGGACCGCTGGCTTTTGTTAAATGCTCTATGTTAAAGAGTATTTAAATTTGATTTGAGGAAATGTATTACACATATATAAACAAAATTATTTTATTATACTTATTTTTTTATTATGATATTTATATATGTCAAGAAATCTTTTAGCTTTAAAGAAATTCTATTTTATTGAAACTTGGTAAAGATATATCCAAAACATAAGTCAATCTGGGATCTTTTTTGTCTACAAATAGCTAGTCTAAAATTTTTATAGCGCAATTTAAATTTTTAAATGTTTATGATATCTTCTTCGGAAAGATTATAAAAACAAAAAATACCACAACAAACAATTTATAGCTGTCATAAATCGGATCGGAATTAAGTTGTTATATGAACAGATTTTTTACAGATACGTATACATAGTTTACAATTTTCACTTTATCTAATAAATATTTTAATCAATTATAAAAATTCTACTCCGAATTCAGTTTTTATGTAAGCCCTACTTATTAATTTTAATTTCAATTAGCAACAAATATTTTATCAAACAACTTTCCCAGCAGCCATTTAATTTAAGGGTATTATCTAGTTGGCTTTGCAAATACGATCTTTTTTTTATTGTGGAACTGATTGTTGGTTTTATTGTTAAGATACGCCCGCTAATTGCTCTCTCGCTCTCTTCGCTTCGTTTTATATCCTCTCTCTCTGTTGCTCTGGCCATTTGAAATTGAAAGTGTTTGCTGCTAATCAATCTTACTAAAAAGCAAAAGTTTTTTTTCCCGACGTTAGTTCGCAGCGGTTATTTACACGCTTTAATTCATTTTAATCAATTTAATCTACCTTTTGTCGACTTTTTTCATCTTTTGTTTGTCTAGGCCTTAATGGCAGCCGTCGTTAAGAAAAGATCTAAAAAAAAAGCAAATACAGAATTTTGCATTAAAACTAACGACGCGTTTACCTAGACGCTTTGTCTCTGTCTCAAATGTTGTCTTCTCTCTCTCTCACTCTCTCTCTCTCTCTCTCTGTCTGAAATTTTGCATTAAATTCACATAATGCACTGAGCCATAAAGCATGTTTGTTCACTTCAACTAGTTAATGCCCCATGGGGTTGCTTGGTTTTTGCCAAGGCGAGAAACTCAGCGCCATAAAACACCCGCTTTATAGTATTTTTGTTAAACCTACGTTGACACTTGCCCAAAAAGCTCAAAGAGTATTTCATTTTAAATTGTTTTTGTCCTCATGACTGATATGACGAGCCAATAAGAGCATCTGGTAAAATATATTTTTTTAATTGCAATATAATGAGTCAAAACTTATTTAAAACTAATTAAATTACCTTAAGTATCGGATAACTTATCTAAATAAATTAATTATTTAGCAAACATATTATTTTCTAAATACTTGTATATTCGAAAAAATTTATTTTTCTTTTGCTATAAAAATGTATACATGATTAACATAAAAAAGAAATCCAAATAAATTAAGAACTAGCGAGCGGAAATGTAAAAATTAGTTTCAAGGCGTTGACTTAATAATTATAATATAATTATTATGATTTTTATTCCATGAGCTTTTGATTTCCGATCGTACTTTTTATTATTACAAATTTTATAAATTTATATCAACAAGTAATTTTATTACTTCTTATAAGTATTATTAAATAGCTGTATACTTATTAATCATTAAAATTATTTTATGAGCAGAAATCTTATTTAAGCATCAGAGCTCGGAAATAGTTTAAGAAAATGTAGCGTTGCCAGACTTTTCAGTGCCGCGCTAAGTTGGCTGCGGCTCATTAATTTATAAAATGCAACTTACATTCGAAGTAATTCGTAATATTTCATTGCGTTTCATGAAATGTTGCATCAAATCGGCCTTATGTAAGCCCAGTATGTCAATGATGTAACATTTTTTTAACCACTGCCAGATTGTTAATGTTGTTGTAAGTGTTAATAAAATACAATTAACACTAGAAAATTATTTAAAAATTATAATTTGTCTGTTATAAATATGTAATATTTCCAGCAGGTTTGAATTTCTAGAAAGTAATATACATTTCTAGCTTTTATGAGTCTATGCTCTGTACAGACATCATTTACAGCTGGAACTTTTGGCCTCTTGATCCGCCTGTAGCCCAATTTATATTAGCCTTTTTTTTCTCGAAGCCACAAATTGTTGTTAAACCTTTTTTATGGCTCTCTTTTAACTGCCTTTACTCTCCCTCTCTTTCACACTGCACGCTGTAAGTGCTAACACGAATGCCCGACAGCATACTCTGACGCAACTCGGAGCCACAAGCAAATGAGCATTGCCCGGATAATATCGAGTCCGGAGATCATCTAATAGTGAAAATTGTGAATAACTTTTGATTAGCGTGTGCCGTATAAATTTTACAAATATTTACATTGGTCAGTCTTACGTATATGCAACTATTGCAGGCACGATATTTACAGATATGTATGTATATAGAGGTTTATTAGGAATATTATGCACTCAAATTTTCCACTTGAATTAGCGCTACTTGGCTTCTGGTTATGGCACAGATATTTAGAGCATGGCGAGCGTGACTTGGCCATTTTGCCCACCCTTGTTAAGTGTGCCGCGCTGTGTTGCATTTGCGCCAGCGTTGCCAGACTGTGCCACAGCCAATGATCAATGGGGCGACAACAAAAGTTGGGCCACAAAGGTTGGGCAAGTCGCGCGTTAATTAAACACACACACCGCTTACAGTTGGTCGCAAAAGTAATTGCCGCAACAACAAAAAGATTCACACAATAGACGCTAGAAGACGGACAACTGGAAAACTTATTTACGACCCGCCTCAGAGACCTCTTTTTGTCTCTAGGTTACATGAACCTTACACCTGGCAGCAACAAATGGAATTCGTTTCTTATTTTTTCTTTCGGTTTTTGTTGTAGTTTTTTATCTTTTGCCAAATGTTGCGTGCGCTGCGTAAATTACTGCCAAGATCTGGACACTGACCTATTCAGCCTCGACTCCGTCTTCTTCATTTCTCTTTTATCTAACTTTTTTATTTCTATTTGTATTTTTTCTGTATCTGACCTACTTGTTGAAGCTGGCCGGAACACGCAACATTTGACTGATTGAGAGTCACAAATAAAGCTAATTATGTGCCCCTAAATAAAATACGATTGCGAAACTTGATGCCACAAGTGCCACACTCGTATCTAGAGTCATATTTGTATCTGGCAGATACATTTGTATCTGAGCATTTGTTACCACTTGTCGGCGTCTAAATTTATGCTACGTTTTCATTGTTTGCACAGCGCTTCGCCTGCGCCTCAAATTGTGTTTGCCCCGAAGCCGCCGACGCCGTCAGCTGCAGCAAGTCAAACATTTGTCTGCCTGCCCCCCCTGGCCCTAACTAACCGCCCCTGCCCTCTTCCCTAAGCAAACAACAGCACTTTGCCCTACTAATGATTGCGTGTCTGTTTGCTCTTTGCAGTTTCCTGGATGATTTGGATCGGTTAGGCGCCAAGGACTATCAGCCTACCGAGCAGGATATCTTGCGCACCCGAGTCAAGACAACCGGCATTGTCGAGGTTCATTTCTCCTTCAAAAATCTCAACTTCAAGTAAGTAAAACGACAGGCATAGCACAAACGTCTATAAAAGCCTTTCGGTACTTTTTATAACTATTAAACTAGCAAAATTGGTGAATTGATTATTATTTATTTTTTAAATTAATATATATTTAAATAAAAATTCAAATCATTTTTCAATACCGATTAAAGCTAGCAAACCATTTTTTATTTACTATTATAGTTTAAATTGAATGTTATGAAATAACTTATTTTAAATGTTTTTATATTTTCCTCAAAAACGTTGGTTAGGCACAAACTAAACAAGTAAATATAAAAAATTATAATAATAAAATACTTAAATCAAAATAATAATGCTTAAAAAAAGAAGAACTAAACGAGCGGTCATGCAATCAGCAAACTCAAAAATATACCACCAAATGCTGCTGATAGGATTATGCAAAGAAAAAGCACGCAAGAAAGAGCTGCAAAAGCCAAATAAAAGAAAGGATTTCATTTATCCGAGTTATTTTTACAAATTTGTATATTTCCAAGACCTCCGCTAAATATGATCCATTTTTCGGATAATGTGCCTTATCAAAATATTCAGCCCGGCTCAATATGGAGCTAACTACAAGGATCGAACATGCAAGGAATTTAATCGCGCGCGCTATTTGGAAGTTTGAAATTTAAAAAAGAAACATAATTTTTTCATAATCTGTTCCAAAAGAAAGATGTGCATACCAATCAAATCTATGAAAATTTACAGTTTAAAAAACCTTAAACCGTTTTTTTGGATTTTTCAAATTTAGCCGGGCACCGGCCGTACAAATAAACACAACCCATGGTTCCTAGATGACCAAAATATCTTTGATAATACCATATCATAGATATAGTCCTGGTGAACCTAAATAACCGAATAACCTTGCAAAATGGGCAAAACTGCTCGATACATATGCATGCTTTCTTTTTTAGCCAGCCCTTCTCCCTCTATGGTTCTTAGATGACCCATATATCCTTGGTCTTACCATACCATTGATAGAGTCCTGATGAACCTAAATGTCTAAATCCGTACAAAGTTTGCTCGGAAATGTGCGAGAAACATGAATGTATGCGTTTTTTTTTCAGCCGTACCAACAGCAGCCCCTTCTCCCTCTATGGTTCCTAGATGACCGATATATCCTTGGTTTAACCATACCACAGATATAGTCCTAGTGAACCTAAAGATCCAAATCCCAGCAAAATTCTCTTAAAACTTTATCCACAATTAAATTAAGGTTTAAAAATAAACGGTTGCTAAATACCATTGCTCTGGGACCGGCCGTTAGCTTTCATTTTCAAACCAAAATTCAGCTGAAATACCAGGCGAACAGAAATGCCCAGCAAGTAGATGCCCAAAAAATTTTAATTTAACAGACCACTGTTAATTAGCAGCTGTTAATAAACTGATCACTGTTAACCAGCAGCTGCTGCTGTTACTTAACATACCACTGTTAACAGCTGCTGCTACAAAGGGGGCGTTAGATTTGAACGAAAATTTGGCAAAAATACCAGGCGAACAGAAATGCCCAGCAGGTAGATGCACAAAAAATTTTTATTTAACAGACCACTGTTAATTAGCAGCTGTTAATAAACAGATGACTGTTAACCAGCAGCTGCTGCTGTTACTTAACATACCACTGTTAACAGCTGCTGCTACAAAGGGGGCGTTAGATTTGAACGAAAATTTGGCAAAAATACCAGGCGAACAGAAATGCCCAGCAAGTAGATGCACAAAAAATTTTTATTTAACAGGCCACTGTTAATTAGCAGCTGTTAATAAACAGATCACTGTTAACCAGCAGCTGCTGCTGTTACTTAACATACCACTGTTAACAGCTCCTGCTACAAAGGGGGCGTTAGATTTGAACGAAAATTTGGCAAAAGTACCAGGCGAACAGAAATGCCCAGTAGGCAGATGAACTAAAATTTGTTTGAATGAAAAATTGCATTGCATACCCACAAGGTGCAGCTATATAAAATGGGTACTGAAAGCATAAAACATACATTTTCTGGACCGTTTTCGTGCGCATTTTGCAGGGATTTCGTGCTTTAGGTTCACCAGGACTATATCAATGGTATGGTATAACCAAGGATATATATGGGTCAACTGGGTACCATCGAGGGGGATGGAGCTATTTCAGGGGATCGGCTGAAAGAAAGACCATTCATATTTTTTGACCATTTCGGTCATTTAGGTTCACCAGGACTATATCAATGGTATGGTAAAACCAAGGATATATGGGTCATCTAGGAACCATCGGTTTTGATTGTTTGTGCGCCAGGGGCGTGGCAGATATTACAAAAAAACATAAAACAGCAGTTGTCCTTTTGATAAACGAAATGGTCATATCCCGGCCAAATAAAGCCCGATCCTGGGCGCGCTGAACTCGTCGGTTTACATTTATTTGGTAGTTGTGAATAATTTTATTTTATTTAGGAATTAATCTTTTATTCATTTACCGGGGAAGTCTATAACATCGATTGCAGAATACGTCAATCTGAAAAAATAAAAATATATTAGAATAAAAAGTAATAGATAAGAAACAAATATGATTAAAACTTTAAATGGATGTAGGCCATTTAAAAATCGTAAATCATACGCTTACATTCATGATTTATTTTGCTTACTAACTCAAATGCCACGCCTCTTTGCAGATTGTTTGATGTGGGCGGCCAGCGATCTGAGCGCAAGAAATGGATACATTGCTTTGAGGATGTGACAGCGATTATATTCTGCGTGGCGATGTCCGAATACGATCAGGTCTTGCATGAGGACGAAACTACGGTAAGTCAAAATTAAAGTTATTATTATTTGTACAAATCGAAACTAAGAGGAAAATTTCACTTGAATTAAATGCAGAACCGCATGCAAGAGTCCCTGAAACTGTTTGATTCCATTTGCAATAATAAATGGTTCACGGATACGTCGATTATACTGTTCCTGAACAAAAAGGATCTGTTCGAGGAGAAGATACGCAAGAGTCCGCTGACAATTTGCTTTCCCGAATACACAGGTAAGTGTACTTGGCAAAGTGAAAAATTTCATATGATTCTAATTGATTTGTATTGCATTGAATTTAGGTGGCCAGGAGTATGGCGAGGCGGCCGCGTACATTCAGGCCCAGTTCGAAGCGAAAAACAAATCAACCTCGAAAGAAATCTACTGCCACATGACGTGCGCCACAGACACCAACAACATTCAGTTTGTATTCGATGCTGTCACCGATGTCATCATAGCAAACAATCTGCGCGGCTGCGGCCTGTACTAAGACGTGATGGCGGGGCTAAACGGGAACCGTTACGGTATTAAAAAACAAAACAAACAAAAACAAAAAACAGAACAAATTTATGAAAAATAATAACAAAAACAAGAATAATACAGCGCGGGAGCACAACAACCCACCAGCATTGATCAAAAAAGCAAATGATGATAGAACCAACACAACAAACAATACACACACACAAACACACATACACATATACATACACACCAAGCAAAAGCAAAGCCCAAAGAACTTTTATTTGTTGTAACACAAACACACACTCACTCAGAAGAGTATGAGAATCTGTATGTGCTTAAAATATGATTGAGAATGAGAGTTAGTTGATGGAGGCAGCTGACTAAAGGAGAAGAGTATAAAGAACATAAAACATTGACAGAAGCAGAAATTCAAGCATATTGAAGAGCATTTCCTATATTTGCTTTACATTTGCATCATGCAAAGCTACATGTATGACATGAAACGCACACACAACAAACAAACATACACACACATACACACGGACGCACAAACATACGCATAACGCAAGCATTAATGCATAATATGTAGTTGTTGTTTGGTCTGAATAATTTTATAGAATTTCATAATTTATGTGTAGTTTAGTTTCTCGTGTATTTATTGAAACAAAACGAAAAAAAAACAAAAAGCAAAAAACAAAAACAAACAAAATGTTTAAACCAAATGAAAAGTAAAGAATTGAACAAAGTATATACATATAAATATACATATGTATACATATGTATAACGCATATATGCCGGCATCTAAGTATATAAATATTATATTATATATATATATTAAATGTTTCCTGTTGCAATCTCTTTGAAATTATTCATACCATCAACGCTGCATTTCTCATGCTTGTTTAGGCTTAAGTTCAAAGTTTACAAACTCTCTGCGCGAATTAAACATGCAACAAAAATAACAACAAACAAAGTCCCTGGGCAATGAATTAGCAGAATGCGTATAAATATTATTGAAAGAAAAGTAAAACAAAAACATAAACAAAAAAAAAACAAATTTAATAATAATACTAAAGCATAACGTAATGATAAAGCAAATGAACAAACCAAAAACAAAACAAAATTAACATGAAAAAACGTAAAACTCTAATATGTAAGGCCTAATTTAATACAAAAAAAAAAAAAAAAAAACAAAACAAGACCGGACAAAAATGAAAGGAAAACTCTCTTGACTATTTGTATTTACTATCAAAAATTGCGAATTCGATGCAGCCAGCCAGCCAGCCAGCCATAATTCGATTATATAGATCGATGTAAATTGTAATTTGTTGAAATTTGCGTGTGTGTATGGCATATATGCATACCACAAATAGAAGGAAATCGAGAATCGAGCTGAAGCAGCTACAAATCGCACGCACACACACACACACATACACACACACATCACGCACAAACACGCACACACACAGCCACACAAACTAACCTTAATTTTTGTACACTAATTTATTGTAATTAATATAATTTTGTTGCATTTATAAAGCCACATACGATTGTATCTTTTATAATATGTAATTCAATTCAAAACTTAAAACACAGAGAAACTCGCAATAGAAACTGAGAAATATAGGAAGAAGGAAACGGGAGGAAAATCTCAACAAAAAAAGAAGAAAAAAAATAAAATAGAAAACAGTTCATTGTAAAACGCATTGTATGTAATATTTATGAAGCATATACATACTATATATAATAATAATATTAATAATAATAATATTAATTGTAACATTTATTGTATTTAGTGAATGGCATTTAACACTGTGCGGTTGCAGCTGTTAATTTTGTTTAGACTTATTTATACACACTTATTAATGTATTTATGCATATGCATATGCTTATGCAACTTCTTTAATGTATGTATGATTGTGCATTTTGATTTTACACAATGAATTTATAATTGTTATTTTATAGTATTTTTGTATATTATACAACAGCTCTCTCTCTCCTCTCTCTCTTTTCCTGTCTCTCTTCCTACGCTCCTCTCTACTCCCACTCTCTCTAGCTCCAAATTCCTTTCCCCCCTTATATACTAGTATGATTTTTGCAGTTTTGTGCTCTTGCTCTACGCGAAATCCATTTATGTTTTATAGTTTTTAAGCCTTATTTATGTAAAACACATGCAACACGCAACTTAAACAAAAACAACAAGTTAGTAAGTTTATTAGCAAAATAAATATCATTTAACATTTTGAAAACAATTGACAAAATATCTCATAAACCAAAATACACTTGATACAAAACAACAAAAGCCAGTGTGTAAACTATGCAAAAGTTGTTGAACAACGCATTTTTTCGTAGATACTTGTGCAGTTACATTGTGTATCTACGAGATACGAGATACTTTTGTAGTTGAATGCCATATTATGAGCAGTTTTCTAAGCATACCCCATGCAATTTGACAACAAGCGAAATTAAACAAACCCAACAAACACTCCTTAAACCTATCCAAAAACCACAAAAAAACAACCACAACAAACACTGTAATATTTATCGTATGTACTTTCCATTCAAATTGTAAAATTCTACCAAAATACAAAAAAAAAATAAAAAAAAAATCATTTTCAAATAAAAACTATTTATTCAAAAACAAAACAAAACAGCCAAACTCTTTATTCTACACATTTCTCTTGCAGCTGGTTAAATGAGCTGCATTAAATTAGACAAAACAAATATTATTGGATGCTGCTATTGTCCCAGGCAAGGCAAACACACACACACACACACAATACCCTACACACACAACATACACTCACAGCGCATTTTTACAAGCAAAAAGAAAGAGTATAAAGCAAACCGGTGTGAACTCTGCTAAGTTGACTAAACTGTATGTAATTATATATAAAAATTATGAATATATTTATTGAAAATTTAATTCAACCGAAAAAAAGAACAACAAATATTTGTAACTACAACTGATGTAATTTATAAACATAATAAAAAAGGGAAACTCACAAGAACTTATTCATTTAACTATTATAAACAAAAACTAACAAATAAAACGAGCGATCTTATATAAATATATATATATATATATATATATAGTGAGAACAACAAACATACACATATGTACTATATTTTTCTCGAAAATTATGTAACTAACTGCATAATCATGAAACATACAAACAAGACTTTCACTATTTTATTTTTTTAAATACTCATGCAAAATGACTATAATTTTTCTTCAAACTTAAGAATCATCTAGCTCAACTTTGTAACTCTACAAAATAAAAACTACAATTTACATAATACATAATAGTACATATACAAATAAACAAAATACAAAATACGTATGCATATACCATACTTCGTCAAAACAAGCTACACAACAAAACAAAAAACAAATATTAATAAACATTTTTGCATATTTGCCATAAACAAAAGTCAACTTTACATAAAGTAAATTAAAACTTCAACTCATATAGCAAACATATTTCATATTTTTCTAAAAAAACGCTCATACAACTTTTTGCTCCAATATGTAACACACACACACACACTCACAAAGGCCGCACCACTACTACAGTGAAAAAATTAACTATTACTTTAATAGCAGTTAAAATTTATAAGATGCAAAACCAATTTTGATTTGTGGAAAAATTAAAAAAACATATATAATTATATACAAATTATAATAAACTTAAATGAGAAACAACTCAACGCATTGGAAAAAACAACAACAAAAACAAAAAGAATGTTGAAGTTTGTAAAGAGCTGGTGGAGATTGGCTAGCGGAATATGGAACCAGAGTTTATAGGTAGACAAACTTTAGATGTTGTAACTAAATTTTTTAGCCCAATTCGAATTGCTTTTGTTGTTCACCTATAAACACAGTGCAGCTAATTATAATTTCCCATGTTTAATCTCTTAAGCGAAGAGAACAACTTTTATCATATTTCTAATGTATTTTGTCCCATGAATTTACAATTTTATAAATTCAGAGCGAGCTAAACGAAGTACAGAAATCAATTTTTTGCATTCCTCGTGTACGAACTATGTATGAACCAAGCCCTTGAGCAGCAGTTTTTAAATGTGAAACGAGCAAGTAAACAAATGAAAAAAGAAAACAAACATGTGAAGAAGATATAAACAAATTACTAACTTGACATAATAAAATCGAATCGTTGAATTACAAATTTAATATAAATTATAATTATAATACAAGAAAAACGATTACAGAATAAATGAAAAATAAACAAAACAAAATGTTTGTATGTAAAAGAAACTCAAAATGTTAGATCATCTAAAATTTAAATAAAAATTAAATTAAAAAACACAAACATTGCACATATTTCCATTTGCCTTATTTACCACAACACTTTTCGAACGAAGAGCTTGTGAATCTAAAGCACACAACATTTTTTCTAGTTTAAAGATCATTTCGTTAATAAAGATTCTCTCTTCAAAGTATGATTCGACTGTAACCCAAAGACTTCTTATTTGTAGCAGCTCGCAACAGGAATATTAAGAAGCAATTATAGATGTTCAGGATTGCTTCTCAATTTTATTAAAGACAGAAAGCTATCCAGAATATATCCCCAAAGAGTTGTATTCCGAAACATTAAAGATATTCCACAAAATCATTAAAAAAGTTTATTTTCCGAAACGACCCCGATTTTGACAAAAACCGTGAAAATTTATATTTTAATTTTTTTGATGCCAATTGATAGTATTGATCCTTACGAGTCCAAAATGGTTTTAAATTACCAAATCTGACATTATTTGGCCGAGATATTCTAAAAAAATCATCAAAAGAGGTTGACTTTACAAACGATCGGTTTTTGGTCAACCACTTTTTTTAACACATCGATTTTTCAAATGTTTGAATGCCGATTAATAGTAATAGGGATCCGTACAAATTCAAAAAGGTATAACATTTCAAAATCTGGCATTATTTGGCCGAGATATTAAAAAAAAATCATCAAAAAAGTTTTGATTTTCGAAACGACCCAGATTTTTAGAAAAAACGTGATTAACCCCTTGCCATTTGGCCGATTTGGGTCAAAATTTAGATTTTTATTATTTTGATGCCCATCGATCCCGAGATCGCCGAGATATTCCAAAAAATCATCAAAAAAGGTTGACTTTACAAAGCGAATCGTTTTTTGGTCAACAACTTTTTTTAACCATTCGGTATCAATCAATTCCCTTAACACACTCGAGTGCTGAAAGATATTTTCATTAAGGATCTAGCATTTGCACGTTGAATACGTTTACATGCGAATATGATTTAGTGTAATTATCAACACATTTTCCACTTTCTTATTCTATCTCTAAAGATATCAAAAACACTTACCTTTTCGTATTCGCAAATAGTAGGACAATCGATGAGAATTTAAAGGCTTCCCCAAACATTTCACATTTTCCCGAGGCAGTTGAAAATTATGTATAAACTGAAATATAAAATCATCATTAGTGTTTTTTAAAGGAGCATTCTTATATATTTATGCTTACAAAATTTAAATGGCCAATATCGCGATTCTTCTAGTTAAAATCTAATTAATATGTTTAGAAATGATTTAGATTTTGTCCTTGGCAGCATTTTTTGTCAGATTTTTGTTTTAATTATTTTATATATTCTTTTAATAAATGTTTAATTAATTACTTTTAGGTAACCGATGTTAGCTAGCAACTGTTTTTACTAATTGCTCCAAACGTTGCTTTGCATTGGAATCAAACTTGCCCAGGCACTGCCTTTGCAACTGCTCCTCATAGCCAACTTTGTCCAGTTGCAGTCCACGAATATTGTCCACGAATATTATGTGGGCTAAAGTAGAGACCACATTTGCTTCGTAGATGCCATCGGGATGCAGTAGCTCAGCGACTGGCTCAATGTCGCTGCACTGCCATATTTCCTCGCCATTGTAGGGCACCAAGCCAATCAGACGCACATCCAGGGCCAATGGATCGATTTGCTGCCAAGCCAGCGGACAGACAAGCAGCTCCGACGCCTTCGCATGGCAGATGACCGTATTTAAGTCCAAATGCTTGACGCGCACAGTCATATTTTGATATTGCTGGGGAGTAGCAGAGTCGGCAGGTGGCACAAAAGTGACGGAAACACGCTCATATGAGTTGGCGGCTATTCGGCTCACACAAGTCTGCTGCAGCTCTTGAGGATTGGGTGCCACACAATGCTCCGGCATGGAGTAATAGCTAATCAATTGTTGCCGCAACTCCGCATACTGTTGCTGTGCAGGCAGCGTGTGCCACGAACTCTGAGCTGTTGCTCTATGTGCCACCAAACGCGCCGCAAAATGGGAGGGTGTGCAGATCTGTAAGCAATATAGAGAAATTCATAATAATCCTGCAAGAATAGGTTGATAGATTTCTAGTTCTAATTCACATAAATTTAAATACTATACTCGAGTTTAATTGGATTTCTCAAAAGAACATATTGCTTTTAAGACTCTCAAGTATATTTTTGTAATTTCGAATCGTAGCCTTATATATTCTGGACCGTTCCAAATTTTATAATATGTCCAAACCTCGACTGCAATTTATTAATTCTACGAAAATGCTGGAGGATTTCGAGAAATAAACCTTATCAGCGTTTGATGTACGAGAATCCACATTCATAATTTGAAATCTATAGATTTATAGTCACTGAGATCGATGCGTTCATACAAAGGGATATACAGACATACATGGCTTTATTATATTTAATAGTCCAAGAATAATTGTATATATATTGTGCAGGGTCGGGCTCCTTTCTGGCTAAGCCGAGTATACTTATGAGTCAGGGTAAAACATAAGTATCCTGTCAAACTATCCTCGAACAGCTTGATAGATATGCCTGACTATCTGTAACCCTTACGTAATTCGCTAAGACTGGGTGTTCACGCCTAAATGTTTGAGTTAACTAACTATAAAAGCCGTTTAATTTGTAATCATCCCCGCGATGGCCTTCTAGACGCCTCATCGACCTGACCATAACACCGCAACCTAGGTACCTTTCACTAGTTCAGTGCTTGTCGTTCTTCTTCTGCTTAAAGTTTTCCAGAATATCATAAAAATTCCATTCTTTAACCCTTATAACCCTTTTTTGTGCTCGTACTTTTGTGCTCACCTTAAGCAGCTGAAAGCGTATAAATCCCACAGTTGGTACAGTCGCACAACTCCTATCGACGTCTGCCAGCACATGACGATATTGGCAGGTAGGCGTCAGGCAATGGCCATGCAGCAACAACACCGGACAAAGGACGCACTGACGCGCCACCAAGGACGCCTCATGTGTCGCCTGCAGCTGCGCATGTGCCGCAGCCAGCTTCTCATCGATGTGCTGGCCGTGTTGCTGCATAAACTCCATCAGCTGAGGCAGCATTCGTTGACTCTGCTTATTCAGCAGAATGAGGGACTGCAGCTGCTGATGGTTTGTGGTGGACATCAGTGCATTGGGTATTTGAGTTTTAAAGACAGCGAAACGCTTCCTAAACTGACTCCATGTGGACGGCATGTTGAAGTGTATGAGGGACTGAACGTTGTCCACAAGCAACTCGGGCGCATGTGCGCGCAGCAACAATATTTGGCCCGTGTTCTATACAAATAAAAATTGAATATATTCAATCGGTAGTTTAAAGTTTTATTAGCCATTTGTTATTTACCTGCCGCTGCCAGCGGTCCAGGCGCGGTTTATCACCTCGTCCGCGATGCAGCAGGCAGTCATCCTTGGGCAGTTGCTGTTGTAGCTCCTGGAAGTCCGTTTCACTGGCGCAGTAAATCAGCGTACGTTGTTTTTTATATGGCTGCTGCTGCAGGTAGTCCATTAGCTGTTGCATCTGCTGTTCCCCGCTGTTGCCCAGCTCCACTTGTAGTTGCAGGCCACCATAGACAGCTGCCTCCAGCGCTTCCTGCAGCAACACCAGCGGCTGCTTGGCGTGCTGCAGAAGTTGTCTCATTTCTGCAGCCAGCCACATTCGCGAGGTCACCACGAGCTGCGGCTTTTCGCACAGCTGCCAGAGCGCCAACTTGAGCGCATTAAAGCAGCTGCCGCCATAAGCCTGCAGCCGGTCCAGCTCGTCGAAGACAATGCAGTCCAAACGTGCGTCTGTTAGCAGCTGAGGCGTCTGTTTCATCAAAGCGCTGAACTCCGCTGTGGTCGCAATCAACAAGCAGCTTCGCCTGCACAGCAGCTGGGCTGCTGTCTCCGACTCTTCTGCTGCACAGATAAGGTCCTGCCGGCTGTCCAACCGCTTTTTAAATTGCGCGTGCAGCTGCTGTAAACGTTTGAGCGTAGCCACCAGCACAAGGATCATATGCTGCTGCCTGCTCCTGACCAGCTCGTGTAACTGGCAAAGTGGCTGCACGTACTCGTCCAACGGGCGCTTGGCTGCATCGATTTGCAGCAGTGAATCCCCGGCAAGTATTTGTGCGGTGAGCACATTCTGCTTGGAACTGCTAACCGCCTGCTGTGCATGTGCCAGACTATATGCATGGTTGTCCATCTGGAAGGCAGGAAATTCATCATCGTGCTGTGTCATCAGCTTTCATCTGTTACCGTCTGTGTGTGTGCGTTTTATTTAAATATAATAATGGATATAAATGTGTTAAGGCTAAGCTAAATCTGTCGTATGCTAAACAATTCTACTCTAAAAGTTTCTTTTTGGACTTGGGCGTCGAAATGGTGCGCAAGGATACGCGTCGTGGCGTCTTGGCGTTTGGCGTGCTCGGCTTCGGCGAGGCAACCGACGTCGTAGCCGTTGCAACGGGCGCAATGGGTGCTGCTGCCTTGACTGGCGTGCCCGTCTCCTCTTGGGTATCCTCGTAGACCAGGCGTATGTCCTCGGTGCGCTCACAAGTCGCCTCGCTGATGGCCAACTGCGTCTCTTTGTCCTTTTTCGCGTCCGCCTCTTTGCTCGGCGATTTTTCCTTTGTAGACGCTGGCAGCGGACTTATGCCATCCATGGCCAGCGGCCAGGCGTCCATGGCTTCCTCGACGACCACGGGCGCATTCACGACAGGCGCTTCGATGAGGACGCGCGGTGTGCGTCGCACAGCAATGGGCGTGGCATGTTTGGCGGGCAGTGATTTGGGCGTTTGCGTGTTGTTGTTGCTGCTGCTGCTGCCCGGCGTTCGCGGCTGTCTGCGCACCTGTATGGGCGTCGCTGGCCTACATTTCTTCTCCGGCGACTCGAACTTCTCATCCGAGCTGATGATCTCCTTATCAATCACAGCTTCGATGGGCTTATGCAGCACCCCAAGCGGCTTCTTAGACATGTTCTGCACAGGTTCTCCATCATCGCTGGCCTTGCGTTTGACGGCAATTGCCTTTGCCTCAGTGACAGCAGCAGCAGCTGTGGGCGTGGCCTCTGTGATTTTGCGCGGCGAACGGCGTATTGCAATAGGTGTGGGCTCCGGCACTTTGCGAGGCGAACGTCTGAAGGCAATGGGCGTGGGCTTCACATCTGTTTTGGGCACAGGCTTGGGACTGCCCGCGGAGGTTGCCGAGCTGCTACTCTGCAGCGATGAATCGTTCTCCGCTTCCAAGTCGGTTTCTCCATTTTCTTTGCACTCATTTGCTCTGCCTTCGCCGAGCTTGTGTTTCGTCTCAATCTTATTGGGCTTGGTTTTCTCCTGCAGCGGTCGACGCCTGGCGGAGTCATCTGCCGAAGGTTTTCGCAACTTTTGTCTCTTCATTTTGCGATGGCGATGTTGATGATGATTCTCCGATGCCTTGGCAGCAGCGCACAGCACTGCATCCATTTCTTCATAGCGTTCGCCCAGTTCGTTTTCGGCAAAGGTTAACAGGGAACAAAATCCATCGGTGCTGGAGACGATTAACACATTGCCATCATTGGACCAAGTCAGATCGGTTAACCGCGTGTAATGTATGTTGGAGACAATGGCAAACGGCACCGGCTGTTGCGTATCGTAGAAGAACACCGAGTTCTTGGTTGCCACCGCATAGATCATGCGATATGGGAGTGTTATAATGGGCGGATTCTTTTCCGCATTGTACGGTCGCAGACGGTACAGCACGGGTGAGCAGCGCACCGCCACGGTGTATTCATTGGGAAAGGGCAGCACAAAGGCAGGTTTACTCAGATCGTAGCGACTGTAACCATATGTGGTATTCGTGGGCTTCATCACTCCATCGTAATCTGTCACGCCAGCGGGTGTAAGCAACAGTTTGCCGTCAGGCGTAAAGCAAAGTCGCCGGAAGAAGGTTTGCAGCGTGCCATCGTGATATAAGCGTATACTGCGGCCGTGCAGCTCATGTCCTTCCTTAACGGGCAGCGGGGATTTGCTGACACGATGCAGCACACGTCGCGTATTTGCATCAAAAACGCGCAAATGCCTGCAAAGATTATGAAATAATAAACAAGCCGCTTTAAAGTTTAGACAGCCACTCACCTATCCGTGCTCATGGTGGCTATGAACTGATTGCACGGATCCCAGGCGACGCCTTGCACATAGCCCTTGTGATCATCCAATATAGCCAGAGACTTGCCCTTGTGCACATCCCATAACATGGCTGTGTTGTCCACAGAGCCGGAGACTAGAAACTGCGAATTGGGCGCCCAACTCAAATCGTAGACATCCTCCCGATGGCCACGCAACACTTTCAACGTCAGCCACACTTCTCGATCCTGTTCACAGTTGCCATCAGCATCCACAATGTTGACCACTTCGTGCTCCGCTTTCTGTTTCCATATAAAGATAACACTTTCGTCATCGCCAGATGCGAGGAGTTCTCCATTGGGTGACCAGCGCACTGTATTAACCGCACGCTGATGCCTCGCCAAGTCCGCCGCCAGTTCCAGTTCAACGCCCTCGCCTGCTTCGCCTTGGTTTACGTACCAAATGAGAACGTGCGCATCGGTGCCGCCCGAGGCGAGGCGACACATCGTAGGTGCACTTAGGCCCAAGCCGTTTGTTTGTATATCTACACTTAGCACCGGGTCACGATTGTGCCAAGAGATTTCGGGTATTTTGCACTTCATTCTAACTTATTTAATAACTTACTTAGTGTTATTTTTCTGCGAAGAATGCTGACTTCGCGCCCAAAACTCAGACAGCGATGTGAACTACGAGAAAAACATCGTTGCATTTTATGGTTGGCAGACTCATCGATAACAGAAATACAACACAACTCTGCGTCTATGTAAGCGATATATATCGCGCGGAATAGCAGCTAACTTAACATCTTTCGAAGTCGAAATTCGGAAATCAGCTGCTAAAATGGTAAACAAACGCCGCGTTTTACTAAATTTTACTTTTTCTCACATATTTGATCACATATTTACATATTCCAGTCAGTAACGCTGCACACCGACGTGGGCGACATTAAAATCGAGCTCTTCTGCGAGGCCTGCCCCAAGGCATGCGAGAATTTCTTGGCCTTGTGCGCAAGTGACTATTACAGTGGCTGTTGTTTCATACGGAACATCAAGGGATTTATTGTGCAAACCGGCGATCCAACAAATACGGGCAAGAATGGACAGTCTATTTGGGGCACCAAGTTCGACGACGAGTTTAAAGAAACAATAAAGGTACTTAAATAGATAATACTTACAATAAACAATATAAAACGCGTGGTTTTAGCACACAGATAGAGGCATGGTCTCCATGGCAAATAATGGTCCCAACGCGAATGCCAGCCAGTTTTTTATTACGTACGCTGCGCAGCCTAATCTGGACTTGAAATATACGCTATTTGGACGTGTCATCGATGGCTTCGATGCGCTTGATGAGCTGGAAAAACTGCCCGTAAATCCAAAAAACTATCGTCCACATGTTGACAAGAAAATCAATGGAGTAACTATCCATGCAAATCCGCTGGCAGCGTGATAAATGCGGATCGGGATTGCATTAGTTAATGCACTATACATATATATTTATATATTTTTTAGCCTTAAGTTACAATGATATTTTTTCTTTCATTTACAAACTAATTAATTGAGAAACAGCAAATTGTGCAAAAGCTGCTAAAACTAGATCTTAAAAATCAGCCAAGTTGTCACGAATTTTTCTTTTAGTTATATGTATACATAAGATTGCATTGCTCATTTCGCGTGGATTTTGATTTAAAACGTTTTCTCCGAACACTTTTGCACTTATATTGAAAACTTACAATAGACAATATGTTTGATGATTGTTAAAACGAATAACTAGAGAAGTAAAAACAAATGCTAACAAGAATCTCGCAGGAGTTTCACTACAATTAGGACTATGCATTATTTGGAGACGCCATTTGTGAGAGACTTGGCGGGTTTCGGATGATCCTTCATGTGCTGCTCAAACATGCTGCGAATGTCAGCCAGAGCTTGGGAAATATTCCTAGCAAATCGGTGCACATCCTGAAATGAGATCATTTTTTGGTTTATATTTATTTTTACTTGAATAGCAATAAATCGCATACCGTTTGCGCACACGTGGTCTTCGCGGAGATATGGAAGAATATCAAATTTTCACCGGCTATAATATAGGAAACGCCATAACCATCATCGGCAACGGGTCCAAAGCCACCGCCGGCGCTAATGCAATTCGGGTGCTTCTTCAAATCCATTTTTGGAGTCTGGCCATGTGGCGTTTGACTAGTGGACAGGCGCCAGGGTTCGCTGAGCACCTCATTCAAGAAGGGCGAATCCACTTCCAGGTACTTTGAGACGACATACAAACAGAACAGATGACGATCAATTCCACGTCCGCACATGGCATCCTGATAGCCCAACTGATGGCGATCGCAGGCCTCCTTCAGCAGCTGCACTCGCTCATCGTTCTGAAATAAATATAAGAACCACGCGCGTTAGTATAGCTCGGATTTTATTGCACAATGATCACTTACCGTTGTGCTGGGATCCTCCATGGCCTTTACCCACGCAGCCGACTCTATGGTGCAGGGCCGCACGGTTTCAGTGCGTCCCTCGCGGAACAGGCGCGTCATGGAGGCCTCATATGTAAGCGAGAAGCGTCCAGCATCGCGATAATAGGCCAGCTGCAGCACCATTTGAATGTAGGCATCCGGCGACAGACGGCACTTCTTCATGAAGCCCTTGCCGTACTCCTGGTGCACCAGTATGCGCAGATCGACCTCATTGATCAGTTTCGTGGCACTGATGGTGGCCTCCTCGATCTGTGGTAGACACGGCTTTAAATCCCAATTAAGACGAGTGGGCGTCGGCGGCGTAAACTCCGGTGTGCCCTTTGTATTGCCCGTCTCGTCATATCTGTTGGGGTTTTATGATGAAATGCGATTAGTAGAGCATAATGAATCATGAATAAATAATTTAAAGCATTCTTGGTTAGTCTGGTAAAACATGGTAAAAAATTAGGCATTACATTAGTATACAGCTTTAGTAAAAGTACATTTAACTACAGCTATGAAATAAATATGAAATAACTCTTATGGGTTACCGTTTCGAGTTACTTGTTTGATTTTTGATCGGTTAAAGGTTAATAATGACGATTTGGTTGTATTCATTTAATTTTACCCTTCAATATCATCACCAAATATATATTCCCATAGATGTCCCATAACCGGTGCGTCGGCCCTATAATAAAATTTATAAATACAATTGATTAAGCCACAACCAAGGTTAAAAGGAATATGATATGATAGAATCTGTACAACTTATACACATTTTTGTGTCTATAACAAGGCAGCTAACCGACACCAGCTAAAGGTAGAACTCTACATAAATATAGTCGGAGCATTTACCCGTCACTTTCAATATCATCAATGATGAGATTCTCCCACATGTGTGAGGCGATTGCAGCGTCCGACCTTTTTACACAATATTCAAAAATTTTATTTTATATAAATGGGGAAAAAAAAACATTTGTCTTCGGGCTGCCGAATATAAAATAATCTTGCATACAGCATTTTATTTCGGTGTAGTAAAAATTAAAAATGGTTGATATAAGAATTAAATATTGAGTTATATAAAATTGATTTCTGTTTGTTGTGAGGAGCACAACAAATGCTGTAGTTGGCAAGTTTGCTCAGGAAATTAAAAAATAAAACTTGCTTTTATAAAACAGCTACATATATTATATAGTCTAACGATTTCTGACAGACGATCGGACGCAGCTTTATGTCATGAACGATAAATATGCAGAAACTAAAAACATTGTTTTATTTAAACATAAAAGACTTACCAAGTATGCTCGGCATTGAAGCCAACGCGTCCGTTGTTGCCCACGCAGACGGTGAAGCACTTGTCGAACCAACGATTGTAGCCATTGCCATGAAGCAGCTTCTTGCCAAATGAGTCCAGCAGCTCCGGACGATTTAGATCAAACTCGAACGGCTCATCGTCCAGGGAAAGCACAAACGCAGCGGATTCAATTGTGCGCAGCGAGACGTGGTTAATGCCACGTGAAAAGAACGTGTTGCGTGCCTCAGCCCACTTGGAGCGATTCCAGGCAGTCAGAGCAGCCAAATGCTCCTCACCCTCCAATGGGGTGGCCTTGGCCTCGAGTATCTCTTTGATTTGACTGTGCATCAAGTAGAATTGAGTATGAAATATATGAATGGAAAGCAAGCATTTGTTGACTTACACTTGGAGCTCGCAGGGGCGCAGAATGCGTCCCTTGTAGTAGATAAGCATCTTGTAGTAGCAGCCCTTGTGCAGCACCACAATGTGATTGGAGTCCCGATAGTGAACGATGCGATCCGTTTCTAGGCCGGGTACGCGCACCGTGTTGAAGGTGCGTTCATATTGCCAAGAGCAGAGCGGTATCATGCCCTGCACCATAATTGGCTGCAGTTCCTGATGCTCGATTAGACGCCTAAAGTTGAGCAGCAGCGAGATGACATTGGCGGCACGTGCCGACTGATTGTTGGTGAGATTCATGAAGATGGCATCGGTGCCATAGAAATTGCTGTTCACACAGAGCGGACTGCGGCCGCGCAAATAGACATACTCCTCCCACCAATCGGAGACGTAGTTGGTGGACGTCCAGCTCTTGAGCAGGAGATATCTTTGCAATTTCTTGCCAATTGTCTGCTCAAACTCCTTGGCCAATCTTTCCATGCGCTCGTAGTTCTGGTCATCCAGCAACGGACGCACCGAGCGCAGATAGCGTGTCATTGTGTCATGCACTGAGGGCAACGGTAGGCGTGGCAGCGAACCCTGAAAACTGTACAGGCCCGGCTTATTCCAGCTGGAGAGCACACGCACCACGGCCACCCAGAGCATGGTGGGTATGGAGACACGACTGCCCGGCGCCCTCGACTCATACATCCAGCCCTTGTACATGAGCAACAGCTTCAGCGTGTAGCGCATGGTGAAGCAGATGGATAGCCAGATGGTAAGTGAGGCCAGGAAGCAGGCGCTGATCTGCCAGTTTATTGTGTTGCTGGGCAGATGCACCAGGATTCTGTTGGTCAAATTGAAGGGCGCCTGATAGCCCGCAAAATGCAAGCCCAGCGCAATGGCCGTGATCAGCCAGAGACTTTGTATGTGCGCCGGATACACACCATTCCGAATGCCATTCTGGAAATGAATATAGATACTTAAATACCGGATACGAAATTGCGAGAAATCTTTGATTGTCTTACTCTAGCACGCGCCACGCGTTTCTTCCAGGAGCGCACGCCCGAATTTAACACAAGATTGAGTACCTCGTGGTCATAGTTGATGTCGAAGCCCTCGTGCGTGATCGCAAACGAGAAGGCAACGGCGGCATGGGCTTCAGCCATACCTGCTGCTAATTTCTACCAAATGGCGCTGCGAATGAGAACAAATACCAGATACACGCGCGGATTAGATTAGATAGGTGTTTTAATCATAAAATATATGGCTTGTACTATTCGCATCCATCACATTCGAGTACATTATTATTAAGTCATTAACTCTGCTTACGGATTTGGCCAACTGACTGCTTTTGGACTTAATTAATTAAACTGATAAGCGGAGCTTATCTGCCGAATCGCCAGGCAATCCGTATGATTCAGTGCACATTGCCCATAACTGGATATATTACAAGCTACAACTGACCAACAATTATTTTCGATAAAATAACCTTATCTCAGCTTAACGGATATGAGGTAAGCCCTTTTGTTCTTGGGAGGCCGAGGATGACAACACATTTTAAATGGCAGTAATATTTATACATATCGCTTAACAATCATTATTGCCTTACTTGAATTTTTGAGAAGTGCGTAGAACGGCGATACTTAATAGTCAGTAAGAAAATCAAAATAAGAGAGAGAAGGAGAGTATAAGAGACAAAGAGAATAAAGTACAGTGGGAATAAGAGAGAACGCGTTCAATTGTGGGACTAGGACAAAGTGAAGATCAAGGTGAGAGACAAAAAATGAAAAAATTATGTCGAGATCAAGATAGAAAGAGAGAAATGAAATGTAGCCACAGTGGAAAAATTATTAAACCATTATGTATTTTTACTTTTTTTGTGTTCTTATTTAGTTCATTGAACTAATCACTACATATTTAATTATTTGCTCGCTTTTGTTTTTGTGAAAATGGGTTGCAAAATATTTACAAGTGGAGCTCTAGAGCATGGCATGTTTTAAAACAAACATAAATGCACTTCAAAGTTAGCTGCGAATTAGTCTCAGTCGTTGTACTTTGATATTTCTCAGGCCGTAGGCAATTGTTTATTCTTTATTAATAATAGGGGTTACAAGGAACAGTGGGAAATGCGCTGCATACAATTGCGATGTCATAACAAGAGTGCCAATGTGCAATTGTCGATTGACGTCACCGAGAGGCTCTCGCGATAACCCCAAATATGGGCATAAGATGGCCCCCAGCTCAAAGAGTCTGTGGAGAATCGAAGGGAAGGGGCAATCATTAGCTATTGATTGTGCCAGTCGGTCTGCCTGTCTGTCGGTCTGTCTGGAAATCAGTTCTATGGACACTCGATTGAAGCAATAACTGAAATGTAGCCTACAACAACTAATTGTAGAAGTGGACCCAAGCACGTACTTTGATTTATCAAGTGTTTTGCGAGAGCGGATTTAATAGCTATTTGCATTGTTTGAGTGCATATAAAGTGTTTATTAGAAATATATGTGTGTGTGTGTGTGCGAGTGAGTGTGTGCAATAATAACTGGTAAGTCATTTAGTTAATGAGTGGCTGTTATTAGCATCAAACTTAAAAAGTTGTTTTCTATCTAAGCACAGGCCTTGGCTTGAACTCGACAAGCCAAGAGCGGGCCGCAGCTGAAGGCCAATGCAGCAGCAATAATAAATGACAACAATATCAAAAAAATAAAAATTAAAATACAAAAAAGCGGCACAGACAACAACAATAGTTTGTTATTTTTGTTTGACCCACTTTTGATTAGGCGTCTACGCGGCGTATGCGTTATATTTTTGCTAGACGATCGCTACCGGCTTTTAAATATTCATGTGTGCATTCATATATTATTATTATTTTGTTGTTGTTGTTGTTTTGTTTGTATTTTAAGGGGACACAGCAAAGCGAAGAAATAAGTGTGTTGATGTTTTTGTTGTTGTTTGTCTTCGGTTTAATTTATTTAGCGCTGTGCACGAAGGTACAAAGTCCAATTTTTAAATTTTGTTTGTCTACGTTTTTTTTCTCGCTTTTTGCCAGTCTATTTTTTACGATTATTTTTGCATCACAGCAGCTTTTTTGAGTACATTTTTAACCCTGTCTATAGCGCTTTTATATAACCAACTAAAGCAACCGAAAGAAAAAAGAAAACTATTAAAAAAAAAAGGAAATCTCAAAACGCGCTGATAAGAGACGTGCTCATGTGCTGCCGCGCTTATCAGGCGCCTGCCGCGCACTCGAAAATCCGAGAATATTTATAGAGGAAGAGGCATTGTATGCATGTGTAGAGAGTCTTGAAGTGGGACAAGAAACCGCGATGAAAATGAGGGGAAAACAAATGCAACGCAAGCCACAAAAAATGCATAGAAATGCAGAAATATATTTTATTTATGTGTCTGTTTTTCCCCTTACACTTTTTCGCCTTTGTGACCTTCAATTAGTTGAGGTGAAAAATGTAAAACGGCAAGAACAATTGTATGGAAACAAACCTTTGTGTGTGTGGAAATTACTAATCGGTTTAATTCAATTATACCAAGTAATTGCACTTTTCCTTTAAAACGCGATATATAAAAAGCAAAAGCGAATTCCGTTAATAGTTTCTGTTTTCAGATACTTTGCGAGCGTTACGAAAATGGATGGAACGAAACGACTTGATCGCCTGAACGCCGAGCGTCAACTGATTGAGCAGCGTGGCGAGAGCAGCGCATGGGGTCTCAAAAAGCGAACAACCGTCGCGGCGGTCACCGGCTACTCAAACAGATACTTTTACATCTATAGACACGGATACAGATACAGCTACAGTCAGACAGGCGCATAAGACATGGCTAGCGTGTGTCTCTGCTGCGTCACAGCCAAGAACAAGAAAGAATGCTCTAGTTGAAAGTGCGCGACTAACAGTTACCCTACACTCAACATCGTATGCATATTGAAGTATCTATATACGAAGACTGACGTATATAGCACCATTAATCTTTGAGATATACGCAAATAACCTAAGTGAAATTTTTAATTATCGATTATTTATTTGTACCTATCGATATTTAATAGTTATCGATTACTTAAGGTGCGTATGGCATACAAAATATTATACTCTCTAGCTCTTATAGTCTTTGAGATCGATGCGGCGAACAGACTGTCAGATTTATATGGTTACATGCATACCCTTTTTACACCTTTTGACTGTCTACAGGGTATAAAAAGGGAGGCTCGCAGCGCAGAAGAGCTACTGTGAGACTCTTGACCGGCAAAACGCTACAAAATGTATCAATAGTTTTACATAGTACGTGCAGATACATGTTTATGTAGATCTGCAAGTATTGCCATGTGCATTTTTATAAATTGCCCTGAGGCGTTGCAGTCTCTCGCACAAACACGCCCACTTCTGGGACACGGGATCGGGAACCTGTCACTGACATATCTCTCCCGAGGCCCATATATCTATTTATGTATGTATGTAAGTATGTGTGTGGGCAACTATAAATATAAATCTATAGCATATCGTTGAGTACGGAAGAGCGCGAGAAATGTGAATTGTTTTTGTCAGGTCTGTGGTTAGACGGGAATATATGGCGGGGCATATATAACATATTTATCGCACACTCTGATTGAAATACTAAAACCAACAGACATGTTCAGCTTATTATTAGTATTTTTGCACTTTGAACTGTCGCCAGAGACCATAGACATGCAGCGAATTATATAGATTTATATCTCTTTATAATTGAAACCCGTTTCCCAGGCGGGCATAAATCATCTAGGTCATGAAACAGACTATCTTTTTATACCCTTTGGCCGTAAGAAATTATTAAAAGGGCTGTGCTGTCCTGTGCATTCTATCTTGTTACACGCATCAACTTATATTTTAGTAAACACTCAATCAAAATTTTCCATTTGAAGAGTTTCGCTTTTCCAGTGGCAGAGCTATAAAATGAACCCCACGCCCTTGGGGGTTCACTTTTCATTCGAACTGATAGGGTTTTATTTTTATTTTTTTTATCAATAGTTTGCGAGTTTTGTTTGCTGATCTGATCTTATAACAATAAAAATAATTTTTTTTAAAGGTAGCAGCGATAAGATATTTTTATTATTTTTTATTATAATGTTTTTATCGCATTAGTGGCTTGTCTAAAGTTCAATTCATCATTGGGGTCTGTCAATATTCGCCAGTTCCATAAACTAGAACGCAATTACCGACGCGATAGGCCCCGGCAAGTGGATTCATACGCCTTGTTCTTAAGTACCGCCAAATTTTTACTACGGAGTAACCTTTTAAATTTCGTGACGCATTGAAAGTCTAGTTGGCATTTAAGTGTAGACGAAAAAAGTCGGTTATCAGTCAAATTTGGTTTATCACACATTTATAACAGTCTAGCAGGTGATAAATCACCTTAATGCCCCCCTGGGAAATGGTGTTGAATAAGGGAAATTTGTGCGAATTAAGGAAATTTGTGTTGTAGCCTTGACAGATCGTAAGCTTTATAATCGCACTATGCCAAAGCCGCAGCCGCAGCCACAGCGACAGTAACATCTACGCTTGCATTTGGACTTTGAACTGTGAGCATAACATAAAATGCGCGAGCAAAAGCGTCAGCGATGGAAGAGGGTGAGGGAACCAGTTTCGCGAATTTAAATCTGCCACGCGCTGTTTTATCATTCACTTGTGCCTGTTGAAGCAAGCCTAAGCCTAGAAGTACACGCAAATTGATTGAAATTAAATACTACATACATTTTAAATATTCAAATAGAACCTTAATACAAACTAATTAAACTTTGACGCAACAACTTGTTTTGATTGTTGTTTATGCATGATATTCACTTGAGGTCTCGCCGTTTGTTGTTGTCTTTTTCAATTAGTTCGTGATACACACACACACACGCAAATGCAGAGACAAACTCATTGCGACTCAGACATGCGCTCCCACACAACTGCACCTGCTTGAGTTTATGCATGTGTGTGTATTTTACAGATGTTTACAATGCTGTGCTTGAGTCTGTATATGTCGAAGAGCTTTCGCTCACCCACTCAACTGAGAGCGCGGCAAAGATTGTGTTTTGGACTTTGAACCTTGTTTAGCTGCGAGTTAAGAAAATAAAAAATAAATAAACAACAACAGCAACAGCCCAGCAACAAACTGTGATGTGTTGTAATAATTGTTTTTATATTTTCTCTCTCTGTTTTCCACAACAAGTTTCCAAGCGGCGGTATATACATACATACATATATAGATATGAGCGGAAAATGGAAAAGAGGGGCTTGCTTGTGACCCAAATAACAGAAACAGGTTGAAGCTGTTGTTGTTGCTGGTATTAAGCAATGCATCACTGACTAGGTTGTTGGGCCAAAACGTAATTTTCACCTTAGCAGGCAGGTAAACGTGACCAGATTCTAGTCAAGTCAAAGGTGAATGCACGGCGCCTGCGTGAGACGAGACGCCGTTTGTTTTCATTCTATTCTGTGTACGTATATATGTATGTATATTGCATATACATTTTTAGTTACATTTAACTTACTTATGTATGTATGTGTATGTATTGTATTGAAAAGAACTCGTTTTAATAGCAGACGAAATACGCACGCTTAATCCAATTGCGCTTAAAATTAAAGCGGAACGAGCACATAAGACGCAAACAAACAAAAAAGCAAAATGTCGACAACGGCAAAGACGCGCGCGCAATGTTGTAAGCGAGCCAACGACAAAAAAGAGACTGAAGAGCCGACTCTGAGCCAGAGAGCTGTAAATGAGGCAAGCAACAAAACAACAATGTTCGAACGACCATATGATCGCGAAAGTGTGGGGTAGGTAGAGTAGGGTGACCATGTGCATGCAATTAATTGCTGCAAATATTTAATTTTCAAATATGATTTCAATTTACATTTTATATGAAGCAGATGAAAAGCACAAGCTAAATTAAAGTTGAACTTTCACTTATAATTGTAGTGTCTTTTTTGATTTTAGCTTAGCCTATGCACATATTACAACACTTATTCGACAGGTTCTGCTTTATGCTCATCTTTGCTCTCCGAAGAATTAGAGAGGCCGCGTATGCTGACGTCATAGACAACCTCTTCGATCTTTTTCACATCGTACTTCAGAGCATCAAAACGTTTGCGCAAACCATCGTTTTTCAAATTGAGCAAACGAAAGCCAGTGTTCAGATCGCCAATGAAATGGGAGATATTCAAGGGGCGCTCGTAGTCGCCCATTGTGACGGAATTTGTGGCGAAGCGTGATAGTTCCGAGGCGAGCAGCAATATGCCCAGCAAATAGTCTTCAATATCCAAATGAAACCCATCCGAATGCTTCGTTTTCACTGTTTTTAATTAAACATTCGAGTGCTGTATGATGGAATGTGTTAGGTTTGAATTACTTACAGCCCAGCAGCTCGGCTGCCGTTTCGCGCGTCACCAAAAAGCCCGCCTCCAGGTAAATGACCAGCGCAATCAGAAATATCAAACGCTGGGTAATGTAGGTCCAATGATCGGAATAGCTGTGTACAGAGTACATTAGCAAAAAGTGGCACATAAGACGCCTACAAACCACTAAAACCAATGTCTCACCGATAATATTGGCCAGCCGGCACCAACGCAGACAGCTTTTGATATTTTTCGGCGCAGGCTTCGATTTGCTTACGGGCCAAGCTGCATGCATTGTTGACTATATAAAGTTGAAATATATTTTAATATTAATGTTAATTATTGAAACCATAGCTACTTACTTTTGCTCAAATCACAGTGTATGACTTGTAGTTGTATTGTAGCTTCCTTTGCCAGATGCTCAATTTCCCGCACTACAATGCGTATGTTCTGCGAAATGTATTTCATTTAGTCTAGCTTTTGTTCAAAGTTAGCACACATTGTTGCTTACCTCGCGCAACTCTTGTTCGTTGTCTATATACTTTTGATAGTTTGAGAAAACTTCCATATTTACGAAATGCGACATTTTGTTTGCGATAATTTGCTTGTTTATGCCGGCCTCTCAAAAATACACAAATACATATAAGCAAGCGACGTAAATATCTATCGAATAGCAGAGTTGTACCGCATGCGATATATCGATTGGCGCCTCCCGTTAACATCGTGCATCGATTTACAGCTGTGCTTTACCATTCGTGTTTCGTGTTGCTGGTCTAATTAACGTCAAAGGAAAATATCATTCGAACAAAATGTCCTACGTAAGTTAAGTAAAATGGGTAATTCTAATTAGAAAGTATTTAAATGCAGAATTTCCTTAAAGGGCGGCGGCTATAATCCCTATGCACAGCCTGGCGGTGGCTATGCTGCTCCTCCAGGCGCATTTCCGCCACAGAATGCCCAAGTTTCACCACAAGCTCAGCAATGGTTCGCCATGGTGGACAGGGACCGTTCTGGCAAGATTAACGCCTCGGAGCTGCAGGCTGCCTTGATCAATGGGCGTGGTGATAAATTCTCGGACAACGCATGCAAATTAATGATAAGTAAGTGAGGCACGCAACGGTATTAATGGGAATGTGGGCTAACAATGAGTCAGTGGCGGGTTTCTTTCTCAGACTTGCAGAGGGCATTTTAACTATGTATGTTGGGAAATTTGTAACACATTGAAACAGATAATATCCGATTTGAAAATGTTTCGACTTGTTATATGTGTTTATAAACTACATTTAATTTGATTGCTTTGCATTAAGTTGTGAAGCATTCCTTCTTCATGTTATAAATATATACATAGTTGCTTAAATATTTGCCTTGTGTCCCAAAAATCCAAAGGTATCTGCGCTCACACGTGTATATTTGTTTAGAATGACGGCCCGATAGCCCCCACTATCTTGATAAACATTTCTTGTTTGTTTACCCAACGGTTTATTATGTTTATTGGACTTAAATCATCGCACTTTTTATATGCTCCCGTCCCTCACAGGCATGTTCGACAATGACGCCAGCGGCACCATCGATATCTATGAGTTCGAGAAGCTTTACAATTACATCAATCAATGGCTGCAGGTCTTCAAGACCTACGATCAGGATGGCTCCGGTCACATTGAGGAGAGCGAGCTCACACAAGGTAAGCTTTAATGATCTATATTTCTATATTGGTAAATTCATTAAAGTGCTGCCCATTTTTGTTTTTTCTTGCATAGCATTTACCCAAATGGGCTTTCGCTTCACGCCGGAGTTCATAAACTTTCTGGTTAAGAAGAGTGATCCTCAAAATCACAAGGAGGTATCCGTGGACCAGTTTATTGTGCTCTGCGTGCAGGTTCAACGCTTCACGGAGGCCTTCAGGCAGCGCGACACGCAACAAAATGGAACCATTACCATTGCCTTTGAGGACTTCCTGAGCGTGGCCATTGGTTGTTCATACTAAATGGAATTCCTACGATTTTTACAATCAAGAAGCACGCCGCACACATTCAGCCTTACAGATGCAAATTGTATTCCGTTTAAATTTTGGTGCATTTCGTTTAAATTTATGGTTTATGTTTACGTCTTGTTAATCCCTATCTCGCCAATCACATTGTAATCTCTCCTGGAACACATCGAGTATTGTTAATGCAGTTTGACACTCAAATTAAGTACAAAGAAAATAAACATAATAAAATGAACTATATATGTATTTATATTTGTAAATGTAAAATAATTGTGTTTTATTCGAAGTGTGAACAATGTGAATATATAGATTAAAGATAATACATGTCTTAGCATTTGTTTCTGTTCAATTTGAATGTTTTGAGCAGTTGCACTGCCAAACAATTCCAATAAATGTCTTCGCTTTGCATTCATGAAGAATAAACTCATCTCATTCTGCGCTTCATTGGAAATGAATCATAATAATTCTACGCAAAATAGCAGTTATAGAATATAAATATATAAAATATGATAAAATACATTTGGATATAAGAAGTATTTGATTTTTGGTCTGGGAATCATATTAAACATTTTCGTTTTTCTTATTCTTTTTTTTTTTTTTTTTGGTCATTGTAAAATAAAAACCCTAAATATAATTGCTTTCAGTCTCAAAAAGTCAATGTTATGTGTTAAATGTAAGATTTTGGTTTTAAAATTAATAAATTTGTTCAATCCATAATCGATTTGCGATTTTATAACTATAATGTACGAATGATTAGCTCATAATCAGTCAAAATTTTAAATAAAATAAATACCTAATATGGCATAAATCGAGGAGATCGCTTAGGCAGTCAAGGATGGGGCCCGGCTCAAGGAATAAACCAAACTAAATAAATATATAAAAAAGAGATCTTTGGGCATGGACAATGTTGAGTATAGTGGAAAATTGGGCAAGATGTCAAATGATATAATTGGTCGCCTAATTGGCTTTAAGGATCTTAGGCAAATAAAACGCTAATTCTTTTGGCATTTTATTGTTAATGGATATGTTGGCGGAAATTCGATGCGGCTTTCAAAATATAATCTAACATGTATCTGAATGTGCTCGGAAGTTGCAAGTAAACATAATCATAAAAGTCCATACAAAAATATTTGCTTAGGTCAATTAAAATATCAATTGCAAAATATCAACTTCGACTCGCTAACTTCGCACTTCTTGTTCTTTTTTTTTCTGGAAATACATATACATATAAAATCTATAAAATTGTTGTAAATAATACGTTGCATTTGAAAATATTGATGTCTTAATACTAATTGGTTTCTTTTGCGATTTTGATTATATGCTTGATTAGAATTGTTTGCACTCCTTATAAAACATAAATTATTATTATTACAATTAAACATAAGATATTTGTTTGTTTTTTTTTTTGTTTTTGTTTTGGGATGACACACAAATTGACAAGAGATAATTCATAACTTGGTTTTCCAAAGACAAATTAATAAAAAAACGGGAGACAATCCTTGTTTCATACGGTGCAAAAACATTATAAATTTAAATGGAAGTTACAATCGTTTCCCCTCAGTGCCCCACCCACATAGAGTATGTAGTAGTATTTGTGTATTTGGTATGAATCGTATGTGACAAATGTAAAAAGCTTGAAATTCGCAATCACTTATTGCAGTCAATGATGAGCTTGCCCTGTGAATCGTCAGAGATGGAGCCGCTCAGGCTCATGCCGCCGGCGCCGCCGCCGCCGCCGCCCTCCATGTTCATGGAGTACTTGGAGCGACGCTTGCTGGGCAGCTGCGGCAGATCCGTGTGATGTTTGCGCACATGGACGCCCAGATTGCCGCGCTGCTTGGACTTGTAGGGACAGTAGGGGCACTGATGGGCCGGCTCCTTGCCGCCGCACTCGACATTCTCGTGGCGACGCAGCGTCGACTTCCAGCGATACTTCTTGCCACAATGACGGCACTCGTAGACGGGCTCACCATCCAGTCCAATGCCATTGGGGCTGGTGGTGCTGCAATTACTGCTGCTGCCCCCGTAATCGCTCAATGTGAACTCCAGCTGGCGGAAGGCCTGCGCCTGTGCCTCCTTAATCGAACCGGCCGAGCTATTGGCATTCGAGGTAAACATGTTCAGCGTATAGTTGCCAAACTTGCCGCCAACAACGCCGCCCGACTGATCCATCAGTTGTATATCATCGAAGGCATTGAAGCGTCCATCATCCTCATCCTCGGTGGAGGAGCCCGGTTCATTTTCGCACTCCGAGTGCCGCATATCGCGCTGCTGCTGCTTGCGCAACAGATTCTCCAATATTTTGGTGGGTGTCACCTCGTTGCCGCCAATATTGTTGTCCGGCTCGTCCGGCAAACGATGCTGCGGCGTCTGCTGGCGCAAGATCTCCTGGGCGCGCAGCTGCTGCTGGAAGCTGTGCAGCCCGTTGCGCATGAGCGCCTCGGCAATCGCCGCAGCGGGCGGTTTGCGGACCGGGCCTGGGGCTGCTGCTGCAGCTGCCGCAGCGGCGGCGGCGGCGGCGGCATTATTGGCCACCAACACGGAGGTGGGTATGGCCGTTACACCGGGCACTAAGCTAAGTTCTGCGGGCACCGCATTGGCGCCAGCCGCTGTCTTCAGTGAATATTTGAGGCGTGGATGAAATGTGCCAGCGCCAGCGGCAGCGCTTAGTTGTTGCATTTCATCAGCCATCAAGTTTTTTGAAGCCGTCTCGGAGGCAGCACCATAAACGGCAATCGCAGCAATGCTCGACGGCTCCAGCGTCTCCGCCGAGGTGGGCGACACCTGACCGTACTTACTCAGCTCGACCGGATCCTGTTGCAGCTGCTGTGGCTGCTGTTGCTTCGGTGCCTTTGCCGATTTGGTTTTGTAAAATTCGAACAGCATATCGGATACCTCGGATACGGACAAGCGCTTGCGCCGTGAACCGGGCAATTGCAGTTTCTGCTCCTCGCGCTTGACATTGAGTATGCTGCGCTGCAGGCCGCGCTGTATCTCTCCTCCGGTCGCAGACGGTGCGGTGTTCTCCTTGCGGCTGAGATCTGTTGATGAAAGCATTTCGTATTAGTTTCAATTTATTGTTAAATCTTGCACAAAATTCCGACAGCTGCGGGCGGCTAAATATATATATATATATACACGATAATACAAATGAAAAAGCAAATGATGAGTTTTCATTATTGACTGAACTAAGCCTCGACTGCTTGGGTTAGGTGAAACAAACAAAAATTTCGTTGGGTTAGATACGTATGTATAAAAGCATGCACAATAATTTTGTTTAAAAAGAGGCAACATAAAATTAATTGTTTAAATTAATATAAAAATATTAAAAACATATTTTTGTAAATCAGTAAATAAAGCTAAGTACACATAATTTAAAATTTTATTAAGTTGTTTTTTGTTTAAATATAACATTAAATGAAAATGAAAATGTTTTAAAAGCCGCTGGCACTGATTGCATTTTCTTTGGTTTTTCTTTTCTTTTTTTTTTTTGCGCAAATGAAAATGAAAATGTAGTGAAAATGTTTTGTTGTTGTTGTTGTTGTTGTGGAGGTGCTGGTGGTGGTGTTGGTGGTTGTTCTTGTGATTTGATTGTACCGTAACCATAATAATTGTTTGTTATCTTTACCTGCTGCACATCTAAAAATAAATAGAGAAAATAGGTTAGTGCCATTTCTTTTTTCTTTCGACTATTTAATCCAAGGTTTAGGCGCCGTTTGTCCTTCAGAGCAAGCTGAAAAAATATGAAAAACAATTGATTAATTACTTTGAGCTTAACAGGTGTTCAAGTGCAGTTTAGCTTTGTGTTGTTGTGTGGCCTTAGCTTTAAGTAGAGCTTTAAGCGCAGCTTTTAGTCAACACTGTTTGCAGTTGTGCACAACACTTTAGCAGAAGAAAAGCTTTGCTTTCAGCTCACTTTGCATAGAGGAATTAACCAGAACCACCCACGCGCAAGCGCTCGGAAAAGCGTCCACACGGCAACACAAGCGAAACTGCACTAGTCGACGGGGCAGCTTAACAATTTTCCAAGCACCGCAGCAGGCAGGCAGGCAGGCAGGCAGGCAGACGCATCCTCAAATCCCAAAGGCTGCGCTGCAGCTGCAACCAATGGCAGGCAAACAACTGCAGCAACGGCAAAAGCAACAACAATAACATTCGGGAAAAATCTTGTTTCGTTTGGCTTATGTGCATGTGTGTCAGCGTGTGTATGAGTGTGTGTGTGTGTGTGTGTGTGTGTGTTTGTGTGTATCTGTTGCTGCTTGCATAGCAAGTGTACCCAAGGCTTAAGGCCTGCTTGATCCGGGTCCTTGATTTATTTTTACTCTTTGCTCATTTTCCCAATTTTCTACCTAACACGCGTTGCTTCTATTTCTGGCATGTTCCAGGCAAAACCTCTCTCCCACAGAAAACTTTCTCCGGCCGCCAGAGCGAGAGTGCGGACTGAGCGAGAAAGAGCGCAAAAGAGAGCGAGTGCGCAATAGAAAGCATTTGCGCAGGCGCGCATTTCATCCATGTATATGTACATGTGTGTGTGTGTGTGCGTGTGTGTTTAAGAGCAGCTTCCGGTGGTGTTTCGGGTGTTTTCTTTCTACAGCTGTAAGCGATGTTTATATATATGTACATACATATATACATCATATGCATTTCAAGGTCAGCATGTGAAACACATATAGAATTAGGCAGCAAACTTAAGGGAGGGCTTGACAGAAATGATTGGAATTTACTTTTGCTACGCAGTAACCACAAATGAAGTTGGGAACACCAAGCAGAGTCGTTCCGCAGAATATCAGCTTTTAAATTAATGTAGACTTATGTCTGTATGTACATACCTAGAGATTACAGCTTTTATAAAGAAGTCTTACCCAGATACCTGAGCTAGATTAAGTGAAATTTGTATGCTGGTTTCCATTTACCGAATACAAATAAAGTTTGCTTTCAATCTTGGTTTGTCTAGCCCACTAATAAAATAATTATAATTGGCTCAAAGAAAATTTAAGCATGAATTTTTGTACATCAGTTATAGATGAAAAAATCAAGCTAATTGAGAGCTTGAATTAGCAAATTTCTTAAGTAGTTGGCTCTTAAAACATAGACAGATAAGTTTTTTTTTATAAGGATCTCAAATAATTGAAGAATTCATTTAAAAGAAATAGAAGATATTTAGCTTTAAATTCAGCTACACGCAGAGACTTTCTTTTTATAGATAACCGTAATGAAGTAAATGATTAAAATAGATACATTTTTAGCGCCTGCAATATACAGACAAAGCCAGATGAGCCTAGCCTGGGCTTCCAGGAATTTAACATTGAAATATAAAAATAGCTTCAAGACAATAGACCCAAGACAGAAGACCCTTGGAACTTGCATGTTTGTTTGTATGTGTCGCCTGTGCTGTGTATCCTGTTTACTGGACTTTGCGAAGGCAAAGCCCAAAAGGAAACAAGAAAAATGTATAAAAATAAAATTCAGGCACGAAGACGCATTGCCAAATGGAAAATTGTTGGAAACGTGGGAAGCACAAAAGCAAAAGCAAAAGCCGCCGACAGGCAAACGAGAAACAGCATTAAAATAAAACACAAGCCACACAAGGAGCGCAGCAAGAGAGCGAGAGGGAGAGAGAGAGAGAGAGAGAGCGACTGTGAAAACTTATTTTTAGAGAGAAACCCAGTTTGAAACGTGATTTATCTGTGCACAAATGTTTTTCAAATGCATTTCGTTGAGTCTGGCATGTGGGTGTGTTTGGAAAAGATCCCTAGAATGAGATAGATAGGCACTGTGGCAGTACAGTCCAGTTGGCTGCGCTTTGTGGTTGGCCAAATTTTGAATAGATTGTACCCGATTTCAAGGGCAGAAACCACCCTGCACTGGGACAATGGCCTGAAACCTGTTTTGGTTAAAGGATTACGATCTATTGTATTGAAATGTGAAACGAAATGGAATTATTTTTGCTTGATTGAGCACTTAAAAATTGGCAATTCATCAAATAGAAATATGCTTTAATATTTACCTGCTACTCCAGCCAAATTTTCAGCTTTTAATTAAAAAAATCTGTAAAAAAAATGCGAATAAATAAACAATTGATTTTATAAAATAAACAAATCAAATTATACGTACCAAAATCAATTTTAATTAAATAAAATAACAAGTTCTTCCAGTTGTTTTTGGGCACATGCAAATGAAAGAAATAATAAAAGAATATATTAATAAGATAAATTGGGCGAAAAATTATAAATATAATTATGCTGCAGCTTTCTTGTTGTTTTTGTTATTTACTTGTTTTAGCCATATAACAATTTTTAATTTCAATTTAAAATTTATTTTTATTTTTTTGGCATGCGCTTTATCATTTTGATTTTATTAGCAACAGGTATAAAAACTTAAATTGGTCCTCATTTAATCTGGATAATTATAGTTAACTAAATTAGTTATATTAAACCTAATATATAATGACTTACATGAAAGTTGGCTAGCAACAAAATGAAACTTTTTTGCTCGCTTTCTATTCGAAAGATAACGTAAAAATGCTTGAAAAACGACAATTTTCGGAAATACATACGAGTTCAATTGTTCTTAGCGAGTTTTGGCCGCTGTTTAACTACAATAATAATGATAATTAGTAATATAATAGCTAGCAATATACCATATTTATGAGCTGTTGCATAATATATGTAATTTTTGGTCTCAATTTGGTAAATATGTGTTATTTTCTTTCAATTTGAACAATAAAAAAAAATTAAGTTGGAATCCAAACTTCATTTCTCAAATTCAGACTTAGCTCCGTTTACAATATGCTATCAAACTTTCTTATACAATATATGTATATATATATATCTATTTTTTTGTGGGGGTACAGAGTGAGCTCTATAAGTTTCTAATACTATAGCTGAAAACTTATGGGCTTAAGAAACTAGAATTTCGAAAAGTTTTTTGCTTCGTTTGTTTACTTTTGAAATTAATTGTAAAACAGAAATTAATAAAATAACAAATTAGTTGAACGAAATCTTTAGCTTTTCTGTTTTTCTATTGCCATTTTTTTTTCAAACAAATAATATTGAAAACATCCAAAATAGATCTTGGATATTAATAAGTTCGCAGCACTATGAAAATTACTGAATTTGAAATTGAAGATAATTATTCAACTAGATCGTTTAGATTTGTTGATCTATATTGAAAGGTAACAAGAAAAGGCGACTTGTAATTTTTTTTAATATAACTTAACTAGCAATCCTAACTGAAATCTTTAGAAATGTCTAGCGTTCATTCAACCACAAAGAATATATGTTGCGATAAATGTTAAATCTATTATAGCTTGAAATTAATGAAAAGTGGCTAAATCAAAACCGAATGCTCATTGCGCATGTGCTCGTTGAGGAAGGCCTGGGATCGATAGACGCGTGCGCAGAGTGGACAGCGATTGGATTCGTATGGTGGCAAGCGCTTGGAGCTCTGCCGTGGCAGCTTGCGTCCGGCGACCAGGCTGCTGGTGTCAATGTGCAAATTGTGTGGCAAGTGCGGCACCAGATGCTGCAGCGAGCGGGCTGTCGAAATGGAGGCCAATTGCTGGAGTGCTATCAAGGCGTCTGTGTTGTTCACCAGCGGCTTCTTGCTATTGTTGTTGTTATGGTTGTTGTTGTTGTTGCTGTTGTTGTTGTTGGGTGATCGCCGTTGTGGTGTCGAGGGCTCCTCATTCTCGCTTTTCGCTTCCCTGCCCTTGGTCAGCTGCTTGGAGGTGCCGGGCATGGCGCTGTCCTGACCACGCAAATTGTACTTCCTGACGGTGCTCACTGCAAAGAGAAAAAATATTTTGTGGGCTAATCAAACAAAAAAAGATGTAAATGATAAGTTTAAAGAAGAAACCAAACTAGATAACAGCATTGCCTAAAGCAAAAGGTAAATAAATATGTACATTAAATATTATAAATAAATAAATAAATTAAGCAGTAACACACAGGCGCACACACAGATATATACACACAAAGTAATTACAGTTGATCGAAAAACAGTAACGGAAAAAAAGAAAAGAAATGCATGTTCTATATGCGAGTTTCTTTCTTCATTTTATTTACATACATTATAAAAATTTATGAATTTGGCATTAACGAGAAACTTGGCTAATAATTACATCGGCTTTAACTTAAGAACAACAAAAACATTTGGGCCCGGCCCAAACACACCTAAACCCGGCCCCCAAAAAATTAGCTTAACTTATGTCGACATCATCCGATTCATATTCCACTTTGATTTCAGTCGTATAGAGAAACATGGGATCAATTGCGCTCAACGGGCGACTGGATGTACGACTTGTTGGTTTCGTTGTCGCTGTTGTTGTTGTTGTTGTTGCTGCAGTTGTTGTTGTTGTTGTTGCTGTGGTTGTTTTTGCCACAGCCAGTTTTTGCTTTTGACTTTGCCTGTAAATGAGCCTTCGCTCAGCGGCCAGCACAGCCTGATGCAGCTTCTTGTGGCGATTCAAATGGGAGCGTCGCTTGAACCACTTGAGACAATAGTCACACTGGAAGCGCTTAAAGTCCTGGCACTCCTCGCTCTGATGCAGCATCAGGCGGTTCATCGTGTTATAGTAGCGTCCACATTGGCACAGCAGCTGATTCCTTGGGCCGTGTCGCAGGAAATCTAGGAAGCAATAGATGGCAAAAATGACAACGAATGACAACAATAAACAAATGAACAGCAGGAACTATATATATATATATATGTGTGTATATATATTTTGTGATATATGCCAGAGATGATATTTTGCTGGATGAATACACAAATTCGTTTGGATTAACAGTTTGGCTTTTTTATTATTGAGTTTATGTACGCAATATACTTTGTTAAATGATTCTCGTGCCTTTTCGTTTGTTAAGCTACTTTAACAAAAATACGATTTAAAGACATTTTTTCAGTACTCAGCCAGATCTTAGCAACAATCCACAGCAGCAGCAGCGGACCCTAAAAAAAAGAAATTCATATTAATAATAATTTACAAAAATATATAAAATACAAATAAATACTTGTAGATACAAAATAAATATTAATAAGTAAATAGTACAAAGCGCATAAATTGTAAACATTTATTAATTTATTTTTTATCATATACATTTTTATATATGTATATAAGATTTGAGTTTTTTGTTTTTTAGTTTTTAAAATAACTAACGACTGTTTTGCACATAGGAATATATATATATAATATATTACGTATATATGTATCTGTCTACTTACACTTGAATTTTGTGGCTGCACTTGAGCAATTCAATTCAACTATTTGGAAATTGTCTGTTTTTGTTTTTGTTTTCTTTTTTTGGCTACTGAAATTCGTTTAAAACTTATGCGACTAACTTTAATATTATGCAATTTCTTGAAGTTTATGTTTGAGATCATATCTTTGGCTATATTACAAAAAACTACACATCGTTCGAAATAGTCAGATGAAAACGTGTATATGTATATGCACCTAAAAGTAAGACAACAACAAATGCTATTTCATATAATATAACTGCAGTGGACTTTTTAAAACTTGACAGGCCTGTTGAAAGAGACAACATTTAGGCCAAGAAACTTGGCTGGAATATAGGGAATCTTTAACTGAGCCTCCCTTTTTTGTCAGAAAATTTTGTTTAAAAAAAAATAGTATTGAATTTTAAAAAAATTATTTTGAAACTTAACAGTTTAATTTAATTTTGTAGAATTTTTTGATGTTATTCTTTCACAAGATTCTAGTTCAGTTAAATTGCATTTGGATATCTTTCAGGCCTGCCCATCCCTCCCTTACCCTCTAATTGCTTAGGAGCAGCGTATCGCCATTTTCGGAGTGTTTTTGATTCATGTGTTTGCGCAAATCCGATTTATATTTGCATTTGTGCGGACAATGCGGACACTTGAGAGTTGGCTCCACGCCGCATTCGTAGTTCTTGTGGCGCTTGAGTGAGCCTTTGATTTTGTACGTCTTGCCGCACACGTTGCACGCATATTTGGCATCATCGATGGCCAGCTCATTGGTGACCTGGTGCAGTGCCATGGTGGTGTGCACTCCGCTCAATCCATTCACATACAGCTTGTCCGCCTGATGCGCGGCTTCTTCGCCACAGGGCAGCTTGTCCACATAGTCATCATCATCGTCGTTTAACAGATCCTCATGTTGATTATTTTTTATGGCCTCCAGTTCGAGTTCGCGTTCCGCCTCATCGGCATCGGTTAGCAGCAGCTCGGACTCGTGTGTGGTAACCACTGTGGTGGTGACCACCTCGCTGCCAGTACTGGGCGCCATGGAGATGCTAGTGGCACCATATTGCATCACATCACGGAGCAGCATTTTGTCCTCCAGCCGGGACGTGTCTATTTTGATATACTCCGGACGCGTTTGCGACTGTTGATGCTGATGCTGTTGTTGTTGTTGTTGTTGTTGCCGCACATCCAGGCATTGCTGCAGCGACAGTTGCTGCCGCTGCTGCTGCTGCTGCTTGACAATTTGTATGGTGGTGGCCTGTGGCTTGTGCAAGCTGGTGGTATTTGTATTTGTGGTGGCATTTTTGGTCAGCGCGGGAATCGTATACTGTATGTTGCCAACGGGATTGCCCAGATCATCGGGCGGCAGCTCCACAACAACTGTTGCGCCCGACAATAAGCTGCTGGCATTACCCGAGCTCAGGGATTGGGCAGTGCTTAGTGTTTGATTGTGGCTCGTGGCACTGGCTATGGAATAGGGCACAGTCTCCAGTATGGTCCAGTAGCCATCTGTAAATAGAGCCAGAGTAATAAAGAACACATTAGAATAACAGTTGAGATTATTTCTATATAGGGTATATATGCATATATAATTACTTGCAGCAGTAAAATAACAAATGTAGCCGCTGATCATCCAATTGTTGTTGGGTGTGTGTGTGTCGGATAATACATGTGTGTACTATAGGGTCTTTCTTTGGTGTTTCATTTAAAATACAGCTTTCAAAATAAACTAAAAAGATAATAAATAAATGCTCAGGGAACTCATGTGAAACAGCTCTAATCAACTGATCATAGATGGTATAATTATTATAAGTATGCTTTATTCTTAATTGCTTGCATTTACAAATATATAATATAGATATAATTATGTATATATATAAAAAATGTACACAACGTTTGCTTTGCTTTGCTTTTTGTTTTAAGTTTAAAAATTATTGTTTATAACACCTGAAAATACATACTGTACTTAAATGTGTGTAACTGAGGAATATATGTAGTGGCAAATAATGGCGCTTTAAGTCTTTGTTTGCTTTACAATATTATTTTATTAATTGTATTTACTTTTTTCTTATTCTTTTTTTTTTAATTTTTTTTGGAACTGCTGCTGGCAAGAATATTTGAGAAACAATTAGAGAGAGTTTGGAAGTATTTCAGAACACCAACCCACCACAGACATTAACAAATCAAGTGATTTATTTTCTTTTTTTTTTGGGTATAAATAAATGTGGTCTTGGACCAATTTGCTGCTTAAGCTACAGGATGGGCACACGGTCAACAAAACTTAAAAATATTCAAGAAATTATAACACAAAAAATAAAAAAGAATATTAACGGAATGCGCTCAGAAATAATTAAGTTGAAGTTCACACGTGACGGTTAAAAAAAAATATTTAATTTACCAAAATGGTTCTTTAAGAAATTCTTGAAATTAGTTTTTGGCTATGCAAATTGACCATATATTTTTGTTTTTGAAAATATTTCATGTTATAATCAAAATTTTAGGATAAAACTTCGAACTAAATTTGAGTAGAGATTGTGACATATTTTAAGTTAAGAAAATATCTAGATGAAAGCAAACAGAGAATATAAGTTCTATCATTGATGCTTGATAAGTACATGTTATAAGGGTTAAATATGGGGTAAGGCTACGCCTCTTCATTAAATTGAAGAACTCATAGACAACTTTTATAAATCAGCTTTAAATATCAAAAATTATCTGTAATATCGTTGAGCAATTTAATATATTCGGAATCGGAAGAAGTCAAAATCATTGATCGAAATGTGCATAAAATATGTACATTAAAGAAATTTAAAGGATTAGGCCATGCCCTAGAAAAGTAAGAATATATTGTCAAGACTTAACCAAGTGTAAACTTAGATTTACTTAGATAATGAAATAAATATGGATTATTTCATTGGAAAGACATGAAAATTTAAAAAAATTTATATACAAATATAACTTAGCTCTTTTCAAAACAAGATTTACAAAATGTGCTCAAATATAAGTTTCTTTTTTTTTTTTTTTTATTAATTATTGTTGACGAATTGTATCACGTGTAAACTCAGCTTTGCAGTTAAAATCCTAGTAAAATTCAATTGTTAAAAGTTGCTTTGCACTTTTGCAAAGTTTTGTTTAAGTAATTTGTGCGTTGTGCGCAGGAATGTGACATGCTTGAGTTTGCCACAACAACTGGCTATGATAATTGGTTATATATTATATATGGTATATATACTACATAGTATATAAGGTTAATATAGGTATAAGTGGTTGTGCTACACTATAAAAAAAAGCTATGAATTCGCTGCTGCTGCTGTTGCTGCAGACACACACACACACATGTGGAGGTAGTTGTAGCTAACACTGCACAACTGGCTTGAGGCCTCAGGCCTCAGGCTGAACCGTACAGTACAAACTAATGTGTATTCATATTTGGTAAACATTTCAAATTACGCCTCACGGTTTTGCTACACACACACACACGCACGCACAAACAGAGTGAGAGAGAGAGAGAAAGAGAGATACAGGGAGACATAGTGAGACACTTTTAGGCATCCTCATCGTAGTCATCATCATCCTCGTCGCTCTCCTGCAGCATGGGCACCGCTGTTATGGTTAGATCACGTCCTGCGAAATCGAAATTGATTTCACACAGTGCGGCAGCCACATCGCTATCCATGCCGCCGCCATCGGCGTCTTCGGCATCGTTATCGTGATCGTTATCAGCATCGTTATCATTGTCGTGCTCGTTATCGTCGTTGCTCAAATCGTCCTCGTTGCGTATCAAGTAGAGACTCTCCTCGTCGTTGCGCAGCCTCTCATAGAGCATGCAGTGCTTGCGCTTGGCATGCCGCAGCACATGATCCTTGCGACGCGAACGATACTCGCAGGACACGCACTTGTATTTCTTCTGCTTCAGGCAATATTTGCGCACATGCTCCTGCAATTTCTGATGCGATTTGTAGTAGCGATTGCAGTGCTTGCACTGCATAAACGAATCACGTGATAGGCTGCTCGCATGTCCAGGTCGCAGGATATTGCTACTGTGCGTTGTGGCAGCGCCGGCGGCATTGGTGTTGCTGCTGCTGCTGTTGTTGTTGCTGTTGTTGTTGTTGTTATTATTGCTGCTGCTGTTGTTGTTGTTGTTGAGATAGCCGTAGTAGTCGCCAATGGCGGTGTCATGGCTACTGCCAGCATTCGCATTGCTCGATGTATCCACGCCCAGCAGACTGCCCAATATGGGATAGATGTCTGTTTTTGGAGGCGTTGTCGGTTGTGGTCGATGAAAAAAAACAAGAACAAAACATAACAATAAACAAATTAATTAATTAAAAGGCAACGCAAACAACAAAAATACTAATCGAAAAAAGAAATCATAATAAAACATATAACTAAAAAAATTGGAAAAACTTAAACAAATTATAAAAAATATAAGAAAATATATATAAATTTGTTTAAGGAGAGTGTGAAGAGGTACTTAGTGTTATGTCAACTACCCGCTAGATACAAGTGTTGCGTTGTTGTTTTTGTTGTTGTTTATGGCAAATATGACTGGAGCCCCAGGCGTTGATGAGCGCACTTGATGATGATGATGAAGATGATGATGAAGATGATGATGAAGATGATGAGGAAGATGATGATAGACTTGATGATGGAGCTGATAATGAGAAGCATATATTTCCCGCATATCTATGCACACTAGCCCCTTAACTTTGCATACAGAAAAAGAGAACGCCAACAAAAAGTTTGTATTAATTATGTACAATAAATTATAAACAAGAACATGAAACAGAAACAATAACAAATACAATTTCGAATAGTTAAACAATGGGCGTGTGTTGTTGTGTTTTTTTGGTGCATTCAATAACTACAACAATACAGCAATAAATACATAGGTTTATCATTATATTTAAGACTATCTTTCAATTTTTTTTTCATTTAATTTTTTTTTTTTTTTTTGGTTTCTTCTCAAAATACAATAAAAGAATTTAAGCATTATGCTGCAGAAACGCAAGGTTCTCACATTAAAGCCATATAGGTATTACGTTTCCAGAATCGGTTTTCCAGCGCGACGGCATCTAGAAGAAGAGAAAAACTTATGTTAGTTTTAGGTTTTTATTTCAAATATATATTTTGTTCTATTATGTTGCTGTAAATGAGAACTTCTTTCGATAAGTAAATGCAGTCGTAATTTGTTTTGTTTTTTTTTTGTTTTTTAATATAATATATTTTTAAATTTAGTTGTTTTCCTGTTTTTACTTATAACAATTAAATCGTTTACTCGTTTTACATTTTCACATTTCTATTTGTTTTTTTTATATACCATTTGTTTATTATACGTAAAAATAAAATTGTTTCACAAAATGTTTTAAGGCGTTTTTCGGCTCTATACACATACAGATATATATATATATATATTTTCATGTATATATATATCTTGATTTATTTGTTGCTTATCGTTGTTTTAATTTTGCAATTACAAATTTTCATGATTTAAGCACACTTTTCTTCAAAAATATTCTAACAACTGGCATTTTGAATGTCATTTTATTTTATTTTTATCATATTAAAATTTTGTTAAACTACTCGCAAATGTGTCTATGCATTGAAAAAGCCAAATATCTTTCAAATTTTAACATCTTTTTTGTTGTAAATTTTGTTATAAGCGTAAACTAAGCTAGTTTTTTATTATTAAATAGAAATAAGATTTTTGCGAATTTTTTCGTTTAACTATTGTTTAGAATTTGCTATTTTATAATTTTTAAGTTTAATTTTTAGGCAAATGACTCTTGAGTTTTTCGTCTGTGTGTGTGTGTGTGTGTGTGTTTAGCGTGCGTGAACAGCAATTAACAATTATGATTTATAATCCACAATTACATATACATATGTATATATGTGAGTGTGTGTGTTTTGGGTTTAACTTAAAGCTAATTTTTCTTGTTATTGTTGCATGTATATAAAACCCCATTTGACGTGTTTTGCAGTTATAAATATGCTACTATATGATTTGTATTAGTTTAAAGAGAAAATATAAACAAGGAAGAAGTAAATTATTGGATAGTTAAATACAACTTAAAGATGTTTTTGTCTGTGTGTGTCTGTTTGAATGTGTTCTGTATGTTGTGTTTGTGTTGTGTTTTCATTAGTTTAACTTTTTTTTTTGTTTGTAAAGAAAAGCCCATTCAATGTTATCCAAAACCTATTACCCCGCTTGCCTATGCCGTTCAATTTCAATTCACATAACAATCTTGTGTTTTTTTTCTCTTAACAATCACATTTGATCACATCGATTTGCTTCTTTTTATGTATGTATGTATGTATCTATATGTACATATTTATATATATATACATAAATATATATATAATTATAATATTTATATATAATTTTACATTCACAGCTCCTTGTTTACAACGTTTTGTGTGTGTGTGTGTGTATAGTGTGTGGGTGTTGTGTGTGTGTGTGTGTGTTTAGTAGTAGTAGTAGTAGTAGTATGCGCTATCATATAAACTCTTCGTTAAATATGTATGTGTTTAGTGTAAGTTACATAGATACATTCAATTCATTTAAGGCTTATACAAAAAATAAAACAGAAAAAAGATACATTTGTTAGCATAATTAAATTGTTTCTGGTTAGTACAATTTCTCAAAAAATATGTTTATGATCTGTTCTTGCTGTTGTGTTGTGATGGACACACTTAATTATTATTTTTTTTTTGTTGAAGCTACATTTTAATTTTAGATGCATGGTATAAAAGGCCAAAAGCAATGTGCATACAAACTTTTTGTGATTATTTCAAAATGTACAATTTTATATATATTTTTTTTTCGTTTCTTACAAATCTTGCACCCTTCAAAAATGGTTAATTATTTAATATACTAGATGTACTAGGTGTGTGTATATAGTTGCATAAGCGCTACTTAATTTTAATTACAAACATAGCTATTCTGTATGTGTGTGTGTGTGTGTGTGTTGTTGTGTTGCGTGTTAGTAAATTGTTTGTTAATCAAAATTATATTGAATTTATCACATGCTCTTCATTATTTCCATGGTTAACTTCTTCTTTAACACTTTTTAACTATATGACCCAAAGTCGAACGCTAGGCTTGTCTTGCATTAGCCAGATTTATATATTGGATATATATATACATATATTGTTTTTATGCTGAACAACTTTGGGTCCATCACATGCGCTGTTGATAAATTAAAATGTTGCTCGATTTTTGCATATTTTCTTTTTTCATTCATTTTTTTTCGTTTGTTTGTTTTGTTTGCTTAGAAAAGTAGTAAAAAAATTATTTAGATGTATAAATAAGAACCACAACCTTAATAGACAAAGTTAAATAATTGCATTAGTTTATAATTGTTTAAAAAAGGACACACAATTGCATATAATGTAGATTGTGAAACTCTTCCTTTAGCATTTTCTCTTTCTCTCTCTGCATTCCTTTTAATTAATTAAACAATTAAGTATAACAAAAAATTAAAAAAAAGCAAACTCACGTAATTGACTAGCGCAAATGTTTGTTTGACAAATATATATATATATGTATATTTAATTAAAATGAATTTGTATGCCAATTAGAAAGTTGCCTGATTGTTAACAGAAAAGATATACATTAAAAAATAATAACAATTTAAATACAAATTTTTTGTAATTTTTTTTCCTCACGTAATTCGAATACTGACCGACAAGAATTTTGTTTTTGTTTCTCTTTCATTTCCTTTGCACAATTTACATTAAATTTTTTAATATTCGCATGTTTGTTTTTTTTGTTTTTTTTTTTATGTTTTGTGTGATGTTAATTAATTATACATAAATTTTTATAATTTTTTTTAAGGCTTTTTTCTTTTTCGTTTTTTTTTTATTTTCAATTTGCTAGAATTTGTGCCAATTTCGTTTTGTCTGTTGTACAAATAAAATTGTTATCACATATTTTGTGGCACAAACTGCTAACGAATATTACATTGCGCCCCTCTATGTGTGTGTGTGTGTGTTTCTGTGTGGGGTAGGGTGTATATATATACATATATATATATATATATATATATATTTATATTACAATATTATTTATATTGTTTTAAAGTACCTAAGCAACGAATTTTTGTTAAGCTCATTATTAAAACCTTTTCTTTAGTTACATTTTCGTTTTCCTTCTTTCATAATGTAGTTTAACAATTTATAAATGTTTAAATTTTTTAACTATTTAGCGTGTTAATGTCTAACTGTTGAAATGTGCGCATAATATGTTCGAAATTGATTTTAGGCGCACATTACACAAATTGTAGCTTAATTATAATAACGGGTTTTATAACAAGGTTTGCTGCAACATTATGTGATTTGCTTGGTTTATACAAATTTTGAAAATATATTAAATAAATAAAGTAACATTTAGTGTGTTCGTGTGTGTGTGTGTGTGTATATGTTTCGTGTGTATTAACAACAAGAAAAATTATTAATATTATATTAATTACAATGAGGACTATATTCATTATATCACATACCAATTATTTCTCATTTACTTGACTCTTCGTTTCCAACCTTCTTCGACTCCGACTCCGACTCCGATTCTGATTCTGACTCCAACCTCGATTCTGACTGTGACTCGATGCGAGTTTTGTCCCTAACTCATTAACTTTAACTTTATAATGCCAATTGATTTGCTCGCACTTGTACATGTTGCTTGCCATATATGTAAGAATATATTTTGTTTTTGTTTGTTTTTAATAATAATAATATATATATATTGTTAATAACTGTTTTAATTGATTGCACGCGCCTTTTACACAAAGCCACAAGCCAAATTTTTTTTGCTTTTATAAATTAATAATTTTGTTTAGCATTTTTTTTGTTGTTTGTTTTTGTTTCGTTTTTGGTCCAACTAAAATTGCCGCCTATCACATTTTGTGTTCGTCATAGAATAAATAATATAATTTTTTTTAAAAAATAAACGAATAATTTTGTTTTTGTTTTTTTTTTTCATGGAATGAGCACAAGATAAATTAATAAATTTGTTGTTTTGTGTTTTAGAAAAGTTGTTTAAGAGATCGTTGCGTTGCACTAACAATAATTGTTTTTGTTTGTTTTTTTTCTTTTTCTTTTTGTGGCTTTGGCGGCGCGCATTTAACAAAAAATTATAAAGTGAATAAATCGAAAATTAAACAAAAAAATATTTATAAAAAGAAAATCAAAATTACAACTTGGTTGTGCGCTGTTTTTTTGTTTTTTTTTTTTCATTACATTGGTTTCTGATTTTGGGATTTTCTTTAAGCTTATTGCACGAGTTATTTAGCTTTTGTTGTTTTTTTTTTTGTTTTAATTTTTCGTTTTGTTTTAGTGTGTTGTTTTTGTTGCTGTCTGTGATTTTTAGCTTATTGCACATGTCCATTTAGATTTAGTTACGCTTTATCGTTGCCTTAAAGCTAAAACTAACTTAGTTGCTAACTTTTAGTTTGACTGACTAAGCGACTGACTGTTGCTATTTCAATACATACATATTTGTATGTGCCGAAGTTTCGTGTGTGTTCTTTACATTATATACATAAACATATATGCAAAATTGTTGTTTAAGTTTATTAAGTTTAACTATTGCCCCAAAAGAAAGATATTAATAATAAACAAAATAATAATCATATAAGTGAATTGCAAGCGCGTGAGAGTGCCAATGCCCTGCATTGAGCCACAATCTAACAGTTCTTTGAGCTAACTATAAATCACCTCACCTCACCTCACCTCACTCTCTGCTCCTCCCCTCCCCGCCCCTCCTCAGATTTGTTTTTGCGTTTTTTGTTGTTTGTTTTATGTTTTGTTTATAATAAATAAAATACGTTAAAATTAATGTGAATGTTTTGCGTTTTGCTGCGATTCCTTTTCCTTCCTTTCTTCCACTATCTGTTTTCTTTCTACACAAAAATGCATTAATTTTTCCTCTTTTCTGTTACACCACAATAAAGAAAAATTCATTGAGATCATTGAGTTTTCTAAGGATGTTACACACATTTTAACAATAGCAACTACAACAACAACAACAACAAGAACAAAAATAAAACCATGCAACATGATTCGCACTCTCACGCGCCCTCCGATATATCAAATATTATATGTGAAAATCAAAATAAGGGAAAAATTAAACAGAGAAGAAGAAAAAATTTGATATATGTATATGTGAAACTAAAAATTAGAATTTGATAAATTTTCACATTTGACGGCTTTTATGCATGCTCTGTATGTAGTTCTACTGTATATATATATATTTATAGATTTAAAAAAAAAAACGACTATATGTTTTCAAGATCATTTGAAAAAAAAAAACCGCGCACTGTTTCGCTTCTTTTTTCCTTGTTGTTTTTGGACTGAACTGAACTGGACTGAATCCGGAAAGTGCTGCCTAGAAACATGGCTAACTAACTAGTGACAACAGCAGCAGCTGCAGCAGCAGCAGCAACAGTGGAGGCAGCAGCAGCGGCAGCGGCAGCAACCAGTTGCTGGCGTCCTTGCAATTGTTGTTGATTGTATCATCGATGTTGGTGCGTGCGCATGTGCAGCACGAGATTGTGTTTGTGCTTGGACTTCTTGTGGCAGATGGGGCACTCGAACTGCGGCTCTACGCCGCACTCGAAACGCACATGCCGATTCAGGCTGTGCGGACGGGCGTATGTGTTGCCACAACGATCGCAGGCATATGCACCACCACCACCACCACCACCGCCGCCGCCACCGCCACCACCACCACTGCCACCACCGGCGCTGCTCCAGCTGCCGCTACCCGATGGACCCGCAGCGCCAAGTGTGGCATTGGGCGTGACGAGACCTGCCGCTACCGCTGCGGCCGCTGCAGCTGCAGCCGATGTCGAGGCACCGCCGCTCGTCGAGGCACTTGTATTGTTGGCTGCCACAGCAGCGACTGCAGCAGCCACCAGGCTGCTGCTGCTGTTGCTGGGCAGCGTTGTGGGCGCGATGCCGACGCTGCTGCTGCTGCTGTAGCGACGCAGCGGCTCGTCGGGGCTGGACTGCTGCATTAGCTGGGCCAGCGGACGTGTGTGCTGCTGTTGGTGGTGCTGCTGCTGATGTGGATGATGGGGATGATGGCCCAGCGGCAGGGCACCGTGCACCTGGGCGGCAGCTACCAGCACTTTGGCAATGCCCATGCGCAGATCAAAGGGCTTATCTCCGTTATCGTCGTCGTCGTCGTCCTCATCATCCTCATTGTTGTTGTTATTGCTGTCATCGTTGTCGCCATTATTCCCGTGACGCCCATGACCATGCCCATGACCGTGCAGTGTACAGTGCGTGGGCGTGGCACGGCCGCTATCAATGCGCAGCTCATGCTCATTATCATCCATGATTCCAGCATGCTCGAATTTGATAATTTGATTGGGCGTGGCAATGGGACTGGTAAACGGACTGGTCTTCATGTGCAGCAGCGGATAATATGGATGCGTCGGGGACGTCTGCGGGCTGCCCGGCCTGGCTCCCTGGCCGCAATGCGCAAATTCTGCAGATGAGCAAGACAAAGAGTCAAAGCAAATGCAATGTTAGTCAAGAGCTTTAATTTAACGAAATTCTGGGCGCAAAAATGCATATAGGATATTTCTTTTTTTTTTCAGAGATACAAAAATCATAAATCCTAAGATCTAATTGGAAACGTAGTTGAACCAAAAAAAAAATATATATAAATAGAATTTATTACCGTGAAGTCGTTATAAATGTTGCGTTTCTTTTAACTTTTAGTGATTTTTTTTTGTTGGTGCGTTGTGATAGTTGTGTGTGTGGGTGTGTGGAGTTGGGTGTGTGTGTTCGTGTAAGTGTGTGGTATGTGTGTGTGTGTGTGTGCGTGAGTAGGCGCTGCTTGTATCTAAAGTAAAATGTTGAGATGTTTACGATATATGTATATAAATTGTGTAAAACGCTGCTTAAGAGATTGATATATAAAATAATAATAATAAAAATAACAAAATTTAATAAACACAATGAATATAAGTATAAAATGTGTGTGTGTAAACAACATTAAATCGAGTGTAAGTTACATTGAGTACAAATTGAGCTAAGCAAAAAAAAAATTACAAGTGATTTGTTTTTTTTTTATCCAAATGAATTTCAATATTGTTTTTTATAGTTTTCTGTGTTAGTCACAAATATATAAATAAAAAAATATATATTATTATAGATAAAACACAATTCGGTTACTAATTGTATAAATGTATGTGTGCTTAATAGGGAAGAAGAATTCTTATAAATCCATAGATATACGAGCTGCTCCACACATTCATATATATATATATTTATATTTATAGAGGAGCAATTCTAGACAAAGTTCGTTATAAAAAAATACGCATGCATAAGTTTACGATATTTTCTTCTTTTTTTGTTTTGAAAAATAATAGAAGCTACAAATAATGTAAGTAATATCTAAAATTAAAAAAAAAAATGTTGGTAGAAAAGGCAATATTTATAAAAACAATTTGTTTTTACAAACTAAGTTATTGCTTTCATCATTTTTCTTTTATAGTTTTGTTTTTTTTTTTGTTTGATATATAAATGTATAAATAATTTAAGGCTATTTATATTAAAGGATGTATATATTTATATAGATAGTATATAGATAGATAGTTGGTACGTTACGACACTAGAATGAGCACAAAAGTGAAACTTAAGAATAACCTGCAGCAATACAAACGAATGGTATATGTAAAAAAGAGAAAACAAATCTACAAATTCTAATAAAGAGGTATTCATACAAAGTTAAGAGTCATATGTATAAATATATATAATTTATATAAGTAATATGTTCATGTACTAGTTATTTAACAGCATCATCAATATCGGGGGGCCCCACTGGGAGGGGGGGTGATTGTCACGTTGTCTTTATAAAACATGTACATACACATACGAATCTAATAGTTGATTTAATAGGTTGGTTTATAGGATATCTAAGCAGCAGATACTCTGGTTCTAGTTATGTAGAGTTGTAGTATAGTAGGTTAAGAGAGAGCATGCAAACAACAATTAGAGAGGTCTACACCATAAACTGCATTCTTGTATGGATTTGTTGTGCCAGCACAGAGATATATACTTTCATCGATCTCAATCAACATCAATTCGGACAACATCCACCTGAAATAGAGAGCTGATTAGTATTGATTCTTGGCAAGAAAGAGAACAACTCGTAATATATGTGTGTGTATATATAACTGGAAGATTTTCTTGGGATTTTGGAGGTTTTTTATTGTTTTTTTAGGATCGCTTGGGCATGTGTTGGGAGCATGAGTTGTATATAGGCATATACAAGAGATTGGATTCATGATGGATGAGTTTTGATGATTGGGGGGAAAAAAATTGTAAAAGGTTGGTTTTTTTCGTTTTGTTTTACAATTAAAATAAATACAACTTTGGTTTTTGGTTATTTTTTGTTCTGACATTTGCTTTTAATTGTATTTCGAATTTTTATTTAATACATATAGCCGGCAATAATTACGATATATTCATTTCATATGGAATACATAATAATTGTAGAATTTTTTCGCATTTTGCATGTGTGTTTGTGTGTGTTTGTATGTGTGTGCAAGTGTGTGTGTGTGTGTGTGTGTGAGTGTGTGTGCGTCTGTGTGTGTAGGGTCTTAGATATAGTTTATTATATTTTTGAGATTTTTTTCAGCCAATTTAAATTTTCTTTTGCTTTTTACATATGAAAATTGTGTATTACATTTTTTGTATGGCCGGGTTTAGTTGTGGTTGTAATTGTTGTTGTTTTTCTTTATTAAATCTAACGATTTGTGTATTTTTTTTTGTTCGACATTTTTAGAAAAGCATTCGCTGATATTTTCGAATTAAAAATTAAAACATTATTTTAGAATTAATCATAATAATTTTTGTCTAATTTTCAAATTATTTGTATAGATATTATTTATTAGTAATACGTATTATTATTATAATATAATCATATCTTTTTGTTTTGACTAGAACTTGTTCTCATTATCATATATGTGTATATATATATATGTATATATAAAGCAATTCTAACATAGGTAAAGCCCAAAAATTGGTTGTAGTTGAAAATGTTTCTAACCAAAAGATGGAATGTATGAGAAAAATTCGATTGCAACTAAGTGAAAACCAAAATTTTAAATGGTTTTTCATTTAAATGTACACAGATATATTTATGTACTATGTATTTATGTATGTGTGAGTGTCATATAATCTGTTTTTTGTTTTGTTTTTGTTTTTGGTGTTCGTTTTTTTTTGTTTGGGGAGGGCGCGTGTTCATGCCATGCATATGATTTTTGGTTTGTTTTAGTTTTATTTAAAATTAATAATTAATACAAAAATCTTTTGTTTTTCTTTTTGTTTATGTTGTATAGCACACTTAAACAATTTTTGCTGTGACTAGTTATATAATTTCTTGCGTTTTGTGTGAGATTTTTCTCGGAAAAAAATGTACACATTTCTTATTTGCTTTCTTTTTTTTTGTTTTTTTTTTGAAGTTTTTTTTTTTAGTTTTTCTTTTGAGAATTCGCTAAAACAATACAAAAATTAACGTTTTGTATTGCCAACTAAAACTAATTTTTGTCTTTTTTAATTTAGTTCTGTTTTCTTTTTTTTTTTGGGGGGGGGTTCCTCTGCAACTTGATGGCACAGCGTGCGTGGGGCATGCAACAAAAAAGTTTGTTTAAAAAAGATGGCCATTATAGTTAATTATATTCTAAAAAAAAAGGAACAACTAATGACAGATTCTGTGCTGCTCCTTTTTTGGAGTGGCAGCAACAAACATTGCACACGTGCTTGTTAGAAACAAAAATAATAAAATAAAAAAAAAAACAATATTGTAAAAAAAAAACTTAATTAATACTAAGTTAAGTTCTGGTTGTTGCTTGTTGCATGCCACCAGCTGCAATTACCATTTACCAGTTGCCAGTTCCCATAGCTTATTTGTACAACATTTTTTTGTCTGCCTCGAGCCTCTATTCATTTTGAAAGACCAGTGTGTAGGTGCTGCTGTTGCTGCTGCTGTTGTTGTTGTTGTTGTTGCTGTTGCTGCTGGCATTGTTGTTGCCGCCGACAGTATTGCTGCTGCTGTTGGCGATTGCATTGACTGGAGCTGGTGCCAGCTTTCGCTCCTTCTCCTTCTCCTTTTCCTTCTCCTCCTCCTCCTTCTCGCGATCACGACACTTGGTATTGAGATGTCGCTTCAGATTGCTGTGCACATTCGTCGCATAGCCGCACATCTTGCTGCAGAAGTAGCGAGGCGGCAGGCCGCACTCGTTCTTCAGGTGACACTTGAGGCTGTTCTTCCATTTGTAGGTGCGATTGCAGTTGCGGCACACCCACGGCTTCTCAATGTCCGCATTATAGATCATATCTGCCGAATGCTCCAGCGACTCCTTGCGCATGCGCTTATTCTGCACCAGAATCCGATAGCGATTGTCATCCGTGTGCGACCAGTGCAAATTCAGATTCTGTGCGTCCATATTGAGGCCCAGCTTACTGGACAGCAGCGTTGAATTGGCGGTGGTTATGTTCGCACCACCGCTGGTGCTGGCTATCGGCTGTTTTTGTGGTGCTGCGATGGTGGTTATGGTCGCCGGTATGGTGGGCAGCTTGATCTGCAGCGATTGGCTGGTGGGTTGCAGCTGCAGATGCTGCAGGTGTTGCTGCTGCTCCAGCAACAGTTGCTGCTGTTGCTGTGTGCTGAGCACAATCTTGTTGCTGCTGCTGTTGTTGTTGTTGCTGCTGCTGCTGCCGTTTCTTTGCTTGTCGTTTGATTGCTTGGCATGCTTCTGTGTGGCCGCTGCGGTGGTCAACAGATCGTCGTCGTCATCATCGTTATCCATTAGATAGCTATCCTCGAACTCCTCGTTCTCAATCTTGACCGCATCATAGGTCCAGGACAATGGACTGGCCATCTTCAGATCATAATCGAATGTATTCTCATCATCGATAGCCTCATTGCACACAGCCTCGTCGCCATTGAGCGACACATTCTCCGGATTCTCAATCTTCACTATCACCTCGGTCATCGAATCATCAATGCTGTCCAGCTCAACGCCTGCAGCGGCCAGCGCCGCAGCCGATGCGGCATCCACATTGCAGTTGCTAGCGCTATTCTTCAGGCTGGCCGGCGTGATGCACGCAATCGTTGTGCGTCCGATGCTGCCAATTCGAGTCACCGTTTGCGTCTTTGGGTCCAGCACGGGCAAACAGCTGCCGGTTGTCTTTTCGCCAACAACATTGTTGTTGTTGCTGTTGTTGTTTGTGTTGTTGTTGCTATTGCTGTTGTTGCTGTTGTTGAGCGTTCTCGTCGCCGGCGGCGTTGTGCTGATTGTTGCAGGTGTCGTGGGTGGCTTTGCATTGGCATTGTTAGTGTTTTTAGCAGCGTTTATGTTTGGCTTTTTGCTCGGAGTTAGTTTATCTTAATTTTCGTTTTTTGTTTTAGTTATGTTAGTTTTTTGGAAAGTGTTAGCAATGGTTTTTGGATTTGTTATAATTTGGATTTTTTTTTGGCGCATGAAAATAGAAATTGTATTAGGGAAATGTTAGGTTAGTTTTTTATTATTTTGAAGATATGTGTGAGAAAATATTTTTGTAAAAGAAAATGATATGTGTATTTGCCGCAGTGTGGCCGTTACAAAACAAAATGTAAATTGTAATGCAAAATTAAGACTGTAAAAAGAAAACGAAACATTATTCAGAAAAAAAAAGTTACTGGAAAATAACAAGAACAAAATAATGGATTGACAGCGGCAAGCCGAAGATTTAACAGCCTGGCAGAGTTTGTAAAAAAATATAATGAGGAATCAGAGAACTATATAAAGTTGTTCTACACGAACGGATCGTTAATTGGAGAAAGTAAAAAGAAATTGTTCCCGCTTTATGATTTAAGGAATGTAATTTTTTTTCACTTTCGGTTTTCAGCTTCTTTAAGTCTTTAAATCTATCTCTCGAAATCATTTCGTAATTTAGTCAGACAATTGAAAAATGTTACTGCATAAATACAGATAAACATACGGACATGGCATATTCATAGAAACTATAGAGTAGGAATAAATTACTTTTAAAGGGATAACTTATTTATAATACTCTGCAAGGCTCCAATTAGTTGATAAAAAAAAATAGTATATACTATATATGTGCATGTATAAATTCAATCAAAAGTTATGTTATATAGACTGGAAAACTGGTTTAAATACCTGTAGACTCGTCGCTAGTCTTGTCTATGATCGACTGATCCGCCAACATGAGCCAATTGCGCACGCGTATACGAGATTCGCCCGAGTCCAGCTGTCCATTGTCATCTGTAAAAATGTATATACAAAATATGCACATATTAGTGAGAGTCACAAGTAAACAGGGTATCGAATGTGGCCTATAAATGTTTTTCTTTTCTTTTTTTTTGCGTATGTGTGCCTAAAAATGTGCCCTATTTATATTATTTTCAGTTGAATCTATCTTATGAATTGGTTTTATTTAAAAGAAAATATAAATGTTATGAAATAAATAAATAAGAATACTTACAAGCAGTACGCTACATAAACTAAGGGCTGCATAAGAAAATCAAATAAAATAAATGTGTTGATAATAATAATCATAATGATAATAATAGTCATAATAATAATCATAATAATAACAGAATAATTTAAACGCAGCATAACAAACAAGTTTCTGTCTTTTTGCGTTTTATTACATGAACTTGTATATTTCTCACATTGATTGTATTCTTTTTTTTTTGTTTTTTAATATATATATATATATATATTATGTATATATCAATTTACAAAAATGTTTACAAACGACGCATTGAAAAAATTAAATATAAGGTATAATATATAATAGATAATATTATGTATATGAATACATATATGTATATAGTGTTAACTATATAGAACCGTTATTATACTTTCGTTTATTGGTAATGAGTATTTGTGTTCTTATTAAGTGTTTGCTTCATTAACATAAAATATTACATTTTATTTTATTTATTTATTTTTTTTTAAATGTGTATCAACATTTTTCGTGTGCCAGTTTTTAACCAAAAATTGTTCAACAATATTGTTTAACTTGAAGTATATATCAATTTTTTTTTTTTTAGAAAATTTTGAATTTTCACTTTGCCTTAACTGTTGCGTTTTTGTTATCTTTAAAAATTATTGCTTAATCTTTTATTCTTCATTTTATAAAGAAGCGCTAAACTTAGCCCCAACACCGCTTGAATATAACCAATTGGTTGTATTTTCTTATTAGCAGAAAATTAGCAAAATATATAATTACAATTCGAGATTTATTTGTTGTAAATTTAATTCATTTTATATATTAGTTTTTCAGTGCACAGTTTGACTGGCAATGTGTGTGTGTTTTTTTTTCGCTGTTGCTGTGAATGTTTGCAGTTGTTTTTTTGTTTTGTTTTGTATTGTTTAAGCTTAATTGTTTATAAAATCATCTATGGAATGTATTTGCTTTTTGTAGTTTGTTTGTTTTGTTTTTTTTTTTAATAGAATATAAAGTTGTAAAATGAAAACTAAAAATAAATTACGCTTTACTAGCAAAAAAAGAACGTAAAAATTATATATATATATATTTATATATATATATATATATATATATATATTTTTTTTTTTTATATAAATATTAAAAATAAATAAGTGCATGTGACGTATTGTGGCGGTGTTTTTGTTTGCTTGTAGTGGTTATATATTTGAAAATATTATTATTATTTATTTTGTTTTCAATTTGTTTTGGGCTAAACCCTCGACGTAGCTCAGCTACGCGCGCGCCTGTTTTCTCTTGGTTTCCTGCCTAATTGCGAAACACAAAACTAAGTACCTGAGTTTAAACGTGTATCATGTGTGTATCGCAAAAAAAATGGAATAGTATATACTAGTATTTATAGTAATATTATACTTGACACATTTGTTAGCTGACTTGACCTAAGATACAGCTTACAACTAACTGATATGGCTTTTAAGTGTTCGATTTTGTTTATTATTATTTTTTTTTCTTCTAGTGTATATCTTTTAATAAGCATATACTGTGTTTTTTTTTTTATTTAAAATATATTTTCAATTTCAAAAGGCACTTTTAAACTTGTCTTTAAGTTTTTCGTTTCGCTTTTGCTTGACTAAACTGTATATAAAAAAACACCTAAGCAATTTTTGAGCATAGTTTAAAGCCATTAGACTAATATATGTTTTTTTGTTGTTGTTTTCTGAGGTAACTTGTTGTTCTTGTTGTTTATGTTTTATGAATTGTAACTGTAACTGTACTATTTGTTAACTGTTTGTTTTAGGTATCTTCTTTATAGTTGGTTTTGGCACTGAAATGTTTATGTGAATATCTAATGCTCTATAGCTCATTAAAGTTTCTTTCCTTTAACTAATATCTTAATATGCTCTGAGTTCGAAAAGCTTTATATAAAAAAGACTATCCACTGAGTTGACTGCTCGCACCGCGTTCGTTTTAAACCCTATTTTCTATATATATATATATATATTATATATCTCAGCTAAACCTAACTCCTAGCTAACTAATTTAATGTTTCATTGTACAATATGTGTCTTTTATTTGTTTTTGTTGTTTTTTTTTGTTTTTTTTTTTTGTAACTTGTGGAATGCGGTTTTAAAGTGTGTGTTTTTTTTGTGTGTAAAATCATTTTACTGATCACTTTGCTGTTTAATGTAACAAAAATATTTTTTCAAAAAAGATTTTTGCTTGTGCACTTGACTTTTTTTTTGTTAAAAAATTAATAACAATAACAAAAAATATGTTTTATGCAAAAAAATAAAATGGCTAAATTTGTTTTGTTTGTGCTTTGCAACAAATTGTTTTGTTTGTCTTTTGTTTTGTTTTTTTTTCGTGACGAAAATTTTTACAATTTTCCAGGCATTCTTATTAATTATTATTATTTTTTTTTGCTTTGTTAGGTTTTCTTTAACTTTTGTTGTTTTTTTTTTAAGATTAATTTGGCACACTGATTCCGTATTCCATAAGAGAAACCCCGAGCTAGGTGTGTTGTTATGTTCTTGTTGTTGTTGTTGTTTTTTGACTACTGTCACACACACACAAATACACAAACATGTTTGTGTGTTTTTTTTCTTTTTATGTAATTTCAATATTTCTTGCTTGTTTTGTTTCTGTAATCCCTGATATTTAGTTTTTCCATTTAATAACTGTGTGTCTTTATGCAACTTTAACGCTTTTTATACACAAATCCATTTCCCAATGCGTTTTCCATTCCCCACATTTCCCACTCATGAGAAATGCGTGTGCAGCTCCGGCGCATTGGCCAGCGCCGCGGCCGCAGCAGCTGCTGCCACCGCAGCCGCAGCGCTGCCAACGGCAGAGTCAGCGTCCATGCCGCTGACGCTGGAGGCGCCGCCGCTGGCATTGATGATGCCGCTGATGAAACTCTTGTCATCCTCCAGCTTGAATTTCTCCTTGTGCATGCGCTCCATGTGGCGGCCAATGTGCATCTTTTGCTTGGCCCGATAGACGCAGAAGGGGCACTGGAATTGCGGCTCCTTGCCGCATTCCCATTTCTGATGATTCCGCAGCGATGATTTCAGCTTATAGACGCGTCCGCAAACGGGACATGGGTGTCCAGCACCGTTGTCAGCGCCAGCCAGGGAGCTATTGTTGCTGCTGCTGCCGCCGCCGCCGCTGCCGACTCCGGCGGCGCTCAATGTGACGCTCAGATTACTGCCACTGCCAGCACCCGTGCTGCTGCCAGCTCCTGCTGTGCTGCCGCTGATGAGATTGTTCATGGCGCTAATGCTATTCAATATATTGATATGGCATAGTCCAGCCGGTCCGACATCGGCCAGGGATACGGCCCCGGTCAGCGTAATCGGATAATCGCTGCTGCTGCTGTTGCCATTGCCGCCAACAGAGCTCAGATTCTCCTCGCCATAGCTCAGATCGGCGCTGCTGTTGCCCGCTGCTGCTGCCGCTTGTTTCTCTGCAACGGCCTTGAGCATCAGCGCGGTGGCCTCCTCCTCGGATAGGTGCTTCAGCTTGCCACCGCCGGGATAAATTTTATGCTGCTTTTCGCTAGTGTTGCACGGCGTTGACGTAGTGCCCGGTTCGATTTTTAAACGAATGCTATCCGTGGGCGTTTTCCGATCAATGGCATCCGCGGCGGCGGCGCCCTTGATGCCAGCCATGCTCAGCTGCTTGTCCACCGACAGATCGGTGGGAAAGACCAAGGGCTGGACGCCCTCGCGCAGCGTTACCAGCGGCATGGCCAGGCGAGCGTTCCACTCGTTCCAGGTGAGTCCCGCAATGCGCGTAATACTCAAATCTGGGGTTTGTCATTGTTTTCGTTTTTATATTGGATTTTTTTTTGTTAACATTTTGTTTTGTGTATTTGTTGTAGGTGCATATATGTTGTAGTTGTTGTTGTTGTTGGTTTTTGTGTGAAGAGAGGGTTGGTCAGCCATACAACATATGAAAATAAAACGAGAAAAGAAAAAAAACAAAAGAAAAGAAGAACGAAAATCAATAGCATTACTTTTGAGACTGGACACAATGCAACGCAAAAGTTAAATTAACCGAACATGAAAAAAAAAAATAAAACAAATAGGGGAAAAAAATATATAGGAAAATTCGTAACAAAACTTAACAATAAACGGTTAACGGATGTAAAGAGGGGTGGGGGGCAGGAAAACGAACGGTTCGGTTAAACCAATGCCAGAAAAAAAAAATTGGGCAAAAAGAAAATCTAAAATGTTGATGCATGGAAAATTAGTGATACAAAAAATGATTAAATGAGCACAACAAACATTAAAGCAACTATCCAAAAAATAATAAAATTATATATTAGTGAAGCGGCAAAGCCCAAAAAATATTTGTTTTAAAAAGCATTAAAAATTAGAGCGTGAATTTGCAAATACACATAAACAATATAATATATAGATATGTACAAAAATATTAAAAATAAATAGCTTCGCTATATATGTATGTACAGACATGTGTATGTAAATACATTTATATAAATACATACATAAATATGTGTGCACAAACAAGGTAAACAAAAAACGCTTTCATTGAGAGCCAATTAGTGCAGGGTGTATAAACATATTTATTAATTTTTAAAAATTAAAAAAAAAAGTTTTATAATAACGAAGAACAGCTGGGTAGGATATGCCGTAGGCATATATAAAACCCTGGCAGATATATTTTATAGGAAAATCGAGTTGTCAAATAAATATAAAATAATTTAAAATAAATAATATCTTCAGAAAATAGTAGAATTTTATTATAAATGCTAACTGTACTGGATAGTATAGGTAACGATTGTATTATAAAATCAGACAAATTGACAAATTTATGAACTCGAATATAGATGTTATATAAACTATCTGATATTATCTTTTTATCTATACGATCAGTAAACTTTTCTAATAACTTTTGATAACTTTTCTTATAAGCTTTTAAGTAAAATTGTATACTATATTATAATTTGATAACTAAGATACAGCCTAATTTTCCTATGATTGTTGTGTATAGAAATGGACAAATAGATAAATGAACTCAACTTGTATCTAATCAGTCATGAATAAATATAGATACATTATATGTATAATATCTTATTGACTTTCTTATAAATACATCTGCAAAGGTTACAAAAATTAAGTTAAACGTTGGGCATTCTTGAATTGTTTGGTTTTTTTTTTATATGGTGTTGCACGTAGCAGCTGGAAACACAACACACACACATACACACGGGCGGGGAAGAGGTTTGGCAATTGCTGGTTGTTATTATTTGTTTTTTTTTTTTTTTAGTGGCATATACAGAAAACAATTACTTAAGATGTAGGTACTTATATAGTTAGAGCTTCATCACATTTCTTTAGGTAATATGCAAACATTTTTACTGTTTGTTGCATCCGGCAGTTTTCCACAGTTTCCTCGCAGTTACCTAGAAAAAAGAGAAATATATTAATGGAATTGTCAACTAAAAATAATAAAATTTTATAGTTGGGTTTGAAAAAGCGGCTTGCTGCTGGCGCGCTGCAACGTCTACCTGCGAGAAAGAGAAATATATTAGTAATGTTCGCATAAATGATTGATTCAATAGAGTAACAAACAGCAATTTTTTTTTTTTTTTTGAAATTTATTGTTTACGTTTATTGTTACAACTATTTTCAAAATATATAATTTCTATATATTATTATAATTAATATATGTATACATAATAAATGTTTAGCAATGAATTAAAATGTTGTACATACAATTTTTTTTGTTTTGCTTTTTTTTCTTGTAAATTTTGTAAAATTCTTGAATTAAATTGAATATTTTTTGTTACGCGAAAATATATGCTAAGAAGTTTTGTGGCTTAGGTGTGTCATATAGTACAATCAATTTTACTAAGTTTTGTTTTTGTTTTTTTTTTTTTAATTAAAGTTTTTTCAATTTGGTTGCGGCTGCTTCAATTGCAACCACAGTATTACGCAAAATAGTTTTAAAGGTTTTTGTTTTTGTTCAAAATTTAGCGTCAATTTGGTGTAAAATATTCTTTTTTTCACTACTTTTGTTTTTTTATTTATTTAATCATTTTTTTGTGAACTGTAAAAACAACATGTGACAACTTTATGAATACGATAAGCCTCCAATTCAGACAATATTTTTTTGTAATATATTTTTTTTGTGTGTTTTGCAACTAACATATTTTTTTGTGAAATTGTTTTAAATGTATATATGTAAAAAACACGCTGTGCACTTTAACATTGTTTTTGTATTTATCTTAAATACCTAGAGCTCCCCGTTAAGTTTGTTTTGTTTACTTTCCTTTCCTTCGTTTATTTTTTTACACATATTTATAGATTTGCTAGGTACTGTACTTTCTGCGAAGACATTTAGATGTTATGCGTTTAATTTATATTTGAAATGTATTTAAAATTTAACCTACTCAATTCTAAACTATAAATTTTTGCGTGTTTTTTTTTTGTTTTAATTATTTTTTCATTAACAATATTTCTTTTTTGTTATTTCCATGAAAATACTTGCACATGATTTCTGGTATTTTTTTTGTATTTTTCATTTTTAATTATTTTTTTCTTTTGCAACATGAAATAAAGGTAATTTTTGAAATTACGGCAATCATAATGAAAATTATACGTGAAGACATCAATTAAAGCCCGAACAAAAAGTTAGATTTTGAAAATAATGAAATGGGTTTTTGATTTTTTGTTTTAAATGTTTTTTCCACGATAAAAACATACACGATATTAAAAGTTAAGTTTGAACTTAAGCAAATAATCAACAACTAAGCAAATTGCATCAATTATCAAAATTGAGGCTCGAGAAAAATCAGAAATACATAATAAATGGTATATATATGATATATATATATATAGTTCAGATGTAGAAGAATAATGAAAACTGGTATTTTTTGTTGCTACTGTTCTTTGTGTGGTACTCACGCCCCCTTCTTAGATCTTGCGTCCCCGCTTGCTCTCCAGCTGCGGCTTCTCGGGATGATGTTTGCGCACATGGACGCCCAGATTGCCGCGCTGTTTGGCCTTGTAGGTGCAATAGGGACACGGGTGACACGGCTCCTTGCCGCCGCACTCGACGTTCTCGTGACGGCGCAGCGTCGATTTCCAGCGATACTTCTTGCCACAGTGCCGGCAAACGTAACGCGATTCGGGATCATCGCAGGGACCCAATGAGGAGTCGCTCAACGACAGCTCATAGGTCATGCCACTGGGATCGCCGCCAGCATCCGACTCCTCTTTCATGGGCCGTGTGGTCAAAATGGTATAGCTCTTGCTCGAATCATGTACGCCTAGCTCTTCGGGTATTATGGTCTCGACACCATCATCATCCTCCGCCTGCAGCTGGATGTGATGATGCTCCTGCTGCTGTTGATGCTCCAGCTCCTCCTGGTCCTCCTGCTGCTGCTGCACCACCGTTGCCGAATGTATGTGATGCGTCTGCAGCTGTGAAGCATGTATGTGATGTGTTTGCGGCTGCTGTTCATGCTGATGCACCTGCAGCTCCTGCGGCTCATGCTCAATGGTGGTTATGTGCGTCTCGCCCGCCGTTGTCTGCATGTGCTCGGTGATCTCGGAGGGCGCAAAGCCAATGCCAATTTTGGTGCCATCCGGCAGCTCGATATCATCGATCTCAGCATACTTGACCAGATCGCTTATTATTGCCGCCGATGCGTTCGGATTGTTCAGATCTATTTCGCTAATCTCGTACTTTGTGCCATCGGCCAGCTCATGATGCTGGTGCGGTATGGCCTCGTGTGTTTCCACGATCTGCAAATTGCTAACGGTCGGCGCAATAATCTTGCCACGCGAATATCGTATACGCGAGGCAATGTTGGGCTTCTGTTCGCCAATTTGAACATTGCGCAGACCCACCAAATTAATGGTCTGGCCCGTATGGGATGTAATTATGCTTTGTACTTGCTGAGCGCCTTGATGCAGCTGCTGCTGGTGCTGATGGTGCTGCTGCTGCTGATGATGATGCGAGCTTTGTGGCACCTCCTCAATGTGCAACTGCTGTGGTTGCTGTTGCTGTTGTTGCTGCTGCTGCTGCTGCTGCTGTTGGTGTTGCTGTTGCTGATGATGATGATGAGGATGGTGTTGCTGAGGAGTTTGCTGCTGCTGCTGTTGTTGTTGCGTCTCCTGCGTCACATGTTGTATAATGTGGTGCGGATGTATTATGGTGGTTGTGCCACCGCTGCTACTGCTGCTATGCGTCGCCAATGTTGTTGTTGATGGTATGATTTTCTTGATGTTGATAAGCTCTGCAAATGAAAATATATCCTCTTATTAGTAAAAGGTAACAAATTGGAAAATAGGTATGTGTTATGAGCAATTAATATTACTATAGCTTATCATTCATTTATCATTTATCAAATATAGTTTATTATGACACGATCGATCTTTCATGGATGAAGAATTAAAATTTTATTGTAATTAAAAAAAAAGCCCTTTCAATAATAACAATACATTATTCCTCGCTTTTTCTATCTTTCTTTTCATGAAACTCAGCCTTGTTTTCTCGATGTTCAGCTTATTTAAGCTTAGCATATGATTATAAACCATTATTAAATAATTTCTCAATATTTTTAATATTATTTTAGGTTTCTTTTATCAACACCCTTTCATGGCATTAAATATTAATTGATTTCTAATCATATGATCTCTGGAACTTCCTAAATTTAACGTTTGTGCACATCAAACATAGCCCAACGTTTCCTAATATAAAATATGTTCTATTAAATAATATTTTTTTTCAACATTTTTTAATATCTCGAACCCATTCATATAACTTGGAAATGAACTTAATTTAAAGCTATCCACCAAAAATTGGTTTAAAGGCTTTTAATAAAGTCGTTTTTCGTATTATATGTATATAATATATTTTTTTAAGGGTCAACTTACCGCATTCTGATGAGGGCAACTTGATGGGCGTGTTCGTCAATGTTGTCAACGTGGGCTTCACATCCGTGCTGTGGGCCGCCGCACTGAGCAGCTCGGTTATCGTTTGGGTTGGCTGTCCAGCGGGTCCGGTGACGGTTACAGCCGCCGTTTGCTCCTCCTCGTTGGTGCCCAGCTTGGCGGCTGTGATATTGCCCAGCTTCTTGACGTGCAGCACAAAGCCATCCTTGTTCTGTGTGATGACAATATCGTTGCTCTCCAGCAGGCAATCGTCCAGCTCGAATTCATCGTGTGTGCCCTCAGTTTGTTCCGACTTGTCCTGCTTGGCTGCTGTGAAAACATATTGAAGGAAACGGGGGAACAGAGGGGTGGGCATGGCGGCAAAAATATTTGCATTATTAATTGTTGTTTGTGTGGGGCACAAATTAATTGTCTTTTACCACTTCTTAGGCGTAGTACAAACACATACACACATACTCTCTTCACTCTGTTTCTTTTTTGCTCAGCTCAAAAACGTGTCCTGTCTTGGGTTAAGTTTTCGTTTTTCTTCTTCATTTTTTGGTTTTTATATTTTTACAATTTGATAAAAACAAGCAAACAAATTATCGCTGCTTAAATTAATTAAATATTATACATATTTATAAATTTATACATTAACTTTGTGTGTGGCTGTGTATATATATGTATATATATATATAAAATTAAACACCAAAGCCAGAAAAAATATGTATAAAAAAACAAAAACAAAATAAATGAACGTAACAAAAGAACAAAAAGTTGAGATTATTTTAATAATTATTTAAAAACCGTGCCCCTAAATAAATATTATGAAACGCTGCTTATGCTCTAAAGAAATTCAATAATGACACATTTCAATTTTGTTACAAAAGGCAGTTTTTATTAACAATTTTTGTTGATATGTATTTTATATATTTCTTTTAAAGAAGGCAATTTAAATTTTCGTATTGACTTTTGATATACACAATGGCTGCGACTTAGATTTTAACTTACCTGCTGCTAACACACGCAAATATCTATATAGAATATCTCTCCATACATAGAGAGAGAGACATATAACTGAGATCAAAGCACAAACAGCGAGTCCTTTTAGACCAACTTGCCGCGCGATTGGGCCTCAAAGAGACCACGTGCCACACCGCCCTCTGTCTGATCCGGATGCTGCGTCTTCATGTGCATGTTGAGGCTGTGCTTGTAGCGTGCCACATAGTGGCAATGCTGACACTTCTCCGTTGGCAATCTGCCGCACTCGAAGCGCAGGTGTCGCCAGAGATTCTTCTTATACGTATAGGCTTTGTCGCAGCGCGGACAAATGTGCTGCGAGCTGGCCAGCGTTGTGGCAATATTGTTCAGCGAGGTAACCGATTTCACAGCCAGCGTCCAGGTGTTCTCTACAACAGGACAACAGAGAAAGAAAATAGGTTAATAATTGCATTGAAAGCTTTTAAAAGAAAGCAAACTAAAACAAAAACGAACAAAACGGTTGATAGGAATGAAGTTGATGATATGAGAGTCTTTAGCTAAAGTGAGGCGGCAGTAGAAAAGAAAAATATATAATATATATGTGTATATATCTATAGAGCGTATATAACTACCGGGCAACCATTTGGCAGTAGGCAGAGGCGATAGAGTAGAGCAGTTTTGGGCAAGTCATTACTGAAAAGCTTACAAAGAGACATACATACATACACACAAAAAAGAACAAATAATTAAAAACTAATTACTCAATAACTATATAAACAAAATATATTAAAATTGGCTAATTTAATTCAAAATCAAAACTCAAACTAACTTAGAGAATAATTTGAAAAAAAAAACTCTTACCAGCCTTGCAAAACTCGTCTTAAAAATACACTTAAGGAAATTGGGTTGATCACAGCGCCTAAAAAAAGTAGCTTTAAACGCGGTTAAGAACACTTGAAAAAAATGATTGTAAATAACATTAAAACGCGCTGTTAACGAGAACGCTGTGAGTACCCAACTGTGTTAAAACTGAATTAAAACTTAACATAGCCGCAGGTAGTACCGTCTACTATGCACATAACGGTAGCAATTGTGCAACTGCACAATCGACCTGACTGATAACTTAAATGTTAAGCTATTATCTATAAGAAAGTATTATTATAATTATTTAAGGAAAAATAAGCACACGCACATTCACGTTCTAAAGCAGCGCCACAGCCGGTTAACATCTGTGGAAATAGAAAAAATTGTTAACATAATTAATTACTTTTTTTTTAAAGAACTCCAGATAAGCCCCAACTTTGCACCAATTACCAATAAAAACATTTGACATTTTTGTTTTTTGTTTTTTTTTTGGGTTTCAACATTTCAATATCAATCTTTATTACGTTTTTTTTTGTTTTTGTTTGTTACCATCATGCATCAAATTCAAACATGTTGTGTATATAAACAATGCATATAATGCCTTTTCTTTGTTCTGCGGTTTTTGCAAAAATAACAATTTTTACGCTGATGTTTTTGTTGTATTTTGTTCTTATTTTTTTTTTGCTCAAATTGTCCTAAAAAACAGAATCTCAAATTTTGTTTACATATCCATTTTGAGTATTCTATATATATGTATGTATATATATATATGCTCTCATGACAACATTATATTATTATAATAATGTTTAATGCTACTTTGTTATAATTATTATTACAATTATTAATAATATTAATTGTTGTTGTTTCTGTTGTTGTTGTTTTTCATTTTGTTTAAGGTACTAACAATATCAGCTTCGTCAATGTAAGTTTGCTTTTTATATAAATTTGTTTCATAATTTCTGTTTCGCCTTTTCCGTGGTATTCGTTAACAATAAATATATGTATATTTATATATAGATATATATATGTATATATATATTTATATAAACATTTTTAATTTCTTTTTTTTTTTTGTTTAATATTACGCTACAAAAAATAAACAACATTCGTTTTGTTATAATTACATTTTCCGTTTGCTTCTTTTTTGTTGTTCTGTTAATTATTGTTTTATATGTCTGCTCTTTTGGTTTGACTATATATATATAATAATAATATATATATAATGTTCATTATATGGCAATTTTGTTCCAAATACACTTTTACTAAAACTTGTTCTGGGTTTGTTCATTTTCTTTTCTTTTCTTTTCATAAATTTTTATTTTATTTTTATTTTTTATGTATATGTCCTTGTATATATGTATGTGTTGTTGTATATATATTTTTTGGTTGGTTTCTTTGGAGTATATTTTGTTCATTATTTTGTAACTTATGCTTTAGGCTAACATTTTTTTTTTATATTTTTGTTTTCATTTCTCTTTTAAACTATTTTATAAATATTAATTAACAATAACAAGTTAAAACTTAGTTGTTAAATTAATGAACAAAAATCAAAGACAATTTCTTTTATCAGTATATATATGTGTGTGTGTATATTAAAAACGATGCAACAAAAATGTTTAAAAAAAATATGTTAAAAACAAAAAACATTTAATGTTTCTTTTTCATATAGCTCTGGCTTTTTTTTTTTTAAATTAGTCTAAGCTTTAACAGCGCAACAAACAAAAAATTAATAATAATAATTTAGCTAATTCAATGAACGTGCAACAAAAACCTTAGTTAATTAGTTTAACAAATTAGTTTAGTATAGGCTACATAAATATATTTTATATATATAAAAATTTACCTATTTTTTTTTTTAGCCAAACAATTTTAACAATTTGTCGTATGTGCTAATATAGTAGTTTATTTTTATTTTGATTAGATTTTTTAGTAATATTATTTTTATTATATTTTTTTGGTACTTTGCAATTGACACGAATTTGGCACACAGGACAAATTGCAAAAAGAATATGAAATTTCATTGAACTAATTTGAAATAAGCAAATTGACAACCAAATTGACGAAAAATCAATTGTTATAAAGTTATGAAAATTTGCATTGGTATTGTTAATTGTTTATTGTTTAGTTAATTTAAGTGTTCTCGTTTACTAAGATTATGTTGTCTATATTCAATTCGAGCTTTAATTATTTGTTATTGCTATTGCTGTTTAATTGCTAGGCTGACGCTTAAAGGACCGCGAGAAGCGCTCACGGAACTTATTTTATTATTTTTGCTTCACACTCTTGTAAGCTTTTAAAGATAACTAAGCTAGAGAAGTTTAATTTTACGCTTCTTTATATATGTACCTAGCTTAACTTCTTTTTTAGCTTTTACTTTCTAGAGCGCCTCACGCTTCTCCCTTCGCTTACACTTTTACGAGCTTTAACTTCTTCTCTTCTCGTCTTGCTGATGGCACAAATTATGTTCGCTTCTTGCTGTGCTGCGCTTCTCGTGCCTTTTGCAGGCTGACGCTCAAACAACCGCGAAAGGCGCCTATCGATCTTATTTTTTTGCTTCTTCCTTTTTGCGCTTTAAGAGATTTTAGCTTGAGGAATTTACTTTTACGCTTCTTTATTTTTACACATCTAGCTTCCTGCTTGTGCTTCTCCTTTCGCTTGAGCTTCCTAGAGCACTTACGCTTCTCCCTTCGCTTACACTTTCACGAACTTTTACGATATTCTCTATTTTCATAACTTGCCCTCTCGTCTAGCTGATGGCACGAATTATGCTCGCTTCTTGCTGCTGTGCGCTTCTCGTGCCTTTTGCAACGTCAGCCTTGAATCTAATTTTATGGCTTATTGTACTGTTTGTATTTTTGCAATATTTGACTACATCAATAACATAAAATATTAATAACAAGCAAATTTGATTTAAAACAAAAAACAATATAATGAAAACAAGTTATTCACGTTATAATGGTTGGACCTAACTAACACACATATATATATATTAAAATATATATATATACATGCATATGTATAATGTATATATGTGTTTTTAGTTGCACTTTAACTGCCTGCCTTAGTAAGTTTTGTTTATATATATATGTATATATATATATATATGTATCCAATTATCATATATGTATATTAATATGTATAATTTCAATAATTTATTACATTTAAATTGTTTTAATGGCACTCTTAGCGTTTTCTTGTTAATATTATTTTTATTTTTTTTTATTTATAACATTGTTCGGTATATGTTTTTGTTACTGTTTAACTTCATCTTCTTCTTATTATTGTACTTGTTAAATACAATTTAGCTTGCAATTGTATAGCAATTAACTAGATTTGTTTGTTTTTTTTTCGCAATTATTTCTTATTAGATTGCACTAAAAGAGTTCAACCGAAGACCAATTAAAACTAAAGAGTTTTGCGGAGTGGGCGGGGCGCGCGTCTGTTGTACAACAAAAATATATATATGTAAATCAGCACATACATATGCATATATTCTGCTTAACTCATGAGTATATGTGTTTATATGTTTTGATCTCTCACGCTTTGCTCTACTTTTGGGCAGCATTGAATTGTAATTTCATTTGGTTACGGCTGAGTGTAATATTTATATATATATTTTTTTAAATATATCTTCTTTTTTTTGTTGGAGTTTTCCAGTTACATAATGGCACACACGTTCTGCACACAAATCCAATGCTGCCACACACGCACTCTCACACACACACACACACACAGGCACACTTAAACACACAGTGAGTACAAGTTACAAAAAACAGTTTTTGTAATAACATTTTCTTTACATTTTTGCAACAACAGACAACAAATTTGCTAACATAGCATTTCTTTTTAAATAGATGTGTGTAAGTTTTGTTTGTTAATATGTATATGTAGTGTGTATGTATGTATATAAACTTTTGTTCTGTGAACCAACAAATCGTTTGGCCTCTTTGCATTTTAGTTCTAAGTATAACTAACTAAAAAATATCTGTTTTTTTTCGTCTAAATAACACAACAAATCTGTATACCCTTGCAGGTGGGGGGAGAGAGTATTATGATTGACTGACATAATCTAAAGATATTCCTAAAGTTAAACAATGTATGTTATATATATAACATAAGACTGTAGCTGAGTCCGCATAGTCAGGTTCTACTGTACATCTAGTCTTTTGGCTTTTGGTAGAACTTGATTCTTGAGTAAGGATAAAACACGAAAATGAATCGGAGCGAATCGGATCGCTATAAGATTATAGCTGCCATAGTTTTGGGCTATTAAAAATATACATACTATATATATTTAAAATAAAAGCTGCAAGGGTATGCTGAACTTCGGCTTGCCGAAAACTCGCTGTTCTATGTTTTAGTTTGGTTTTACTTTGTTTTATAACAAACATTCACATTTCGACATATACAATACGCACGTGTGGGTGTATCCATATATATATATATACGTATATATATATATACATATATATGTATATATTAGGGTATAAATATGTATGTATGATTTTGCTTGCAACATAAACATATACATATTTATATATATCAATATATAACGATAGTGTATATAACATAACATACATATATGTTTAGTATTCTGTAATCGATTTAATTAAACATAGTTCTCGGTTTAGTTGTTGTTGTTGTATTGGCTTTTAGCTTCTTTGAAATTTGCAATTATTATAATTAATTATTAATCATTTTGTTCTGGTTTTTGTTTTTCAATAATATATTAGAAATATATATAGATATATATTTGGCAACAAATAAACACAGTACGTTTTGTTATATGTATTTTGTTTTCAGTGTTTTTTTTTTGTTTTTGTTTTGTTTATATAATGCAATTGTTTCTTTCTATATATTACTATAATTATTGTTATTATTTTTATTATTTACTTTTGTTTCTGTTAATTTTACTAAGCTGCTGCTCGTTTTTCTTGGTTTGTTTTTTTTTGTTGTTGTTATTTTTTCTTTTTGTTATTGCACTCTCGACTAAAATTACGTAGTTTTGGTTAGTTTGACTAAAATGTTGTTGCTCTTAGCTTCTCTTCTTCTTCAACTCGCTCGTCTTCCTCTCGTTCTTTTTCTATAACATGTGTGTGCTTTGTTACGGCCTCTCAATACAAATTTTTACTAGCTCTTCATTATTTTTTTTTTGGTTCGTAATTTTTTACGTTTTTTTTTTATGTTTTAATTTTACTAAAATTCTATAAAATGTTGCACTGACTGCAGCTATACATATGTATATATGTATGTATATATATATATATATGTATATATATCTTGTCTAGCTTGTTAAATATTTTATAATAGCTACGCTGTTTTCTTCAGTTTGTTAATTTTAACTAATTCTGGGTTTTAATGCTCAGTTGTCAACAATAATTCTCAACTTGTTCTTGTTCATATTATCATAATATGTATTGTATATACTAGATATATATATCGTATGTATATATGCATGTATATATGGGCTTGATTTTTGTTTTAAGTTTTTTGTTTTTGTTTCTCTTTATAAATGATGTGGCATCCAATAAATTCGTTTTGTTGTTGTTATTTGTAATTGTTCTTGGTTTAGCTACTTGTTCTCTCTATATATGGTATATATATATATATATATATATATATTCAATTGCTTTCTTCAACTAACTGTTTTGTTATGTTTGTTCTCTTTGTTGTTGTTCTTGAGTGTTTGAGTGTGTTGTTGTTATTGGGTTTACTTGTTTTTTTTTGTTTTTTTTTTGGTAGTTACAATTTTCATTATATAATTATTTTTGAATTTACGGTTTTGTTTTTGGTTTTGCTCAACAAAATGTTGCACTTTGCCTATGCGGATAACGCTTATTCTATTTGATTTTAAAGAATACATTATCTCATAAGTAATATTTGACACAGACACCGGACTCAAGGTGCCGCTTTAGGTGGGAGCTTTGTGAAAATGCTTTGCCGCACATCAGACAGCGAAATTTTTTCTGTCCACCACATTCATATCTACAGAGAAAGAGTTCCGATAACGTATGATAAAGAAAAACATTAGTTTAACTGCAGCAGACAGACGCGACAGACTTATATCTATATGTATCTAAGGAGTGGAAGCATATATAGAGACAACTCACCTGATATGTCGTTGCAAGGAGCTGGCATCCTTGTAGCTCTTCAGGCAATTGAATCTGGGGCACTGATAGCGTCCATCCGGATTTATGAACTTGAATAAATCCGAAAACTTCAGCTCATACCAATAGTCCCGGATCAGTGAATGCGCCGCCGAACTGGTTGGCGGCGGCGTTTGGCTGGAGTTGGAGGCGTAGCTGCCGGGCGCTACAATAATAAAATATAATCAAATCAAAAATACGATGGCAAACAGTTGAAAAACAACAGCAAAAAAAAAGAAGGAAAGAAACAAAGATAAACTTGAATCAGTTACGAGAGTTGTGTTTCTTAAGGCTTAAACAACTAGACAAAAGATATACATATATATTTTTTTGTTGTTTTAGATATATTATAACAGAGCTGTAGAGTCTATATTTTAAAATAACATATTTTGATTTAACAGCTCTCTTATTTATATTTTTTGAATAAAAAAAAGTAACAAGATTTCATTTTTTTTTAGTTAAAATTTTAGTTAATTTTGGTATTTTGCTGTTAAGTGTTTTTAGGCATAAAAATTAAAAATTATGTATTTATATATTAATATAATAACTATAAGAATAATAAAAAGTGATATTTACAGTTAGTGTGTGGTATGCAACTGTTTATTGTGTTCAATTTGATTGTTGGTTGATTGATTGATTGATTGATTGATTGATGGACTGTTGGTGTTTGCTGATGAAGCGTGAGGCTGATACTGAGCTGATGCAGAGAGCAGTTGCAGTGCTTGATGATAGAGGCAGCTTGATTATGTACACGTTTCGCAATATATATGGAGGAGGCGATATACTTGCGATACTTTTAATGAGGCGCTGTGTGAATGATGATGCATATTTATTGAGTTTTTGTTTGTTTGGTTTTTGGTTTTAATGGCTGCTGCAATGAAACATGTTTAGTAGGCGAAAAAAAGAGTAGAAAAATGCAAATGCAACCCGCATACGAAATAACTAAACGAAACTAAAAATTAAATATTTTAGATGATAAACAGTAAATAACAATTTCATTTTGTTACAAATTTATTCAGTTACATACAAAAATAGCGGTATTTATGTATATATATATATATATGTGTGTGTGTGTATATATGTTTATATATATTTATAAAAATACTTCATTATGCTCTTTGACAATGTGTATAAAAATAGTTGGTTTTTTTTTGTTTTTTAATGATAGCATAAAATTTATATGAAAATACAAATGTATTTGTATGTATGTGTATTTATGTTTGAGTGTGTGTGAATTGAGTAAATATAGTTGAAAATTTGTTGAAGTAGTTTATGGCATGAAAGTTGTGACTGTTCGACTTTAAGGTTTGTGAATATGAATACATGAAATGAAAGCAGAGGCATTGAAAACAATCGCTTCAATCTTTTGAGTCATTCGAATAGTTTGGATCATTCGCTCCAATTCAAATACTTTGAATCATTCGCACCAATTGAAATACTTAGAATCATTCACACCAATTCAAACTTGTGTGTCATTCGAATGGTTTGAATCATTCGCAACAATTCAAATAATTTGAATCATTCGCAAAACAATTCACATAGCTTGAATCATTTGTACACATTCACAACACTTGAAATCTTATTATTATTAAAGTCAACATACCGAACAAAGCTTTCAATCCCCGCATTCTTAAATTATTTAAAATATTTGGAATGTTTTACAAAGTACTCTTTTTCACAAAGTAAAAAAAAAAAGTTCAGTATGTGTTTTTGTGTTTTGTGTGCTTTAAAAGACATCTCTTCTTAAGTGCGCTCAATATCAACTTGAAACTGTATACATTATAAACTTGAACTAAGCATGGTTAATAACTGTTTTAAGCCAAGTACACAACTGGTTCGGTTAAGAGCTGAGAAAAATCTATATCACACAAGTTTTAGATGGAATTCCAAAGCATTATATCATAGATTTTGCCAGCTTTAAATGACCAGAGCTGAGCTCTCAGCTTTTTGTGTTAGGCAATTGACTTTTGTTTCTCCTTTTTGTTTTTTGACTGTTTTTTGTTGTAAATATATATTTGAACTATTTGCTGTAAGTAATTGTTGTTGTTTGTTTTTTTATAAATTGTACTGTTGGTTGCATTCATTTGTATTTGCTGAGATCGCTTTGTTTTGTTTGTTAGTTGTATGAACATCATCATATAATAATATTAATAAAAATATATGTATGTTTATCTTAAAAAAGTATCTCTAAGCTAGCAAGGAACTTACATTTTACAGCTCTCCAACTAAGCTACATACAATTTTTAAGCTTTTAGTAGATTTTCTTTTTCTGTTTTAGTATAATACTTGGTTTTTCTTTTGAATTTGGCGTTGCCGTTGCTTAACTAAACTACATATCAAACATTTGTTTCACTTGATTTTCTTTTAAAAATATATATATATATATTTAATTTTTTTTTTTTTCTTAGGAATGCGACGTTACGAAATTGCCTCTTAAGTGCAACCCCCTGGTAAAACCTGTTACTACTCTCAGTAGTTAAATATATAAAACTCTTTTTGCTTTAAATGCTTTTGACTTAGTTTCGGTTACATTTCTCTTTGGACTTTTGGCTTAGAGTGCTAAAAATATATATTAGAAATTAACTTAGGCTTTAAATTTGTTTGGGTTTTTTCTTGATCAACTTAAGGCTAACAAATGAGTAAATATAAAGTTTTTTTTTGGCTGCTGGTTTTTTGTTTTGGTTTTTTTTGGGATTGCAACGCACAAAACAAAGTACGGAAATTTGGTTGCACATAGAAACTAATTCAAATGTCGGCCAAAAGTCGCAGCACTTTTTTCGGAAACTTGGCCGCATTCAATTTACATAAATTACACAAATTTATGCAAAAAATAAATTTAGCATGCAAATCTCTGGCCACTAAGTGAAAGTTTAAATATGCTAAAATAAGGTAAACAAAAATAAATGGAAAGAAATGTCATCAAGTGTGCGCTATTCAGGTATGTTTTTTTTTTTGTTTTTTGGGTAGAAACATTTTGTGCGTTGCGCTGCCCGGTACTTAAAAGTTTATAGTTGACAACTTTTAGAGATCGAATGAAGTTTACGCTTGTTGCGAATATCCTTGCAGAGGCCCAAAAAAACACGGAATAAAAGAGGTATAAACTGTGAGACCAGCTCTATAAATCTAGTTATTATGTATTGTGAGAGAGAAAACAAACTAAATGCTGTTTAGATAATGCTTGAGTCCCAACTGGACGAATCGGAACACTATATTTTATAGCTAACAGGAAAAAATCTAGATAATTTAAATTGTTTCATAGTTAGTTTATATCCCATGGCTCATATGAAATGAATTTGTTTTTTATGTGGAAAAACTGTTGTTTGCTTGAACTAGAAAAACTGTGAATTGGGATAGGTCAAAACTATATCAACCTTTTAGCTATCGGAAGTAATGCTCTATAGCTCTTGAGCTTCAGTCCGAACGAATGACAGCTTAATAAAAAGCTAACTAATATGAATAATTGATTGAATCTGCATTTAGTTTTTTGTATTAAGCAGACCGAGTGAACCTGTTGCAAGGATATTTCAGCCTCGGCATGCCGAAGTATCTTTCTGTTTCTTAACGTTTTGTTCTTAGTATTTTTGTTTTTATGCCGTTTCCCATTTGGTTTGTATGCTGGCTGCCTGCATTTGAAATGCCAGCGGCAGGAAATCCTTTTTCATTTTGGCAAAATGAGTTTTAATATGTTTGGTTAAATTATCGCTGCGCTTGGCCGCATAATTGCAGCTGGGGCACTGAAAAATTGGCCTCTCTGTGGTAAAGCGGCACTCGAAGCGTCGGTGGCGACTCAAGCTCTTGCGTGTCTTGTAGGATTTGCCGCACTGATCGCACGCGTGTTGATACCAGGTGAGTACGAAATCTGTAAGTAATTTGGTTGGCCCAAAACACACGTTGGGACAGGGTAACAGAGAAAGAGAGAGAGAGAAAGAGAAAAAGAGAACACCACACAACGACAACAACAACACAAAAGAGTGAATGAAGCAGTGCGCAAGTGTGTGTGTGTATGTGTGTGTGTGTGTGTGAAGATGTTGTTGATGAATTTGTTGCATTTTTTTTGTTTGGGTGTTTAATATATAATGATATGATTTAATTTTTCTTATTTTGCAAATTTTTAAATTCTTAAATTTAGTTGGCTGATGACTGAATTTTAACTGAGTTTTTTTAAACTAATTTTTTTTTGGTTTTTTTTTTTTTGAGCAAGTCAAACTACATGAAACTCAACATAAAACTTAAGACATAAAAAATATATATAATAATATATACATATAAATGCATTCCAAGTAAAAATAAAGACATATAAAGCTTACAAATATTTGACGGGTAATAAAAAAAAGTAAATAAAAACAAATAAGAGTAAAAATATTTGCTTATACGTAAGAAAATAACATCAGGCACGCCCACATAAAGATATATATAAATATATTAAAAAACCCACATAGAGAGCATAAAAACCCAGCGCCGATTCTGCAAATCGATTTCGACAAATTTTTGCGGCGAAAATCAATTGCAGAACATTGCAGCTGGTTTTAAAGAGAGAGAGAGGCTGTGTAAGAAAAACATCGAGTGTTAAATAATTTATTATTTTTGAAAAAGACACAAATACAATATATATATATATATATAGATATATAGATATGTATATATCAATTAATTTAAATATATTAAAATTAAATTCGTTGTGTGAGTAGCGCAAGGACAAGACACAAAAGCACAGGACGACACACACACACACACACGCAAACACACAAACAAACACACGCACAAGTTGAGAATTACAATTTTATGCAGCATACAAGCAGGCGTTCTATGCATGCTATATACAAACATCTCTGTATGTGTGTGTGTGGGTGTGTAATTGTTTTGATATGTGCAGCTAGAACAAGTAGAACCCATTTATATATAAAAGTATATAGAAAGAGTTTCAAGAAATAGACGCAGACAAAATAGATTATCTATATATATATATAAGTATATATATAAGTAAATATGTATTATAGTAAGTGACAGACTTTCTTGTATTGTGATGTACTGGTTACTGGAACGAGTATACGCATACAGTTACTGATTGATACTGATAGTTGGGAGGTACTGGTTATAGATAGATTCCTAGAACTGCAGCCAGTACCGAGTAGTAGTAGGTAGTAGTAGGTAGAGTAGAAGAGTTTATCTAAAAGAAATTTAGTAATAAAAATAGGTTAGTGAAATTCTCTGTACAACAATTTGCGTTCGGGTTGCTCTTTCAGCAAACGAAACACGCAACAAAAATAAAGCAAACAATAAATATAAAGGAGCCAAAATTTGGGGGGTACAAAATTGGATGTGTGAAACATGTAAAGCCAGCTAAAAACAAGATAAATATATAGTTAATTAAAACGTATGCAGCAATAAATTTGTTGTTCTTTCTTTTTTTTTTTTTTGTTTTAGATTTATTTAATTAATAATATAAATTTTTGTTTGGTTTTTGTTTTTTTTTCTTCTTTTGTTTATCAGATAAATATATATATTTTATATACTATTTTAAATATTTCACATACACGTATAAAAATTACTTAAAAATGTAAGTATACAATTTGGTGGCATATCATTTGGAATAAGTGTTTCAAAAAAACGTCTCATCATTCTTTTTTTTTGGAGTTTTCGTTTTTTGGAATTCATGAGTATTTCTCTTTGTTGTCTTTTGAGTATTCTGTTTGCTTTCGTCCCTCTTTGGGCTGCATAGCACATCAACATCAATTTACGCGCAGTAAAGAGATTTGACTGGAATGGCATCACTTATTCAAAATCTTACAATATTAACAAAAATTGATTTCTTTTTTGGGAATGACTTAAGCAATACAAATTCGTGACGGTTCGGTTTTAAGTTGACATTTCCTTCTTTTTAGGATAAATAGTACCGCAAAGTAACATTGTAATACAGTTGATTGTTTTGTTTTTTTCTTTTAAGACACGTTTCGCTGACTAAAGAAAGCACGCAAAAAAAATAAAAAACATTAAAATAAGTTACATAAAATTAAAATCAAAAAAATATAGAGGTAAGCGCTGGAATGTCTAGGTTCTGAGATTCATACATGGAATTATAATTTCTTACTTTTACTTTCGATTCTTTAAACATACAAAGCATTTTTTTTTTAAGCAGACACAAATTAAAATTATGAAACTAAAGTAGTTGTAAGACTTTGTTTTGGTAATAATAAATATAAATAATTCTTCTTTTTTTAGTTTAGTTTGTCTTGTTAATCTTAAGTCAAATATACTTTGGTTTACTTTAAGGGTTAAAAGAAAGGGACAAAATTGGACAACTTCAGTTATTGTTGTACGCAAATGGCATTGTATTCATCAAGCGCTCCTTGAGCAATGAATTCGATATGATCTGCAGGCCGAGCTTCATGTTCCACTCCTCGTCGAGCAGATGATGCGGCTGCGCCTTGCCCGGCGTCACCGGCTCCGCCTTGATGGCCAGCTCAGCGGCAGCGGCCAATTCTGCGACGCTGCCCGCTGTTGCATCGCTGCCATTGTTGTTGCCAGCTGCGGCCGCCGCGGCTGCTGCTGCTGCTGCCGCGGCTGCTGCAGCTGCTGCTTGCTCCTCGACTACTGCAGCGGCTGCTGAAATAGCTGTTATAGCACCTGTCAGCCCATATGTGGGTATGGGCATCATGTGCGGCGGCAAGGGACTTGTGCAGCGCGAACCATTCAGGTTCTCATCCCGCTCATAGTGCTCCTTGCGCAACGACAGATTCTCGGGTATGGGACTCTCGCAGCCGTTGTGCGAGCCAGCGCTGCCCACGCTGGCGCTGTCGCTGTGGATGCCTCCAATGCCACCGCCGCCGCCGCCACCGCCACCATTAACACTGCTGCCTCCTCCGGCCACGCCCACCGCAGCAGCGCTCAGCTTGTGCTCCAGATTGTTGCTGCGCGGACTGCTGGTCCTCGAGCCGCTGCCCGTCGTCTGTTGTGCAATGGCCGGTGGTATGCCATGCTTGGAGACCAGATGCCGGACCATGTGATATTTGCGACGGAAACGTGAGCTGCAGAATTCACAATTGAAACGCGGCGGTATGCCGATGCACTCGTCGCGCATGTGACGCTGCAGATGACGCTTGCGCAGATAGCTCTTGCCGCAGACGGCGCAGGGGAAACGCTCGTGAGGATCGCCGGACGAGGTGCGATCCATGTCCATATCGCCGCCAAAAACGCTGTGGCCAAAATCATACTTGGTGTCTACGTTGTGGTTGATTGATTGATCGAACGATTGATTGATTGATTGATTGTGATGTGTTGTTGTGCGTATTTAGTTTTAGGTGTTCATTATTATTATGTAGGTTATTATGTGATGTATTTGTGAATTGGGTTTGTTTTTTTTTTGTTTTTGTTTGTGTTTTATGAAATGAAAATGAAAAGAAAAATAAAAAATATTGTGAAAAATCATAAAACGCAAATCCCTTAAGCGGTAGATACTCTTTTTTCTTCTTTTTTGTTGGCTTTGTTGTCCGAAGAATAATTTCGTTTAAACTAAACTTAAACTAAACTTAAATTTTTGCTGATTTCTTTTTTGTTTTGTTTTTTTTTTTTTTTGTAAGTTGAAGTGAACTAAAAGCTAAAAACTAGAAAATACAAAATGACAAAGACAAAGTTCCAATTGAACTAATACAACAAATTTGTTAACTACTTTTCGAATTTGGCTACCCAAGTTTTAAACAAATACATTTTTTTCAATTAAATTAACAAATTACTTGGCAAATTTTACAAAAAAAAAAAAAAATTAAACTAAATTTTACTTGAAATAATTGAGTTAAATTTGTTTTAACTAAAGTGACAAAGAAATACTTTAACAAAATGATGTGTAACAAAATTTACTAGTTAATAATAGTATAATAATTTGTGTTATAAAAAATAGTTTATATAATAGCTAATTTTTTAATAATTAATTAATTTGTTTCTTTTTTTGTGTCATTTCTGTTTTGTTTATCCACAAAGTAGCTGCAATTGCGCGCGCTGTAAATTCTGCAGTTTTTAATGTTAAAAATACAATATTTTTTTTAAAAAAAAGTTAACAAAAAACCAAAGTTTCTTTTCAATAAATAGTTGTACACATATATTTAACTTTCTTCTTTTTTAAGAGTTTAGCTTAGCTAGCGCAGTTTAACAACATTAAATGGAATTGTTTCGTTTTTGTTATATACAATTTGACTGGGAGAGTTGGGGCGGGGGAGGCCGGACTGGAGGGATTCTTAAACACACAACAATAATATGGTCAACAATTTGGGTTCTATGATTTCTTTAACTGATGTATGCCATGTTTCTGACGCAGATGCAGCTTTAGATCGTAGCGCCAGCTGCAGCTAAAATTACAAAATTCACAATGGAATTGCACGCTCGCAGATTTCTTTAACGAGGAGCTGCAGCTATTGCTGCTGCCAACAACAACTCCGCTGGCGACTCTGAGCAAATTATTGTTGTTATTGTTGTTGTTGCTGCTGCGCATGGGCTTTGTTGCTGCCGACGTTGTTGTCGCTGCTGCTGCTGCTGTTGTCGTTGTTGTTGCTGCGGCGGCAGCAGCTGCTGCTGCTGCGGCTGCTGCCGCTGTTGGCAGCAACATGCTCGAGTTTAATAGATTCGCCAATTGAAACGAGGCAGCGGCCGCTGACATTTGACATCCGCTGCAATTGCTGGCATTGCAGTGCAGCTTGTTGTTGTTGTTGCTGCTGCTGCTATTGCTATTATTGTTGTTGGCAATTGTTGCCAGCGCGTTGGCCTCACTGTTGCAGTTGTTGTTGTTGCCACACTTGTACATTCTACGTATTGTTACCTCCGGCTCAAAAACCTCACGCATTTCTGTCGCACTTGCTGCTGCTTGGCAATTGTTGCTGTTGTTGTTGCTGCTGCTGTCGACAATTGTTGCTGCTGCTGCTGGCGTCTTAGTTGCTGTTGTTGCCTTGCTGGCGGCAGCCGCTACAACAGCCGTCGCAAAATTACAGTACAGCGTCCTTAAATCTGTAAAAAGTTGTGGATTGGGTGGTTTTTGGGCTCAAAAATTGTTTCGTCTTTTGCGCTGATTTTTTTTTTGTTTGTTTTTGTTGGGTTGTAGTTTGAGTATGTGTGTGTGTGTGTGTGTTTGTGGTTTGTTTTTTATATAATTTACAGCTACTTAAATGGCTAATGATTAGGCGCAACTCTCACACATTAAATTAGAGTAGTTAATTAGGAGCAGAAATTAAATTAAAATTACTTAAAAACAAAATGCACACCGCGCCACGACCGCCACTTAAATTACACAAAATTGTTTTTTGGATTTTCCTTTTGATTTTTCTTCTTTTTTTTTTCTTTCGGTAAATTCACATAAAAATTAATTGTAAGAAGAAAAAAAACTTAATTTAATTACACAAACTTTTGCACCAAAATTTTACATAAATTTTTAGGCGTTTAAATTAAATGTTATTTACCAGTTTTGAAGATAAAAATTGGAGAAAATTATATAATTAATTTTTTTGTTGATAAATTTTGTTTTTTTTTTTTTGTGTGTTGTGTGTATGTGTGTGTGTTTGTGTGTGTGTATGAGACATGCAATTGAAAATTGAAAAACGCATTTTTGTAGCTTCTGTATATAAAAAATTGCATTTATTATTGTATTTTTTTTTATATTTAATTTTTTTTTTTAGTTTTTTAGTTACTTAATTTGTTGTTTTATATATTATACATTATTTTAATTAAAAAATAATTTTTAGTTCAACTTGAATTTTGATTTTCGTTGCTGGAAATAAAAGTTTTGCTTTTAAAGAAAATAGCAAGAAACAACGTGAAAATACTTTTCAAGAGTTATGAAGAAAATGCAAACTGAAAAAAATCGACTCGCACGGGTCAAAGGTCAACGGCTTAAAAACCGCTGCCCCCACGTTTCTTTGGTTAATCTGATTAGTATAGTTCAAGAGTGGCGTCTTTTTCTAAGGACTAAGGAAAACCCCATTCTATGCTCAAATCCTGCAGAGATTCCTCTCCCCTCCTCCTCCACTCACACTCAACAATTAAGCGTTGCCGCATCGCTGCCAGACTTGTTGGCCTTTGCCACCGCGGCCGCTTGTGCCAGGACCTGCATCTGCTGCTGCTGATGCAATTGCTTATGCAGCTGCTGCAACGCCTGCTGATGCAACTGTTGCTGATAGTAATTATCCACCGGCTGCTGCTGCTGCTGCTCATCCGTTAACCCGCCGCCCTCTTGGTCATTATCCTCGTCATCATCATCGACAATAAAGGTTTGCGGCTGCCGCTGCTGCTGTGACGATTCCTCGGCCAGCTCATCCAGGCCATCGTCCAACATATCCAAATCAACAATATCCTCACTGCCTTGCGACTGCGCTGCCGGCTGCGCTGCTCTGGCCGCTGCAGCGCGCTGTTGCCGCTTGAAAAGCGAACGCATGGCAATTTCTGGATGCTTTTTGCGCACATGTTGCCGCAGATGATCCGCCCGCTTGGTGCGATGACCGCAAACGGAGCAGACCATCGACTTGCCCTTGCCACACTCCTGCCGCAAATGGCGGCGCAGCGTGCCATGGCGTCGATAGGTCCGATAACATTGCGGGCAGGTGAAACTTTCCTCCATGGGATTTCCAGCAGCAGCAGCAGCAGCAGCAGCGGCAGCACCTGAACTAAGCATAGACTGAAAATTATCAAATTGCGGCGCTTGAAAATGATGCAGAGTTGTTGCAGGTGCAGCTGCAGCTGCCGCAGTTGCTGCGGTTGTTGTTGTTGTTGTTGTTGCTGCTGCTGCTGTTCCTTGATAGTGTAAATGCATATCGCAGCTGTCGTCCTGTTTATAGCTGCTGTTGCTGCTGTCTTGTTGGTGTTGTTGCAGTTGCAGTTGTTGGTAGCCTGAAATTTGTTTTTGTTTTGTTTGTTTTGGTTGATATTTCTCATAATTTGAAATAATTTGTAATTCTTATGTAATTTTCTTCATTTGTTTTTTGGCTCAGCAGAGTACGTTAATAATTGTTGGTTTTGGCATGCTTTTTATTATTATTTTTTTTTGTTTTTTTTTTTTGTTGGTTTTTTAGTTCTTATTTTCAAGGCACAAAACAAGCAATAATTAGTTGTTATCAAAATGCCGTTAACAATAAAATAGTTTTGTGTAAGCTTTTTTTATTTTTTTTTTAAATTTTGTTAAAAGGCCTTTTTCGAAGCGTGTTTTAATTCAGTTTTTTTTTTTAATTCGTTTAAATTAATAAATTAATGTTTGTTGGGTTTGGTTTAACGCGTTTTGTCAAACAAAAACAAATTTCAAACAGGCAAAATTAATTGTAAAATGCACAGCAGCTCACACAGGTTAATAAAAGTAAAACTTAAAATAAGAAAAATCAAAACAAATAGAAGAACAGAGCAGAAGATAAGAGTGGAGTAGAGAGAAGAGAGTTCAGTAGAGAGGGAAAGAGAGACGCGCAAGCCTCTCGGTAAAAGAGCGTAAATTCAATTATGCAAGAGAGCTTTCATTAGTGTTATTTGTTGTTGTTGTTATGAAATATAATAAGCATGAATATGTGTGAAGGTGTGAGTGCAAGACGAGCTTTCGGGCAGGCACAACAGTTGCAGCAATAGAAGGAGACACACACACGCAGGCACGACGAGCATAACACGTATTATAAAATTAGGCTTTCTTTTCATATTGGTTGATTGGGACTTTTTGGAACTGTTCGTTTGTCTGTATTTTTCTAGGTGTAAGAGTATGTATTTGTTTGTGTGTGTGTGTGTATGTGTGTGTTACGGTTGAAAATCCTTGAAACAAACACTCGACTATAAATTTGACGACTGACTGCCGCAGCAATAAATTACGCACTTTAATCAATTAAAGAAACAGTGTCTAAAATATAATTTGTGAGAGATAGAGAGAGTGAAAGAACCTAATACAAATATTTGGTAATATGCTTCTTGACCTTGCAATGCCGATTCAATGAATCTTTACGCTTGAAGCCCGCATCACAAACCGCGCAACGAAAATTCTCCAATTGGCCGCACTCGAACTCTATGTGGCGCTTCAGCGCCGACAGACGGGTATATGCGTTCGGGCATTGCGGACACTGCAGTTTGCCATCGTCCCGTAGCTCGGCATTGCGTGCCATTGTCGCTGCCGAGCTGCTGCGCTCCGATAGCGGCGGCTGCGGTATTGGCGGTGGCGCCATTAATTTTTTAGCTGCAGCAGCCGCAGCTATAGCTGCGCTATTATTTCTCCTCTTACGCGATCTCAATTTGCCGCGTCGCAGCGTTGGCCCTGACGCAGGGGGTGGCGGCGGCGACGGCGGCAGCGGCGGTAGTAGCAGCGGTATATCGGGCTCATAGTAAAACGAGGAGGCTTGATTTAAGCTCAACTCAAGAAGACCTGCAATGAGATGTTTGGCAAGAGCGAGAGAGAGAGAGAGCAAGGTAAAAGCTTGTTTTAACTACGTATTTGTGTGCACGCATCCACGACGACAACTTTGCATAAAATATTTCAAAGGCAACTCTCAACTGCTCTGCTTGTGCGTATTAAGCTCTCTATTCCTGCGCTGTTCGAACAAAAGTGAATGAAACTATTGTCTCTCTCTGCTGTGCATGCGCGTATTAAACTGTATATGCCTAGCCTGTGCACAAACACATACACACACAAACACTGTCCTATACTGTCCTGTCCTTTTCTTGTATATATACACACACACACAAAATTGAACGAAAGACTCGTCTCTCAGTGGCTTTATTAGCGCTTATTCATCGTGATTTACAAACAACAATTTATATGTGTACAGTACACTCTTAGCCTAAGCTCTCCTCGTCGTTCTTTAAGTCTCTCTTTGAGACGCCCTTGTGAACGTAATAGTAATGATCTTGCAGCTTGAAATTATAGTGAAACCCGCGTCCGCACATGCGACACACATATTTCTTTGGCTGGTTGCACTCTTTGCGCATGTGACGCGTCAATGTGCCCAACACCTGATACCTGCGACCGCATGTCTGGCAGACGTAAGGCGCCGACGCGCCAGCTCCGCCCGCCATCGCTAAAGAAGACGACGTTGATGTCGATGCTGTTGCTGACTCGCTGCTGATGGCCGATACATTTCTAAAGAGAAACACAACGAAAGTGGACGAAAGGCTGATTTGTAAGAGAGCCAAGCACAACTTGAGTGTGTGTGTGTGTGAGAGAGAGAGAGAGTGAAAGCACACATTTACCTGCGCGTCGTAATCAATTTACTGCTGCTGCTGCCCAATTTACGTTTGCGCCTGGGCTTGCTGCGTGTGGCGGCGCCTGTGGCCGTCGACTGAAAGGGGGACGGGATGGTGGTGGCATTGGGCTTTCTTCGAGCATTGCGACTTGAGCGACCACGCACGGCAACAATTTGTGGCAACTGTGTGTCAGAGGCGGGGGCGACTTCGGCTGCACGCACGCACAATGTAAAAAGAGAGAGAGAGAGAGATAGAAGAGAACATGGCTCAGGCTTAGGCAACAACAACAAGCACAAATCAAGAAATACTAAAATATCCTTACTAAAAGCTCGCTAATTGTGAAAAAAGCTCTTAAAACGCTCTCGCTCTCATTTTCTGCCAAAACAAATAACAGTTAACCGACTAGAGTACACGTAAACGAATTAAATTTACTTTTGATTTAAGTTGAATAGTTGAGTTTTATTTTTTGTCTTTTGTTTTATATTATTTTTTGTAACAAAAATATGCAATTGTGTACATTAAAACAAAAAAAAAAAGGTTGCTTGCTTTAGGATCAGGCACTGAGCCGGTGTGTGTGATGGTAATGATGTTGCAGCTTGAAATTATAGTGAAAGCCCTGGCCACACAGGTGGCATATAAACAGCTTGGGCTGATTACACTCTTTGCGCATGTGGCGCGTCAATGTGGAAAGCGTTTGATAAATGCGACCACAGGTGGGACACACGTGCAACGGCAACGACGACGGCGACGAGGACGTGGACATCGATTTAGCTGACTGGCGGCGTTTTTGCTGTTGCATTGCCATCGATCGGCTGGACTTTCTTCGGGTATTCGCATTAAGCTTTAAGCTCGGGTGCATTAGCATGCCTACACACCAGGCAGGGCAAAAATAGAGAAAGAGAGAGAGAGAGAGAGGAAGAGTATGACACACAAATAAGCAAAAACAAATTCCTAACAAACTTCCTAACTTGTCTCCTGGTCCTCATTAAGCTCACACATTGACCTCATGAAAAAAGCTCTTTTGTCTTTGGCGTTTAAATCTCAAATTTTCTTTTAACCAATAATTGCAATTGTACAAGTTGAAAGCAAGGAAAAGCCCAGTTTAAAAACTATTACCAAACTACAAAGTAAATAGATAAGGAGAAAAGTGTACACTACAACATACATATACATATGAGAGCTTAATTCAATTGGGATTATTGGAGCAATAAAATTTGTACACATTTGCATTCAAATGCTAAGATTAAATTTGTGTGTTGTTTTTTATATGTATAAACTAGTTTATATGCCAATTACGTTATAACGTTCGCGTGTACACACACAGATACACACATATAAAGATGTGTGCGTGTGTGTACAGTTATCACAAAAAGCTTTATTCGAGTTGCAGCAGCAGCGGCAACCTAAAAAGCATTTGAGTCTTGTGCTTTTACAGGCCAGCCAAGCACTTGGCTCGAATTGGGTCAAGGCCAAATAAACAACTTCTGCAACCAAAACGCAATTATTAACCGCAAAAGTCAGAGAACAAATGTGAAAGAAATATTCGATATAAAATGCGACCAGAAGTGAAATCATGCCTCAACTTAAAACAACGAAGAGGAATGACAAAATCCCGTGAATAATCAAAACGCAAATAGCATTTTCAGCATTATTCAAAGAATTATTTTCTATGGTGGGAGTGTTCAAAGTTTAATTTATTTTTTATTCGCCGCTTTCAATAATTTGTAGACAATAATATGCTAATGAATCCGGGAATACCCCGCCAAAAAAAAACACTTGAAAAGAAACTTGTTTCCTAATGCAACTAACCAATGAAAACAGAATACACTCATCTACAAAATGATCATCAGCATCAAGAGGGAATGCACAGCAGAAAAACAAGGCTATAGCACATCATACACACAGATATAAACATTTTCTTCCAATGTGAGACAAAGACGCAACCATGCCTACAAAAAGTTGATTAAAAAAACGAACAAAAGCAAAAACCTCTCGCACATAAAGCACACAAAAGTGTAGAAAAATCTTTGTCCGACCTTGAACTTGAACGAATCTTTCAACTTGATGTTGATTAACAATTAACAACAACAGCAGCAGCAGAGAGCGAGCGAGACAGCAAAAGAGTTGAACGAAAGAGAGTACCACAGAGCCCAGAAGTGAGCTGCGACTAGCATCGAGACTTAACGAAGGGGCGCTTATAAATTATGAGAAAACAAGCTTTGAACGAGCGGGAGGGGGGATAAAGAGCTATACAGCTATAGACACACAGAAAGTAAGTGGTTTGACCAGACAAATGACGCACGTTCCATATGAACACAGTACATACATTATAGAAATCTAACTTGAAATTCCAGACCTATTCTTTCATAAATAATTATATTATTTTTCTATACATGTAATAATATAATTTATTTGTTAACCTACAAAATGCAGTATCGAGAACTTGATTAATTCTGAATTCGAAAACCCAACCTAATGAAACCTGATGAAAGCAATTGAAGAATCAAAACATAATCAATAACAACAACACATCAAAAAGATTTAAAAGAAATTGGGAAATATAACTTTGAAAAATTAGAGGGTACAAATTTGTTTTGTTTGTGTTGTTCTTGGTTTTCTGTCGAGGAAAATTGATGGGTTTCTTTTTTGTTGGTGGCGATACTTTGTTATATATATATGGTATAAATCAGAGATCGTTAAAAAATTGGGGTTTGTTGGCACCGCTTCAAGCAATTTCTGTTTAAGATTTCATGTATAAAATTAAAACATAAACAGAGACTCAATTGGCTGGAGCGTAATGCAAGGTAAATGTAAATTGACGAAGAATAAATCATAATAATAAGAATATGTATGATATATATACAATAAATATATATATGTATATATGTAATTTAATGTGTATACACTTAATAATAATGCAGCATAAGATATGTAGATAAATGAAGTATGATTATAATTTTTTAGATAGTTTATAGCTTACCCTGGGCGGCGTTTTAAATGTAAGCAATATATATTTTTTTTAATTGCTTCAAATAGAGTGGAATAGCTTTATTTTAAGGCAAAGCTTTGCTCTCTGTTTGCTACATTACCTGAAAACTCTGTAAAAATGTTTCTTTTTTTGGGGAGGAGGTAAAATGTATGATGAGTGGTTTTCTTTTTTGTTTTCTTTGGATTGACTGGAGTTTGGGAAAATGTGGAAAGCTTATGGGGAAGAGGGTTGGATAGTTGGTTTGGATATTTTTGGCACAAACAAAAAACGAACTTAAAATATCAAAATTTATTTCATTTTGTTCGCACTTCGCCCAACCGATACCGTCGAGCGAAGCATACTTACCTGGTTATAAGCGCAAAAGATAAACCGATGACCACCAACTGTAGAGGGCGCCACCATCAAGTACCAGCGCTTAAGCAACAACTGTACCTCACCACCCACTGGATGGCTACGTGCTTTAATTGCGCGGCATTAACTTGATTGGGCGGATGTGCTTACGGCAACGGCAACGGCGACGGCGACTCTGAACCATGCTGATACCTTTTTCTCCTTCTTTCTTCCGCTCCTTTTGCTGCTACTTTGTACACTGATTCACTTGACTCGTTAAAGTTTACACAAGGAACGCGATTATGCATGCGCAATGCGCTCTCAAAAGAGAGCGCCGCGTGCATTGTACAAAACGGTAAACGAGCGAAAAGCTGCGCGCGCGCGCCCTTGCTTGGTCAAAAAGATTTGCCAAACTCAGGAAGTAAACGAGAATTTCTTAAAAACTAGCATAAAACATAATGGATAACACAAATTAAAGTCAATAAATGAAACAAAAAAGTCCCGTCAACCAAAATAAAGCAAAATTATATATATACATAGATATGTATGTATAATATATAGATAAATATACATAGTACTAAAATTACAATTTAAGAACTGCATGCGTATTTTTTTTATATAAATATATATATATATATAGTTTAAAACGAATAAAAAAATCAACTAAAATCGTGTAAAAAACATTAGCTCGCGCTGGAGAGGGGAAAATGGGAAAAGTTCTAAACGAAGACGAATCAACAGATGTTGGCAATTATGAATATGGCGAAAAGCAAATGTAACAAAAATGATAACAAACAGTGCCGAAATGGGGGTTGTTTGTGAAATATATGTGTGTATGTATGTGTATGATGTGCGTGTGTTGTATGATTTTTAACAAAAACAAAAGTTAAACTTGAATTTAATTTTTTTTTTTTGCTTGTTAAAATTGCTAGAAGTGGTTTACCAACAATAACAACAAAACTTTTGACAGGACTGCAGCAGCACTTGAAACAAACACTAGAGCTTTCGGTGAGAGAGTGAGAGGGACAGAGAAAGCAACCTTGGGCAGACACGCACGCGCACACACACGTGGGGAGAGAGCAACGCTGTGAACACATACACACACACCCAGGCATAACAATAACTAAAGTGACGTATGAGTATTGCTATTGATGACGGCAACTTTTGTTATCAACTCACACGCACACACACACACAACACATTCACGCACAAAACATAATTAAAAACTAACTTAACACAAGACAATCAAATTTGAAGCTGCAGTGTGCTGTATGAATGTTTGTATCTGTCTGTGTGTGTGTGCGTGTGGGGAAATGTGTTGAGCGTGGGAGAGCGCAATTGAAGTGTCTTCGTTTTCTTGAACGCTCTGGCAGCGAATGAGTTTAAAAAGAGAGATAGATAGAGAGAGAACTTATGGAGCAGCAGCTTGCGGCTTATGTTAAAATAATAGCATGGCAACTAAATAAAAAAAATATATATGTTTGTGTGTGTGTGTGTTTGTGTGTTAAATAATAAATATAAAATATATATACATAACAAAATGTTAAAAACCAAATGCGGCACAAAGAACACCAATACATAAGAAAACCAAATGATTACCAAATAGTACATATATATATATATATAATAAATTATATAATTATATATATATGTAATGAAAAAAAATATATATATATATATTAAAACAAATCATACATTGAACACATTTCGTAAAGCGCAAATGAATTGATGGTAGTTTGGTGAGTTGTTATTATATAGTAAAAGTTAGTTATATAGTGGAGGATAGCTATATCGGGGCTTGGGGAAATAGTAGCAAATGTTTTTGTTGGTGGTTGGTTGTGTTTTTCATTTATGTGTGTTAAAAATTAAATTAATGTAGTATAATAAATACAATAAATATATACAGAAAAAATTGAGTTATACGAATTATGTGTGATCAAATCATAAAAAAAAAATAATTGAAGTTAGTTATTATATAAAAAAAAAACTCAAAATAAATAAAAGAGTAGTACTTTCAACTTGCACAAATTATGTTTTTTTTTTGTTTTTAGGTAATTATTTTTGGCTAAAGCATCGAGAGCGGAGCAAAGCAAAACAAAAATAATATAGAAGTAAGAACTTAAGCTATAAATTTAACTTTTTAATGATACTTGAAACATTTGTCATATGGTTTGTTCTAAATTTTTTTTGTTTGCTGTGCCGCCGCTTCGAATTTTGTTTGTTTTTTCTTTTTAGTATTTTTGCATATTTCTTGTTGCTTGTTTTTTATCTTTACTTTCTTTCTACACTTTCTGCCTAACAAACAATTCTTTCTCAAACGTTTAAGAGCTTTTTTCGGAGCACGACTTTTTGCAGTTTTATGTTATGATTTATTTAATTTCAAAAAATATTTTTAGTTATTTATTAGTTTTAATTGAAAACGAAAAACAAATATTGTGAATTGAGAGTTGTGTGAAAAATAATTGTCTTTATAAGAGCATTTTTATGCGTATACTAATTTGCATTTGAAAATTTTAGCTGGTCGTCGTGCTCGGCTGGTCTAACCATATTTCTAAACTGTTTTTGCTTTTTCATTTGTATTATATATTTATATATATATATATTGGAATAGTTTTGAACTATCTTTCCGAGTAAAGAGTATGCAATGAAAAACTCACCTTGAGGATCCCGTTGCTGTGCATCCTGTGCGGCCATTAGTCCAAGTTCATCCTGAGATCTGTCGTGTTGCCATGTTGCATATGCTATAAATCAAAAAAAAAAGGGGAAATCGAAAATAAATATAGAACTTTTACTGAATTTGAAGATGTTCAAACAAACCTTGACTAGATCCTTCGCCACCCTGACTGGTGCTGGCCGCTTGGTCCAGCTCCTCCATTGTCATATCCTCCTCATCCAAAGTCAAATCCTCAACATTCTCATCGTGCGCATCATCATCGTATTCGGCCTTGGGCTCAATTACCATTTCAGTTGTTGTTATGCTATTATCTTTGATCTTCTGTTTATGATTCGACTTATCGAGTGTTGTTAATTGCTTAACGACACCAGTGTGAACGGCAACGGCGCCACTTGCACCGCCAGCAGCACCACTTGCCACATCCATATCTTCAGCATCGCCTTGGGCGCCTTGATTTTGTTGTTGTTGTTGTTGTACATTGTCGGTGTTAATGGCATCGCTTGTTGTTTGTTGCTGCTGCTGCTGCTGCTGCTGCTGCTGTTGTTGGGCGCCCTGGGCAGCTGCGGTCGATGTTAGTTTAGCGCTTTCAGTCTTTTTGGTAACGTTACTGCTGCTGCTGGTGGTCAATGGCTGGTTCGATACTTGGCTTCCGCTGCTGCTGCTGTTGCCGCAGGCTGTTGCACTGACGGCCGTTGCACTTGCTGCACTGCCGCTGGCCAATTGAGTGCTGACCAGTGCGGAGGCGGCGAGGCCAGCGCTTGTTTGTTGGAGGATTGACTGATTGGAGGCGGCGGCTAGCACTGACGAATTGGAGTTGTCGTGCACATCTATATAGTATAGAGGAAATTTGTATTAGTTTACAATTGCATCGATATAAAATTCATTAATTTATCACTAACCATTTTCCATGCTGCGGCGTCGCACTTTTCGACGACGACGTGATGGACTGGAGGAGCCTTCACGCGAACCAGACACATCGGCGGCATCCACCATGCCAGCACCAGGGGCAGCTGCGCCGCTTGTGATGCGCGCACGCTTGGTCTGCTCCAGCGTATAGGGTGCACTCAGCTTGACGCGATGATGTGTATCCGGTTTGGGTGCTTGCTGTTGTGCTGCAGCAGCTGCTGGGCCGGTGCCGCTGCGATTGTCGGATAAGCCCTTGATCTGCAGCGATTCGGCGGCTTTGAGAAGCGCGGTCAGTTGATCTTGCGAGATGTTCACCTCGCCGCGATACATATAGTCCATCATGGCGCGCAACTCTTGGTACTTGACATCCTTGAGTATGAAAATTGGATGCTTGTCGTACTGTTCTTGCAGCAATGTCTACAATATGAGAAATAAATATTTAAAAAATATATTAAACAGTTATTAGATATGTCTTTGTTTACTTACAGCAAAGTAGGGACTGCATGCTGATAGTACCACTTTGTGGGCCTTGAGAAATTTGCCCTCGGCAGCAAGCGTACAATCGACTAGTGTCTCATTTTCCAGCAACGTATCAAAGACGCTGATTAGCGTGCTCTGATGGTTATTCCAGCGCAAACAAAACTGTTGATCGTCGTCCATGTTTGCCCCGAATTGTTAAACAGTTTAAAGGAAGGAAGGGAAGAAGCCTTTTGCCGACCGTCGTCGTTCGACGTGGCTCTGCCGCTTGGAGTTGTGCTCTCTGCCAGGCGCGATTTTCTTTTTGCAGCTTTCAGGAAATTTCAGTTTAATGTAGCAGGCAGTTGAAATATGCTGTGTTTTTGTTTTGTTGTAAACTTGTTGTTTGGTTTGTCTGCTTTTTCTCCTTGCTGTTATCTTCCTTCTTGTTTTTGTCAAATGCTTGTAGTTATGTCAGTTTAACTGCAAGTGCAATGGAAAAATAACACAAAAACAGTTAGTAATGGTTGCCATACAAATAAGTAGACAAAATTTCAAGCAAATACACGCATACACACATTAAAGCCCAAACAACAATGACAATTAATTACACGCTTTTATGTTTTGCAACTAGCAAGCGCTTCAAGGTCAAGTTCATGTTTTATTTCAGCTACGGCAACAAAAAGCCGCCTAGTGTCTCTTTTGCACACACACATTCATACATAAACGCTCAACAGAGCTCGAAAATTCAGTGAGATTATTATTTGCATTCATCATACGTATAAGCACAAATTTATATACATATATATATTTATTTTTATCTACATATGCAAATTACACAGCTCCGCAATTGCTTCAACACACGCACATACACTAACGCGAATGAAACATACTTTTCCAGCACACAAAAGCGCCCTCTGTGACGCCTAAACACACAACCGCAAATGCAATTTTTTTATTCTTGTTCCGTCGCTTGCTTTCAAATACTTCTATCTTTGCTTCGATTTTTTTTTTCTTTTTTGTTCTTTTTCTCAACTTTGCTCATTCGAACGGCACTCGCCACCACACCACTCTCACTCAACAAATGAGAGCAAGCGATAGCAACGAGAGCGCAAGTACAAATACTCGGCTAACGGATTTTGTGGCGATGTTACAGTTGCTAGTGTTGGAGATCGATGGAAACGATAAATGACGACGAGACGATGCGACGTCGACGCGTCGTCGTCAGCTAACGAGGCAGCAGGCAGCATGAAACATAAAGAGGGGAAGTTTCGCAGTCGCAGTCGACGTTCGCGTCGTCACTACTGCATGCACAACTACAAACATACAATATAGGTATATATGAACGAGATGAACGTGTGTGCGTTTTCAGTGTGGTTTTTTTTCCCCCAGTGGGTTTTTCGTTGTGGAAAATTTCACAAGTAGACACACACACAGAAACGTTTACGATTTTCAGATAATTTTAAAGTTGAAGAATGAAGCAATCGCTGCTAGTCACATATTTGTATGTGTGCGTCGTTTGTTTTATGATGCATTTAAAAATAGAACATTTTTCGTTTGAAGCAACACACATACATAATACAAATGGGGGAGACTTCGCATAAAAATGATTTCACAATTTCTTATGTTCATAATTATTTTCACTTCACAAACTTACTTAATAAATTTCTTAATGCACGAGAAAAAACAATTTGTTTTTCTATATGATTTAAGCGTTTGTTGTTGCTGCTGCTCAATGTGTATGTGTGTATGTATTGTATGTAATTTTTTGGCCAGCACACCGCACGCGTCACGATCTGCCGTGCACACACTAAAACCAAACAAAAGCTCCAAGCGCACGAAAGCAACTGAAACGACGTAAATGTGCTGGCGACTGAGAGACCCTTTTTCATTTTCGCCGCGACGCTTCGTCGACGCTCACTCACTGCTCTCGCTCTCGACGCGTTCGTTTTGGCATGCTCGCTCGCTCACTCGCACACACCAAAATGGCCGCCCAGTGCGAAGTTGCTGAGAGCGAGCGGTGTTCCTGTGTGAGTGAGAGTGAGCCTCACATATTTTGGGGGCACGTTATGAAATTGCCAAGTAGGCAGACGACTGGCAGCCTAAGGCAGGTAGGCAAAAGGAGCCTTTTAAATGCATTGCAGTGAGCGTGCCAAAGAGCAGAGCAAATATAACGGGAATACATCCCATACACATACACACACTAGCAGGTAAACAGGCAAACATAATGCGAGCAATTGAATTCGCCGCGAGAGCCAGCCAGCCAGGCAGCAAGTGATAGAGAGAAAACGTGGCAAGAGTTTTTGGAGTCGGGTAATGATGCCGTCGCTGGGCCACATTTTCAATTTTCAAAATGGAAGCGAAAAATAGTATATGAAAACGCAAATTAAGAAGACTGATGCCACTGCGGCGAATTTGCATGGAAATTTTAATGAAAAGGGGAGCGCGCGCAGTTGCATCTTGTGTGCATTCTTGTTGTTGTTTTCTGTGCGTCCGTTTCCTGCCGTAATTTAATCATCAGCATAAAAAAGAGGTGGAAAGCAGCAGCGGCAACGACAGCTGCAGCACGCTCACTCGCTCGTTCGTTTTTATGGCCCACGTCGGTTTAAGGCTGCCATGCAGGCAGGCGGCGGACAGGCCGACATAGAGAAGTTCTATAGAAAACCTAACTGTGCCCATGCACAATTCTCTGGGCACAACGCGCGCAACAGAGACAGCAAGATATGCGCTACGTGACGCACAACAGAAGACGACGACGCTAGGCTGGCTTTCGGCTTTTCGCTTCGGGCTCCCTTTTTCACAATTTGGTTGTTTTTTTTTTTTGCCAAGTGAAAAGGAAGCAGCCGATCAATATAAAATATAATGGCGAAAAACACATGCTGTGCTTGTTGTTAGGAGTTACTGGCTGAGCAAGGCGAAAGAGGAGCAAAAAAGAAATGCAAGCACAGGAGGGCACCGTTAGGCGGTCGGTTACTTTGTGTGAGGGATCAGTTTTTTCTATTTACATACGTTTGCTCGTATGTATACCTATGTATATATGCATACGTATGTGTGTGTGTGTTCGTGTGTGTGCGAACTTTTGTGGCCTTTGTACATAAGGTGCGAGTCATGCGCAGTGGCGCCATCTGTTCTTAGCTAGAGTAACTCTTACCCCAAGTGGCAGCGACGTTGACGGCGACAGCGACGTACATAGATGATGCATTGCCTAGACTATGTCGACGCTCTGCCGTCGTTCGCCTTAAGCTGAGGGTTTTTCCTACGCACACACACACATAAAATAACAAAGCAAAAGGGATTTATATTAGTTGTTATTGTAGTTCAACAACAGCAGCCGACAGACGCCGAGGAGTAGTAGGTAAAAACGGGCGGAAGGGCGGCTTGCTGCCAACGCATGCAGCGACTGCAGCCGCAGCCGTAGCAGCAGCAGCAGCGGCAGCGTCAGCATGAAAAAGGATCTCTCTCGCTCTCCCTCCCGCTCTCCCTCACGACATTTCGTGACGCACGCTCTTTGCACATGCAAGGTTTTATTTTTGCGCAGATGGTGGAGGATTATAACGAAAATTGGGATCCTTTTTTCCCAACGCAGGCAGAGAGCAAAGCGTTTTCGTTGCTGAGCATGTTGCTTTGTGTGGAAAAAGTACAGTTGGACCCCACAGAAAATGTGTTGTAGATGACGCGCGTTTTTTGCGCTTTGGGGGCGCTCTCTCAGCGGATGTGGCAACCATGTTGCATAGAGTTGTCGAAAAATGTGCCGATTGTGAATGAGCATGATTATGAGTAATGTCTGCTTGTATTGAGGTCTACTATCAAACGACGTCCAAACAATTTCTTTGCGGAACGTTGTTAGCGAAAATCTCAACTTTTTTTATTTTAGCAATTTGCAATTAAAATGCGACGGAATTGCATTTCCGAAACATCGTATTATATGCAATTGCAGAAGTTATATAGAGAATACAACAAAATGTGGATGATACTGAGTACTACATATCAATTATAATGTATTGGGATCTACTATCAAACGACGTCCAAAATTTTCATATGCGGTACGTTGTTAGCGAAAAACCCAACTTGAGATATTAATTTAGCAGCTGCTGTTCTTGGGATGTTAAGATATGGATAAAATATCCCTCAACACCCCCATTATAAGCAATTGCGATGGAGAGATTAAATATATAGTAAAATATATAAATATAAAAAAGAGATGTGCATTGCATATGAGTATACCTATGTAGATATTTTCAAACCGATGGCAAAAATACCAGAAATTAGAATAGTCTAGAAAATAAAATTTGCATTTCCAGCACTCTGGATGCAATATTTTGTAAACGTAGCTTTTAAAAATTTTAGTATTAAAGTTTATAACCTCAAAAAGAGGGATAGAACAGAGATTTAGCGATTTATTAAGAGGATTCTTGTGGGAGGAACGCGAAAAGTTATCGAAAACCAAAACCTATTCTAAATTTAAGGCCGTTCTCTTGATCACAAATGTATATGGTCTATGATATGGTATAAGACGCATCCTACTTCCTGCTACATACACGTTGACAACTTTATTTAATCATTTTCAACCACTTTGTAAGGATATTGTTTACAGAAAGTGTGATGTTTTATATTCTTAATCTTATTTCATATTTAAAAGACTGCATTGTGGAGAGATCTACTATCAAACTAAAGCGTTATCAAAATGTCACGCAATGTTAGCGAAAAACTCTCCTATACAATGATATTAATATAGGCACTTGAATGAATCGCAGTTGTAAGGGCACAGAACTCATTAAATCAGGGATTCAAATGCCAACAACTTGAGTGCCGTGCATGATGCAAATCGGGTTAAAAAAAAAGTGTATATATTTATATATAAAAAACAAAAAAAAAAAAAAAAAGGAAAAGGTTTTAATACTAAGCACGCGCCAGACGGTTCCTGGTCCCAGGATCCCAGAGCAACCCCGAAAACTGGTTAGGCCGGTCAGAGGCAAGAGCGAGTGCGAAGGGTACATTTTTGGGGGTTGCAACCCCTAAAAGTGTGGCCGATGATCCCCCCACCCTCTCTACCAAAGGGGATCACAGCGTCAAGGAACAACTGTCGTGAGCTCCAGGAAGTGCGCGCGACATAAAACAGGGGAGAATACATATGTATATATACATATGTATGTATGTATATATGTATGCATTTGGCATTGAGTTTTGGGACTTGAGACTCCAACATATGAAAAGAAGAGAAAAGACAAGAAAATTCTCTTGGAGCTAAGAAAAAACAAGAAGAAACTTTCCATACGTGTTTCTGCAGCCTGCTGCTGGCAATGCTTCTTCTTGTTCTTTTCTTTGCTGTTGTGAGTTTTGTTCTGGTTGGTTCTGTTCTAAAAAGTCAAAAGAAAAACCGGTTTCGCAAAATATACAAGAACTGTGCCATTTCGAAAAACGGGCGGCAGTTGCGAGTTGGCAGAAAAACCAGTTTAAAGAAAAATAAAACACACGCACACATATGTGCACTTAAACACAGACACACACACACAAACACACAGAAAAATCGACAAACGCGACTGAAAAACAAATTTAAAATGGAAATAACTTGAAATAAAATAAAATAAAAAGAAAAGAAAAAATTAAAGAAAGGAGTTCTTGCTAAAAACGAGCAAAAAAAAAGTTCCCCCCACAAGATTTGCATAAAGTGGAATTTATCTTGCCAAGCTGAGCAGCACACACACACACACACACGGAGAGATACACAGGCACACGCACACACGTGCACAAGCACAGCCACAAATACAGACATAAAATTTGTATATTTACGACGTTAAAATAAACGCCGCAGTCGCAGTTGCTGCTGACTTTCAATAATTTAATTTCTGGCATCGCAAAAGCAACAACAACAACAATAGGCGAGAACAGGGCAAAGGAGGGGCAGAAGGTAGACAGAACTTGTAGCATTCGCCGCAACAGCCTAAAAAGCGAAAAGAAATCGCTTTTAAAAACGTAGGCGGCGCAGCCCTCATCGTTGTCTGTCGCTCTTTTATGATATGGATGGATTTTTATTTGTTTATGCCATCATACCCTACATGAAATAGGAGTATACTTCATAATTTTCATTTTCATAGGTGAAAATACGCACATGGATTGCAGAAATGATTTAGATTTGTCGTGAATTCGATTCTTGGAACATCCCATTTTGCAAAAAACATATAATATAAGAGTGTACCCTACCCTATAAAGGAATTTAAAATCTCTCCTTGGCTTACTGTATCCCACTTTCCCGATCATTGGGATGAAAATACCTTATCTAATTTCTAGAAAAAGCTTTTTTTTTTTTTGGACGTTCAAATTTCAAATTTTCCTTCCTTTTTTCTATTTTTTGCTAGATAATATACAATATTAACGAGAGTTTTATAATGTGTTTACCTCATTCTCTACAGACCTATATCTCCCACAATTTTAAAGCTGATCTCTGTAATAGTAACAAAAATCTATCCAAAAATACTTTTAATAAGTTCTTGATTATAAGAGGGTTCCTATAAAACTCTTAAGTATTCAGCATTAAATACTTTTAATACATCTAGCTTTTCTCAATGTTATTTAATAAGAGTTTTTGTTCTTGATCAATTTATATTTGTGATATCATCTAGAACTTATCATCCAACATATAATTACATTTTTCATTGTAATTAAATATTCCATTTAACAAAACGCACGACTTTTATGAGAGCAAAATTAATGAGCATCTCAATAATAAATCACAAATCGAACAGTGCATCATTAGCATACGATAATAATATATGTATATCTACAAAGTTTTCCATTTTTTCCTCAGCCATTTACAGGTGAATCCCAAAGTCGTTCACAGGTTTTCTGTTTTTCTGCGATGCTCGCGAAGGCAGAAAATGTCGTTTTTGCCATTAAAAGCGGCCAGCAGAGAAAAACGACAAACTCGTTTTTTGTTTTATTATTTTTTTCAGTTTTTTTTTTCGTTTTTTTTTCCTCAACAAGCTATTTAAAGTGAATGTTAAGGGCTTGTGTTTCGAGTTCGAGTAAAGGGCGTCTCTGTCGCTCTCGGCGTGAGTTGGCTGAAAACTCAAGCGTTCGAATAGCAACTGGCAAAACTGGCAATGGGCAATGGGTGTGCGGTATCGAATGGGGTACAGGGGGGCGTACCGGGGGCATCTATGGATTTTATCTATCAGAGTATATGTGTTTGTCTGCTTGCTGCTGAATTGGGCCTGCGGCAACGACTTGACTCGCGCTTATGCGAATGATGACGATGATGATTGTGATGATGATGATGATGTCCGACTGTGCCCACTCTCCGCCTCCGCCTCTGGCACTGCCCCTGACCCACCTGCCGCTCCCTCACTCCATCTCTCAATGTTCTCTTCCATCTGCATGTGTCGCTTGTTTTGGACATGTTGTAATTTGAAAATGTGGTCACGCCGAGTTTTTAAATAGGTGTGTCTAGAGGTGTTTTTTTTTCTCCTCGTCTCTATATGACAGGTGATGTTTGGGGCGTTGCGTATTTATACATTAACATTTGCATAGGTTTGTGTAAAATTATATATATATTTATATAATTGATGTGAAGTGGTAACAAGAGAGATAAAACTTGATCTTCGACTTGTGTTGAATAGTGCTGACAGACAATTGTCTTGACTTATTGAAGGAAACTTCAAGTTGGTTGCTTAATCTTGCCCAAAATGATGTGTTTTATTATTCAGTAGATGATTAACAAATGAACAGCTACTCGTTCTCGTATCTCGTTTAGCTTAATAAACAATTCACTTTTCAGTTCCAATCTCTTTGAAAAATGTAATTAAATAAATAGCATTATATTAACGCGTCCAATAACTGTTCTAATTTCGGACCGATTCCTATTTCAAGAGCTTTTAACTTAACAATTATACTTAACAATCTTCAAAGTCAACAATTTACATTAAAAAAATGTAAATACTTCATTTTTTAAAGTTAATTGTCAGTAGGCCGCATGAAAGTGAAATTGCGAAGAGACTAACTGAAGCCACAAAATAATCAACAAAAACAAAAAGTTCAATGAACTTTTTGGCCATTGGCACTCGCAAAAATAATAACAATAGAGACAAGAAACTAGCAAAAAAAAAAAAAAAAAATAAATGAATACAAAATAAAAGCAAAGAGCAGCCAACGATAACGGCCTACAAAAGTCTCGTATTTTTTTTTTAGTTTTGCACGTTTTCATATTTTTGTTTACTATAACAGAAAATAATAATTATAAAATAAACTCTGTAGGGCAAAGAATTTATGGCACACGTGACTATAAACGTGTAGGTCAGTGTAGAAATTGAAGAGCACAAAAGACCAAAAAATAATCTAAATGCAAGGTCGCTACGTTACGTGTGGGTGGTGGTTAAATTTGATGACAGACGACGCTCAAAAGCCAACCAAGAATGTGAGGCACACACACGCACACACACACACGTATTACTCTTAAAAGTTGGCCTAAAAAAGAAATAATAAACAAATCACAAGTACTAAGAAAAGATACTTGAGCGTTTTTGCATTCTGTTTCGCATGTGTATTCTTCATACTCTCTTCCTTTTGCACTTGTTGCGCAAAAGCTTTTTTTTTTGTTGCTGTTCTGCCGTTGTGCGTGCTGGCTCTCATTATTATTGTTATTATTGTACTTTTGTTATTCTGCACATGTGCGTAGAATGTAAACAAATGAAACTTTTAAGCTACATGACAAAAAGTTCAGTGCGCGCGTGAAATTTGGCAACGTCGCAGCGCGAACGCATATACACATGTATGTATGTTTGTATGTATATTAAACATGGCGTGTGCACATAAAGTGAAAGATTATAAAAGCGACAAAGCAAAGTGTCTTTGTGTATGTGAGTCAAAAAACAGGCCGAAAATATGAAAAATGAAAATGTAAACGTGTCTGTAGAGCACGTACACATGTACATAAAATAACACCAACACCAGAAGGCAGCCGCAGCGAAGTAGAAGTGTAGCACAAAGTGGAAACAAAAATATGTGGCGGGCGGTCGGTCCCGTCCGTCCGACCGTCCGTCGACTGGCAGCAACGAAAAGCTACAAAGAGAGCATACGAAGCGCCAAAGCGCCTGTGAGCGCTGCTGCTGCTGTGTATTGTGTGTGTGTGTGTGTGTGTGTGCGTGTGTGAAAAGTGCAGAGAGAAAATTTCACGCTTTTTTTGTCTTGTACAAACATAAAACGAAAAGCAAACGAAGTCAGCAGCCGACGAAGTGAGCCAAAGTGAGAGGGAGTAAAAAGAGAGCGTTGCCAGCCCGCCAGTAGCATTGAAAAAATATTTTTTGTATTGTTGTTGTTGTTGTATGGTGCTGCCACGGCTGTTTCGACTGGGTTGCCCATAGGGGGGAAAAACCAAGATGGCGGCTGTACATAGAGCTCAAAACAGCGACACATTTTTTTTTAGATTGTACTTTTTTTTGACAACGTGCTTTTTAACAATTTACCTAAAATGTTTATTCATACCATACATACATACACATGTACACGTTGTTGTTAATGCATTGAAAAGCGCGCTTTAGAAGCTTATGCTGCTGCGCATATGTATATTCGCCAATTAGAAAAAGCTTATGTAACGAACGGTAGTCGTCGTCGCACTCACTCTTTCACACAATCGTCAGGCTGGCTGCATACGAATGGAGAGAGAACGTACAATTTTTCACAGCGACACTTGACCTCATTTGCATGCATGTTTGTGGGTGTGTGTGTTGTGTTCATTAAATTAATGAAAATTGTTCGTCATTACTTCAAATTGCATACACATGTGTATGTATGCGTGTATTAGTTTGCTGTTGCACTGAAAAGCTTTTGCAGTGCAGAAAAGCTTTCACAAAACGCATGAAAAATCGATATGAAAGTGAGGCGCTCACCAAACTAATACACGCATGCAAAAAACGTTGAAAATATTGATTATATGCAAAAACACACACAGAAAGAGCGAAATGAGAGACAGTAAATCAATCGCACATATTAGAAAGTACAGTTCTAAGTCTATTTAAAAATATATATGTACACATAGATCTAATGCATTTTAGTTGCTTGTTTTTAAGGTATACACACCGAAATAGAATCACAGGCAGCACATAGTCGTCGTGTCGTTTTGATTAGATTTTTTTCTTTAAAGAGCTTTGCACATCAAAATTATGTTAATACACACACAGAGATAGAGATACGCACGATTTGTATATGTGTAAAAGCGCGCGGGAGAAGAAGCAATAAAATTGAATTTATTTTTATTAAAAAGCCAAGTTTTTCAGTTGTGTGTATGTATGTGTAGTTTTCCTGCTGCTGCGGAGTAGCAGCCCGCACAACAAAATGCGAAACGCGCGGAGCCACTGAAGAAAAACTGACGACTGACGAGCGCGCACGAAAAGTTTTCTGGTCTAGCCGCCGCGCTACCGAACGAAGTTCCGAACGAGAGCGAGCAAGCGAGTGAGTGTGAGTTCAACAAAATTACCCAGTTGCGCTTCACTGCATGACAAGAGTACTGCTTACTACCTTATTATTTCATGCACAGCATTGGCTCTCATATCTAGGGTTTACCCATTTTTAGATGTTCTTAATTTTTGTATGCAATCAGGTAATTAATCCCATTAGAATATTTATTATTTTGCCATTGCATTGTAAATTACATTTACCACATCTTGTCCAGCTGGGTAACTTTAGCTTTCATGTACATAATATGTGTGCGTCGTGTGAGTATGTGCTTTGTATGCTTGGCGCGCGCGCAGAGTTGCCAACACCAATACGAAAAACTCAGCGGCGCATGCAAATGAAAAACTGTTGTTGTTTATTTGTTGTGCCTGATAAAAAGTCAGGCTTGGCAGCATTAATTAGCAGAGTTTGTTTAATTGAGGCAACTTTGACAGCTAGCGCCACAACTATTGATATAAATAAACCAACAATCATACATAGATATGTTTGTGTATATATTTGCCAGCAAGCTGGCAACTCTGTCTATGTAGTGGAGTTCAAAAATATCATTCGTTGTGCTCGTTCGCTGTTGTTGTTGTTTTTGTTGTTGCTAACAGCGTCGCTCGCTTATGTAGGGGGCGAGATTTTGTGTATGAGTTTTTGCCAAGGCGAAGCCATAATGTTCACAAGAACAAAACTGCCGTTGCTGAGGTGTATCTGTCTCACTCTCACTCTTTCTCTCTCTCTCGCTGGCTGTCTTTCGCTCTCTCTGTGTCTCCTTTTCTATGGATGTTTAATGTGTGTGTATGACAGGAAAGGGGGGGGGGGGGGGGGGATATATACCATGTAAAATGTATGCATTGCATTTTGTACTTAAAAAGTGCAAATAATTTTGTGAGTGTGTTGAACGTTTTTTTTAATGATCGTTCATGCACTCACACACACATATTGCTGATTTATTTTAGGTTCCAGCATGACTTCATCGGAAACATTTTCGTGCACCCTTGCCCCCACCTGCCTTTAAAAATCATGTGTGTGTGTGTAATTATGTATGTACCTCAATTTTTAACGGTGTTGCGTTTATGCCTTATGTATTTGTAATTAACGCTTTTATGTGAAATTCTACACGCTTAATTGAAAAGCTCTAAGCGATACTAATTGACGAAATGGAGACAGTTTAAGGTGCGAATTTTATTTTTGGCAATAGCCGTGTTTTCCGTACGAATATTTAGCGATCAGCTGTTAAAAGGACGAAGAAATTAAATGTGTAACATACATATGTACATACATATGTATAGAAAATGTTAGTATAGAATGCAAACATATATGTATAACTTAAATAGCAGCACGTTTCGCATAATAATTAACTCACCTGCATTCAATGCAAAGCTCTCTCTCTCTCACTCTCTCTGGTTCCACCACCTCCTATAGTTAATAAGCAAAAACTTCAAATCGGTCACGTAGAAGCTTTTTCCTTACATTTACATTTGACTCTTTTGTTACATTTGACAAGCGGCGCGTCGTCGCCGTCGGCTTCAGCTGCACTATCACCTAGGCCGCCTGCTGCAATGGCAGCTGCGTCGCACACACACACACACACGCACGCGTGCGATTGCACGAGAAATAAACACACAAGACAAGTGAAATTCAAACACTGACAGTTATCTACATACAAACAAACATATGCACATACATATGTATATATTTATGTTATTTGCTCGCTGCTTTTTTTAATTATAATAAATTATATTTCAACTGCGGCCCGAGGGCCATAAACCAAATCGAACGACTTTTGTGTTTGTTGCTTTTGCATTATTCTTTAAGCTCACTTTATTGCTGTTTTGCCTTTATGTAAGCTAGTAACAAAGTGTTTTAATATTGTTGCTGTTTTTGTTGCCTCACTGGGTGTGGGGAAAATTGCTTGCGTTACGTTATGTGCATCAAACGAGCGACACTAGCCGACAAACGCGTTATTCCTGAGAGTTCCGTTTGTTACTGCAATAGCAGAAATAAAATAAAACTGCGACGGCGAGTGCGAGTGCGAAGCCAATGCCAGCCAAAAAGAATAAGAGTCGAAAAGCTATAAAATCCAAACACAGAAAAGCAAAGCATATGTGTGCATACACGAAGCTCAACGTTTTTGTTGTTTTCGCTGCATGCGAAAAACGAAGATCGCTCGTGAGTGAAGGCGCTGACTTTGCCTTGTGTACCTTTGCATATTTGTGTGAATGTGTGTGAGAGAAGTAGCGACATTTGCTTGTTGTTGTTGTTGTTGTTTTTTTTTCAAAAAGGGAATGTGGAAGTGCTGCTAAATGAAAAAGCAAAGAAAAATTTTTACATGTATGTTTGTGTGTAAATGTATAAATATGTGTGTACATACAAATCCATTTACGTACTTATATTTGTATCAGAGAAATATGAAATAATCCAAATATAAATTTAATATCGTATTGTATAAATATTTTTTGTCATTCTATGTACACACTTAGTAAACTACTGAGTAGATTTATGAGTGTGTACACTCTTAATGCAGATTAATGCATAAGTACATATATACATATGTACATACATACATATGTATTTATCTTAAGAGCATTAAAATGTTAATTAAGAAATAAATATGTTATATGGTATATGTCATATGCATATTTGTACATTAATCAAATAATAAACATTAAGCGGAACAATAAAAATTCCTCAGTAGAGAAGGTGTCAAGTAATGCAGAGTTCAAAGCAAACCATCGAATTTTTAAGCCAGGGACGGACCGTTAAGCCGTTAGGCTTCATTTTTGTTCCCGAAACTAGGGCTAACCTCTTCTGTAAAGTTTCTACTGGGCCCAATTATCAGCTACTCAGCTCAGGCTTCCCCTTGGAGTACCCGATCTTCGCACAAGCCGCTCCTGTAAATGTATGTACATACATACATATGTATGTAATTACTTATCATATGAATCTGTTTGTTTCTACACTTGCGACTTTCTAATGGAGCGTCTAATGTGCAAACATACATACATACGTTCATACATATGCATGTATGTACACATGTACTGTATAAATCTTTCCACTTTTTCTGACATTTTTGATTTTTTCCCTTTTGGCTTTTTGCATTAACAATTGCTCAAACTTGATTTGGATGCTTCTTAAAAATAAATGATTGCTTGTTTAAAAGCGAAAAAGAAAAAAAAACTAAAAAACAACAACAAAATGTTAACCATAATTGCGTTGAGCTTCTAAAAGTTGTGCACATTATTAGCGACTGCGTCGCTGCCGTTGCTGGCGTCGCTGCTGCGCGCCGCCCGCGCAGAGCGAAGTTGTTTTTTATTGTTTTTTTTTTTTTGAGAGATTTTGGCGCGGCTTAAAAAGCTGCGTTGCAAGAAATTAACAACAATAAAAAGTTGAAAATTGTTTGCCATGACAAAGAAAATAATCGTTAAGCTCAAGTTTTGCGGTCCGAAGGCGAAGACAGTCGACAAAACTCGTTTTGGCTTTGGCTGGATTTGTTGTTATTGTTGTTGGGCTTTTTTTCATTTTTGTTTTTGTTTTTTTCGGCAACACTTTTTCGATTGCCCATTCAGCAGGCAAAGTGAAAATTGTATGCCGCGCCCCGTCGCCAGCAGCAACAGCAGCGGCGATTACTTTGAGTGGATCGCCACAGAAATACCAATCTGTAAAGCCGTCCATAGTTGAATGCTGTAGCTTGATAAATTTTTCAATGATTTTCTGTACTTTTCGAAATGAATCACCTGCTGGCCCAATGATGCGTGCGTGGGTGTGGGATGGCCATGCACATAGACAGAGACACATGCATGCATATGTATGTGTGTACATCTTTATGTTTTGTGTGCGTGTGTGTGTGTGATTTGCCTGTTGCTTTATTCTTGAAACTTCGCTGGGTTTTTACGCTGTTGTTTGGTGCCTTGCTTCTTCTTTTGGCGCACACAGCTGTTCCATAAAAATTCCTTAACGTTTAATTTTAGCAACAGAAATTGCACGAGAGGGAAAAATGTAAGAAAAAAGTTTATTTTTATTATTGTGCAAACTCATTTACATGCACACATGCAAAAACCAACAACAACAACAACAACAACAAAGACAACAACACACGAGCAGCAAAAGCAAAAGGAAGCAGCCAAACTTTAAGAGCGAGCGAGAGAGAGGTAGAGTGGGAGAGCGCACGCCAACGGCATGCGTGGGAGGGGAACGTCAACTCTACTCTCGGCTATGCTTAACCTTGAAGTCATCTTTTCTCTGTTTGTTCTGTATTCGCGCGTTCGCTGCCACTGACGCTGCCGCTGCCGTTGCTTTTGCCGTTGCAGCACATGCATGCAAATGTAAATTTTGAAATGCAAAAGCCCAACAACTACGGCACATGGCTGCGTTTCTATGCATTTGCCCAGAAGAGCAGATGTGAAACGCTGGGCTCCCCTCTTAACATTTTCCTTTTATGCGCCCCTCGTGCACACGTTCTCTCCCACTGTTGATGTTCTTCTTCTTCTTCTTCGTCTTCTTTTTGTTTAACATTAATCTGTTTTTCGTGTATGCGCTCGCATGTGACAGTGTGTGTGTTTGTTGGGTTTTTATTCTCTCTCCTCTCTCTCTCTCTTCATTTTTTTGCATTTCATGTTCATTTCCTTTTGTCAATTGAATTTAATGGAGTTGTGCGGCGGCTGGGCCAGAAAATGGGCGTCTGCGCCAAGGGTAGAACTGATCGATCAACTTGATCAGAGAACCATGCAAGCGGGGCCTTAGGGGTTGCTCGTTGGCCACTAACCGAAACGGAGGGAGCATCTGTTGTTGCCGTTCGGCAGCTGTTGTGTGCTTGTTTTTATGTTTGCCCTCTGGGGGTAGGAAAAACCCAAATGCACCAACCGACCACTACCACGCCGGGACTCTGCGCCGGGGCCTGCTGTCATTCACACGCACGCACACATACAGGGTTGCCTACCGTTGGCGGTATCCAATTAAGGAAGTTGATATCGCATATCGTCTGCATGCAATGGGTATGTTTGACAAACAAATTATATTAAAAGATTGTAGCATTTAAAAAAAGCTCTGGTTACGTATGTATGCTCCTTTTTATAGAAAGCTCTCTTTCTTTTGTTCATTCACGGCGAATTCGACATTGCAGAAGAAAAAGATGTTAACCATTTTTTCGCTCAAAAGAGCTTTTACTGTACTATAATATACCAGAATATATCAAAATATATTATTTTAATTTTTCTCAATTTTGCAACATGTCGGCATATATATGCAGTTCAGCGTTTTTTCTTGTTCTTCTGCCAGGGCTCCCCTACTTTTGCAGTTTTAGGGGTTGAAATGCAAGTTCTGTCCAGTTCAAAGTCCATTTGCTGTTGATCAACGGCAGCTGGCGCATGTTGTCAAGTTATTTTTCTGTTGTTTTGTGGAGCCTTTTAAACAACCCCCGTTGCCACATGCGGATCTCCATGTGGCAGCTTTCCACCCCAAAACGAAAAGTACGCAGCAACAACTGGCCAGGGCCACCCTCGCACCCTAACGAACACGAACAGCCCTACCAAGGACCAAGGACCACCCGCCAGCGTCTGCTTGTGATCTGAGGCGGCTGCTGTGGCTCCATGTTAGGGTTGTTTGTTTGGTGCGTGTCCTTGTCAAACGCAAAAGCTCTCCGGTCCACACATTTCCGTTGCTTTAGCAACCCCCCCATTAAAACCGAGGGTTGAAATGCGGTTGCTGCCACAGAGGGGATCATGCTTGGTCGCCGCTGTCGCTGCCAGACGCCCGATGCCCGACGCCCGACGCCCGACCACCTCCTCGCTCTCACGTTCGGTCGCTCCCTCGCCCAACCCTCGCATCCCTTTCAGATAGTTGCCCTTGTTTTGTGTACGCATTAGAAAATTTCGCTTCGCTTTTCGTCCCCTTTAGGGCTGGAGTAAATCAATAAAATGGGGCGGATCAGAAGTGGAAATGTGTGCAGTTGGTAACGTAGTTATAATATAATTCTTTTGCGGACTCAGCATCCCTAGAGTTGAGCGGTTTATTATATTTGTTTTGTTTGAATGGGATGATGTGATATCAAGCTTTAGAGTCCGGCAAGCTTGTAGCCAAAGCTGCAAAGTAGATGTTCAAAAATGTTATCGTTATCGTTTATCGATTTGCAAGGATGTATTAATATAATATCAATAAATCCAAAATACTTTTGGTCCCACTGTCAAATTAAGATATCAACATTTTGAGTTAATGCCATCAAATTCTACAAATCATCGTAATCGCTAATCGCCTACATATGCACACATTTACATATTTCACTTGTAAGATCTATTTATGTATGTACATATATCACATTTGTACATACATACATACATACTCCCCATACAGTTGGCAGTTGCCAAGATTTCATATTGTTTATGCCCCTAATCCAGCTCCATTGAGCATCTTCCTTTCACTTGATTAACAAAAACTCTCCGCACAGAATATTTGTTAAACATTTTTCTCATATTGACCTGAAAAGAAATACATATGCATATGTACATATGTATATACATACATAGTTATGTACACACATACATACGCATGTATATCCGTATTATGTACATATTGTACATAAATTTGCAAACCCAAAAGCCAAAGAAAACCAGAAAGTTCCATTAACGAAAATATTTTTGGCAGCCTCATTTGGGCAGCGGCGTCGTCTTCGCTGATATTGCTGTTGTTGCTGTTGGGGCAGATGAGGGCGCGAAGAGAGTGTGTGTGTGAGAGAGAGAGAGAGTGAGAGGGGGGGGAGAGAGCGAGACCGGTGGCAGCCGATTGCGAGCGTTCTTTTGAAAAATCCGAGAGCCATCAATCACTCACACACACATATATACATACATACATACATACACACACGCAGACAGAACGGCAGCCATGCTAAATGTGTTTCGAGTTCGAATGAAAACGAAGCTCAGAATTTGTGAAAAAGAAGCGCAATCATAATGGAAATCAAAGCGTATGGAAACAACAGCAACAAAACATAACTAAAACACGCACACACACACATGCACTAAAATGCTAACCGAATTGAAGTGTGTAGAAAACAGCAACAAAATATTTTTGGGGCTTGGGCTACGAAATGCGCAAAACACGCACACAAACGCATGAAAGCTTTCGAAGTTGGCGACGGCCAACGAAAATCGTTGAAAAACGAAAACATAAAATAAAACTCAATTACATATTGAATCTAGCTGTTGTTGTTGTTGTTGTTGTTGTGTTAGTTGCTGGCGGCTTTGAAATGGAATGGAATTTGTGTAGCTGTTGCTACGAAATCACGTAGCGAGTGCGAGACACTTAAGTCTCAACGCTGTTGTTGTTGTTGTTGTTGCTGTTGATGCCCGTCTCAAGTAAGCGGGTGCGGCATAAATTTTCACTTTGCCCGTTCGAAAAAAAAAGTGTTGCCAAAATATCCAAAAACCCAAAACGAGTTTTTTTTCGGATCTGCCGTCATTTCTTGGCATCTCTTATATTTTTTTATTTTGTTTATCAGGGAATATTTTCTTTGTCATGGCGCAAAATTTTCAACATTTGATGTTGGCTGATTTCAGAGCAACGCGGCGCAGCGCAGCTTTCGAAGCCGCGCTCTAGCGCGGGCGGAGCGCGAGCAGCGGCTGCGGCAGCGGCAGCGACGCAGTTGCTAATAATGTGCACAATTTTTAGAAGCTCAATTATGGTTGCCAATTTGCTGTTGCTGTTGCTGTTGTTGTTGTAGTTGTTGTTGTTGGTATTGCTGCTGTTGTTGCCGGTTTGTGAAACAGGCAACCGTAAGCGTTTATTTTTAAACAAAAATCAAGTTTGCAAACACAAAAAAAAGGCAGAAAAAAAGTTAATTACATATAAAAAAGATTTATACCCACATAGAAAGTTGCATGTGAAAAACAACAACAAATAGTGCCTAAAAAAATAAAATTATTTTCATGTTGGGCCGTGTGCGAGGGAGCTTTGACGATCCCATGGTAATGGGAGTGTGTGGGCGCGGCCCGAGGGCGCATCGAATAATGTTTGACATGAAATACGCGGACAGACAATAAAGCGAATTTCACGTTGTCATGTCAGCGCACAGCAACAACAACAGCAACAACAACAACAATGGCAACAATAAAACAGTAATAGCCGCAACAACAATTGTGAAACCCTAAACGCAACGTTCGGCTTGGCTCATGATCCGACACACGAGTTTCCACCCTAAATTGTGGGGTTGCTGCTGGCGGGGCGGCATCGATTGAAGCAAATAAAGCTTCAGGGCCAAAGTACATACATATACAACAATAGCAACAATGCACAGCTAAACCAGACAACCAGAAAACCTACCCTAAAAACGTTGTCGACGCAGCAGATCGAGCGGAGGGCGATGGCGTCGGCGGCGTTGGGCTAAGGCTTAGGCTTAGGGTAGCGTTGGCGACGTCGCTGCCAGCATTTATGTACATACAATGTAAACGCATTGCATCGGGTGGGAGGCGGTGGGCCAGAAATGAGATCCACATTAAAACGGACGAGAGCGTCGTGAGAGAGCGCAAGCTGCGAGCGCGCCACAAAGTATGTGTGCGTTTTTTTTATCTTCTGTTGCAACACGAGCTTATGTGCGTGCGTGCGTGTGTGTGTGTGCACGTGAGAGAGGGACGAAGGTATTATGTGTTCACATGGCTTTGCATTTTCTAAAATTAGCATACGCTACTTAATTAGGTCCAAGCCAAATTACAGTTAAAAAGAGCACACAATAAACTGCATTAATGTAAATAACTGCTTGGACGTAAACTCCGAATATGTACGTGCATTATGTCATATGCAAGGCGAACAACGGTTAAAGCTAAATCCGATTTCATGATGTGGTTAGCTTGATGTGTGACACATCTTCTAGCAACAACAATAACAAGAATGAGAACAACAACAATAGTTCGTGGTTAACGCGCTGCTGCTGCTGCTGCTGCGCTGCTCCTGCTGCTGCGCTGCTGCTGCTGTCAACGGTAGATAAAAGCTGAAGCTGGGTTAAGCTGAATCAGACATACTACCGTTGGATTGCAATAAGAAGCTTTCGGCATGAGCATGTTTAACTTTAAGGCAACACTCAGAAAAAATCTAGTTTTAAATATATATTCTTTTTGGGTAATATTATACATGCATATCAGTACTTTAAACTATAATAATACTGGCTGAAGGTATCTTCGGCTAGTTAGGGCAGATATTTTACAGATAAAAATCTACGAAGCTTAGAAAATTCTATAAGAAAAATATTAGTAGAAATGTAGATATACAAAGAAACCCCCTCTGGCTTAGATTGGCTTCATTATCATTCAAAAATTAATCTCTTTAGTCGAGTGCATAACTTCTTTACGTGTATTGGCTTCGCATTGGCTAGTTCCTTTTTATTTATGTATGTAGCTCACGTCAGTTGCAAATGGTCGCCAAAGCTCAAGCACAAGGTAGAATAGATAAACAGCTGCACGCAAAACCTTTTTTAGATGATCATAAATACTAACACCCCAACATTTGCACAGACATAACTACAAATACAAGCTCTGCCAGCAATTTTTATTTATTTATTTTAAGCCCCACAGTTGTTCATGTAATGTGCTAATGATAATGAACTGCAAGCACAGTTAAAAGTGTTTCACTGTAAATTACTAAATGTGACTCATTAAAATTGCGCACAGTATCTAAGCTAAACTAAGCACCGTACAATGCATACATACATATGTATATACATATGTATGTATTTTACATACATATATACGCTGCTCTCTGCAAACCATAAAACTTATCTGTTACAAAAATTTAGATAAATGAATAATTGCTCTCGTTATCTTACGTTTTGCGTATGTTCTGACTTCCGTTAGATCAACATCTATATATGCATGCACACATACGCGGTTACATCCCATAAGGGTTTGGGTTTCACAAGCACCAACACAGCATCAAAAGTTTCGAATCGTTAAGCTAAAGATCAAATAGCAAAACCAACAACAACAGTGTAAAGCAGATCGCATCACATGTTAGCGAAAAAGCTCTGTAAGTAGGCGTATATCTTTGTTGTTGTTGTTGTTAGCACATTCCATGGCTAGTTAAAAAAGGGCGAGGGCGTGCCAGTTGCTCGAAAGCCAACACCTGTCAGCAGCTTAGAACTTTTGCATATTAAGGTTTCGCAATGTCGCTATAAAAAAAAATAAAATAAACAGTTCTAGGGCAGGTTTTCACGAGCGCTGCGAGAGTGCATGAATGTGGTACACTATATACTATATAAGACTATGTATATATACATATATGTATGTACATACACATACGCACAATAGATAAATCCTATCATGTGGGCACAAATATTTCATGGCTGCAATTTTATGCATTTATGACATTAAATTCTTATGTACTCATACACACACAAACGCATGCACAAAAGCTTCCTGACACACTCTCTTCGCCAAGCACCGGGTGGGGGGGAGTGCGAGTAGGTGAGCGAGCGAGTGAGTGAGAGTGCGCATGGAAAGCCTAAACAAGAATAATGCAATGCACACATGCCGTACAACACGCGCACCAATACATTAACGCATGCTGCCCACTCGCACACACACACACACACACACACACTCACACTTCAAATTGCAAGTGCATATCGCATGTTTAGCATGTGTGCGAGCAGGCAATTTCATAGAAAAGCGTTTCAATGACGTCAATTGCTGCCCAATAAAGTGTCTACTTTTTTGTTGTTGTTAACTTTTTCTCTTTTCAATTTCAGTTTAGGTTGTGAGCATGTGAGAGTGTGTCATTATTGCACATCATGTTAGAGTGCGCTGCATTAATTTTCAAGTACGTGTATGTATGAATGTATGAATATCCATTAATAGGCCGGATTTGTTCTCGTTTTGGGACTGCTGGCGCCAGCTAGCGGCCAGAGTTTGCTGCATCAATGTTCAAGTACATGTGTATGAATGTATGTACATACTTATGTATGTTTTTATGTCTGTATATCCATCAACCAGCCGCAACTGTGCTCGTTTTAGAACCGACGGCGCCACCTAGCGGTCGAGCTTGTCAAAAAGGGTGGCCGCTGCCGCAGTCACTGCTGCTGCTGCTGACCTTAATATGCATTAATTGTTTCAAGCAGCTGTAAACTAGGGGAAGCTTTTCTGTGCTGCGCTGTGGGTGTGTGTGTGCTTGTTCTAATGCACTCGCATATTTTCCGCTCTCTTGTTGGGTCATGCTCACGCGCATTAAATATGCACAGCTTTCGTTTTATGGAGCACAATACTTCGTGCTTTAATTTTGATCCCAAACACACACTCGCCCATGCATACGCATGGCTAAAGCTGCGCTGCCGGCGACGAAGCTCGCTGCCAGGGCAGTTGTTGCTTTGGCGTGGGGGATCTTTTGTTTTGTTTTGTTTACGATTCTCTTAATGTGGGCGTTTGGGGCGAATGTTTAGCTGTAATTATATGTATGTGTGTTTGTGTGTATGTGTGTGCATATACATATGTATGTGTACTACATAAATGCATAGGTGCATAATGCAGGCGAGGTCGGCCCTCGTCTCTGTCTCCAGTTCCGCTCGTCGCGAGCCTGCGCATTCAGTTGAAATGCGAGTTTCTATTTCGATCGATTTTTCCAACAACATGTGAAAAGCTTGAACAATGTCAATTAATGTTAACTAATAGCTGAAATTAATCTACTGCGACGATCAATGTAACAATTATGCAAGTCAAGCAGTTGTTGTTGTTGTTTTTTAGAGCTAGAGCGAGTAGTGAGAATATGCAATTATTTTAATATATTCAGCCTTGATGCTCATGAATGTCAATTAGCTTAATGCATATGAGAGAGCGAGTACCCATACTCCAAATTGCGCTCACGTGGACAACGCTTTTACCCGCTCTCTGTGTGTCTGTCCCACTCGCTCGCCTACTTGCTCACCCTCTCTCTCTCTCTCTCTTTGTCTCTTTCGACAAATGAGTCGCTTTGTATGCGCCAACAGCCCATCCATCGAAAGCTTCAAATAGCGTTAGGTGAGCGCGTTTTTATGGTCTCGCCACCCACTTCCGCACCCACAAGTCATGCTTACACATGCACACATACGTATATATGCACACACACACACACACACATATGCAAGTCACTTTCGCATTCAGCAACAGAAAATTGCAACTCATTTGAATTGTTTCGCCTTCATTATGCAAATGTCGACTTTTGGCCACGAATATTTATTTGCTTATTATAAATACATAAAGATAATTCAAGTCTTGCTGCGATTGCCAGGCCCAGACTTTCTATGACAGCATTTTGGCATGACTTCATAGGGAGCATAATTTGACCTTAAGCCAACTCATGCAAATCAAGCTACAAACGTCAAGTCAACTGGCTAATAAATTATAAAATGATGGGAAGTGCACAAATATTTGAGTCTCCTTCTAATGAAATTTCGTTATTTTTCAGTCCACAAATTTAAATTTGAATAAAAGCCGCCACCTTATCGATATACAAGTCAAAACTTATTGTTCGTTTTATAGCAGTTAGCTTGTGTGCTGAAGCTAATTTTTCAACGCACATCTGGCAATGCTGCCTGACAGTGTGTACACAGCACATATCTATTAAAATCTCCAAACATTTGTGTTTAAATTACTTTTAATACATATAAAAATAAACGTAAGACATTGTAGTTGTTTTGCAATATAGCTGCAGTGTAAAGAAATCCTCAAATGCAATGCTTTTCTCTTATACTCTCAAATTCAAATTGTGCGCGCACATTTCATTCCAGCTGTTTCGTGTGCAACGCAACAGCACAAAAGTAAATTGCCAATAACAATGCGAACAAGCGAGACAGGTAGACTCTCGCAACCCGAAACGTTGCCAGCTGCTGGCATTGATAGCGCGACATGAAATATATTTAAAATTTAAGCAGTAATTATAATATATTAAATTAATATATGCACGTTATTGTTATTTTTGTTAGGTTTTGCTTGTTATAGCTAAACCAGAATCACATTTTGTTGGGTTTCTCTGGCATCGTAAACATAGCACAACAGTCTGGCAAGGCCAATTGAATACGAAAATGGCGAACACGAGCAAACCTCCGATGAACGACGAGTGGAAAAAATAATTATTATTTTAAATTCCGTTTTGCCAGCGAAATTCCAACGCGAGTCAGCTAATGAAAAAAAAGTGCGCAAAACAAAAAGCAATACAATTTTAAAGTATGAAACGACCAAAGTGCAATTGGTTGTGCATTGATGGCCAGCTAAATAGAATAAATTAACTATTTGCAAATTACGAAAAAGCAGCTGAAAAACCAATTGAGTCGAATGTGTGGCTACAATCGTGTGCGAACGTGAGTGTGTGTGAGTGAGCGGGCAAGAACATCGTAAAGCAGAAAGGTAGCGGGACGGATAGCAGCAAATAAACGAAAGGAAATAAAAATAAAACGAAAAATTAACAGTGCAAAAAAATAAAGAAAAGTAAAGAGAAGTACGGAATAAAACTTGGCGGTAAACTCTGCACGCGTTTATGTATGCGTGTGTCTCTCTCCAGAAGCTGTGTGCGTGCGTGTTTGTCAGTTTCTGTGTGTGTGTGTGCCTAAAATGTGCATAAAAATAACCGATAAACTGCGCAACAAAAACAACAACTAACGCACCGCTTACTGTAATCGTGGTCTCTATGCGTGCAGTACGTAATACAGGAACACGTAACGTTAACGTAAGCAGCAAAGCAGCAAAGGCGGCAAAAGAAAAACCTGACTATTCTACAATTAGGCGACATATTGCGTGCGCGCCATGTGTGCAACCAATTATGCAAAAAAGCAACAAATTGAACGACTGTGGCAACGACAGCGCTGATGTACACTTGCAGCAACAAATTGCAAAACGCTAAATTTAAATATAAATAGCAACAACAACAACACAAAAAGGTAAACCAACAATAACGCAACAAACTAAAAATAATAATAGCAACGGTACAACAAAAAGACAAATTTAACACACGTTTCAATTGATTTCAATTGCGACAATATTAAGCATTACATTTATTTACATGTCGCGGAAGTGGGTGGGGGGAGAGGATACCGTGCAAATTTCCATGCCACCTGCACTTCGGCCTCGCATACGCTCGCATTCACACTCTCCATCGCCCTGTCTCTCTCTCTCTCTCTCTCTCTCTCTAGTTTACATCAAAAAATTTTGCCCCTCGTTGCTGTGCGACAAGAACAATAATAATCAAAACAAAAATGTTTAAAATCCATTTTCTTTGCTTCTTCACCCACCGCATCAGCGCTGTTTTAGTTTGTCATTTGTCTTGTGCTTCTTCTTTATCTACTTCATACACACACTCACACACCAATACTTATGCAAGCGTCAACGTGCAAAACAGCTGTCTCGCTTGCTCATGCATAGCCAAAGCGCAATGAAGCGGCTGCCAAGTCTAAAACCCACAGTGGGATAAAATCAGATATGTTATTAATAAAACCTAAAATGTGCTCGAATTAGGTCGATTAGCATAACAAATATTTATAAGTAGGAAATATTTAACTTATTTCCGAAGAATGGAGGCAATTAAAATTATTGACTTTTAATAACAATGTGGCTGCATAATTAATTTGATTTCCAATGGCGTGTACCACTGTGCAGCGTGCACACACAGCCATGTAGATTAATATTTGAATAGGGAATTAAAGGCATAGATAAAACAAAAAAGAAGCATACAGACAATAGGAACTTAAGAAGCTTTTAGTTTAATGCAACATACTTAATGTTAGATAATATTAAATACCCAATTGAAGCATGTGTAGGGCAAATCAGGCATACACACAAACACAAATCTCACTGGTCACAAAAATTCAAGAGCAAACGAAACAAAAAAAATTCATTTGGCAAACAAACAAGCAAAGGAAAACGACGAAGCAAGCAGAGGCTCCAAAAGGCGGCAACTTGACTTCTCCCGCGAGTGTCTGTGTGTGCGCGTGTGTGTGTTGTGTGTCCGTGTGAGACGAACACAACGAGCAACAGGGGACCAACAAACAATAGCGAAAAGAATATTAAAAAAACGTGGATTGGTCGCGTAAATGGAGAAGAAGCAGAAACGGCATCAAAACAACAAACAGGCCGCATTAAATGCACAACTGATTATAAGCTCTCTCTCTCTGCTTCTTACTCTTTCTCTCTCTCTCTTTCTCTCTCCCTTTGTTGTGCTCTCTCCCCCCACTAAATCCAACACGTTTTGTGGAGTGTGCAAGTGGGTGGCAGCACTTTCAGTGTGTGCATTTGCTTCGCACTGTTTTTTTTTCTTCTTTCTTTTCTTTTTGGATTTTCGGCATTCCATTTTGGTGTGCGCTTTATTGTTTTGATTTCGTTATTTTTTTTATATATGTGCTTCTTCTTTGCGCTGCTTGGTAAACTGCATTCAGTTTCTTTGGATGAACAGCACAACAACAAAAACAATGACGCTCATGATATCAAATTTGAAGGCGCGTACGCTGGCCATATTTTGCTTAAGCAAAATTCTTCTGTTCAATTATACAAAAAGCATTTAAGTTTCAAATCGAATTTATTTATAGCTAAATGCGTTTGGTTTTTGTATTTGCTTGAGCTTGCTGTCGTGAACAGCGTACCATCCTCGATGGGCTTAAAATGTAGCATTCGCTGCGGTCGTTAAAGCTGCAAGTCAATGTTGGTTTTGTATGTTGTTCTCGTTGTTGTTGTTGTTGTTGTTGTGTCTGTGCCTATGTCTGGAGCCGCTGCACATCCCCCTCCCCCTTCAGCAACGAGTTGCACGTCGCCTAAATTCTATTAACTGCATTGGTTACCGCAGCTTCGGTCCTTACAGCCAGCAGCAGCAGCATCCTTTTCAGCATTCCTATTTCTCTTTTTTATTTATTTTTTTTTTTGACAATACCAATGGCCCAGCTAGCAACAACATGACGTTGTACGTGCCATTGAAATCCGTAAAAAGAACTACGAAAAATAAAAAAATAAATGTAGAGTGTAAACTTCAGCTCGAACTGAAACTGGTTTCGGTTTTCTTTCTTTGGCCTGGGCAGAAGGCAGCATTTTACATTTTCATGCACAAAACTAAAAACTTTTCTGAATTGAAGCCACGGACAGAGCCCAACAACATGCCGCAACACGACAATGGGCCGCATGCAAAAAGTTTTATTGCAAAAATCGACTAATGCGAGGTGTTGCCAAGGGTTAAGCATGAAATTGGATGGGATCAAGGTATCCTCTCTCTGTGTATGTGTGTCTATGTGTGTGTGTGCAGATGAAGATGTAGATTGAATGCAAAAATACCCTTTGATTTAATTTGCATTGACAATGGTCCAACTGGAATATAAAGTTTCGAATACCCCTTTGTAGATTGTAAGCAATAATACCCTGTAATTTAATTTGAGCTGAGAAAAGTCTATCTGGATCATACCTCTTGTTGATTAATAGCAAAAATATACTTAAAAAAATATTAATAATATTTTTAATGATCCTCTGGTCGATCTGGAATGTAAAGTTCCAAATACCCTCTTGAATTTAACAAAGGTTGAAATGTAGGGTATAGAATATCTATTGTAGATTAAAAGCAAAAATACCTTTTCACTAGTTACAATCTTCGATAATACCAAATATCCTTCTCAAGCTTGCGCACACATTTTCTTTGAGTTTTTCAACACTGTTTTTGTAATGTTTGCTGCGCCTACTTTCAGTTTCTTACAAGCACATCTAACTGTTATTTACAGGGTATGCACAAGTCGCGCTGAGGTCACACCCAGAGACTACCTGTTTTTATTTTTGGGAGACAGGCATAGTTTGCGCTCCTCTGTGCTCTCCACTTGTAATGCGCCGCACAATGGACTCCTTTTACATCTCTTGCCCCAGCAGGCGGCCGGGCCTGGCAAGGCAAGGCGGCCGTTTGCATCCGAGACTCTGCCTCAAAAAGCTGGCTCAGTTGCAACTGGCGTTGCGTTTGGTATAGAAGCAGAAAAAACGGTTGCAACGGCGGGCTGCTACAGTTGTTAGTTGTTATTGTTGCTGCGCTTATCGATCAATTTGCTGTGTGAATAATTAATTAATGCGTATTTATTATGGGCGCTGGGAAAGCAAAAACCATATGCAATAACTGGAATGTGGTGCGTGCGCAGGCGCAAATATATATTTTGTTGTTTTAAGCTACAAATTTACTTTCAATTTTCAACTAATCGCATTTGCATCTTTGCAGCGCTGCCAGCAGCAGGACGACAACGCCGACGTCGTCGTCGTAGCACTGAGCTTTTGGCGCTGTGCGCAGCGAAAGTGAACGCGTAAAAGAGCGAGTGCAAGAGAGAGAGAGAGAGAGAGAGAGTGGGGCAACAATAATATAATAGAATAACTGCAACTGCAAGGCACAGCGAAAGACTCTCACATACAAAATGGCTGCCGTGCGGGGACATCAGTACTTTAGTCTACGCTGGAATAACTATCAGAACACGATGACGTCAGTGTTTCAGCAGCTGCGCGAGGATCTCTCCTTTGTCGATGTGACCTTGTCCTGTGAGCATGGCTCGCTCAAGGCACACAAGGTGGGTAACTTGTCGATATATGTATATCGATATCTGCAGCTATCGATAGACAAATTTAACGAATGCATTTGTACTAAATGTTTGTTTTTCAATAATTTAATTTGTTTGTTCTTTTTTGGCAACAGGTTGTTTTATCCGCCTGCTCCACGTATTTTCAAAAGCTACTGCTCGAGAATCCATGCAAGCATCCAACGATTATATTACCCGCCGACATCATATTCACAGATCTGAAAACAATTATCGATTTTGTTTATCGCGGCGAAATCGACGTCACCGAATCGGACCTACAGGTAAGTGCGACTGTCCGACTACGCCTTTTTACCAAAAGGTTGCAATTACGCATTTTTAATGCACAACCTTCGTAGTCAGTTTGTGGACTCAAAATAATGAAGAGGTCCTACAGAAACAACAGAACACGAGGGGCTCGTTAATGCCCTCAGTTTGAAACGTATTTTGTCTATAATTGAAAATCAATATTAAAATTGGTTTAGCAACTAATTACGAACGCTGATTGACCATGAAATACCCTGTAACGAGCTCAACAAATATTATTTGATATGTAGTAAAAGCTTTCTGAAGCGGATATTCACGTGAAATAATAGAAAGCACTTTTTGGGATAAAATAGGGAAATAGGGATATACAAGCATCTATATATACATATATATTTAATGTATTTTGTCAATGTTTTTCAAGTTATCGCCTTATATAAACATTTTTATTAGGATAGTGAATTATTTGTCTTGGCAAATGTTATTACATCATAGATAAATATTTATCTTGGGCTAGTTTACTATTTCTCCGAATGCACAAATACACTTGTTATAAATAGAAAATAGATAGATAGATAAATATATATTGGTCTTGGGTATTGTTTCTTACGATATATGCGCATTGCATTTAACTTTTAGTGGGTTAAAATTTCTTTCAGTGCATTTGTAACAATCGCATACATATAAGAAATTTAACTATGTATATTTCTCCGTGCAACAGGTTTTTTTTCGGTTAGCTATTTCTCTCAGTGCATTCACAGTTATCGTTTTGTGTGTAGTTTTTTATTTATATTTGTTGTGGTTGCTTGGCCAAGTGAAAAGTCTGTGGAAAGTGCAACCGCATGTGCTCCGCACCTTTGGCACACTGTTGCTGCTACGGCGGCCTTTTTATATTATCTTTATCAATTCTTGTCTATTCATATCTCAATAGATGTCTATTTGTACATACATACACACACATATGGACATACATATGTATGTAAACGGTAACTATTTATGTAAGCCATTTACACAGACATTCCGCACCTTTGGCTGCCTGGTCGGACAATTTCATTGACAACAACAACAACAACTACAGCAGCAGCAGCATGTATGAATGTGTATGTGTGCGTGTTTATCTTTTTTAAATTGATCGCCAGCAACAAACATACAAGCATGTACACGCACGCTCTCTCACACACACACACACTGACATGCATATACACCCACAATTATTGCCAGGGTCGTTATCTATGCAGGTTTGTCAGCTCTCCTGTTGCGCCTGCCGCTCTCGTTCTGTTACTCTCTCCCCCTCTCTCTGTCTCTGTCTCTCCCCCCCACTCCAGTTGCTGCCTTCATTGATGTTGCGCTGTTTTGCATTTGACGAACGCCATTGTAATTGTCATTTGTGCGCTTCATTAACCGTTGATTGCTGTAGTTGTTCTCGTTATTATTGTTGTTTTTGTTGTTGTTGTTGGTTGCTTTTGATAAAGAATGTGAGCAGCTTTTAATTAATATTGATTATTTATGCAGCTCTTTACTTCAAGCATTGCAAAAACAGTTATTGCTTTAATGTTATCAACGCAGCCACGTTTTAATAACTGCGATTTTGGGCAGGTTTTGTGCACGAAATTAATATAAACTGTCATCTGTAAAATCTTTTTAAATAACTTTAAATATTCGGCAGCTATAAGACATTTTTTAACGAAGTTTATTTAACGAATTATCCACTTAACGCATTAACTTATTTGAGCAGCAACCATTTTTGTTTAGCCAAGTCACCAACCGTTCGCTTACACTGGTGGCTGGCATTAATGTGCTCTTTGCGCTCCTGCCATACTCAGCATATTAGCGCTCACTCAATGCACACGCGAAGCCGGCTTGAGTCGTTGGCCAGCAACAGAGGAACAAAAAAAAACACTCAAACTCACGCTGACGCAACGCTCAAACGTCTGCCCACCCTCACACACAGTCGGCAGAGCGCGCGCTGGCTTCAGACGGCGGGCAGCCGTCGACGACGACGACGGCGACAACTTCCCATTCATGCTGCAAGTTTTGCTTTTGCTTTTTTTTTTTGTCACAAACGTGCGCTCCATTTTTATTTTCGCTGCAAAACTTTGCCGGCCATCTGTGTGAGGGCGACCCCCCAACCCACCCGCCTCTGGAAGCAAGCGGGGAAAAGGTGGCAACTACACACAGCTACACGGCTTGTGTTTGTTTGTATCTCTTTCGTCGTCATCGTCGTCGCCGTTGTTTCGGCACATGTTCTTGGAGTTTCGTGCCAGCTCCTGCTCTCGTCTCGGCTTGCTACCACTTTTATGTATAAAACTTTTTTCGCCCATTTTTATTTTCTGTCTCGTTGCTGCTGCTGCTTTTGCTGTTGTTGTAGTTGTAGTTGCCCTTGTACTTTTGAATGTTTTCGCCGTTGTGCGTTGCGACGTCGTCGTCGCCGTCGACCGCAACTTCAATGGCGTCGCTTGTGGAGCTTTGCGGACGTCAACGTTGACGTCGCTTCGTCTTGCCCATCGCCTGGTGCGTTTGTCGTATTTTGGCGCTCCTTCTCTTGTTGTTATTGTTGGTGTTTTTGTGATTTTGCATGGTGGCCCCCTTTTTTTTGGCGCGTCTGCATCGCCTTGAAAAATGTTGTATGGCTGCTGACTGCGACTGGACCTCAAACTGGACTTTGGCTGAGTGTGTGTGTGTATGTGTGTCTGTGCGTGCTATTGCTTGCTCTTTCGAACGCGGCGATGGCAGTGTTGCCACTTGGTTTAGTTATTTTTTGTTGTACATCGGTGCTTTTTTTCGCCTTAAGCTTAGATTCGATTTTTGCTAAGCGTTAATTATGCTGGGCTCTGCGTGGAATGCTTTAGCTAATGTGGTCAAGCTCGCTCGCTCTATCTCTCACTCGCTCGCGCACATACGCGCGTAGATGATTAACAGCGAGACGTACACACACGCAGACATAAAGCCGTTACATACATATATTTAAGCACACACTGACGGTACATGTGCTTGAGCATACGAGCATGCATATGTATTTGTGTATGTATGTGTGTCACACATGCATACATGTACACGTGTATGTCTGCGACAACGACGCCATGTGCTTGGCTATATTTATTGTGTTTTTTTTTGCATGCCAACACTTGAGGGTCTTCCCATCGCCAGCACCCTACCCTACCGTACCCTGCCCCTTGTTGGCCCCATTGCATTGTTTCCCCCTTGCCATCAACGTCACCTTTATCTTCGGCCAACTATGTGAGCAGCTGAAACTGACACACACGGGCGCAGCAGAGCAGCAGCGGCAGACGTCGACGGTCGCGACGTTGGACATCAGCAGCGGCAAAAGCAGCGGCAGCGGTGGCAGCAGCAGCAACCCAGTTAATAGGGGGGTGGTGTTGGAGACATAGCGGGCACACCCAACAGCCAGCATGCTGCTACCTTCGCCCCCCCACTCCCCCTTTGAGTGCGCCCAGCAACCACTTGGCTTGCATTTTTTCCGATTTTTTCTTTCATTCTTTCTTGCAAACAATTTTTATTTTCTGTGCAGAATTCGTTTCGTTTCGTTTTTTTTTTCTTTTTCTTTGCTCTGCTGGCTCTCTGAGTATTTTTTTTGCCCCGCAGCACGTCGCCAAAGTATCTCAGTGTATGTGTGCCCGTCGGTGTATGCATGTGTGTGAGCGCGCCCCGCTTCTGTGAGTGAGAGCGCGCTTTGGCTTGCCACTTTGAACTTATTGAAGGAAACAGCAGCACAGGACAACCGCTGCTGAGCGAAAAGGAGGCAAAATAAAGGAAAAAATTCGAAATTGAGTGAGGCGCAAAGAAAAAATGCTTCACACGTACACACTGACGTGCGGTGTGTGTGTATGTGTGTGAGTGTCCGCCAACAATGGCCCAGCTGCTCCACACACAAACACACACACACACACATCTGCGGGCTTGTGTGTGTAAGAGCTTGGACTCATAGTACACTTTCATTCTCAGTCCTCGCTGGTCCAAGTAGCTTCCCCTCTTGCGCTACCTTCGCTGCTTCCATGGACGTCGCTGCGTCTGTCCAGTTCCGTCATACATTTTTTTCTCGTATTTTTCGTCCTGTTTCTTGTCTTCAGATTCGCCTGCTGGTCAGGCTCCCATTGTTGTTGTTGCTGCCAGAGAGCACAATTTTTTCTTTGCGGCCCATTGTTTTTGTTGCACAGTGGTGCAAGGTTTGTCAACCTGGAATTGAATTTTTTTACAAAGGACTTTTGGTATATTAAATAATTATAATTATATTAAATAAAAATAAAAATATATATAATGAACATAAAAATGCTTTGACAATTATAATATATTTTTCCGTCAATGGGGTTTTTACTTTATTTTTCATAATGGTTCCGACTCCTTGTATGTAGCTAGTTGATATACATACATATGTATGTAGCTTATCGTCAAAGAAAGTCACACCTGGAGCCATATTGTTCAATTTTGCTTTCTCCCACCAGTTTCTAAGCACATGTCCACACCCATTGGAACATCCATGTTGCTTGTTCTCGCTTGTAGCCAAACTAGCAACAAGACGAGTTAAAAAAAAATGTCCATCAATTGCTGCAATTGCATTTTTTCTTTTGTCGCTCAAATGTTCCATTGTTTTTACTGGTCCCGCTAGCAGCGACAAAATCTGCCGATTCATACCCGCACCAACCCGCCAACCGCCACCCCACGGAGTGACACCCAACACAAATCATGGCCATGCGAATTCATCTCCAGTTAATGGGCGTACATCGTCGCATTTGGTGGCCTGGTCAGTGTTGGTCATTTTCTAAGGGTGTTATATACTCGGCCCCGCCGCTCGCCACCCACTCCGCCGTGGTGGGGGTCCTCTTATGTATGCGCTGCTCGTTCAGCGCCACTGTCTCACTCACTCGCTCACACACACACACACATACAAACATACACACACTTGTAAGTTTGCGCCAAGTTTGTTAAGAAATGTGTGTGTTGGGGTTGGGTGGCGCCTATGCCTCACGCTGCTCATCAATAATGCAAATTGTTGTTGTCTGCAAGAGTTTCGTGTACGTTTTGCGCTAGCATGGACCACGGTGCGCGTGCTGTGCCGCAATTTTTTCAAGCTTTCTTGCTGAGCACTTTGTTGTTGTTGCTGTTGTTGCCGGCGCTGCTGCTCTCAGTGTTTCTTCTCATTTTTTCGCTGCTTCGATTTTTTTTGTAGTGCTTGCTGCTTATGTTGTTGTTGTTGTTGTATGCTTGAGTACGTTTGTGTCGGTGTGTCTGTGTGTGAGTTTGTGTGAGTTGCGGCTTGCTTATGTTTTTTTCTTCTCTTTTTATATGTGCAGAGAGCGGCTACGCTCTGCAATTTTTTCCGATTGCGACCGATTTTTTTCGCTGCCGCTGCTACTTTGAGTGTATATGTGTGTGTGTGTGTGCTTGTGTATGTGGGTGTGTGTATGCTTTTGCTCCTTGCGCCTGGCTGTTTGCTAATCGTTGTCGTCGCAGTCAACGTAGACTTCGTCGTCTTTTGGCATCATCTTTTATTTGTAATTCGGTTCATCATCATCGTTCATCGTTCTGTCGCATATGTATGTAACTGTATATGTGTACGTCGTATCAGTGTGTATGTCTGCTCGCTCACACGCTGCCGCTGCTGCCGCCGCCGCCGCTGCTGCTGCTGCTGCCGTTGCCTTTTCTTGTGTTTTTTTTTTCTTTCTTTCTTTGCGCCGCAGCGGCAGCGGCGACGGTCAATGCTGCCAACTTTGCCGTTGCCAGCCATCAGACAACATTTGTACTCGGTGGGTCTTGCTTCGATCGGACACTCGGTCGCCGCCACGTTGCTGTAATTATCGCGTATTTGCTCCGCCCGTCTGTCCCCGGCGTCTGTTCGTCGCCGTCATTCCCAATTGGACGAATATCGCCAATTGAACCGCTGCGACTCCCCCCGCTTCGTAGTCAGTCCCTTTTAATTACCCGAAACGCGGCTGTCAGTCGTGCAAATTCTGCCAGTTCTGCGACCAAATCAAATTAAAACAGGCCGAAAAATCAAAAGTGCTTAAAAATAAAACTCGGTCCCCAGTTCGTGCACCGTTAGTGTGTCGCCGCCTGCGCCTCATATGCAGGCTCTTAGCTGCTTATTTTTACATGAATTCAAGTTCGCGCGCGTATGCACATATAAATATTTACACACAGACATCTATACAAAAACATACACACGCACACATTTACAAGTGCAAAATCAGCGCAGACAGGCCGCTGTCTGGCTTCCCCCAATAAGAACAAACAAGCAGTAGCAGCAGCAGTCCAATAAGAACAAAACAGCAGGCGAAAAGAAATGCCGCGAAACGTATAAAAATTTAAGCTGGGCAAAACTTACACGACTTGGGTTAACGTTTTTTTTCGGCATACGTAGTAAACGTAAAGAGGCATTCCCTCACACGCGCACACATACACATACACATACATACAAACATACGGCCTGGATGCATACATCCAACACATGTCGCTGCCGCAACATTCCTTTTCGTATGACGTTGACGTTGCGCCGCTGTCGCTGCGCTTTGCAAGTTTTTGACGTGTGCTTGTGTGTGTGCGTGTGTGTGTGAGTGTGACAAGTGCCGCCGCCTGCTGACTGCGCGCTTTACTTTTATGATTATTTGTTATATGTATATTTCGTATTTATTTTATGTGCATTTGCCTTTTGCCGCGTTATTCGCGTGTGTTTTGACTTTGCGCGCCGCTTTCCAGCTCTCCAGCCTCGCATTACGGTTTATTGAACTAGGCGTGCTCTATTTTGTTTTTTTTTTTGTATTTACCAGATGCTGCCGCAGCTTTTGTGCATTGTCTCTTTTTTGTTGTACAATTAATATTTTGCCTTTTCAGCATTTCTCATTAATACAATTTCAATTCTCTTGCGCAGAATAACAAGCCACAAAAAACAAATTACAAAAAAAACAAACAAACATAAAAATCCTATGCAAATGCGTCACGTGTTGATAAACATTTTCGCAAATTAAAATTCCCAAACATCAATAATAATACATTACGCTTCCATCTCACTCACATTCTATCGCTCTTACACACGCTCTTTAATACACTCACAACTAATCGCAACGATTGCGTCCTTTTTGCTCTTTCTCCTTTGATCAAATCATTCGTGCGTGTGTTGTTCTTACAATTACATATATTATTGTTTATTATTTACAAAAAAAAATATATATAAATATAATAAATATATAAAGAAGCAGCAAAGTTTTTGGTGTGCAAATATTTATTCTTTTGTTTGGGTCTCACACAATCCTCACACATACAACAACAAAAATTAATATATATTGTATGCAATTGATTCCGTCACGTCGTCTACTACAATTTGTCCAACCTACTCTACAACAACAAATGCAATCGTTACTACAAAACTGCGATATTAACTAAAAGAGAAAACAACAACAATTGCGATCTTAAAGGCTTGTGCCACAAGGATTTTCAATTGTATTGCATAAGGTATGTGCTTTAAATCTAACTAGAATTTCCCATGATAATTTCCCATCAAATTCGAATTCATTTTAATTGAAGGGAAATTTGATTTAGAGTTTTAAGTTTTTTTTTTGGGAATTTATGATTAAGCGGCGTCATTTGTGTGTATTCACATAAAAAATGTTGCCTATCGGCAGGCGCTTTTCAAGTTCATGTTTTTACTTTTTGACTTTGTTCTTTACTTTTTCCATTTAGCGCTACGCACCTTTCCAAGGGCTTGGTTCGCTTAGCAATGTTCCATCAAATAATGCCATTAATTAGGCACACACACACACACACAGGCAGACACACGCACACCACACCCTTAATAACCTACACTCTCTGCCTCTCTTGCACGCCCAGGCCGCACGACCCAATCTCTTAAATGCGCTCGCTCGCAATTAGCGGCCATCAGAAACAAAACTGAGACATAATAACGGGCAAAAAGTAAAAAAAAAAAATAAAAGCTTAAAAAACGTGAAAGCCAATGAAACTGAGCGATTTTTTTTCCTACGGTTTCTCCCTTCATATTTTTTTTTTGCTGGCACACCCAAAAGTTACATAGTCGTTGCCTGTATTTGTATTTGTTTTACTGTTGTTGTTGTTGCTGTATTTTTTCTTAAGGTTTTTCCAATAGCCACCAATTGAGTACGCCTGGTCGCTTTCTGAACTTTTCGGGCCCATAATGTGAAAGTTATGACCACTAAACTACTAGCATAATGGCAAAAATCACACAATGAAAGGCTCTTAGCATAGTAAATGTCTCTGTGTTTGTTTCAAAACTTTCGCAGCATGTCAAATAATAAAACAAAATGTCATTAGGAAGTTTTTCCGCCAAGAAAAGTGTTTCGGCTTAAACTTAAAGAGCAAGGATCAAGCAGCCAAGAACTATTCTTTGTTTGGAAAATCTTGAATATGTTGAAAATTTGATTTAAAATCATGTAATTATCGCGTATTCCTAATTTACATATTATAAATGGGAAAACAAATAAATTTAGCCTTTCCCTTTTCAATAAAAACTAAAAAGTTATAATAAACAATCGAAAAATATAAACGATAAATTTGCGAAGTTTTATCGTTAGCATTTTGTTCATCTCTAAACTGAAATTCGATCATATATATTTTATTCTCAGAAGAATAAAATGAAAATAGTTATATTTCAAGCTAATCAGATTTAATTACATAAACTAAAAAATTTGAATATAAATTAAAGGAATTTAATATAAATTTAGGAAAGTAAGTTAAATTTAATTGGCTAAATTTTTGCCTTTATGAAAATCTGTTAAAATAAAATTTAAATAGATTTTTCTCTCTAATTCTCAGCTCAAAGCAGACGCTGATCAATGTATTTACTTAAAATTTTTTTTCTCGTGTGATATAAATATATATGTTTATTCTTCCTTGAACACAGAGTATCTATTAGTCTCTCTCAAACTCAACTATTGCTTGATTTGAAGCATTTTAACTCGATTGCATTTCAAGCATTTATCGTATGCCGTATGCCAATCGCAAAGTGAGTTTTCAATACTAAAACTCTGACTCTTGCTGCCTTGCTGCTGCAAGTTAATCGATAGTTGCCAAGTGCAGTGCTGGAAAAGACAGAAAAATAAGTTCAGCCATCAAGAAGCGTCAAAGTTTACCAAGTGGTTGCCAGCTAAGTGGCTGCAACAGCTGCCGAGAAAAACTCGGCAACTAACCAAAGAGAAGAAAAGCCTCTATATATAAAAATAACAAGAAATTTCTAGTAGACTGACTATGCAGATACCCTGCAAACAGTTGTTGAAATGTTTGTTGTGAGCATAATTAAAGTAAATAAAATCTACCAAACAACATAAAAAGGCCTTTATATAAAAATGTTAAATTATTTCCATATAAATACCCTGTAAACATTGTTGAAATGTTTGCTGAGCCTAAAAAATATTTGAAAAAATTAAACATAATGCATTCAAAAGCCTTTATATCAAATTGATAAGAAATGTCTAATTGATTGTCTATGTAGATACCCTGTAAACAGTTGTTGAAACGTTTGTGCCTATAAAAATGTAAAAAACTTTGACAAACTTCATAGAAAAGATTTTATATAAAATTATATAAAATTATACAAAATTTCTGATTGTGATTATTATTTCTGATTGTGTAGATACCCTTTAAACAGATGTGGAAATGCTTGTTATGAGCTTAAATAAATTTTTAATTAAATATATATAATATTAAATATTAACAAACTTCATAGAAAACCCTTCCTATACAATTTATATAAAATTTCTGATGGATTGACCATGCAGATACCCTGTAAACAGTTGCTGCAGTGTTTGTTGTGAGAACAATTATATAAAAGGAGACAAATACGATAGGCATTTACTAACACTTTTTATGTAGGGTAACTGCTCGTCGAGCAAATTTGGCTTGTTAAGTGTAATACTTTTTTATTCCGTTTTTTTTTTTTAATGGAAATGCAGGGTATAAACTCCTTTTAGGCCCTAGTTTGCAGGGTACGCAAATCGCGAGAGCAAATCAAATGATCAACAACAACAACAAAAATATAAAAACAAAGCCAATGGCTTTTTGAAACGCCGCCGAGTCAAGCCAAAATCGGTTTGTCTGAGCTGACATGAATTGACATGAACGAGCCTGTGTCTGGTGAGGGTGGCAGAGGCGGAGGCAGAGGCAGAGGCTGAGACGAGGGGCCAGGGGTCTCGTGTAGGGTCGGCTTGGCTCGGAACTGGGTGCTTACTAGTGCGGCCGCAGCTGTGCACAAGCAAACTATGCAGCAACAACAACAACAACAGCAACAACAACAGCAAGAGGAAGAAGAACAAGAGCAGAAGCAAACGCTTAAGTTGCGCAAGTAAAATCAAGCAGAGTCGTGTCAGAGGCGCCGGCAGTGCCGGGTTTAAAAGGGTGGGAGGTGGGGGGGGGGGGGTGGGGGCACATACAACGATTATGCGCCGGTTGCTCTGCAGCTTTTGTGTATACAATAGCGGGTTATCAAGTCCCAAACAGCGGACCCGACGTTTGGCCAGTGCGGGTGCATTGTGCCCATAGCCCCGCACCCCCTCCCCCTCCCTCCCCTCTCTCACTACAGTTATAGAGCTGGGCAGTGGCTGATGATAGGGCAAGGGGGGGGGGGTGTTGGGGGTACGGCAAAGCGCTTATCACAAGGCCTATTGAGCTGTGCGAATGGAAATGGAATTGGAACTCAAATTGTGGGCGGTCTTCAATGGTGTGCGTGTGTGTGTGTGTGCAGTTTGTTGTAGTTGTGGGGGGCAGCTTACACTTGAGCACCCACACACTAGCACACACACACACACACACATACATGTATATGCGTCCAGCTTACACACAGATAGCGTAATCAGGGTATTTCCGAGGCTGTGATTTTTATATTTTTCAATTTGTTTTTTTCTTCTTCGAAGTTGGTTTTTATTTTTTTATTTTTTTCGTGCCTCGCTTTCTTCTTTTGCTTGTATTTATTTTCCTTTTGCATTCATTTGCGCTTTGCGCTGCAAACGGCGGCTACTTCTTAATTTCTTTTTAGTGCTTAAATGAGTTGCTCGCTGTGGAGGGTTGCCGCCCCGCCCTCGCCCACACCCCGCCCCTGTCGCCGCCCTGAAATTGTAATGGGCAGCGAGCGAGTCGCAGGCAAATTTATTTAAGTAAATCACAAGAAATGTAAAACAACTGGGCAGGGTTTTTTTTTCTTTTCTTTTATTTTATTTGTTTTTTTTATTTTTTTTGTATTTTTTGTCTTTGGCCTGAGATTTACCACCCCGTAGCCCGGGCCAATGCTGTTTTTCTTTACTTCTTTCTTTAAGGGTGGCTTTCTGTAAGTTTTCTGTAAAGGTTTTACTTTGGCCTTTAATCGATCGACTTTTTTGTGGGCGGGGGTCGATGGGTGACGCCTGCACGGGCACGCGTCCAAGAACATCAATCACAGTTCCGCAGTCGCAGCAAGGTGGCAGCTTCAAAGGCACACACACACACACACAGCTCACACACACACGAAGCACACACACTGCACACTCCGGAAAATTCCTCAAGTTTTTCGTCAACATGTCTGGCATATTATTCAATATAACTTGTGCTTATCACTTGAGCATCTCTTAAATGCGAATTTTTATATTGAATCTTATCTTGGAAACTTTTTCAATTCGCCAATTCTTTTGTCCACGCAACGGCTATCTAAAACGGGGTTTTAACGCCTTAAATTATTCTGCATTGTTCATACCATAAGAAAAGTTCTTATTAGATTAAGTTTATTTAAAAAAATAATCAAGTAAGATAAGATAATAACAAAAGCCTAACTTGAGCTTGTGAGAATCGCGTAGAAAGGCGTTATTATTATGTGTAAAAGAGAGAAAGAGGAAGGATAATAGAGGATAAGAGATACAGTAAAGAAAGAGAAATCAGGCGACTAAGTAAGCAAATTAAGGAAGTGTGACAGATATGGTAAATAAAGAGAAAGAATGAGGAAACAGGAAAGAAAGTAGGAGAAATTTGTTAAGAGAGAACGATCGGAAATGAGAGGGAGAGAGAGTATGAGTATGATATAATAAAAACTTTATACAAATCTCTTGTTCAAGTATTTTTATAATACATGACAATGATTACATGGGCAACAAATTGTAAAAATCGTGAGAATCGCATAGAAGGGCAACAAAAATACATTTTTGCTGATTTGTCTGTTCGAGTGTGGCAACATCTACATACATATGTGTGCTTTCTACATTTGTGTATTTATGTCTGATTCTGTTAGTTTATGATTGGTACACCCTGTTTTGGGCAAGAGCGAGGTAGCATGGCTAGCTTGAAAAGCAATCAAAGCTCGCTCTAAACAATGCTCAGTAGGGTATTGAAAGTTCTACACACACACACACACACACACACATACAAACATGCAGAACTAACGATTCCGTTCTGTTCTATCTTTTTCAGTTGTATCTTGCTATAGTTCAAAGTTGACAATTGGCAGTTGGTCTATTGGGTTCAGTTTGATGCTCGGTTCTCTCGTCCGGTTGGGTTTGATTCGGTTTTAGTTGCTTGGCCAGTGCACAAGACAACGTAGAGGAGACAGGGAAAGGGGTAGCCGGGGCATGGCGGGTAGGCAACGAGGGGCAGATGCGCTAAATGAAGCAAGGCGAAAATGGGGCGCATAGAAAAAAAAAATGAAACGCAAACCTTTTTTTTTCCGGCACATACATATTCTTATGTAGTGCACATTGTACAGTAAAAGCACATATATATAGAAAATATATATATATATTGTAGAATATATATATATATATATTTTTTTTATATATATGTATTCATTTCGGAGCTGAAAACAACACAAATGTAATCTATATCTTTTTCAACAACAACAACAATTTAAACGTAGCACAAAAATTGTCGACGTTGGTAAAGTGGGCGCGCCGCAGGGCGGGCGGTCGGTTGGGCGGGGGGCGTCACGAAATCGTTGGGTGTGCCCCGAGACGCGACGTCTGGTGGCATGGGATTAGTTGAGAAATAAAAATCCACCCGACCACCAAGCTCGAGGCAAACAAAAAAAAAAATACTGCTGATGAGTTGAAACATACAAAAAAAAAAAAAAAAAAAATGAAAGAAAATCCAAAAAAAATCGGTTATTTAGTAGTTGTGAGTGGGAAGCTTTGGGCGCATTTTTGTCGCTCTGTTTCATTTGTTCTTGTTGTTGTTGTTGTTTTTGGGTGCGCTAAAGCGAAATTAAAACGAGGGATTTTTCCATTTGGTTTCGGGTTTACTCCTTTATTTTCTCTTTTTATTTTTGCACCAGCTCTCCTGACTTTTATGTAATTATATATACCATTGTTCGGTTGTCTATTTGGCTAAGGTAGAGAGTTCGGTTTGGGGCGGGTTGTCGAATGATTGTGCACAGACATCATCAATACAGGACTTGACAAATGCAATCGTTGGCTGTGTATCAAAGGGGGAATTGAGAAACTAACAAGAATCCCTACACAATGCTTCCAATTAAATATTTAAGAATGTTGCACTAAAGAAAACTTTAAAAATTGCACATTAAAAATAAATATATATGTACCTTGAATTCGTCTGGGGTGACTTCAGAAAGTTTTCCGCCTAATATAAAAAAAAATTCTATTTATTTATTCATATCTATCTCTTATCTATGTTTACTATACTTTCTACTCTTTTCTGGATAAAAACTCGTTCTTGCGTAACAGACTTAAAGATATGACAAAAAAAACCTTATTTAGTTACAATATCTATAATATCTATAAACAAACTATACTCTAAATATCGCCTTACTAGCGTTTAATGCTTGCAGATTAATTGATTCTTGGATTTATCGTTAATTATCGAAGCAAATGCCCAAATGTCCCTTGGGACTTTTTAGAGTAGGTGAATTTTTATTGTTGCTGTACGATTTTCTATGAGTAGAGAAAACAAAATGGTCGGCTCTTTATTTGAAGTGTTTTTGTTGTTGTTGTTGGTTTGTCCCTTTTATTTATTTTTTTCATTTGCTAGCTTAGCCCGGCAAACGTTTGTTTCTCGTGTCGCAAAGTTTAAGCCCTTTTTTCTGATTGGATTGGGCTTCTTCTTATGTATGTACAACCCTCTTTTATGTTGGCAACGGCCTTATATGCATTGAAGTTTTTGCATAGACTAAAATTGATGTAGAAAATTTGAAATTAAATGTAATAATAAACTCTTCGAGCGCCTATAAATAGGCTATGGGATATTATGAAAACGAAAGCGCAGTGACTCGACCTACAGCAATAACAAAAACATAAAGAGAAAAAAACCTGTAAAGTTGTTGGAAATCAAAATAAAAGACTCGAATACGAAAAATCAAAACACAACAAAAACATACACACACATACATAAGAGTCGACGGCGGCGGCAGAGTAAAGATAGAAAGCGTGAACAAGAAGAAGCAGCAGCAGCAGCTGTAGCTGTAGCAGAAGCAGCTGTGGCAGAAGCTAAAGTAAAGTAACGTAATGTAAAGTAAGTGGTAAAGTGAAAGACGCGAAAACTCGCTCATGTGACCGAGCGACCGAGTAATAAAATAGCAAAAAGCGACGTCGACGCTGGCTGCGGCAGAAGCAGCGGCTGATGCCAACGCGCAATGTAAATAAAAAGTATAAAGCGTGTAAAAGCAGAGTTCAAAAAAGCGAAAGAGCGCAAAACGAAAATACACATAACATAACATATAATAATAATAATAAAAATGCCGGCCGCTTTAGCGGCTGATTTTCAGACACACACACACACACACACACATACATAAACATTGACGAAAATTTTGCCATTTTTGCTTTGGCTATCCTATCGCCGCGTACTATTTTCGTCAGTCAGCTGCTGCTGTCTGCCGCCGCTCTCTGCGCTCATATGTTTTTCCTCGCTGTCTGTTTTATATGTATTTATATATATGTGTGTGTGTGTGTGCCTGCTGAGTATTTTGATAATTCAAACTTCCTCAATGTGCAGCAGCTGCGACGCGACGACTTCTTTTATTTGCTGCTCTGCTTCACCTACGCGTCGTCGTCGTTGTGTGTGCAGCTTTTGCTGTTGTTGTTTTTGCTGTTGTTCTCTTTGTCTGCTGCTGCTACTTTAAGTTTTCATTTCATTCATTGCTTGTGCTCTTTTATTAGTCCACGTCTTCAAGTTCAAATATGACGTTTATTTTCGTTACGTCTCTGTGTCTACGACTAACGGGATCGCAAGCGTTAAGTGGATTAAGTAAACGAAAAGACGCAGCTGTATCCATGCATACGAATATGTGTGTGTAGGTATGCATGTGCTCAAGAGAGAAGAAACTATTCGAACAGTTTGAATGTCTTTGATTTCAAGCAAAGGACAAGCTTTAGGCTACTAAGTAAAGAGCCAGCCTTTAATTAAAAGGCTGTTTAAGCGAAAACTTTTTAAGAGAATTGTTTACAATAGTTTGAATTCTTGTCAATAACAGGAGGGTAAGAAGAGGATTGCAGAGCTTCGATTTAAAGCGGACTTTATTGCGGTTCTTAAGTTTTAGGAAATGTTAAGCAAAGTTTGTGTTCTTATGACGCTTAATCTGATTTTCTGTATTTAGCAACTGCTGTTTTATCCTGGTTATCCTGTGGCAAGCGTGGTGGCTGGTCAAGCGCTGTTGCAGTTAAATTAAAAATATGTGGTCTACTTTTAGGTGGCAAGCAGCAGCAGCAACAACAACAACTTGAAGGATATTATTGGTAGAGCAAAAGTGCAAACACAAAGCAAATTTTTTGAAGAATTTTTAATTAAAATGCAAGCAGCTACAGTGACGATGGGGGCAGAGCGTCAGCGACGTCAACGTCGTCCTCATGTTGTTAGCTCTGTTTTTGTAATTGTGTAAACATGGGAAGTAGAAAAAAAAGGAGAAGAAGAAGCAGCGTAAAAGCAACGGCGACAAATGTTGCGGTTTTTCGCAAAGCTGAGCGCGAGCGCGCGTAAAAGCAGTTAGTAAATTGCAAATACACACACACAGACCCCACACACACAAACACACACACACACACACACGTAAGAGCCAGACACCTGCATCATATGCAAAAATAAAAGGAGAAAGAGCGAGGCAGAGGGAGAGGTAGAGAGATTGGGCGGCCTGATGGTCACGTAGCAGGAAGCTTCAAACCCAAAAGCCAAAGTCCAGCGAGTGTGGGCTTTACATTTTTTTTTTTTGTGAATGTGTTGGCATGACAATGTGCGCGTGTGAGTGGGACAGCGTGCACGTAAGCTACAGCTGCGTAACAAACAACATGGCGGACAGTGTGGCCGTCGTGAGTGCTTTGTGCGTTCTCTACGGCTATGCCATTTAACCTAAACATCATTCATGTACATGGAACGTCTGCCAAGCCTGCTGCTTCTTCTACTGCAACTGCCGCCGCTGCCACTGCTGCTGCTGCTGCTTCTTCTTTCTCTACCTTTTTGACTATGCAGGCAGGCAGGCGGGCGGGCTGGCAGCAACGCCCAATTGCTCAAATGGCTGCAACTGGGGCCCCGGCTGTGTATTGTAACTGTAACTGTAACTGTAGCTCTGATACTCTTGAGCCACCACACATACACAGAGACTCACTGTGGCGTTCCGGAGCTCGCTGCTCGGAGCTGGCCTGACGTTTCATTTCCGTAACTCAAATGCTGCTCTATTGTTGTTGTTGCTGTTGTTGTTGCTGCAGCTGCTCTTGTTGCACAGTGGAGACACTTTATAGCCGGAGAATCTTCATTTACTTCCGCGCCCAGGCAATTTTTCCGATGTTTATTTTTTGCTCTGTTATTTTACTTGGTTGCGCATACGCCTCGTGAAACGTTCTCGTCGCATCATTGCCATATTTAAATACCCTATCCAGGAGAGATATGTATATAGAACATTCTTCTAGGATTTAAAAAGACAAATATAGGTTTCTGATATCATGTGTATATATAATATATTGCACTTTTTTCTTATATTGAATATTGCTATTTTTATATTTATTATATATTGCATATTTATCTCATCTTATGATCTCTTTTTTGGGATCCATTTAAATTTTGCTGTTTAAAATCATTGAAAGGTTGCACTTTAAAATATCGTTAAAATAATCTATTAAATATATTATATTAAAAATATTAATATTAAATAATTGAAGAGCATTAAATCACGATTATACGTTTTAAAAATATTATCATGATAGAGCTTTTATTCTTCAAATACGTTTATGTTACAGCTCTTGCCTTGGATTAATCTCTAAATGAATTCATGATAGACATTTTGGTTTGGAATAATCTCTAAATATGTTCAAAATAGAGATCTTAGCTTTTGATTATTCTCTAAATGTGTTCAAGATAGAGATTTGTATGGATGATTCTCTAAATACTCATGAATGAGTTACTATTCTTGAAATATGTGCATGATAGAGCCCTTGCTCAAAAGAGAGCTTTTGGCTTGGAACATTCTCATCATAGAGATCTTGGCGGATTATTTTTTAAATATTTTGTTGGCTTGCTAGTTGTAGAGGTTAAGATTTGGGAATCAATTTATGAAAATTACCTAGATTATAATTATTGTGGCTGATCCTTTAGCTTTTGCTTGAGAATTTTGGAACCCATTAACATATCCTTCAATAGGATTCTTTTAGTTAATCAATAATAACAAATTACTGAGATAAAGTATTCTGACTGATCCCTTAGCTTTTGGTTGTGAATTTTCCAAAAGTCTATTAAAATTACTGAGATAAATAATATTTTGACTGGTCTCTAAGGTTTCAGTTGTCAAAAATTTGTTTTGAAAAGCTTGTTATACCACAAGCTATAAGGTTTTTTATATATCTTTTTTTGTCTATATCTACTTACATATGTATTCTTTTAAAGATCAGCAAAGTGCATCTAAAGTTGGCTATATTTGTAAAAAGCTCGAATATCTTTGACATTTCGCTTAGCTAAACTGCCAACTATTGTGATGCTAGGGGCCGGAATACCGTTCTCAAGCTCATCATGATGATCATGATTGTGCTCATTATCATCATCATCATCGGGATAACATTTGCTGGCTGCCTCTTGTGTCCGTTGTTCATCTTTGGCTGATGCAAGGGGGGGGGGGGTTTCGGGGCACTGCCACAGCTGCCACCCAGCTGACAATCAATGTTTGGTTTAGCTGCAAAAATTTTCCTTTTAGCCTGGCAAAAAAAGTCGCTGCAAAACAAAACATCGAGTGGCTGTGGAATATATATACATAGAGCACAAATGTGCGGGGCGAAAGAAAAAAAAAAAAAAAAGGAATGAAATTAATTTCTTTTGTGTTTTGGCGGGGAGCAGCTACGACGTTATTTAGTTGGCCGAGTGGAGCTGCCGGAGCTGGCGGAGCAGGCGGCAACTCCAATGTTCATTTCCGGCAGTCAAAGCTGCGTCCTGTGCGTCCCGCTCCCCATCCTGCACCTGCTCAGGTGCGCATCGCTCGGGCTGCTTGCAGTTTCAGTTAGTTGGCATCTTTTGCGACCAGCGCTCTGGGCAGGCTCTGGCAAGCCCGGCAAACCCGGCAAACCCGGCCACCCGGCGCCATCCTGCCACGTTGCACTCTTCATTTCGCTGTCTTTTCATACTCTTCGCTCGTTCCCCCCCTTCCCTCTCATTTTTTTTGCACATTTTTTTCGCCGCATTCTTCTTGGCGTTTGTTCATTTGCCCGCAACTGTATCCATGGCATGCAGCAGGAGCGTTGAAGGCGTGGCACATACATAAGCCGCCCGCAACCGACAGACCCGTTTGCCTCTTTAGTTTTTAGGTTTGCACACACACCAACACACACACACACGCACACCCTGAATTGCTGTGTATGCTAATGAAGCCTCTTCTTTGGCTCTGGCTTTCAATGGGCCTGGTTCTGAGTCTGAGTCTGGGTGCGGGTCCGAGTCCAGCTCCGGCAACAACGGCTCCTGCTCCGGGTTCGGGTCCGGGTCTGGCCTAAGCTCATGCTATTTGGCTCGCTGTTAATCCCTGCCACTAAAGACCAAGAACGACAGGGCGTCACACCCGCTTGGAGGGTAGTTTGGGCGGCAGGCGCCTTTCTGTGCTGCGCAGGCTCGCAGCTGAGAAATGCAGGACTCGCAGGACAGGACTCCGGCGTCCTGTGTGTACGCCTGCAATCTGCACGCCTTGTTGCGGTATTAGTTTGCTTTACGTGATTTCGTTGCATTCGTATTCTTTTCCTTTCCTTTTCCATTTTTTTTTTCCATGCTACAATTTGGTTTTAGTTTGCCCCTCATTTTTTTTTTTCGTATTTTTTTTTTTTTTTTTGGTTTTTTCTCGCATTTTCTTTGGCGTGCGCGCGCGTTCTCTGTGTGGAAAACCCCATAGATTTAATTACAGTTTTCCTCTCGCAGATAATCGAATTTTTTTCCTGCACACACACACACACACTCGCATACACACCACGTCCACGTCCTGTGTGTTGTATGGGACTTCCTTTTAATCTGCATGTCGATTTCCTTTGCACAGATTCTTCTCTTACTCTCATTTTGTTTTTCCCTCCATCTTTTTTTCTACTGGTATTTCACCAGGGTCCATTCTTTTTTGTTTTTCGACCAAGTTTGCACATAAATTTCAGTTCAGTTGTAATTAAAAATTGCTTTTGAGGCTCCTGCTGGCTGCGTTTCTTAGTCAAAATTAGTTTTCATCTTCTGCTGCATTTTGCCTCGTGTTTTAAATCCACAAGTTTCGTTCCGATGAAGCATATCCTTCTCGTTGAGCTCCCTTTGATTTGCCACTCCCCCATCCTCCCCAAAACCTCAACTCTGTGTTATTTTTTTCTTGTATATCTCTAGCCATTGCAAAGGTTATTGATTTTGGCTTGTGCCCGGGCGGATAAAGAAAAAAAATTGACCTGAAATTATTTACCATAAATGATTTCCGTTTGACTACAGGTTAATCAAGCTGGGACTTTTATTGTACAATTAAAAATTGCCATGGAAGTTCTAATTGCAATACCAATTCGGAAAGTTATTAAATATTCAAGTAACAGAATCTTAAATTGGGGAGTCTTTACTCTATTAAAGCTAATGTGAACATAAATATAACATACGCGATAATATGTTCAATTTACAAAATTATAAATCCTACATTAAGCAATTTTAAATTCACCCAAACTGGCGGAAAATTGGTGAAAATCCATTTGGCACGGACAGACTGGCATAAACTTTTCTGGCTTTCCAGGAAAATATCATCAAAGAATTTTAATACCAGTATGAGTACTCTAGTCGGGAGTCGATATTGATTTTGATTAATCGCTTGCAAAAGGTGGAAGTTATCGGTTATCGAAAACAAACTCGTACTGCGCGGGCACTAGAAGAAAATACGTTTAAAATTTCAGTCTCTGGCTCTTATAGTTTCTGAGCTCGACTCGGCAATTAGAGCTGATCAATTAGAGCTGCCTGTTACATACATTTGCACAAAACCATTATACCATATTTTCAGGGTATAGAAAGTACATCATCTATGTGAATTCTCTTCAAAAACTATGCCATACTAAACTATCCCTCGTTAAAGCTTTAAAGCTACCCAAGTTGGAAGATCTGATAATGCTCAATTTGCATTTAAGCAATAAGAGAAAATTTACCTTAATTTAGTTTTTATTTAATTGAAACTTGAAGCCAACTTCAGGCCAATTGAAGTCGCGTTAAGCATTTTGAGATCTACATTTATTTTAAGTGATTTTCCATTGCATTTTTGTGGTACCTTTTACTAATGACCTCAATTCGTTTTGCTCTCTTTCTATCTTTCTCTTTGACAGGTAAGCAAAAGTCGTGACAGTGTAAAACGCCCAAAAGAAACCCTCCACAAAGGGGGAAAAAAAACTGCAGCAATGCAAGAAAGTAAAAACTGTAAGTTTCACTGCGATCTGGCCACAGATTGTAACCAATATAAAAGTAACTAAAAAAAGTATATATAAATATTCGTATATATGAAGCTCGATTTGAATGTGTGTGCGTGTGTGTGTGTGCGTGTGTGTGTGAATTCCAATTTTGAGAAAATGCGTACAAAAAATGCAAACTGAATCACAATGCAAAAATGTTGAACGGACTTGAGTTTTGTGTCAATAATAAAATATACAAAATATGGCAGCAGAATTTTGTAGTCGACAGTTGAATACCCTGTAAGATGATGCATATTCTTTGTGATTTGTTATAATTAGGAATAGTTAGTTATCGATAGTTTTTAAATTCAGTATTGTGTTTGGCAGTTAAATACCCTGTAGGGTATTACATCAGGTAGATTCTTCAAAACTGATGCTAGGCCTTGTGATTTGTTATAATTAAGAATAGTTACATATCGATGGAGATATTTAGGATATATTTTTATAGGCTAATAAATAACTGGTTGTCTTGTCCCTATAAGTTATAGAGTTAAATATATATCGTATACCAGCCAAATAATTAGTTGCACCTTTCAATAAGTGCCTGAGTTGATTATACGCACAACTCTCGATTACTTTTAGCATATTTGAAAGGATAATTATAAAATAAACTAATATTTTATGATACCAGCGCATAAGAACTTTGAGAATATCGATATCACCATTGATATGGCAATGGAACTGTGCTATCGATATATTTACAGCTTGGTCTTAGAAATGTTTTATGCACACATATTTACTTATAAACCATAAAGGCTTTAAATATATCAATATCAGGACATCGATATACATAAAGTTCGCTCTTAGAAATGTTTTAAATACACATATTTAGTAAAGCATTTCTGCGCGTTCGTATATAATGTCAAAGCACTATATATACCCTCTATTATGCAAGATAACAGGGTAGTTAAACGAGCGAAAAAGAAAACAGTTGTCTGAGTGACGCCGCCGATCAGAGTTTTGAGAGCTGTTGCCTTTGGCCCCGGGCCTCGCCCTCTCCGCCCTTGGACTGCATTAAATCGTGATACACTCCCCAATATACATATATATATATATATATATGGATATATATGTGTTGTTATATATAAAGATTACCTGTGGCATTCACATTGTGTGTGCTCTGTATGTTGGAATGGGCGTGTCGCTGCCCTGCTTTGGTTACTTGCCCCTTTTGGCCACTTGCCACTTGCCGCTTCATTGTTCGAGCTGATATTTTTTGTGTTTTTTGTTGTTTTTTTTTTTGGCTTGCACGATTGTCGAATCGATGTCGGTCGCTCGAATGGATCGTCGTCTTGGCCAGTTTCCTGGAATCGCCAGAGCCAATCGACTTGGCTTGTTGTTCTTGTTGTTGTTGTTTTAGCTGTTGTCAGAGCTCCTGAACATATGTAGTACCTCGTGTACTTTGTGTGTTCTGGTTCTGTGTGTCAGTGTTGAAGTTTGTCTGCCAAAAAAAAAAGAAGCTGAACTTAATCAACTGTCGTCTGTTTGCTAGAGATGAGCACGTGTCGATATTTCAAAGCACGAGCAAAGCAAACAAGAAAAAAAAACGATCTTGGAAAACATTACCATGTCATCATATTGAGACATTTAAAATGGAAAATGTCTGTAGTCTTTCTGTTCTTCTTTTTTATATTTTTACTTCAACACACGACAATCCATACCCTCCGTTCAATCGTTCAAAAGTAAGTCGATTATTCAAGCTTGTACTATCCATACATGCACCGCTTATTTCTAAATCGATACTTACATCGCTTTAATATAATATTTAGACATATATTGCGATATTTACAAAAGAAACGATCTTCAATTTTAATACACACAAATGAAAAAGTTTCGGCTCGCATGAATTTTTACAAATAAGCAATCGCTTTATATGTATTTATTCTCACAAATTTCTCTAACACCAGTCCACTGAGTGTCTATCGATAGATAATTGATCGCATCTGCTTCAACTTTTACAACACTGGCAAGCCGTTTAAAAGGATAAACAGCTGTTGTCACGCGCCTGTCTCCAGCATATGACATTTAAACAGCAGCAGCAACAACAACGACTACACACACACACACTTACACGATGTGCTAATTGAGTTAGTACACTCACTTGCATCGAAAAAGAAGGAATGAAAAAAAAACAACAACAACACTCATGACTCGTGAGTGGCGAAAAATGTCGAAATACTTAAGTAGCCAGGCCAACGGCAGCGGGGCAACATATTGTGTCTACTTAGCAACTTTGTGGAAAATAACACCCCCAAACAGTTGCCCCGCGGCCCCCGCGCCCACGACAAAGGTGCAACACTGAGAGAAAAAAGCAGGTACATTGAGTGAAAACTTGGGCAAAATACAGTCCAGCTTGAAGCTGCTTAAAATCTTGTTTTAGCACGAAAATCTTGTTTAGAGCACCAATTTTGTTATTTAAAAATTTTCCCAAATACAAAACTTATTTTCTATGCTTAATTTAAGAGCCGTTGCATGTTCTTTAGTAGGCAAATGCTTGTTATAATTTTCGTTGGACTTGATTTAAGCATATAATAATTATTTAATATTTTTCTTCGAGTGTAGTTATTGTTAAATGGACTTAGGGCTGTTGCACACCAAAACGATAAGCAGTTCGATAGTTGTTGTTGTTGCAGTTGTTGCAGTTGCATGCTTTGCGCTCAATTCCGCATATGGCATCGAAAACCGATAATTACCAAAGCCAGTTCAACACACACACACACACACACACACACACACACAGAGGAGACCTCTACCTGCAGCGGAAGCCTCACAAGGGACAACTACAACAACAACGCCAGCTTGCGACCTGTTGTTGTTGTTCCATTGGCAACAAATTACTCACGCGCAAAAATTGTTGTTGCCATGTTTTGTTTTTTTGCTCTCCACATATAATTTCACTATATATATATATATATATATATGACGTATGCTTTCTTGTTGCCCGGTGCTATATGTCTGGATATATATGTATGCATATTTATATGTATATGATATATATGTATGTATATACATATATAGATACCCTCCGTATATTTGTTGATTTGTGTGCTTATGCATTGCCCCCCAATATGCATAAAACCTTTAGTTTACCTGTACGATTGCATTAGGGTAACACAAGTTGATCTTATTATAAAAAAATACTTCAAGGAGCGAAGCACAGAAAACAATAAATTGGAATAGAATTTAGTAAAAGATATGCTGGTAAAAATAAGCTAAAGTATAATTAAACAGAACTTTACTAATTTTACAATTTCCAAGTAACTGTCTATAATGTAAGGGAAAATTAAAATATATAGAAACTTATAGAAATCTATATATTTTAATTTAATTTTTAAAATGTTTAGAAACCTAAATAAATCTATATATTTTAATTTTCCCTAACACTATAGAAATTTACTTTAAAATTATAAAAATTTCATATTAGGGCAGTACCGACAGTTTACAATCGAATCAAATATTTTATTGTTGATCTTTTCTCTTTCTGGAACAAAAAACAATAATAAAATAATTTACTCGTATACATATTAGAATATTTTAAATAATATTAATAAAAAAAGGTCAATTATGATACTCTCCTTGTCTGTTTTGCCATTTACGCCTAATCTAAATATACAATGATCTTACGTTAAATAAAAATATTATACTTTCCAAAGGACTTAGCTCAGCTTATTGCTTTATCCTGTCCTTTCTAGATCAGTGCATTCGAAACCTAAATCTCTTAAGCTGCTAGCACCTTTGAAGAAGCAAATGTTGTTTTCGTATATTGAATCACCCTTATGCTGATATCGAGTATCTGTCTCCCTCTCTCTCTCTCGCTCTCGCTCTCTTTGTGTTTGCGTGTGTGTGTATTTAAGCCGCAAAAACGAAGTCAGCGTTTGCGACGACGCCGCCGTCTCAGTCGCTGCCACCGGCATCGGCAACGCGGCACCGGCAATGATGACGCCGTCGTCGGTCTACCTGTTCGCAAAGTTGGACACATTTTCTTTCTTCCACATCGTCGCTTACCTAAGGGACTCACACATTTACACCCTACCTGAGCATGCACACACACACATACAGACACACACTCACACGCTGATATACACAGTGTGAGTGCGAAGGAGAGCCACCGACTGGAAGAGACTCGCTCTATCTCTTGCTCTCCCGCTCGCTCGCACACGAGCCGCTGCGAAAGTCAAGCCAAGCTGAACGAACGGGCCACGCTAAGCTGCTGTTGCCGCTCCGCCGGCGGCGTTAACCAACAACGTTGCCGTCTCCGTCGACGCCAACGTGGACGTGTCGTCGTTGAAAGTCTTCGTCGTCGTCGTTGCCGTCGTTGCCGTCGTCAGACGTCGCCGAACAGAAACGAAACGGAAAAAAGTTGGGTTTTGGAATTTTTTTGCTCTTGCTCTTCTTTGGTTTTCAGTTCAGTTCGATTTTAATGCACAGTCGCAACGTACGTGTGTACCTGTCTTGTGTTTGCCGCTTTGTCTTCTTCCTCTTCCTCTTGCTCTCCTTCGCGCTGCGTCTTTTCGAAAACGTCGCCGTCGTCTTCGTCGTTGCGCGAATACACGAAAAACACCTTCAAACAAAAAAAAAGTGCAAGCAAAAGCAAAATATACAACAACAGCAACAACAAGTGCAACAAAAGAAATAGCGCAAGCAATAAAAAACAACAATAACAACAAGAGCTAAAAGTGCGATCAAAAGAAAGTCAAAGAAAGTAAGTTGCTCGCTCAGTTGTTTTATTTTCCTTTTTTTTTTTTGCACAATATTCTCGTTACGTTTATTTTGGCAATTCCCATTTATGCTGCGATGTGCAAGGGGATATTTTTGGGAATATTTTGGGGATATTTACGCTCTGCAGTTATGCAGAACGAGAGCGCGAGCGAGAGCGGGAGTCAGCTAAAGAGAGCGCGCCTTTGATTGAGTGCAGAGGGCGCGCAGTGTCTCAGCACTTGTGTGACCCAACCGATCACCGGATGTGTCCGGCTAATGTGCCGGCCATTTTGTTTTTTGTTTTTTTTTTTCTTCTGCCGCTCATTAGTCTGCATGGCGCTCTCTCGCTCTCGCTGCCTGTCACTGTGTACATTGTCTGCTTGCCTCAATTATTGATTGATTAATTATTGCTGACGCGTATGCGTCGTCCGTTCGACCATTCGACCCTTTGCAAACCGGTTCATTGACGCCTCGCATTGACGTCGACGTCGCTGCCGCTGTCCGTAGTCTGCGTGTGGCGCGCTACTCTCTCTTTTTGTTATTTTTGTTTTTGTACTTGAGCCACTCCCCTCCCCCTTGTTTCGGCCACTTTGGCGCGCCTAACTATAATCCAATTGCTGATCATCGAGTAACCCCACTTTTCTCTTCACTTTTCTGCCTGCACTGCCTGCACGTTGTGGCGCCTGCGCTGGCAGCCTCTGAAGCCGCATTTTCAATCAACAGCAGCCCCGTAACGGGGTTGCACATGCAACCGCCCCTCAGCTCCCATCCCCCCCTCCACGTCTCTCACCATGCTCTTCTTCGCACTCTTCTGGTCATTTGCAATTAACACTTTTGCGTACGTGCCACAGGCGGCGGCAGCTTAATCAGCAACAGCAGCTGGCCACATGGCCCAAGCTTTCAGCTTCCAATTTCCAATTTCCAGTGTTAGCAAACAGTTAAAGCTGCAGCCGCCATGCCACACACCACAAAGCTAATCAGCGTGCAACGACTTTCTCGTTAATTTTGTTGCTGCTGCTTTTGTTGTTGTATTTTTGCTTTGCTTTTTCTGTAATTATTATTTTATAATCAACTTATTAGCGCCCCGCCCCCTGCTGCAACACGCCGTAATGCGTGTTGCCCCTCTTGTTGCTGCTACTGCTAAACCAAAATTCAATTAAGATTCTCTAGTGTGCGATGTTGTTTTTTTTTTGCCTTCTCTTTTTTATGTTCACATTCTATTTCTTATTGAGGTCTTCTCGCACCCCTCTCCCTCTCTCTCTCTCTCGTGCGCCTGCAGCTGGCCCCAAAAAGAAGCTGCCTCTCCATGTCTTTGGATCAGCACTCTTATGGTTTTGCCATTAGTTATTATTAGCTGGTAATTAGTCTTTGAATTTAATAAAAATTTCATCTAATGCGTGCAGTTAATGATCTTTAAGTTAACATTTGCTGATTGCGAAGACAACAAGACAAAAAAGTTTATTTTGCGTAGCCGAAGATTTAATGCACTTAAATTATCATATAATACGTACATAAACAAATAAGTAAATTAGTAAATTTACGAGCGAATATTCAATGATTATGTCTTTGTTTTAGTATTTATAGTTTTTTGAACAATGTGTTTTATAAAAATCGTGTATTATGAAGCAAAATATCTTTAAAAGTACAAAAGTTTTTTACACTTTCTAACTAAATTTTCGAGCAATCTATACTAATTCGACAATAATTATTTTCTACTAAAATATTGGGAAAATTACTTGGACAAGATATTATTACAAAAGACAACGAAAAAGTAAGGATATCTTCGGCAAAGATTTAATAAATTTGCCGAGTTTGATGACAATATCTTGAGGAACAGAATACTTTGCCTGATCCGATGTTGATAAGATAAGTCCAACTTTTTAACGCCGAGTTTCATGAATATAAAGCAAATAACTTATTTCATACAAGGCCACTTTTCTATCGTTCGTTTCTATGGAAGCTATATGATATAGATGTCTGATTCGGTCGTTTCCGATATATGTACTTCCTGCAACAAATAGACTGACCTATGCAATTAATACGATGGCCTTAAAACTTAGAGACTTGCATTATATTCAAAACATTATGATTATGTATGGTTGTGTATTTGAATCAACTGTAAGTTCTATTATTAACTGCAAATCTTGCGTTTTGATCTCTCATCTCGCTTATTCGGCTCTTATCAGTTAATCCCAAAAAAAACCAATCAGTTCTCAAGGAACTGGCTAATCAGGTAAATGAGACGCGGTCCCCGTATAGGCTATACTCGTGTATATGTATTATAAATACCCCTATTATATTTCAATAATCATTTTTCTGTATGCCCCGAAACCAAAATGAGCTCATCCCAAACCCGTCAAACGTTTCCCCGCTCCACAGTTCCCCCGCCGTTCCACCGTTCCCTCGTTCCCATTGCTTCCCGCATGGCAAATTGTGAACACACAAAAAGCGATTCCAAACCCAAAAATTCATAAGCTTATGTAATCGTTTTACAATTTGTTGCTTTGTTTTGTTTTTTTTTTTTTTTGTTTTTCAAACAAAGATTGTATAATTTTTACGAAATATTTGACTGCAGAAATTTCGATTGGTTATAATACATATAGACGACATATAATTAATACTAATTAATCACACGAAATATTTGGCGAAATCTTTTTAAGTGGCAAAAATAAATCAATTTGCAACATTTTCAGTGTGTAACTATATATGCATATGTATGTATTTATCTATGTATATTTGAGTGTGTGTGTGTGCGTGTGTGTGCGTGTATCTATTGCCTAGTTGGGGCCTTGAACTTGTCTTTAACCCAAGCGTAGTTTCGCCTCGAATGATCATTAACTATTTAATTCATTTCTTCATTTAATACAATGATGTTTAGAATTTTTCTAGGCCCACAACTCGTTATATTCAATGGTTTTCTCGCTGCCAACAAACTCATTAGACCTTGAAAATCCTATATACATATACATATATATATATATAGTTTTCATTTTGTTTAGGCCGAAAATTATAGCGACATTCGTTGTGCAAGTGCGTAGAATTAATTACCAAAAAAAAAAAAGAATATAGAAATAAAAATAAAATAAATAGAAATAGAATAAAGTGCGGCTCCCATGACAATTAAAGTCTATGCTTCTAGGTAGCAGCATTTATAGAGGTGTATTAGACTTGTGTGTGTGTGTTGTGTGTGTGTGGTTATGGCCAGGCACATTGACTTTACAAGCCGCTTAGGTGCTAAAAAAGAAAACAACAAAAACAACGACGACGACGATGGCAATTTATAAAATAGAATCTTCCGTGTGTTTCGTGTCTTTTGTTCGTTGATTGCGATCGTTTTCCAAAAAAATGACTTTCAATTTTACTTGTTGTTTTTTTTTTTTTAGTGTTGCTGCCACAATTTTCAGCTTGTGGTTGCAACAGGTTGCGGCTTCAAACTGCTGCAGGTAGCCAAACAGCTCTTTTATTGCCTTTTATTCGCTTTGGCATTACACTGTGCAACAGTTTTGGTGTATTCCATCTTATTTGCTTGTTTAGTTTAAGATTTTAATATCAAAGTTGTGGCTTTTAGAATTAGAAAGGCCTCGTTTTGAATCGTACGAATTTGTAAGTTGACGTTTGTTTGCATTTAGCATAAAAGTAGTCGCTGGAAAGTTGGAACTTTTAGAAATGAGAAAGGGCACTTTCTACGCCTTGGCTCAAAAATTCTTACACTTGAGTTGTTTTTATTGTTCCTTTATTATACTTATTTTATACGTATATACTTATTCTCATTAGCTTATTCTTAATTTTTAGAATACCCGACAAAGTTATAAAAATTAACAAATGTTTTCTAGCCCAAAGCTTACTTCAATTCGTTTCCATCTACCTCAATCAAACCCTGACATTTTTGACATTTTTGACATTCTGAAATTTTTTACAATTTTGTTATTTATTTATTATTTTTTTTTTTTTTAAATTTTTTGAAAAATATGGCTTTAAAATTTTATAAATTATAAAATAAATTTGATTAAATTATTTAAAATTGATTTCAATAAAATTTGTTATCTGAAGTTAACTCTAACGTTAACTCTTCCACTACTCTATTAACAACCATCTAAGCCAATTCCATTCTCTGCCTTTTCCTATAGCATCTAAGCTATGCTGTGTTAATTTTTGCGTTCTTCTTTGTTGCACATCCGTAAACTTTTTGCTTCACGCAGGTACTGCAAAGGCTCTGTTGCGTTTCTTTACAATCTTCTACTACTCAAGCTACTAATATTATTACAGTGCTCTGCTAATTTAGCTACTACGTTCTACTACACTCTACTACTCTAGCTACTAATACTAATAAGACACTCTACTGATTTAGATACTACATTAATTTAGCTACTACTATACTCTAAACTCTACTAATACCCTCTATTTCTCAAGCTACTACTATCAGTCTCAAATTCTAGCTGCCCCTTTCACTCTAACTATTACTACAACTACAACTGTCTCGCCTCTACGCTCTCTTCTTTGTGCCACATTCGTAAACGTTTTTTTGCTGAAAAACAAAACGTATTCTTCACGTATGCCGAATTGTGGCATTTTGTTGCTGCACAGTGTAGGCCTTAGACTGGACATTAGACGGTTGCAGCGCAGCGATATGTGTTTTGGCTGCAGAACCTGTTTAAGCCGGGCCCAAACACGTTTCGGCCAGTCCTTGTTTGGCGTCTTAGAAACGACCGAGGCCGCCTGCTGCGACCGCCGACTGCCGACTGCTGCCTTGTGCAGTTTCAAGGTTATAATATGTCTACGCATTTACGAGCTAGACCTTGACCTTGTCCGGGCAGGCGCCTGCGATCCTATTTCTTTAGCTTAACTTCTTTTGCCCACTTTTAACGTTGCCTCTATGTACCTAGAGCTGGCAGCTCCTGCGTTTGGCCTTGCTCTACCTTGCATAATTTATGTCTGGCAATCTGGGTTACACACACACATACACAAACACATAATACACATGTGTGTGAGTGTGTGTGTGTGTGTTTGTGTGTGTGTGTGTGTCTAGGCCCTGTTATCAAACTGGCTGCTCACAATATGCGCACGTCTTTTTACTCTCGAACCCCTTTACAACTTTTACTGCTTTTTTCACTGGTTCTTTCACTGCTTCTATTCGCGTGCTTCTTTCTTATCTGACCGTTTTTTTCTTTTTATTATTTTCTTCTTCGTCTTTTTGTTGTTTTTTGGTCTCCTTGACGTTTGGCGCATTTTCAAACGTTTTGCTTTTTGATTAAATTTTATGGGCACACTTACCTACATTTAAGTGGCTGTGGGTGAGCTGGGCAACGAGGGGGTGAGGGGGACGTTGTGTCTGTGTACGTAACGTATTCCTGTTGCTTGAAACGAGTTTTTCCTGCACTTGCTTTTCACATCTCCTTTTTGTGTGTGAGTGTGTGTGTGTGCTTGTTGTTGTTGCACATCAAACAGGTCGCGTTTTCTTCAGCGTTGTTTTTGTTGTTTTTCTTCTTCTACTTTTACTTATTTACTTCTCTTTGGCTTTGCCGCTTTCCCGTTGTCTCCTCCTTTTGCTCTCTTTGTCTTTTGCTTTTGCCTTTGGCTTTGGCTTTTGGCTTTGGCTGTGTGCCTCTCGCATATGTTTACCTTGAATACGTCCTTGAAGATTTGTCTTATTTTCGTTTTATATGTATTTTGTTTATAGGTCTTTTTGTTTCTTCTGTTTGTTGTTATTTCTTGCTTCTTCTTCTTCTTCTTCTTCCTCATCTTGTCGCCCAGTTTTCTTGCAGTTGTTCAGCTGGTTGTTTAAGTGGGTCGTCGCGCCGCCTGGGCAACATCTTTTTCTTTTATGGGGCATTTTTCATAGCTGAAATACCTGTTGGCATTTTTTTCTGCTTCTTCTTCTGTTTGTTGTGCGTGTTGCAAGTTGTTGTTGTTGCTGCTGCTGCTTCTTGGGCGACTCTTTATGTTATTTCCTGCATATTTCAAATATTTGCAGTTCAAAGTTGTCGTCAATGCAGTCACCTGTATGCAGTTGCTTATGCTAGTTATTTATACTATCTTCAAGAAATAAATTAAATTAGTAAACAACATGCGTTTAGAGTGCCACAATTATGCGTTGTCCAACACTATTGTATTGGAAATTTAATTTAGATTGATAAGTTTGGAAGCAAACGAAATAATTTCATTATTTTTTATAATTAAATAATTATTATAATTAAATATAATAATAATAGATATATATAATTTTTATAAAATTATAATATAATATTAGTTAAATAAATAATATTATTATAATAATAATAAATAATATCGTAGTAATAAATATGTAGTAATGTTATTAATAAATATTAATAAAAGAAAAATTTGTTTAAATTTATCTGTATAGTTATTATATTTAATTATTATAAAAAAATAATAATTATACCAAATAATGAACAAATTTCATGGTTCCAATTTTCTAAATCTAAAATAAATTAACATGTTTCTAAATTTTTTTTTAAGACTAAATCTTTGCAAATTTTATTAGAATTGAGACTAAAAAACATAGTCTCGTTTTTTATTAGAAAACTATGAATTTAATTTTTTCCAAATTTGTCTTCAAATTAAATGCCAAGTTACAACTTTAATAGAATGATATAATATTTAAGAGAAGTAGAAACATTTTTAAATGATTTATAAGCTTAGTAATTTTATTAAAACCACATAAATGCGCTAAGATGATTTTTAAATAATAATAGCATAGGCTGATTCAAAATTATATTATATTAGCTTGAGTCAGCTAAATAAATATAAAATATTATATATATTTATTTATATTTATCCCTATGATAGTTTTAGTTTTTAGTAAGGTTTTTTTCTCTTTAGTAAGGTTTTATAATTCCCTTTATTAGCTAGCCACAGCCGCACTTTTCAAATATTTCTCTGTACATTATGCTATATAGTTATATAGTTCTCTTCAAAGCATTTTATCATGGATTTTCATAATTTAACCTAAAAATATTATATGATAATAGAATATTAGTTAAGTGTTTTGATTAAAAAATGAATTTCCTCCATTTATTATTTGTAATATTTCTAAATCTGGTCTATGGGATATAATTCCTATACAGCTAAATTCCTGAATTGTAAAGCATACAAAATATTAAATTGGTTATGTTTTAGTAAAGTCTTTAGAGACTCAAATTCTCAAATGGCATATTCTATATAAAAAATAATTCGTATAAATGCTATTTAATTCTAGAGAGGCCTTTGGGCTCTATTCGAAGCACTCGTGAGTTCACTCACTTTATGCGCATGAATACTCAATTGTAGCTTAAAAGAATTAACAACAAATGCTATAAATAACACTTTTGCCGGCTGTTGTTGTTGTTGCTGTTACTGTTGTTGCCTTGTGTTGGCCATAATGTGTAAGCCAACACTTGACTGAGTGTAGACTGAAGGGGAGAAACAGCGACAACAGGGAGGGTGCCGAGGGGCTGCCACGGTGTGGATAAGAAGAAAATAAAAACCAGTAAGGTTCGTTCTGCTCTTGGCTGGCGAGGTCTGCTACGTAGTTGCCGCTGCCTATTATTAACTTGGCTACTTGGCTTGGCTTCTCTTTTACGGCTGGCCATAACCATGACTTCTGCCTGGCTGCGCGACTCGACTTGGCTCTGACTTTGAGGTCAACAAACAGCTGCTGAGCTGGGAAATCGAGTCGCTGCCGTTGCCGTTGCTTGTGGTTAGCTGAAGTCATGCGTTTTAGCCATAGTCTCTCACACACACACACTTACTCTCACACTATTCCAGCCGGCTTCTACAAACCAGTTTCTTGTGGCCAAAAAAAAAAAACACAGTCAAATAAAATAAAGTTTCTCAAGCGCTTGTGGCCGGCGTTTTTCTTGTTTGTAAGTTTAGTTCGCACGTTTTTTACGTATTTCGTTTTTTTTCCTCTGCTTCTTTTTTTTATCTCATTTTGTATTTTGGTTAAAGCTTTGACTGATTTCTGGATCTGATCCGAGCGTTTCACACACAAAGCAAACGTTTCCGCTCGCAGCTTGTTAATAATAAATTGTATTGGAACTAAGTCTATTAAATATTATCTTCAACGGAAGTTTCGGTTTATAATGTGCGCTCTTTATATAAAAACTAAAGTACAGATATATAAATGTATATATATAAATCTTTGTAAATTTATTGTATTACCTTGGCGGTTAAGTCTTCTCTTCAACATGCTCTGGATTCGTAATGTTCCGATTTCTGTTTCTGGTCGCACACCAAATGAATTTCAATTTCTTTCGGCTCAGCTCAACATATGTATATGCAGATATATGTCTATATATACATATATCAGACAGATGTCCACATATGTATACATAAGTTTCCACACCACAACATTGTACATAAATTCAAATTATACACTTTGTGGAATAGGTCTTTTGGGTTCTGCGAGGTTCTAATTTGAATATAATCGATTTACAACTTTATTGATATTATAAAACCTTTATAAATTAATCGATAACCAGTCTATGTATTACAATTTTGGTTAGATTCTCAGTACTTATCCATTAAAATCCACACCAAATTGAAGTATGTGGTGGCAAAATATTAAATTAACTATCCCAGAACTTGATGAAAGATCGATAATATAACCTTTATTCAAAAGTATTTGCTATCGATTATAGCTTATGGATAACGTACATCGTTAAGTACCGATAACAATCTACATATCTTGGCTTCGCATTCGATAAATGTAGCTAAAAACAAGAGATTCTCTGCGAAATTCAATTATCTATAATTAATTGTCGATACAAAAATGTTCGAATTGTGTAAAATTTGAATCGATTGCTACTTTTTTGTTATCATAGATCGATTAATAGCTAGAACAATCCTTGACTCCGCATTCGATAATTGCCGATAAATGTAGATAAAACCGAACGATTCTCTTCGAAATGCAAGTTTCGATAGCTATATAACGATAAGAAATGAACGATACAAATCTATACATCTTGACACTGCATTCGATAATTATCGATAAATGTAGAAAAACACAAACAATTTAAATTGTCTTTGATTTGCAATCTTGATTGTGTTAAAACTCAAAAGAGTATTTAAGCTTCGTTCTGCGCAAGGTTTTTATTTTATTTATTTATTTCGGATTTTGTTTTTGTGGCCAACGACTTGGTCTGTGGCCTGGGTGGTTCGCCTGGGTTGATTGTGTGTGTGTGGCTCTGGTGTGACTGTCAAAGCATACAATTAACATAATTTACTTACCAATACAACAACAACACACACACACACACAGGCACGTGGAGAAGAAGAAGAAGAAGAAGCGTCAGCCATCACGACAGCCTCGTCGCCAGTTTCTAAGTTTTAGCAAATTTGGCAAATTTTCGTTGGTCTTTGTCGTCAATTTTTGCTGGCCAACAAGCTGCCTGTAAGGTGGAGGGTGAGAGGAGGGGGGGGGGGGTGTGTGTGTAAGGTATTGCGGGGGTGTTGCACAGTTTGCGGCAATTTGTGGGTGTCTTTCAGCTCGTTATAGCTCGCAGCTGTTGTTGCTTTTGTTGTTGTTGTTGCTGTTGTTGTTTTAGTTAAGAAATCGGTTTTGTAACCAAAAAGTTGTTGATTCTAGGAAATGCTTGGGTATCAGGCAATACCTTTGACTCTGAATTAAAACTCTTTGGGGACTTTTAGAAGTCGTTGCATAGTCGATAAGCGGCTGTAAAGTTGACGCCTTATCAGCTGCCACAGGAAGTTTGCATTGTAATCAGAAAATGTTCAACTTATGCGCCAGACGGCTTCAACAAGAGAGAACAAATCAAAATACAATATAAAAAATATACAAGAAATACCAGTGCATCGCAGTTGGACGAAGAATTGATACCCTTGCAGGGAGATGAAAGTTGAAATATGTAGTATTAGGAGCTTAGAAAAACCTATATATAAACTCATTATTTTCATACTATTAAAATTTCTTGAATTTAAACAATATCTATATATCTTTAAAGTCGTAAGATTGGATTCAATAGTTTTTTTTAGAGTATAGTATAAGGATTTTAGCATTAAAAATCCATAAATTTACTCATTTTCCATACAATTTTCATTTCTTGAATGTAAACAAGATATCTTTAAAGTCGCTCAGCCTTTTACATGGAAACCCTGACTAGTACTTCTTTCTATAGAGGAACCCTGTTCATACAGGAATACCTTTTTTGACTAATACTATCTTTTCTGTTCACATAGGAACCCTGACTAATACTTACTTTTATACAGGAAATTTGTTCATACAGTAGCCCAACTTTCCCTTTATAGTTAAATGGAAAGAAATAAATGTATACCGTTTTTATAAACTCAATAAAAGACAGGCATTCAAATGGACTTTTGATCCTGACCAAAACCATATTGATATACTTATATGTATATATATTGGGTGATTGGTGATGTTACACACTTGATAATAATATCACCATGCCCCTTGGCAAGGGTATACAAAATTTCTTTTTATAAATATTTCATTGGGGCTGCGTTGCTTGGATATGTGGGGAGATATCGCATATAAAAATCAGCAAGAAAAAGTTCCAATCACTTTTATTTTTTATGCATGTGTGTGTATGTGTGTTTATATGTTTATACATATATTGCCTTTTGCGTTGCGTGTGTTTACTTTCAAAAAGAAAGAAAGTTTTATATACGCGTATATACATATATATATATATATATATTATTTATATAGCATGTCTGTGCGCTTATATATTATGTAGATATTTTGTTGCCCAAAAATCTGTTCGGGTAGACGGCAAAACTACAATTTGCAATGCTAAAAACCTTCCAAAAAAAAATGACCAAAAAAAGGGACGTGAGGGATACTCAACAAAACGGGACGCATTTGGTTTTATTCCTATGTTTTTTTTCGATTTTTTTTTTTTTTTTTGGTTCAGTTTTCAGTCAGTTGTTTTACATATGTATGTAAATTTATGCATATCTTAGTTTTGGTTTATATAGACTTATATATACGCTATATGTCTGCACATACAAACTGTCGTTTCCATATCTCTGCCTTGAAATCTGCATAAATGATGATGATTTTATTTTTTTTTTTTTTCACTTCTGTCTTTCGTCATTTAGAGTTGTTGTTTGTTGTCTTTTTTGTTTTTATACCAACTTCTTATAAATGTGAAATATATTTTGCATACACATCGCTCCAAAATGGGCTCCAGAGATTGCGATTGCTGCTGCCAGGGAGGTCCTCCATTGCCGGCCCCAGGGAGAGTTTTTCTTTGCTTTGGCATACGAATTGAAATTTTGGTCATTTATTTGAATTTTTTTAAATTTCGTTCACCCTGTAACTTGCCTGGTAAAAGGGTATATTGAAAAAGACTAGGAGTTACTTAGTAAGAGAATAAATAACGAATATGCATAAGATATTTTAACTTTTCTATTTTTTTAGTATTTTTTAAAGAATAATTATAATTAAAACAATGTATTTTGAGTTTCTTTTAAAGGTTTTTTTTATTATGACCTCATAATAATACTAAAACTATAAAATCATCGTATATTATCATAGCATACTTTTTGGAAACTTTCTTACATCAAGTACACTGAGGGTATTTCATAGTCAATCATACGCAAGAGACGTATTCTAAGCTACATCCAGTTTTGAGTTTTGCATAAGCGGCATCAGTCCAGTTTCCAGTCGCGCTCCAGCCTGGAATTTTTTGTATTTTTCTGTTGTGCTTCGTATTTAGTTTGCTTTATGAAAATCATCGCGAGCTTATTTTTTTTTTAGAATTTGAGTTAGTGGATTCTATTTAGGCTAACAGCGGCTATCCAAAAGGCATGAAACCATAAAAATGGCAAATTAACCGTGTGCCTGTGTGTGTTTGTGCAAAACCTTTCTGCCAGTGAAGCCACAAGCAAAACAGCTACAACACAAAAACACACATACACACACACACTTACGTACAAATAAACATCAAGCTGAGGCAGCTTGAAAATGGCACGTTTTGAGGTTCGTCCAAGTCCAATCAAGCAGCGAAGTCGTCGACTGACTGACGCTTACGTTGCCGTCGTCGTCGCTGCGCCGCTGTCGCCGCCCCTTTGGCATGTTCAATAACAGCAATGGCCTCGGCCTGCTGGCTGGCGCTGCTTCAATCAACGACAGCGACGTCGACAGCGACGGCGACGTCGCGGGCAGCCTAGCAATTTACCCAGCCATGCATATTAAGCCTCACGATTTGTATTTGCCTCGCCGTCCGTCTCTCCCCGTCTGTCTGTCTGTGTGAGTCAGCCTGCGCTGCATTCGCCAAATCCCCTGCTTGCCTGTCACACGCTGTCGTCGTCGGCGTCATTGTAGCGCTCTCTCCCTCTGACTGTATACAAGTGTGTGTGTGTTTGTGTGCAGATATGTGAGAGTTCAATTTCAGTTCAGTTCAGCGCGCTTCACAGTTCAGTTTGAGTTGATTCTGTTTTATAAGTTTTCAATTCAAGCTCCTCGTTGTGGTCTCGCGTCGCTCCCCCTCCCCCTCCGTCTTCAATAAACATGCCAATGTCCGTCGTTTTAAACGTTGTCTGTTTCTGTCCAGTCTAAATGACCAAATGACTAAATGACTGAATGGCCGGCACTTCCTGTGGGCGTTGAAGCGCCGCCTCTTTTTCACTTATGCCAGAGGTGTTGCCATTGATGTTGTTGTTCTTCTTCATGTTCCCCTCGTCGCATTGAGTTTGCATATTTTAAACTTTGCATAATTGAAGCTTTGATTTGAAATTGTTGAAAGCGTTTATGGGAATGGATGGGCAAAAGAGTGACAGCCCTCTCTTATATTTAGCATTGGCATATAGCATTCTCTTTAAATTTAAATGTTTACTGCATGTGAAATCAAGAGTGAGCTTGATAATATAGTGGAATCTTAAAACTTTTATTCTAGTTAATAAAAAAACCCTCAATTCTGGATTTTGCTAATACATTTTTTAGACCAATTTTTGAATACATTTTTCCGTACCGAAAATTGCATTGTCCGGATATCAGAGGGCACTTTTAACTATGTATATGTTTGTCCTCTTTTAAAGGCCAATTTATATATTTGTCATTTTGTAGGGCTTCCTTTTAAATGTGACTCAAGAGCAGCTGTTTCCTTGATTTCATTCGTTAAAATTCAACCTCTTTTTCGCTATCTCCCTCAAAAATGTTTAGTTCCACTTTAAAGTGCAGCAACTGCTTTGATGCTTATTTCCTGTCGCAGCATCAACAAGTGAAGCTTAAATTCAACTTTCATAGTTCCCTCTCTTCTCTTAGCAGTACAAACACACACACAGGCATATAGACACATTTAAACGGTAAAATACTTATTTTTGGACTTAAGTGGCCGGTACCGTTATCCTACGTGGGAGCAGCGTTTCGACGCAGCTGCTGCTACTGCTATCCATTTAACAGCTGCTTAACATATATTTGCTCTGTACGTGTGTACATGTGTTTGGGTTTGGTGTGTGTGTGTGTGTGAATTAAATCGGCACTTGTGCAACTTCTCAGCTGCTGCTACTTTAACTCCACATGTTGTCAGTTCTCTTTTGTGCTGTTGACCCCCCTTCCCCCTCTGCTGGTAACGTCTTCCTGTCTGAGACAGTGGCGTCTTATGTGCCGTTTTCTATATTTTCTTTTGCCCTCGTAGCTCGTAGACAAGGCTATAAAAATTGCTTAGTTCTTAAAGCTTTTTACGCCACGCTTTGTGCGCTGCTGCTGCTGCTGCTGCGTCTGCTTGTCTGGCGCGTAGTTGTTATGGCTGCCTTTGCCGCCTGCCTCTCACCTTCCACATTACCCCCCCAGACTCTTCTTACGTCTTTATCTCATCTTCTCGCACACGCTTCCCACACGTTATTTGTTTTGTCGACGCCGTTGTCGCTTTGCTTTTTCTGCTTGTATTTTATTATTATTATTTTTCGCGTGATTCTGTGTTTTGCTCGCCAGTTTCTTTGGAAAAATTCAACTTTTACTTTTTGTTTTCTTTTATGTATTTGCCTTCTGTCGCTTGTTTACGTGTGTGTGTGTGTTTGACTTTGAGCATTTTTTATGATTATTTTTTGTTGCTTTTTATATATTTTTCATAGCGTTGTTTTTTGTTTTGGTCGACGCGTTTAGCGCTCACTTCGCTTTGTGCCGCATTTTCTGTGTCGGCAAGTGTTCTCCTTTTTCTCTCTGTCTGTCGTCTCGCTGTCTATCAATTGAATTGGGTTTTTTTTATTCATTTTATTTTTATTTTTTTACATTTCTCTCAATATCAAAAGTCGCGTTTTACGTTTACGCTCTACGTAGCGTTTTTGTTTGCGTTACGACGTTACACACATACGGCCCGACACTTGGATTCATTCATACATTTTCACTTCTTGCGTGCAAGTGTGTGTATGTGTGTGTGTGAGTGTGTGTTTCTGTGTGAAGCATTCGCCGGCCGCTTTCAATCTAAAATTGCGTTTTTCCCTTTTTATTATATGTTCGTATGTTTTGCCAACGCTTTCGTTCGTTTGACTTTCCTTATGACTGCGCTGCCGTCTCTGCTGTTGCCGCTGCTGCTGCTGCTTTTGTGTGTTGATGTTTTTATTACTTCTCATTTTTTATGATTGAAGGTCGTTGGTTGGCGTTGCCCTGTTTTTGCCTCTACCTACTTCACATCCAATTTGTTGTTTACATTGCTAGTTATGCACGCTAGTTAGCCTATAAACAGTTTGACATGCATCGCGACTCGCACTGGCACCTGTGAATTGCCAACTGTAGGTACATATATGTGTATATATGTGTGTGTGCGTGCTGCTCAATTATGTGTATTTAATAGCGCAGCTTGAAAGCTTGCAATTTGTTCAGTTGATTATTTGCTTTCAATACATTTCTTTACTGGCACGCCATAGTACCCGACTCTGTTAATTTATTACAAAAATACGCGCACACACAGACGCATGCAAAGCTCATTAATATGCGTTTGTAGTTTTGTACACCTTTCCAGTCGCTACAATAGCAACAACAAAGGCACATAATGAAGCTATATAAGCAAACGAAACGTCGAAAAAGTTCAATAAACTTTTTGCTGCTAGCAAACGTCGCCATCGCTTCTTCTTCTTCTTCATTTTTTGCTTGGACATTAGTTCATTTCAACTCTCTTCGTCGCTCTCTCTCCCTGTCGCCTAAAATCACCCGCAGCAAAGCTACACTCGACAATCTCCACTCTGGCTCTACACTCTTCACTCTTTCATTTACCATTGGTAAATTCACCTCGCGTGTAATTCTCAATCAGCACTTGAGCAATTCCGTAATTTACTTGCGCACCAATTTCTTGTTGTTCGTTTGCCATTTGGTGGATAGTTGTTGTTGTTGCTGTATTTGATTTAAGTTTTTTTTTATCTGCTACAAAACGCTTCCTGGAAAGGGCGCCGCTTTATCTCAATTGTTGTGCACTATTCTAAGCTGTTGTTTAATTTAATTAACGCTGACCATCGCATTTTCCCAGGCTGCACCCATACAAGCACATGTATATACAAAATATATACAGACACAGTTGAGAGCTTTCAATTGCTACAATTTTCGTTTTGTCATTAGGATTGATTTCTTAGCTTGCTTTGGTAATTACCGTTGAAATTGTTGCTTCGCGCTAGTGCGCCATCTCTTTCGCACACGCTTTCTTGTGCCAAAACGATCTGTCGATCTTTGTCTGTCGCGTGTTGATGATGCGCTCATTCACAAGCTCAGCAGCATCGGGGCAACTGGTTTGGTTCCGCTTTCGAAAAAGCCCCAAAAGCTTACAACCAGCGTGCACCCGTGGAATTCTTTAAATACACACGCGCACACACACATACTCACACATGCCTATTAATAATACACACATACGTATCAGGCCTCTTTTGATTGTCTTAAATTAATTTATACATTTTTAACTAATTTGCAAATTTTCTCTTTTCTGTCTCGTTACAGGTAAATATATCGACAACAACAACAACAACAAGCGAGCAACAAATATTTGTATAATTGGTTTATTTGCAGTAAATACTTTTGAGTTTGGTTTTCAGCTTTTGAAAGCCCAACAAACTTTTAAGTTTTATTTTATACATTTCTTTCTTTATTTCGGGTGTTTCTGACGTCAGTTTTGCAGAGAGAAAACAGACTGAGTTGTGGGTTTTAAGGGGTGCACCGTGAAGTATATATATTTGACAAGAATTTGAAGAAGAATATATGTATATATACACACATACATCGCTTCGATTAGGAATCCATTGCATAATACGACTTACTAAGTTATGGATGTTTATTAAAGAATACTTAAATCTGTGGGTCTATGATGTAGATAGAACTAGGGAAAACGCAATAAATTTTCTTCAATTCGTCTTCTTTTCCCGTGTATTCCTTAAGCTGTAATAACAAATCAACTCTTATTTTAAGCTTTAAATTCTTATTATACAGTTATTACCATAAGGTATCGATGTGAGTCGCACATACATGTGGCATGCAACAAATGTGTCAATATGCAAATATAATTTTCTTCTTCTCTGCGGCCACGCCCACCGTCCTTACATATGCTGTGTGTAGATGCTAATAATCTGACTGTAAAAATTCAATACGCAAAATCAGCTCATTTGCATGCAATTATTTTCCCTCATGAACGACGCCCCCCCCCCCCCCCCCAAGCGCCCTCCTCTGCCACAGCGACATGTACTTGAATTTCAATATTGATGCCTTGTAATTTGCTACAAAAATCAGCATCAATGGACATTTTACCAGCACAAGCACAAAAAAAAAAAAAGAATAAAAATGAAAACAAATAGAAAAGCAAAAGCTTTTGGAAAAAAATTCAAGCACATAAATGACAAATGCACGCAACTGTAGAACTCTGAAGGAACCAGCAACAAGAAGAGCAAGAAGAAGACGAGGTACATGGGCAGCAGCAGAAAAAAAATGCTAAATGAAATGAAATGAAATTACGGTATGCTCCATGGCGCCCGAACCTTCAGTTGCTCTCGCTCTCTCACACTCACACTCTCGCCTCGCTCTCCTTCTCCCTCTCTCGCTCGTGCTCTATGTGGCCAGGATGCAAATGCTGAAATTTTAAACCCTTGAATGTGGCCATTGTCTTTGATAGGTCTGTGCAGAGCGGTTCCTGGGAATTTGTGCTGCCCATATTTACCTACACTTCACTACCGTTACGTACCATTCCCCCCTCCCCCTTTAACCGTTACCCACCCCGCTTTACCGCAGCCACTGCCCATTTGCCAACTGGGCTGTAAGTAAGCGCTTTTAACCATATATTTGTTTTTTTTTACTCTATTTTTTATTTTTTTTTGCTGTACCCCGTTTCTTTTATATGTATATTTTTATCTTCCTTCCGCTCATTTGTCAGCCCGCGATTTTTTCTCTATTTTTTTCTTAATATTTTTTAATTGTATTTAGTGACATTGGAAATTATTGATTTTCTTTTGTATAGTCTGAATTACTTTGTCTTGTAAATATGTATTATATAATATAATGTTAGTATATTGTTGCATTTACAACTCTCTGCTTTTTAAATTTAGCGCTGCAATTATAATCAGATTCTTTAGAATACAATTGAGTGTTTATCTCTGATTCCTAAAAAGCAGCCTTTAGAGAGAGGTTGTACTTTTTTTATACATTCGAGAGTTGCCAACACAATAACCTTTAAAGCTATCGATGATTTGAAATATGAAATATGATATATATCTGAAATCAAAAATTTTAATGATTATCATTGATTATTGATTCGATCGACGATAACCGTTGACATTATCGAAAGTTTGAAATATTTGTAGGTATCGAAAATCTTTAAACGTATAAAAATGTTTATTAGATATTAATAAATTTCTTTGATTTTTAATTCGATGGTTGGTAAAACGATAACCGTTAAAGCTATCGATAATGAAAAAAATTGAAATATTTTTAGATATCTAAATTTTTATGAGGGGAAGAAGTATAAATTTAATATCAAATGTTTTCTTTAATATTGATGACAACAAACCCTGACGGCTTTACGCAAGGCTTGTTATTCGATATCTCTTCTAGAAACCTAAGCAAGTGGGGCGATAAAAAGCTATCGATAATTGCAGAGGCAATCGTTAAAGTTTGTCGATAGCACGCAGAGAGTTTCGCATAGCCTGATTTCAACTGAAAATCAAATGGTTGTCAATTGGCAACCTTTGTTAACCGTTGCCTGCAGAGCAGCTGCATTTATGGCTTAGACAGATTTTGCATTTGGTCAATTCTTGGCAATTTTTTGCTTCCTTCCGCAGCAACTGGCAAGAACACACACACACAGCCAGCCGCACCCCCAGCCGCATCCGCATCCGCTGCCCCTCAACTTGCAGCCATTTTTTAGCTGTGGCTCAGCTTTGTTGTTGCTGTCAGCTCGCTTTTCAATTATATATATATGTGTGTGTGTCTGTGTGTGAGTTGGCTTTGTTCTGGTCCTGGCCAGGATTTGTCTTGTTGGCTGCGACTTGTTTCTGCTTTGGCCATTGTGCCATTTAAGCTATATATCACTCATACGCAGCGTTGGCGCTTCATTTTCATGCACTAATTGCGTTAGAATTTCAATGGAGATTTGTGCCCCCGTTGTCACAGACCTCCTGCTCCTCGTCCTGATCCTGGTTCTGGTCCTGCTGCTCGGCGAGCTTAACCCGAACGCATTGATTTGACTTTGGTCACATGCAGATTTTTTAATTGGAACTCGCTCGAAGCTCGCTTCCATTGCTGATAATCGAAGCCTGTGCGAGGCGGTGGGCGTGGCCGCTCCGCTCTGATTTTGTTTCATCTTTTTTGTTTTCTCCAAAAGGGGTGGCTAACTGTCATTTGTAATAGTTTTTTTTTCGTAGTCCTTTTTTTTTTTTTTGTTATTTTTTAAAGATTTTCTTGCAACCTTTTTTTCTCGTTTTTTTTCGTTTTTTTGCTTGCTGTACATAAACCCAAGTCCAAGTTTCAGTTAAGAACCCTTGCAGCCCCTTTTCGCTGGGGCTATTAGAGCGCCGGCGTCGACGTTGACGTCGGCAACGTAATTAAAAACAAGAAATGCTAAACAAGGAAAAATACAACAACAGCAACAACAACGAGCAAAGTGAAGGCAAAGAAAAAATGTGCCAAGAAACTGGCCAAGTCCTTCTTCTAGCCATCCTGCTGCGAGAGGCCCGCAAATTTATTTAAATTCTGTGCGCCAAACTCTTTTTCTATCTGCCCCTTTTTTTCGCCGAATGCTCTGCTGGGGCTGTGGGTATTAGGATGTTGTGTGGAAATCTGTAACACATTAAGCTAGACAGATACTTGAATTTTAGAATATATATAATTTATATAATATATATAATACAAATACTATATACAATATAAATAATATAAGTAAATATATAATCTTGGGATGTGTGAATGCAGTCGGATTTAACTATTTAACTTTAAAGCTATTTTGTTTAAAAACATTTAGGTATAGATATTATTAAGTTCGATTATTAATTAATAATTATAATAAGTTAGGCTACTTTATTGGGAGCTGGAAGTTTTTCAGACTAGTCCGTTTGTTCGGAAAGCATTGATTTTAGATAGTCCAAAAAAGAGATTAAAAAAAACCGTATATAACGCTTGGATATGGCTAAACTGTCGCACAGGCGATATTGTGTGGTTTTGATTCGCTTTATTCGACTTTTGAAGCTCAGGTTCATTATGAGCCTTCTCAGGGTATAAGTTACCTTGTTGTTGTATAGAAGAGCGAATGCTCAAAGTTTCACGAAGAGACTCTATGAAAATATCAGATGAAAAATCCCACGCATAAATGCGTACTGGAAGGATGCGTGCCTTCTTTAGATATAATAAATATATATTTTTAAAGCAGGTCTTTATATATTTATGTTATATATAGGCAAAAATCAGCTAAATTTGCATAATCTTCCAGAAATTTGTTCTATGTAGGCAAACTTGTTTTTAAAGACAACAAAATATAAAGATCATGAAATACGCACTTATAAAATTTTCCCTTAAAACAAAATAGTTTTGTAGTAAGAACACAGTTTTATATAGCCACACATATTTAATAAAAAAAAGAAAATAATCTTTTTAAAAAAAAAAAACAAATAATTTATTTGTAGTTTTTAAAGATATTTTATCAACTTTGAAATTAGAAAACTTGACTAGTCAAAATTTATTTACCTAAAAATTAAATTACAATGCAAATAGTTTAATTAAACGCCTGCAGTCGTCTCTTAAGATATTTAATATTCGGCTCGATGAAAAGTTCTTACTTATTGTGTACAATTTTCTACCTTTTCTCGTTGTTGTTTTTGTTGTCGGCAATTTCTTGTTATTTTTAATAAAGTGCCGAGCGAGACGTTGGCCAAAAAGGGCCAAGAAAAGTGCGAGTAGCTGCAGAAAAAGTTGCGTAAATTTGTTATGTATTTTCTTTTTTATTTTTTATGTTTTACCCTTCTTATTAATGTTGTTGTTGCTGTTTTCTTTTTGATTCTTATTTTGTTAACTTAAATAAATAAATAAGGCGTTGTGTGGCCGGGTGGGCGTGGACGTGGGCGACGCCGTCGCGTTGATGAGCCGCAGCAGCGGCAACGACCACAAAATCCGCCAGCAGCAGCAGCAGCAGCCGCCATGCCAACCACCCAACCCCCGCAATCCCGCAACCCTTCCAAGCAATCATGCATCCTTTACATGCCTCCGCTTTCTACCTCCCCTCACCCAACCGCCGTTGCCCCATGCCCCCTGAGTTCCGTTTCCGGCGCCAGCCATTTGCATCTACAGCTACAACAACAAGAAATTTCTTTCATTTATTCGAAGGTTCTGCGCCCCCCCGCACCTCGCACTTATATATGAATACATATACATATATACATATTACATATATATGCATACATATATTTTTGTCGTGTCGAAGAAGAAAAGATTCTTTTTTTTTTTAAAACACACAGAACACAACTGGAAACTGGACTTGCACTGGTCCGGGGAGTGGGTGGTGGGTGGTGTGGGTTTCGGTTAGGTCAATAGGTGGGCGGGTCTGTAACGGGTACACAAATTTTTTCAACCTACTCAATTTTTCGCCTTAATTTCTTTTTTTTTTTTTTTTTTTTTTGTTATTTGTTTCTTCGACTGCCAAGGGACACCGCAGCCAAGAGGCGGTAATAAGAATTTTTTCTTTAGTTCTCTCAGCCTTTCTCACCCTTAACTTCTTTGGCCAACACTCCCCCCCCCCTCCCCCCATCCCCCTTCACTCCCTACCGCTCGCCTGCCAGTCCCGGCCGCGCCTTCTGTGCGTGTGCGCCGGAGTGTTTTTTCCGTATTTTTAATTTAAAATGCGAAGCATAAAAAAAAAACCGAAGAAAATATCAAATGCGCTTGGGGTTGAGTGCGGCTCTGAGGCTGGTAAAAATAAAGACGAGCAAAAAAAAAAATTATAAAAAGGAAGAAAAACGAAACGAAAAGAAAAGCTTCTCCGTCGCACTGCTTAAAAGAAAAACTTCTGAAGTAAATATTTGTCTGTCCAATTGCTGCGACGGGCTGCCAACTGCAGTGGCTATTCGGTCTGCTGCCGTGGGTGGACGAGGCAGGCAGGTCAACGCCGGCTACCGAGCAGTGGGCGTTTGCCAACGGGGAAACTGGACTCAGTTAGTGACCATGCCAAATGGAGACCCTGTCCAAAACCAAAGACAAGCGCCAGCCGCCCAGCCGTAATGACTGCCACAGCCCCAACCAGTCCAGCGACAGAACAACACCAATTTTTTCTCTCATCTGTGTGTTTTTTTCTGCCTGTCTATCTGTCTGTCCATCTGTCTGTTGCCCAGTCTGTGGGTGTGGCTAGTTTTGGAAGACATTCGCATCGCTGTCGAAGATTCGCCAAATATTCCAGCGAATACCTAGAACAAGAAATGTTATTTTCCACCAGAAATCAAGTAACTGCAGCCAGTGTAACGTTCAAGGATGTCGAATATAAAATAAATGTGTTCATGAACAAAATGTGAAAATTGCAGAGAGGGACAGAGAGAGAGCGAGAGAGAGAGACAGAGAGAGAGCGAGCGAGAGTGAGAGAAAGATTGCCATGTATGTGGAACCTTTATGAATACGCTCAAAGAAGAATTTGACAATAAGAAAGATGGCGTAAAAATTACAGAGAGAGCAAGAGTGAGTGAGAGGGAAAAATAAAGCTCGATAAGTGAAACCTTTAAGGACGATAACGACATTAACAATAAGAAAGAGAGAGAGAGAGAGTTGTAAAGATATAACGATAAATATGGTTGGATAGAAAAGGAAAAAGGAGGAGAAGGAGAAGAAGTTTTCAATAGGGCCAACTACGTATAATATATTGATTACACTGATTGGGAATTCTAAAACTTTTGCTTTAAAATTATTTTAATGTTCGATGTTGAGTTTTAATGTTCAATTTTAATGTTTAATGATCCCAAAAGGGGCAAATACATATTATTTATTGCTTAAACTGATTGGGAATTCTAAAAGCAAATACAATCTTAACTTTTGTTAATGTTAAGGTTTAATGTTATATTTAATGCACTCTTCAGAGAGGGCAACTATTATATCATATAACTCTTGTTAATATCGAATTCTGAGCTTTAATGTTTTAACATTTAATGCACGCTTTATACTAATTGTTCTTTATGCTTTTTTATGATTCTTGCAGGGTTTGCTGCGCACAGCAGAACAATTGAAAATCAAAGGCCTCTGCGAGCCGGCTGAGAATGCGGATGATTTAAATGACGCGGCATCGGCGACAATAACCGTATCGGAGAACATACAGCAGGCGGTTGTTGGGAATATTGTGAACGCGAGCCTAGTGCCCGGCGCGCCCTCGCCCACAATCGAGCAGCAGCAGCAGCAGCACCATCAGCAGCAACAGCAACAGCAACAACAGCAACAACAGCAGCAGCAACAGCAGCAACAGGAGCATCAGCAGCAGGTGCAACAGCAACAGCAACTGGCGAATAGTGCGCTGCTGGCACAGCATACGCTTGCAACAATCAGTGGCATACAGTTGGCCAACGCGGCCGGGCAGCAGCTGCTGAGCAACACAGGCGGCGGCACAAGCAGCAGCTTGCAACAGTTGCAGCAGCAGCAGCAGCAGCAACAGCAGCAGCAGCAACAATTGCAGCCAACGCCGCGCAAATCGCGACTGCGTAAACGCTCCAAATCGCCAGATTTGCAACTGGGTGGCAACGCCGCCGGCCAGCAACCACAGCCGGCACATCACCAGCAACAACAACAACAGCAACAGCATCAGCAGCAACAACAACAACAACACCATCATCCGCAAACGATACTCATCCAGGGACAAAATCAAACATCGATCGTGAGTCTACAGCAAACGGCAGACGGCAATTATATACCGGTGGCAACAGCTGGCGACGACTCCGATAGCGATAACAAGCCGCAAAAGATCTGCAAGACAGAGCAGTCGGTGGCCTCGCCGGCATCCAACTCGTCCACATCGAATAATGCAGCGGGCGTGAGCGGCCAGGCGATTGTGACACAAATTGTAGTAGCGCGCGACGGAAAAGATAAAAATATGACTAGTTTAGGCATGGGCATGGTAAGTGTCGCCGCAACTGCGAGTCGCGTCTCTTTCTCTCTCTCTCTCTGTCTCAGTCAATCAATAAGTCAATCAATCAGTCAATCACACACACACACACCTTGTACTGCCCCCGTGCCAGCACACTGTGCTGCCACAATTCTCTAGCTCATTTTTCGAGCCATTTTTAACATATTGCAACTCTCTTATCCCTTCCCCCAAAAATCCATATCCATGTGCAGAACGGCGGTCTGTTGGGCGTGCCCATGGGCTTTCTGGACTTTACACCGGAACCACCAGCACCATCGGCCACACCTGTCACCGTAACGGAACACGTCGATCTATCGTGCAACCCCAGCACCGATACACGCGATCTATCAAGTGAGTCTCGGTAGCGCTACAGTTCGAAATTTTTCAATTAATATTATAAATATCCATATATAAAGTAGATATTATATGCAACAGACAATAATATTAGTATCAAAAAAAAAAACAATCTAAGCAATCTAAAGACAAGCTGCTTACTCTAGATTTCTTTACCTTATTCTTTGTTTGATTACCTTATTCTTTACCTTATTCTTACCTTAGTTAGCTAACACTCAAATAGTTATCTGAGATTACTTTGGCTTTAAGCATAATATTTGCTAAGTTGGAAGAATAGCTTTAATATTTTTCAATAATCTTGTATATATTTAAAATTCTTTTTTTTCTGCAAATGATTTTTCGTATAGAACTGTAAATGCAAATGAATTTGAACGCAAAATCTCACAGGCCAAACCTTTGAACCCCATTTTATAGCAAAGGGGATTCGATTTTCCACAAAGTGTGAGACGCCCTTCAAATGAATTCGAACAAAGAAAATGAGTTTTGAGATCGATTTTGCCAAAATCCTGATTAAAAAGCTTATTTCAATATTTGGTTAGATTATAAAAAAGTATTAAAGGTATAATTCCAACTCTACATTTATTTTCAAATATAAAATATTTGTAGTGAACAGGATTTTAGCTCTGCTCTATTATTTAATTACTGGTTTAAATACATTAATTAAACTAAGTATTTAAGTAATTAAGTGTAAGTAGTTAATTTATATTACATAATTACTCAGTATCATTAGCACGTGATTTAACTGCTTTAAAAATGTTGTCATCATCATCATCCAGTTAATTAAGCATATTTGGACATATTTACAGAAGCTAATGTTACTTTGGCAAAGTAAAGAAAGATAATTCCATAATTTTGGCATAATTAATTGAATAAATATATTAATGTTGCTTAATTACTGAGTTAATGACCTTATATGGAAAAGTTTTTAATTAATGAAGCTATTTTTTTTTAATTATTGAAGTGAGAACATAATTTTATTTGTTTTAACTAATTAGCCAAATTGCCTTTTAAACTATTCTTGCCCTTTAAAATCAACACATTTAATATATATACAATATAGTATAATTATTTGTTAATTAATGGGCGGTATTTTAAATGCCTAAAGAAAAGGCATTTTTACCTAAAACTTCCTGGCAATTAGCTAAGAAAAAGACTTAGGCTCTACATATTCAATAGTTAGAAATGAAAAGCAAGGATTAAATCTGTTTAATTTCAATAGGTATATATAAATCTTATTATTTTTAATTTATTTAAATAATGTAACTTCTTGAACTTGTTTGCTAAATGAAAATCTATTTTTAATAATAAATTTTAGATCCCACCGAACCGCTCGACATTGACAATCATTTGGCTCAGCACATCCATCGGCTCGATCAATCTCCCATGCACTCAATATCGCATCACCATGCAACCGGGGACGAGAGCAACTCGAATCTGGCGCAGCATATCAAAAGTGAGGTGATTGAGGCCAAGCACTTGGTGCATGTGCAACAGCAGCAGCAGCAACAACAGCAGCAACAGCAGCAGCAGCAGCAGCAGCAACAACAGCAACAACAGCAGCAACAGCAACAGCATGCACATCATCACCAGCACTTGCATGCTCAGCAATTGCTGGCGCAGAGTCAGCAACAGCAACACCAGCAGCAGCAGCAGCAGCAGCAACAACAGCAGCAGCAACAGCAGGCGGCGGTGCATGCGGCACAGCATGCAGCGCTTGCCACGCATGCGGAAATCGGTGGCGCCACAGTCATGGAGATTGATCCGAGCCAGATCAAGCATGAGCCGGGCATGATTATAACGCCAGAGATTGTCAATATGATGTCCACCGGGCATATGGGTAAGTTACTGATCAAAAAAAATGAATATCACAACAACTTGCCACAGCACTTGAACTTGCCACTAATCGTATGCCACATTTTCATTTCGACTTTACAGACATGTACAACTCGGATACGAGCGAGGACTCAATGATGATCGCCAACGGTTCGCCGCACGATCAGAATGAGCCGCATTATACGAATTTGGATCAGCAGCACGGCGGCCTGGGTGGCAGCGTTTGCGGCCCCGGCGCCGGTGGTGTTGGTGGTGGTGGTGGTGGCGGCATTGGTGGTGGTGGTAGTGCTGGCGAGAAAGGTCAGTTTAATGGTCCCAAAGCTTGGACACAAGATGATATGAATTCAGCTTTAGATGCATTAAAGAATCAAAACATGAGCCTGACGAAAGCATCTGCCATTTATGGCATACCATCAACGACCTTATGGCAGCGTGCTCATCGTTTGGGCATCGAAACGCCTAAGAAGGAGGGCGGCACGAAATCGTGGAACGAGGATGCCTTACAGAATGCCTTGGAGGCGTTGCGTTCGGGTCAAATATCGGCAAATAAAGCATCCAAAGCGTTTGGTATACCCTCATCGACGCTCTACAAGATTGCGCGTCGCGAGGGCATACGGTTGGCGGCGCCATTCAATGCCGCACCAACCACGTGGACACCCGAGGATTTGGAGCGTGCATTGGAGGCGATACGCGCCGGCAATACGTCTGTACAAAAAGCAAGTGCCGAATTTGGCATACCGACAGGTGAGTTCAGCCCCTTCCATTGTAACGATCGAATCTGGTCTCGCTACTCGTTGGCCTCGGCACTAATGCAAGACAAGTTATAGATTGATTGTGCTCGCCAGTGGTACTCGTTACTTACAACTCGTTGGTGTTTCTTTTTCGCCAGTCGTTACTCTTTGTAATCTACTCGTCACTTTCGATGAACCATATCCATTATATACTTCTTGTACACCCAGCTGGTACTCGTTACTTTCTATTCGTTTGTTCTCCTTTTTCGCCATTCGTTACTCGTTACCCAATCCGTGACATATTGAATCGCCATTCGTTACCTTCGATTACCTCTATCCGTTACATATTTATTGTGCACCCAAGTGGTACGCGTTACTCGTCGCATGTTGCTCGTTACATGTATGCGTCTCATTCTGATTGTACTCTCTTGAGATACTCGTTATTTGCCAAACTGCACCAAAGACTACTTCTTGCTCCTCGGCCTTGAAGCAACACTTGTTACTTGATACATATGTTGCTCGTCACAATAAGTTTTCTCTCCTCCACACGTAACATAGTTCTTCTTGCCACTCGTTACTCGTTACGTAATGTTTCCTTCGGTCGTTTCGTGCAAACTGCTTCCAGTTTGTTAACATCATTTCCTGTTCATGTTATTGGACTTCTTCTACTTCATTATGCCCCTTGTAATTGTTTCCTGCCGCCTGCCCATTTGTGCTAATTCATATACAATTCTCAATGCCAAAGGAACACTTTATGGACGCTGCAAACGGGAGGGCATCGAACTGTCGCGTTCGAATCCAACACCTTGGTCCGAGGATGCCATGAACGAGGCATTGAACTCAGTGCGGTAAGTATGCAATAAATTTGAATACCTATGCAAATAAACAAAAATGCGTTTCTCTTTACCCTAAAAGCGTCGGTCAAATGTCCATCAATCAGGCGGCCATACACTACAACCTGCCCTACAGCTCGCTCTACGGACGCTTCAAGCGTGGCAAATACGATGTCGTGGCCAATACCAGTGGCATCTCCCTCAACAATACATCGGGCAACACGACCGGCAGCATTGAGATTATCGAGCATAGTCAGGAGAATTCGGTAGGTTTTTTAAGAAAAACTAACGAGCAAACGCACACACACACACACACAAACAAACACACACATACACAAGGATTTTGGGCCTCGGTGATATGTCATTATATAAAAAGGAACTTTCTGAATTGACATTGAGCTGAGCATTCACTTAAAATGGTTGGTTTAAAGCTAAATAAGAGTATTTTTCTAGAATTAATATTTGCCTTACAAAAAGCAATTCCTAATGGACATGACGTCCTTCAGAGAAGATACGAATCTTTTAACAAGTTTTTTAGAAAATATATTAGGCAATATAAGCTGGCACACGTTGAATCATCTTTAATCTTGTGCTTATAAACTGTTTGCTAGAGCATTTATAAAAGTAACTATTTTGATAAAAAGCAGTAACTAAACAAAATATATATGATATATGTGAATCTAAAGCTGGAAAATAGGGCTATCTTCCAGACGCCGATTTAATACCCTTGTGTACATTTGCCTAACGGCTTTGCAGATATTACAAAAGACGAGCTTGGGCGGGATATTTTGATAGCCAAAAAAGTTGTTAATACAAGAAGTTAATTTTTAGCCGATCGTTTCTATGGCATAACACAATGGTCCGATGTTCATGAAGTTTTGCATATACATATGCAAGGATCATAGTAAAACTAATGAATGTCGAGTTTAATCCAGATAGCTTGACAGTTTTTATACAAGAACCTACTTTTCGACCTATTGTTCCTATGGCAGAGAGAGAGAGAGGGAGAGAGAGACCGACATATGTGCATGGCTATATCAACTCGGCCGTTGATGCTCATCTAGAACTTTATGGGGTCGGAGAGCTCTTTTGCTATGCGCTGGACATTTGATGACAAATTTATAATACTCTCTACAAGGGCATAACTAGATCACATTATGATATGAACAAATTCGTTTGCACAATCCAAACTCGTTAGTAAGGTGTCTTTAAAATGTAATAGCCGACAGTTTTTAAATAGAACGATATAAATATACTCGTTGAAAGGTTACTCGCAGTTAAAATTTTAAATCTCTACTCGCTACTTTGACTAATGCCTAACGAGAGTCTTAGAACTGTATTCATATACTCGATACTATGTCTACTCGTTATTTAATACTCGCTTTATGTAGCCAACCAGTACTCGCTACTTAAGTCAGCCTGAATTGAAGTAGAAACAGTTTTCAATTTGGAACGAAGCTACTTTTATGACTGTGTTCTATAATAACAATCATTAGGATTTGATATCCTTGATCATACAGTTTCACCTTTGACATTAACTTTTTCACATACGTGTTTCCATTGGGTGTATTTGTGTGTGTTCGTTAACCTCCGCATCTAATGCAACATTTTGGGAAACATTCTCTCATGCCACCAAACACACACTCGCACACTCGCACACTCGCACTCACACACACTCACACACACACAACTGCCAGCTTTGACTAACCGATAACAAATTTATTTATGCAAAGTTGCATATGTTGCAGCAACAGTTCCCGTACAGTCCGTCGCCGCATCCGCCGACGCCGCAGCACCACGGCACGCCGCAGCACCACAGCGCGCCGCAGCATCATAGCACACCGATGCATCATAGTACGCCGCAGCATCACAGTTCGCAGCAGGGTCCGCCGACGCCGCAGGGCATGCAACAGCACGTGGTGCACATGCAGCAGCAGCAGCAGTCGCCGCACCAGGCGCACCATCAGCAGCAGCAGCAGCAGCAGCACATGCAACAGGATGTGGTCACATCGAGCAGCCAGGTGGTGCATAGCCAGCAACAGCAGCAACAGCAGCAGCAGCAGCAGCAGCTTCAGCAGATCTATCAGCATCACGGCACGCCCGAGCGTAGTTGAGAATCACTGCACGCTGCGTCAATGCTAGGCGGCGGCAGCAGCGGCGGAGGAGGTGGTGGTGGTGGTGGCGGCGGCAACACAACACCAACAACAGCAGCAGGAGCAGCAGGAGGAGCAACACCCTTTGCCAGCATTTCGGGCCTGGCCAGCGGATCGTCGGCTGCGCCGCCATCATCGAGCACAGCTGGCACCAGCAAGCGCAAGAAAGCGACTAAGCAAAAGCGTTGAGAAAGCGCCGCCGCCGACGCCGCTGCCGCCGCTGGCTGCGAGAAAGTTGAAGAAGATGTTGGCAGCTCTGCCACGCCCACCAATAGCAACACAAACGCCACCGTCGCCGCCGCCGCCGCCGCCATTAAATTTCGCTTCAACTCGAAGCACTGGAAGCGCAAGTTAAAACAGTTTCATTTGTTGTTGTCGAAACCAACTGGAATAGAAGAAGCGCTCGCTCAGCAAGATATGAGAGCGCCAAGCGAAGAGAGCAAAGATAAGCAAATATAAGAGAGAACAATTCAAGCGAAGAGCGTAACTTTTTGGCAGGAATTAAAAGCAAGAAAAAAACCAATCAAAATTTAAAGAGAACAATTTATTCAAAATATATGAAAGCATTACATTACACAATTTAGGATGTGTATCAAATGTAAATATTAATTTAATAATGTTAATTGTATATGAAATATGCTTTACACTAAACTACACACTACACTACACGACACGACACAGTTTTCAACTCGACTCGAAATTGAAGAGCAGTTTGTTAGTTATATAATATGGGACAACTTGGATGTGTGTTAGATTTTTCATACATTTATATATTTTCTTTGAACGAAACATTACATAAATTTAAGTGAAATGTGAGGAAAATTGCGGTACATATTCTTTTGTAGCAGAATTCTGATATAATTTACATTTTTTCGTACTGTTTTTTCTTCTTCTTCTTCTAATTAGTTTAGTGTGAGACTGAAAGTGCGCCCCAAATTGTAAGAGCAACAGCTGCAACAACAATTGTATAGGCAAAAAACACACACACACATACACATACACACTTACACGTACATATATACAACATACATATATACAAATATGAAAAATGCTTTATAATTTTGTCTAGAAAAGAAAGAAAAGTAAAAAATACCTTAAAAAATATAGAATTAAACCAAAATCATCAAGGTCTTAGAAATTAAACTCATTAGCATGTAAAGAACTTTAAGCAAATCACAAAAACAAAGGTTAATTGAATTTTAAAAAGCAAAAGCGTGAAGCAAACAAAAAAAATAAAATTATAAATAAAAAATAAAAACTTAGCTATGTATAAGCAGAGAAAATAAATGTAGCAAATGCATAACTGTGTAATTGAAGTTAAATGAAGATAAGCACATGAAATGGAAAATGTATTTTTGATAAAAGAAAGAAACAAACGAAACTAATTTGTAAAAAATTTCAAAACTTTTGTTAAGATGCCAGCAAACAAAATGTCAAAAGCAAAGCAGTAAGGAAAAAACTAAAGGAAATACATACACACACACACACACTCACATATTTAGAAACTAATGTAAAATTTTTGCTAGTGTAGTGTCTCGACATACAAATAAAGCCCCAAACACCTCTACTTGATCCCAAAATATAGAAAAACGTGAAATAGTTTTATTTTTCTCTCGCCGCGCAACGCTAGGTGGCGCCACATGCAAATATGCATAAATATATATATGTTATATATAAATATCTCAGTAAGTGGTTAGAAAAACTATCAAAAAAAAGCAAATCAAATGAAAAGTAAATGAAAAAAATTTATATAAAAATTGTAAAAAAAATCTTTATTTTTATTTGAAATTGACAAAAAGAATATTAATAAAAACTCTGTATAGCTTCCATTAGTATATAGAAAGTGTGCTGTATACAAACACAACATATACATACATACACACACAAACACTCACACACACACACATACATATTTTTGAAGCTACTTCAAGTTTTGGTTTCAAGGCGAAAAAAATAAACCACAAGAAAAACAGGAAACTTTTTTGAAAAATTTTGTACATATATAAACATTTAGTTTTTAGGCATTAATTAAAGAGAGAGGAATTCGAAATGTTTTGCACTTATTGCGCCTAATTTATTTAATGCATTATTTAAAACATATTTAGTGTGTTTACAAATCGTAGAACTGAAATGCAATATGCTTACCTTAACTCAATATAATTTAATTCCTATTATTTTTAGTTGCTACTTTTTTTCACATATTTTATTTTTCGTTTGTACTTTTTACAAACTAGGCAAAAACTGTATATCATTGTAAAATAATTAACAATTGGATGGACAAGTGAACAGCATATGAAGTAAAATCTATAAGAGTTATAAATAAATAAAAATAAAAAAAATAAATCCATTAAATCTACATATATATATCATAATAACATTGTTAAAATTGTCGCAAGAACAATTAAAAAATAAAAACAAAAACGAAAAAACAAACGTAAATTAAAAGAAGAAAAAGTGAAAATTGAAGGCAGATCACGTAGTAGTACATATAAATTAATATGAAATCTAAAGAAAACATTTAAAACAATTATACATATATAAACACACATATGTTGTATAAGCTTATTAAAGAAGTAAGTGTAATCATTAACCACACAATATTATAGCACATTTCGGATTATCAAGTATATATATTTATATAAATATATATACATGCGGAAAATATCGATTATAAACCTAAATGTTAGCCCAGACGGAACCATACAGAACTAATTAATAATTATAATAATAATACAAATAATAATTATGCAAAATGTCCTAAGACATACAAATACATGTAGTTTGATGTATGTATATGGCAATTGGAAGGCAGTTTAAACAACAAACATTTAATGTAATATTGGTATAACGTAATTTTTAAAGTGAGGTACTATAAATAAAAATTATTAAATAATATAAATCATAATCGACTGGTTTTTCTCGAATTTACACTCTACTTCCGTAAACTAAGCTAAATTAAATTTTATTAAAGTCGGTGAACAATTTGTTTAAATTTTAAGTGTAACGATTTTCTTTTCAAAATTCGTAGCTTTTAACAGTTGCTCTAAAACTGTGCAATATCTGAACTACGCCTTATTTATGTTAACAGTTTTGCCCCTCATTTAACAGAGCTTCTCCACAGTTAACATCTCAGCTTAGCAACAGTTGAGTGCTTTCGTGCTTGTTAGAGATGCGTATATTCATGAATATTAGAAACAAATAAATTTAATAAATAATACTACTTATTTTAAAATATCACTTAAAATTTAACGTTCATTTAAGTTTAAATTTGTATTAAGATAGTTTAATTTGTTGCTGTTACATTGCTATTCGTGTTGTGCTTTTTGCTGCGGCTCTCGCGCAGTTTTAAGTCTCTCTCTCGCTTTTGCCTACTGTACGTTTGTGTTCTTAACATTTTTGAAATTAACTCGAACGTTAACATTGGCATTTAAAATTGCATATTTCAGTTGGAGTTCTGCTTTCCACAGAGAAGGTTCGGTTCGGTAAATTTTCGCAAATAACGTCGTGTTTTGTGCATGTGTGTGTGTGTTAACCTTTTTATACGCAGAATATTACAAAAAACACAGAGCGCAGCATTTTTGGTGTACAAGAAAAAGTGGTGCGCGAAACAGGATTTCTTCGTTGTTCCGTAAGTGCTACTTCTTCCACATCTTCTGCAGCAAAAGGTGTGTAAATAAGAATGTTTCGCCAAAAGGCAGATTCAATGTGATTTTTGCAAAAATCATAACTGTAAACAAAAGCGCGCAAAATGTATGAGTGTGTGTGTGTGCGTATGAGTGTGTTTGCTTGTGTCTAAGGGCCAACAGAGGGGGGCAGCCTTATCAGTGCGCAGTTTATGAATAGATTAATAAATTGTACAATAATCTTATTACAAAATAAAGTGAATGCAAGTGAAAGTAATTGAATTGATGCGCAACAATTTGCGCAACTTGTGCGAGAATTTTGCAATTTATTTCTGAATGAAAAGTGACAGCGGATGTGCCAATTTATATACCTTAATATTAACACAGTTATTTTATTTGTTTTTGTTAAAATTATGTGTGCTAAGAACTGAGAACATACTTGAACCTGCCCGAAAGTCTCTCTATATTAGGTCATGCGGGGCAAATACTTTCAGCAAGTGGTTGGACGGGAGCAAAAGCACACGGCGTTAGCTAAGAAAAGCAACGGACCGCAACGCCTACCCACAAATTTAACTGCATAAACAGTTTATTTTTATATTGAACAAACCAGCTGCAAGTTCAGGTTCGCCCGCACTTACAGAACTTGTAACCCTAATCACATTACATACGCATTTTACACACACATTCAGACGCATAAAGCAAAGGGGCAAAAGAGAGATAATCAGTTTACCGTTCAACACGTTTTTTGAATATTAACTTATAAAAGACAACAACATTAAACAAAACAATAACCGCCAAAAGCCAACAACAAGAACGAATAGCAATAGCAACAGCAACAAGAGAGCGCAGCACACAACGTGCTTGAAAGAGAGCGAGAGTGAGAGCCCAGAGTGTGCTCTCTGTTTGCAGCTTGCGTGGGCGCGAGAGCTGCTGAGCAAGCTTTTTTTGGACAGCTGATTATAGGCAGCATAAGAAAGTGCTAGTACGTATGTGTGCGTGTGTTTGTTTGTTGAGTGCTGCTATCCTGCTGTCAACGCAGCTGGGCCGTAAATAACAGCAGCAACAACAATAACAGCGACATCTTAACTGCTTTGTGGGCCAAAAGCAACGAGTGCCGCGTGCTGTGCGTGCTTGAGGGTTAATTAAACTCTCAACCGTATCCAAGTTGGCCCCCAAAACAATTCACTAGACCACAAGGTCTAGGTATTCAGCAGCGCCCACATTGACACACATAATTCAGCTTGTTTTTGAGTGCTGTCAAGCTGCCAAAAAAGCGAACCTGCAAAAAATTGCTTTTAGTTTGCCTAAATCAAATAATTCGAATCAAAAATAAAGAAATACAAATGCTCGAATGGGTTGACTGTGTCAATTCGCAGCACTTCGTTGCATACTATTGCAAAATAGTTTGCTGATAGATAAAAAAAATACAGTTGCAGCATTTGTTAATGAAAATGTTAAATAAATCAGAGACAAATTTAATGTTGGAATTGACTGTTAAGTAGGCTTGAAATGCTAAAATAACATTTTTATGCTTTAAAAGTCTATGTTAACTCTTGCTGTTAAACGAAATTATCAATGTTAACTGTTGCTGTTAAATTAAAATCTGGTTAACTATCGCAGCTTTGCTTGACTTAACGTAGATTAAATCAAAATTTATCAATTAAAGCTTAACAATTATTTTTTTATACGACTCAAAGCTTACAAAATATTGTTTTTAAAACTAGATTTTAGCCTGAAAATCTAGATTTGATCAAATCTGTTGCTGCACAAAGTTTTTAATAGCAAGTGTCAGCGACTCGGACATACCCTACGCAACATATTTAGCTAGGGTATCAACGCATAAAAATATTTTATGAAGATCTCGCTCTTTGATAGTTGCGTATTTTTAAAGCACTTCTAGCAGCAATTAAAAATTTGACATGGATTTTTATTTGATTATTCAGGCAGCCACAATTAAATCGTTGTATGTAAATACAATACAGTCACTATTTGCGAAACTTCCGATACATTGAAACTGAAACATGGATAAAAAGCAAAGTCAATTTACGAATACATTTTGGCTGTAACCAAATAACAACTTAAAACATGACTAAGCGCAGCCTTAAATCAAGCAGCATCAAGCTCTCAACATTAGCAGTTGTTGACTTTCTCAGCTTCCGGCGTGCCTGTGTGTGTGTGTGTGTGTGTTTGCCTGGTCCCTGTTGCTGCATATCCGGAGTGCATTTCCTGTCCAGAAACTAAATTACAAACTGCGCAATTGCTGCCATTTTGTGATGCCTGCTTCAAAGTTAATTAAAGTTTGTGGCTCAGCTAAGCAGAATTGCAAATCCTTTGGCAAATTGCGCCCTATATTAAATTTATGAATTTGCATTTATCTACTTACAGCCAAGTTGTGGCAATCAGCTCCCCAACTGCACTGCACTGTGGAACCAGCCTACGACAAGGTCGCGCTGCATAGCTTATCAACGGCAACAAGAAGAACTTTTCTGCCACTAATCGTTGCACGCACGTAAGTTGTCTGTTTACTTATTTGCTGTTCAGCTAACTAATTATATTTATTTAGCATATATATATATTTATAAATGTGTCTGTAGCTGAGGTAATGGCAAAAGCTGGTAAAGTACGCATCTGCCTCTGATTGCCTATTTGATTACTATGCAATCAGCTCTGTTTAATAATGCATATCCTGTCTGCATATCAAAAAGCGATACTCCTGCGTCTGACAGACAGAAATGCTTTAGCTTGTATTTTATGTACATTTCAAGTGCCGATTTAGAAAGAAATATATTTGAAAATTGCTTGGGTATTGAGCTGGAATATAAAGCAATGGTACTTTGTACCAGGAAATATATACCTCTTTTATTGCAAAATTAGATATCTAAGAAATATATAACTTTTGTCTTGCATTGAGGATTAACTCCATTTTAAACAATTTTCAAATTGTTAAAGCTAAATTCGTCTCTGTTGCAACCTTGAATAGATGCAAATATATAGCTTAGGTGCACATCAGCAGCAGCTAACTTTCATATAGTTCGAGTTTTTCTTCTTATACTCTTTCCAGAAGGTGAAAAAATCATATTGGCTTTGTGACAAGCTCATGCCATGCCCGTATAAACGCAATTTTGATACAATTATTAGTTGTTTTGATTAATAATTGAACAATTGAACATTAAAATCATTATTTTATTATAGCCTAGGCTATTCGATTTAATATGTATATTGTTGGCTTTTAAAAATTCCACAAATTTCAAAAATATTTTCATCACATTTTCTTTAGAAACTATTTGCAAGCAACTGCTCTAGGTAAACATTTTAAGAGTCATTAGCTAAACACTTTTAAAGTCACATTGCTTTTAATTATTTAGGTTCGCCTTGAGCTGTTTTTAATTGAAAGAAGAGCATTAGGCAGTCGGTTGCATTTACATAGAGTTGTCACACCACATGCGATAACTTTTAAACAAATAATAGCTTATTTATAGCTTATATACATATATCACGCATAGTCTATTGATCAGGTTAAATATGAACATTATGAAATTAGATAAATGCATATTTTAGATAAAATAGAATACGCTGAAACTTAGCACGCAAGTACTGAAGCAATATAATAACTAATTTTAAACATAGTTTACTTGTATTGCGTTTTAGCTTTAAGCTTTCCAATTAGTTGAGATTTAAAACACACGCTAGCTTATTTTATTGTTAATTGTCTTTTAAAAATTGAAAGTTTGATCTAATAGCTGCCACATTTAAGCATTTGACAAAGGTAAATACGCACGTGTCTGTCAACTTAAGAGACAACTGAATTACTTTAAGCTGCTTAAGTATGCTTGAGCACAGCTCACAGAAAAAAGGGTCCAGCACATTTTTGAATTATATTTGTAAATAATTCAACACTGATTTGTTTTGTGCCTTTAACACAAATTTTTCATGTTCTTATTTTTATTTTCATTATTATTTTTATATCTGGGTTACGGTTTGTTTCGCCTACAAGTGTGTACGCTGTGATAAAGAAATGCACTGCCCAGTTGCGTATACTTAATATGCTAATCAAATTTTCGTAGCAATATTCTTTGTGTGTGAGCGAATATCTCAACTGCTCTTAACTTTTGCTACATGTCTTCAACTTTTTCCATTTATGTATGTTTCTTCGAAATTGTTCTCATCCATGCACAGTGGGGCAAGTGCTTGGAAAAACAGAACCAAAATATTAATTGAAACTATGGAGAAACTAATGGAAAAACAAGCATTTATTTTATGTAATAAATATATAAAAAAAAACTCAAGTAATATTTTAGTATTAGAATATTTATTAACATGTAGAGATATATTCTCTATATATAAAACTGTTTGTCCTGACTAACTGACTAATTCACTAGCTCATCGACTGTGAGATGTTTCACACTTTTCGAAAATTCTATTTCTCTTTGCTGATAATTTTTATAAAAAAATTTGTTGGGTAAAGTTTCGGGCTCAAATTCATTTCCACACTTTTTGCAATCAACGATTCCTTGGACGACGTTTTAAGTTTTGTCTTGTTTTCAAAGCCCTTCAGAAATTCCACCATCAATACTGTCAAATTGCCGAAGAACGCTTATATGAACGGGTGGATTTAAATTGTCAACTAGGTGAAAAAGTTAAATCTAAAATTTTAAGCACAAAACTTGCCGCGGGCAAGGCCGGGAAATACCCGCTAGCTCATCATTATTATTCATATAAAAATGTTGCCTTTAGAAATATATGTATACTCATTAATTGTCCCTTAAAACTCAGCTTTGTACCACTGTGCTGTGCCACGGAAATATTTGTATTCTTTTTGTACCACGCGCCTTTGTTCGTTTCTATCCCTTGGGGCTACAAGCAATTTTCGGCTTCTCGACCTCCATGATGTGCACCACAAAAGGACCCTAACATGTTGGCCTTGTTCACACACACACACACACACACACATGCGCACACACACTTTATTCTTTTTATGTGAAATGTTGAAGCATTCGTCAATTGACCCTTGACTTTCTTCAAAGGTGTCTGCTTGCCGAGAGGCTCTCGCTTGGCTTATTGCTTTCGCTTTTTGCCCTGTCTGTGTTTTAGGACCTCGAATGATTGCATGCAATTGTTTGGCCTGTTAACTGCAGCCTTGCTAGCCCTGCCTATCCTTGGCTCTTGCCCTTTAACTGAAGAAGCCAGTCCGGGGCCGAACGGAAGCGGCTGCCACTGCCAAATGTGCAACATTTGTTTTGTGTGTGCCACATGCAGCAGACGATCTGGGTACGTGCCTTAAGTTGATTATGTTGCGCCTGTCTGGCATTTGGTTATTAAATTTTAAATGTTGTTTGTGTTTGGCAATTTTAATTCAATTAAAATTGCCGCAGTTAACAAAATGTTGGCTGCGTTTTAAAATAATTAGTTTGGAATGCCTTTCTATACCCTGTACCCAGTGCAAATGGTTAAAAAGGGTATAAGGTTTTTGTGAAAATGTATGTAACAGGCAGAGGGAAGCATATATATTCTATATATATGTGTCTGTCCGTCCGACAGTCAGTCTACCCGTCTTTCCATCCGTATGACCGCGTCGATCTTCAGAACCTATAATAGCTAGAGACTTCCTCCTAGTGTTGACGCAGTAGGAGTTTGTTCCCGATAATCGATAACTTTCCCCGTTTCTAAGCAATCGATAAATATCAATATCGATCAAATATCTTATGTTTTAAGGGCTAGATTCACCTAATTTGACATGCAGCTTCTATGCAGTATATCCAGATCAAGTATCTATCATTTTATATGCACCTCCCTTCCCGTCCCCCGGCGCGAACTGCATGTGGCATTGGTAGAAGAAGGTTCAGGGTATGCCCTAGTCGGGCATACCGTCTAGAGCACTGCTACTTGTTTTTAATGGAATTTTCAGGGCACATTTTAATATTTACATCAAGCGCATTAAAATGTGGCTATAATGCAAATGGAGCGAAAACCAACTCCATGAAGTATATCAAATATTTATACATATTTTGTGTGTATCTAAAGACTTAACAAGCTGTGAAAATATATATTTAAATTCTTAAACAGCATCGATTTACATGTCGATGGAGCTAAAGTTTCAAATAACTCTACATATATATATGTATATATATATGTGTATATATATCTATCTCGCCCTGCTGCTTGTGTGCCTTCATAAATGCGTCAGAAACAGAGAAATTTGAGCTATGGACAAAAAATTTGGCTTGTGTACAGATATTCGCACGTACTATATTAATTTTGTACTTTAATGAGAGCTTCCTTCTACATTTTCTAGAAATTGTGGATACGAGTTTTCGTAAAGCTTACATATATACATTTTGTATTGATTTAATTTTCGCATTTAAGCACAAGTACTTGTTACATTTTTACCGTCAAACTAATCTAAAACACTTGCCCTAAATTGTGTATACGCCGTGTGAACAGCTGTGCAAAGCATTTAATTAATTTGTTTAATTGGATTTAATTACCAGACGGTTGTTGGCTCTCCGCCAGTTAGGAGTAGCTCGTTAAGTCTATTTAAGCCAAACTAGTATAGCAAATTTATCAGTTGTCTGTGTGGAATGCATTTCCCTCTTTTTGCAACTCATTTCCCTGTCAGTAATTTTGTGGCTCAGCTGCCATGACCACGAGGGCGGGGCGAAACACCACATTATTATGGCATATATATGGCTGACATATAAATATATATATACACATATTTGTCATCGGCATTTGGTATGAATTGAATGTATGGGTGTGAGTGTGTGTACGTGAGTGTGAGTATGTGAATGTGTGGCACGCATTCTTAAGCATTCAAAGGCAAATCCGTGTCCCAATCCGCTTGCGACCTTCTGTCGGGGCATAAGCTGCGTATACGTAATATGTGCATGTAAATTCATCCGTTCGCTTTGCTTTTCATTATCAATGCCAATGCTGACTCTTATTGCTGTGTACGTGTGTGTGTAACTGCAAAAACTGTCATGCATAGTTTCAATGTATCTGTGTGCTCGTCTTTGTATCCGTATCTGTAAGATACTTAGCGGTTTGGCAGCGCTTTGAGCACTTGCAGCCATGAAATCGGCATATATCAGGGCGTATATGTTTTAAGAGGGCACATGACAATAGTTGTATGAAAGCATGTCAGGCTATTTAGCTTGAGATTCTTATGAAGCTGTTGCGTTTATAGGTTGTTTATTTTCTTACAGTTTATTTATGTGTATACTAAAAATTAAAGCTTTTTAAAGGTTGGAGTCTTTGAAATAGTTTGTTTATTTTTGAAAGTTATAATCTGGCTTTATAAAGCTCTGTTTTTAGACCCTTGTACATGGTATAATAATTTTGTTTTTACTAAAAATAATGTTGCAAGATTTTGATGCCAAATTGATCGAGAGGTTAGACCGAGTTATGGGAGTGGGAATTTTTGACCTATGTCTACATAGGGTATTTGAGGGTACCATTTTTACTTGAATTTTGATCAAAAATAATGTTGCCAGATTTTGATGCCAAATTGATCGAGAGGTTTGACCGAGTTATGGGGGTGGGAATTTTTGACCTATGTCTACATAGGGTATTTGAGGGTACTATTTTTACTTGAATTTCGATCAAAAATAATGTTGCCAGATTTTGATGCCAAATTGATCTAGAGGTCAAACCATGAACAAAAAGCCAAACCTCGTGGAAATCTGATGAGATTTGACCGAGTTATGGGGGTGGGAAATTTCGACCTATGTATGTCTATATAGGGTATTTGAGGGTACCATTTTCACATAAATTTTGACCAAAAATAATGTTGCCAGATTTTGATGCCAAATTGATCTAGAGGTCAAACCATGAACAAAAAGCCAAACCTCGTGGAAATCTGATGAGATTTGAACGAGTTATGGGGGTGGGAAATTTCGACCTATGTCTATATAGGGTATTTAAGGGTACCATTTTCACTTGCATTTGGGCCAAAAATAATGTTTCCAGATTTTGATGCCAAATTGATCTAGAGGTCAAACCATGAACAAAAAGCCAAACCTCGTGGAAATCTGATGAGATTTGACCGAGTTATGGGGGTGGGAAATTTTGACCTATGTCTATATAGGGTATTTGAGGGTACCATTTACACTTGAATTTTGACCAAAAATAATGTTGCCGGATTTTGATGCCGAATTGATCTAGAGGTCAAACCATGAACAAAAAGTTAAACCTCGTGGAAATCTGATGAGATTTGACCGAGTTATGGGGGTGGGAAATTTCGACCTTTGTCTATATAGGGTATTTGAGGGTACCATTTTCAATTGCATTTGGGCCAAAAATAATGTTGCCAGATTTTGATGCCAAATTGATCTAGAGGTCAAACCATGAACAAAAAGCCAAACCTCGTGGAAATCTGATGAGATTTGGCCGAGTTATGGGGGTGGGAAATTTCGACCTATGTCTATATAGGGTATTTAAGTGTACCATTTTCACTTGCATTTGGGCCAAAAATAATGTTGCCAGATTTTGATGCCAAATTGATCTAGACGTCAAACCATGAACAAAAAGCCAAACCTCGTGGAAATCTGATGAGATTTGACCGAGTTATGGGGGTGGGAAATTTCGACCTATGTCTATATAGGGTATTTAAGGGTACCATTTTCACTTGACTTTCGACCAAAAATAATGTTGCCAGATTTTGATGCCAAATTGATCTAGAGGTCAAACCATGAACAAAAAGCCAAACCTCGTGGAAATGTGATGAGATTTGACCGAGTTATGGGGGTGGGAAATTTTGACCTATGTATGTCTATATAGGGTATTTGAGGGTACCATTTTCACTTGACTTTCGACCAAAAATAATGTTGCCAGATTTTGATGCCAAATTGATCTAGAGGTCAAACCATGAACAAAAAGCCAAACCTCGTGGAAATCTGATGAGATTTGACCGAGTTATGGGGGTGGGAAATTTCGACCTATGTCTATATAGGGTATTTAAGGGTACCATTTTCAATTGCATTTGGGCCAAAAATAATGTTGCCAGATTTTGATGCCAAATCGATCTAGAGGTCAAACCATGAACAAAAAGCCAAACCTCGTGGAAATCTGATGAGATTTGACCGAGTTATGGGGGTGGGAAATTTCGACCTATGTCTATATAGGGTATTTAAGGGTACCATTTACACTTGACTTTCGACCAAAAATAATGTTGCCAGATTTTGATGCCAAATTGATCTAGAGGTCAAACCATGAACAAAAAGCCAAACCTCGTGGAAATCTGATGAGATTTGACCGAGTTATGGGGGTGGGAAATTTTGACCTATGTCTATATAGGGTATTTGAGGGTACCATTTTCACTTGACTTTCGACCAAAAATAATGTTGCCAGATTTTGATGCCAAATTGATCTAGAGGTCAAACCATGAAGAAAAAGCCAAACCTCGTGGAAATCTAATGAGATTTGACAGAGTTGGGGGGGTGGGAAATTTCGACCTATGTCTATATAGGGTATTTAAGGGTACCATTTTCACTTGCATTTGGGCCAAAAATAATGTTGCCAGATTTTGATGCCAAATTGATCTAGAGGTCAAACCATGAACAAAAAGCCAAACCTCGTGGAAATCTAATGAGATTTGGCCGAGTTATGGGGGTGGGAAATTTCGACCTATGTCTATATAGGGTATTTAAGGGTACCATTTTTACTTGCATTTGGGCCAAAAATAATGTTGCCAGATTTTGATGCCAAATTGATCTAGAGGTCAAACCATGAACAAAAAGCTAAACCTCGTGGAAATCTGATGAGATTTTACCGAGTTATGGGGGTGGGAAATTTCGACCTATGTCTATATAGGGTATTTAAGGGTACCATTTTCACATAAATTTTGACCAAAAATAATGTTGCCAGATTTTGATGCCAAATTGATCTAGAGGTCAAACCATGAACAAAAAGCCAAACCTCGTGGAAATCTGATGAGATTTGACCGAGTTATGGGGGTGGGAAATTTCGACCTATGTCTATATAGGGTATTTGAGGGTACCATTTTCACTTGCATTTGGGCCAAAAATAATGTTTCCAGATTTTGATGCCAAATTGATCTAGAGGTCAAACCATGAACAAAAAGCCAAACCTCGTGGAAATCTAATGAGATTTGGCCGAGTTATGGGGGTGGGAAATTTCGACCTATGTCTATATATGGTATTTGAGGGTACCATTTACACTTGACTTTCGACCAAAAATAATGTTGCCAGATTTTGATGCCAAATTGATCTAGAGGTCAAACCATGAAGAAAAAGCCAAACCTCGTGGAAATCTGATGAGATTTGACCGAGTTATGGGGGTGGGAAATTTTGACCTATGTCTATATAGGGTATTTGAGGGTACCATTTACACTTGAATTTTGACCAAAAATAATGTTGCCGGATTTTGATGCCGAATTGATCTAGAGGTCAAACCATGAACAAAAAGTTAAACCTCGTGGAAATCTGATGAGATTTGACCGAGTTATGGGGGTGGGAAATTTCGACCTTTGTCTATATAGGGTATTTCAGGGTACCATTTTCACTTGACTTTCGACCAAAAATAATGTTGCCAGATTTTGATGCCAAATTGATCTAGAGGTCAAACCATGAACAAAAAGCCAAACCTCGTGGAAATCTGATGAGATTTGGCCGAGTTATGCGGGTGGGAAATTTCGACCTATGTCTATATAGGGTATTTAAGAGTACCATTTTCACTTGCATTTGGGCCAAAAATAATGTTGCCAGATTTTGATGCCAAATTGATCTAGACGTCAAACCATGAACAAAAAGCCAAACCTCGTGGAAATCTGATGAGATTTTACCGAGTTATGGGGGTGGGAAATTTCGACCTATGTCTATATAGGGTATTTAAGGGTACCATTTTCACTTGACTTTCGACCAAAAATAATGTTGCCAGATTTTGATGCCAAATTGATCTAGAGGTCACACCATGAGCAAAAAGCCAAACCTCGTGGAAATCTGATGAGATTTGAACGAGTTATGGGGGTGGGAAATTTCGACCTATGTCTATATAGGGTATTTAAGGGTACCATTTTCACTTGCATTTGGGCCAAAAATAATGTTTCCAGATTTTGATGCCAAATTGATCTAGAGGTCAAACCATGAACAAAAAGCCAAACCTCGTGGAAATCTGATGAGATTTGACCGAGTTATGGGGGTGGGAAATTTTGACCTATGTCTATATAGGGTATTTACCATTTACTCTTGAATTTTGACCAAAAATAATGTTGCCGGATTTTGATGCCGAATTGATCTAGAGGTCAAACCATGAACAAAAAGTTAAACCTCGTGGAAATCTGATGAGATTTGACCGAGTTATGGGGGTGGGAAATTTCGACCTTTGTCTATATAGGGTATTTGAGGGTACCATTTTCACTTGACTTTCGACCAAAAATAATGTTGCCAGATTTTGATGCCAAATTGATCTAGAGGTCAAACCATGAACAAAAAGCCAAACCTCGTGGAAATCTGATGAGATTTGGCCGAGTTATGCGGGTGGGAAATTTCGACCTATGTCTATATAGGGTATTTAAGGGTACCATTTTCACTTGCATTTGGGCCAAAAATAATGTTGCCAGATTTTGATGCCAAATTGATCTAGACGTCAAACCATGAACAAAAAGCCAAACCTCGTGGATATCTGATGAGATTTTACCGAGTTATGGGGGTGGGAAATTTCGACCTATGTCTATATAGGGTATTTAAGGGTACCATTTTCACTTGACTTTCGACCAAAAATAATGTTGCCAGATTTTGATGCCAAATTGATCTAGAGGTCAAACCATGAACAAAAAGCCAAACCTCGTGGAAATCTGATGAGATTTGACCGAGTTATGGGGGTGGGAAATTTCGACCTATGTCTATATAGGGTATTTAAGGGTACAATTTTCACTTGCATTTGGGCCAAAAATAATGTTGCCAGATTTTGATGCCAAATCGATCTAGAGGTCAAACCATGAACAAAAAGCCAAACCTCGTGGAAATCTGATGAGATTTGACCGAGTTATGGGGGTGGGAAATTTCGACCTATGTCTATATAGGGTATTTGAGGGTACCATTTACACTTGACTTTCGACCAAAAATAATGTTGCCAGATTTTGATACCAAATTGATCTAGAGGTCAAACCATGAACAAAAAGCCAAACCTCGTGGAAATCTGATAAGATTTGACCGAGTTATGGGGGTGGGAAATTTTGACCTATGTCTATATAGGGTATTTACCATTTACTCTTGAATTTTGACCAAAAATAATGTTTCCAGATTTTGATGCCAAATTGATCTAGAGGTCAAACCATGAACAAAAAGCCAAACCTCGTGGAAATCTGATGAGATATGACCGAGTTATGGGGGTGGGAAATTTCGACCTATGTCTATATAGGGTATTTGAGGGTACCATTTTCACATAAATTTTGACCAAAAATAATGTTGCCAGATTTTGATGCCAAATTGATCTAGACGTCAAACCATGAACAAAAAGCCAAACTTCGTGGAAATCTGATGAGATTTTACCGAGTTATGGGGGTGGGAAATTTCGACCTATGTCTATATAGGGTATTTAAGGGTACCATTTTCACTTGACTTTCGACCAAAAATAATGTTTCCAGATTTTGATGCCAAATTGATCTAGAGGTCAAACCATGAACAAAAAGCCAAACCTCGTGGAAATCTGATGAGATTTGACCGAGTTATGGGGGTGGGAAATTTTGACCTATGTCTATATAGGGTATTTGAGGGTACCATTTTCACTTGACTTTCGACCAAAAATAATGTTGCCAGATTTTGATGCCAAATTGATCTAGAGGTCAAACCATGAACAAAAAGCCAAACCTCGTGGAAATCTAATGAGATTTGACAGAGTTGGGGGGGTGGGAAATTTCGACCTATGTCTATATAGGGTATTTAAGGGTACCATTTTCACTTGCATTTGGGCCAAAAATAATGTTGCCAGATTTTGATGCCAAATTGATCTAGACGTCAAACCATGAACAAAAAGCCAAACCTCGTGGAAATCTGATGAGATTTGACCGAGTTATGGGGGTGGGAAATTTTGACCTATGTCTATATAGGGTATTTGAGGGTACCATTTACACTTGAATTTTGACCAAAAATAATGTTGCCGGATTTTGATGCCGAATTGATCTAGAGGTCAAACCATGAACAAAAAGTTAAACCTCGTGGAAATCTGATGAGATTTGACCGAGTTATGGGGGTGGGAAATTTCGACCTTTGTCTATATAGGGTATTTGAGGGTACCATTTTCACTTGACTTTCGACCAAAAATAATGTTGCCAGATTTTGATGCCAAATTGATCTAGAGGTCAAACCATGAACAAAAAGCCAAACCTCGTGGAAATCTGATGAGATTTGGCCGAGTTATGCGGGTGGGAAATTTCGACCTATGTCTATATAGGGTATTTAAGGGTACCATTTTCACTTGCATTTGGGCCAAAAATAATGTTGCCAGATTTTGATGCCAAATTGATCTAGACGTCAAACCATGAACAAAAAGCCAAACCTCGTGGAAATCTGATGAGATTTTACCGAGTTATGGGGGTGGGAAATTTCGACCTATGTCTATATAGGGTATTTAAGGGTACCATTTTCACTTGACTTTCGACCAAAAATAATGTTGCCAGATTTTGATGCCAAATTGATCTAGAGGTCAAACCATGAGCAAAAAGCCAAACCTCGTGGAAATCTGATGAGATTTGGCCGAGTTATGGGGGTGGGAAATTTTGACCTATGTCTATATAGGGTATTTACCATTTACTCTTGAATTTTGACCAAAAATAATGTTGCCGGATTTTGATGCCGAATTGATCTAGAGGTCAAACCATGAACAAAAAGTTAAACCTCGTGGAAATCTGATGAGATTTGACCGAGTTATGGGGGTGGGAAATTTCGACCTTTGTCTATATAGGGTATTTGAGGGTACCATTTTCACTTGACTTTCGACCAAAAATAATGTTGCCAGATTTTGATGCCAAATTGATCTAGAGGTCAAACCATGAACAAAAAGCCAAACCTCGTGGAAATCTGATGAGATTTGGCCGAGTTATGCGGGTGGGAAATTTCGACCTATGTCTATATAGGGTATTTAAGGGTACCATTTTCACTTGCATTTGGGCCAAAAATAATGTTGCCAGATTTTGATGCCAAATTGATCTAGACGTCAAACCATGAACAAAAAGCCAAACCTCGTGGAAATCTGATGAGATTTTACCGAGTTATGGGGGTGGGAAATTTCGACCTATGTCTATATAGGGTATTTAAGGGTACCATTTTCACTTGACTTTCGACCAAAAATAATGTTTCCAGATTTTGATGCCAAATTGATCTAGAGGTCAAACCATGAACAAAAAGCCAAACCTCGTGGAAATCTGATGAGATTTTACCGAGTTATGGGGGTGGGAAATTTCGACCTATGTCTATATAGGGTATTTAAGGGTACCATTTTCACTTGACTTTCGACCAAAAATAATGTTGCCAGATTTTGATGCCAAATTGATCTAGAGGTCAAACCATGAGCAAAAAGCCAAACCTCGTGGAAATCTGATGAGATTTGACCGAGTTATGGGGGTGGGAAATTTTGACCTATGTCTATATAGGGTATTTGAGGGTACCATTTTCACTTGACTTTCGACCAAAAATAATGTTGCCAGATTTTGATGCCAAATTGATCTAGAGGTCAAACCATGAACAAAAAGCCAAACCTCGTGGAAATCTAATGAGATTTGACAGAGTTGGGGGGGTGGGAAATTTCGACCTATGTCTATATAGGGTATTTAAGGGTACCATTTTCACTTGCATTTGGGCCAAAAATAATGTTGCCAGATTTTGATGCCAAATTGATCTAGACGTCAAACCATGAACAAAAAGCCAAACCTCGTGGAAATCTGATGAGATTTGACCGAGTTATGGGGGTGGGAAATTTTGACCTATGTCTATATAGGGTATTTGAGGGTACCATTTACACTTGAATTTTGACCAAAAATAATGTTGCCGGATTTTGATGCCGAATTGATCTAGAGGTCAAACCATGAACAAAAAGTTAAACCTCGTGGAAATCTGATGAGATTTGACCGAGTTATGGGGGTGGGAAATTTCGACCTTTGTCTATATAGGGTATTTGAGGGTACCATTTTCACTTGACTTTCGACCAAAAATAATGTTGCCAGATTTTGATGCCAAATTGATCTAGAGGTCAAACCATGAACAAAAAGCCAAACCTCGTGGAAATCTGATGAGATTTGGCCGAGTTATGCGGGTGGGAAATTTCGACCTATGTCTATATAGGGTATTTAAGGGTACCATTTTCACTTGCATTTGGGCCAAAAATAATGTTGCCAGATTTTGATGCCAAATTGATCTAGACGTCAAACCATGAACAAAAAGCCAAACCTCGTGGAAATCTGATGAGATTTTACCGAGTTATGGGGGTGGGAAATTTCGACCTATGTCTATATAGGGTATTTAAGGGTACCATTTTCACTTGACTTTCGACCAAAAATAATGTTGCCAGATTTTGATGCCAAATTGATCTAGAGGTCAAACCATGAGCAAAAAGCCAAACCTCGTGGAAATCTGATGAGATTTGGCCGAGTTATGGGGGTGGGAAATTTTGACCTATGTCTATATAGGGTATTTACCATTTACTCTTGAATTTTGACCAAAAATAATGTTGCCAGATTTTGATGCCAAATTGATCTAGAGGTCAAACCATGAACAAAAAGCTAAACCTCGTGGAAATCTGATGAGATTTTACCGAGTTATGGGGGTGGGAAATTTCGACCTATGTCTATATAGCGTATTTAAGGGTACCATTTTCACTTGACTTTCGACCAAAAATAATGTTGCCAGATTTTGATGCCAAATTGATCTAGAGGTCAAACCATGAACAAAAAGCCAAACCTCGTGGAAATCTGATGAGATTTGACCGAGTTATGGGGTGGGACATTTTGACCTATGTCTATATAGGGTATTTGAGGGTACCATTTTCACATAAATTTTGACCAAAAATAATGTTGCCAGATTTTGATGCCAAATTGATCTAGACGTCAAACCATGAACAAAAAGCCAAACCTCGTGGAAATCTGATGAGATTTTACCGAGTTATGGGGGTGGGAAATTTCGACCTATGTCTATATAGGGTATTTAAGGGTACCATTTTCACTTGACTTTCGACCAAAAATAATGTTTCCAGATTTTGATGCCAAATTGATCTAGAGGTCAAACCATGAACAAAAAGCCAAACCTCGTGGAAATCTGATGAGATTTGACCGAGTTATGGGGGTGGGAAATTTTGACCTATGTCTATATAGGGTATTTGAGGGTACCATTTTCACTTGACTTTCGACCAAAAATAATGTTGCCAGATTTTGATGCCAAATTGATCTAGAGGTCAAACCATGAACAAAAAGCCAAACCTCGTGGAAATCTAATGAGATTTGACAGAGTTGGGGGGGGTGGGAAATTTCGACCTATGTCTATATAGGGTATTTAAGGGTACCATTTTCACTTGCATTTGGGCCAAAAATAATGTTGCCAGATTTTGATGCCAAATTGATCTAGACGTCAAACCATGAACAAAAAGCCAAGCCTCGTGGAAATCTGATGAGATTTGACCGAGTTATGGGGGTGGGAAATTTTGACCTATGTCTATATAGGGTATTTGAGGGTACCATTTACACTTGAATTTTGACCAAAAATAATGTTGCCGGATTTTGATGCCGAATTGATCTAGAGGTCAAACCATGAACAAAAAGTTAAACCTCGTGGAAATCTGATGAGATTTGACCGAGTTATGGGGGTGGGAAATTTCGACCTTTGTCTATATAGGGTATTTGAGGGTACCATTTTCACTTGACTTTCGACCAAAAATAATGTTGCCAGATTTTGATGCCAAATTGATCTAGAGGTCAAACCATGAACAAAAAGCCAAACCTCGTGGAAATCTGATGAGATTTGGCCGAGTTATGCGGGTGGGAAATTTCGACCTATGTCTATATAGGGTATTTAAGGGTACCATTTTCACTTGCATTTGGGCCAAAAATAATGTTGCCAGATTTTGATGCCAAATTGATCTAGACGTCAAACCATGAACAAAAAGCCAAACCTCGTGGAAATCTGATGAGATTTGACCGAGTTATGGGGGTGGGAAATTTCGACCTATGTCTATATAGGGTATTTAAGGGTACCATTTTCACTTGACTTTCGACCAAAAATAATGTTGCCAGATTTTGATGCCAAATTGATCTAGAGGTCAAACCATGAGCAAAAAGCCAAACCTCGTGGAAATCTGATGAGATTTGGCCGAGTTATGGGGGTGGGAAATTTTGACCTATGTCTATATAGGGTATTTACCATTTACTCTTGAATTTTGACCAAAAATAATGTTGCCAGATTTTGATGCCAAATTGATCTAGAGGTCAAACCATGAACAAAAAGCTAAACCTCGTGGAAATCTGATGAGATTTTACCGAGTTATGGGGGTGGGAAATTTCGACCTATGTGTATATAGCGTATTTAAGGGTACCATTTTCACTTGACTTTCGACCAAAAATAATGTTGCCAGATTTTGATGCCAAATTGATCTAGAGGTCAAACCATGAAGAAAAAGCCAAACCTCGTGGAAATCTGATGAGATTTGACCGAGTTATGGGGGTGGGAAATTTCGACCTATGTCTATATAGGGTATTTGAGGGTACCATTTTCACTTGACTTTCGACCAAAAATAATGTTGCCAGATTTTGATGGCAAATTGATCTAGAGGTCAAACTATGAACAAAAAGCCAAACCTCGTGGAAATCTGATGAGATTTGACCGAGTTATGGGGTGGGACATTTTGACCTATGTCTATATAGGGTATTTGAGGGTACCATTTTCACATAAATTTTGACCAAAAATAATGTTGCCAGATTTTGATGCCAAATTGATCTAGAGGTCAAACTATGAACAAAAAGCCAAACCTCGTGGAAATCTGATGAGATATGACCGAGTTATGGGGGTGGGAAATTTCGACCTATGTCTATATAGGGTATTTAAGGGTACCATTTTCACTTGACTTTCGACCAAAAATAATGTTGCCAGATTTTGATGCCAAATTGATCTAGAGGTCAAACCATGAGCAAAAAGCCAAACCTCGTGGAAATCTGATGAGATTTGGCCGAGTTATGGGGGTGGGAAATTTTGACCTATGTCTATATAGGGTATTTACCATTTACTCTTGAATTTTGACCAAAAATAATGTTGCCAGATTTTGATGCCAAATTGATCTAGAGGTCAAACCATGAACAAAAAGCTAAACCTCGTGGAAATCTGATGAGATTTTACCGAGTTATGGGGGTGGGAAATTTCGACCTATGTCTATATAGCGTATTTAAGGGTACCATTTTCACTTGACTTTCGACCAAAAATAATGTTGCCAGATTTTGATGCCAAATTGATCTAGAGGTCAAACCATGAACAAAAAGCCAAACCTCGTGGAAATCTGATGAGATTTGACCGAGTTATGGGGGTGGGAAATTTCGACCTATGTCTATATAGGGTATTTGAGGGTACCATTTTCACTTGACTTTCGACCAAAAATAATGTTGCCAGATTTTGATGGCAAATTGATCTAGAGGTCAAACTATGAACAAAAAGCCAAACCTCGTGGAAATCTGATGAGATTTGACCGAGTTATGGGGTGGGACATTTTGACCTATGTCTATATAGGGTATTTGAGGGTACCATTTTCACATAAATTTTGACCAAAAATAATGTTGCCAGATTTTGATGCCAAATTGATCTAGAGGTCAAACTATGAACAAAAAGCCAAACCTCGTGGAAATCTGATGAGATATGACCGAGTTATGGGGGTGGGAAATTTCGACCTATGTCTATATAGGGTATTTAAGGGTACCATTTTCACTTGACTTTCGACCAAAAATAATGTTGCCAGATTTTGATGCCAAATTGATCTAGAGGTCAAACCATGAACAAAACGCCAAACCTCGTGGAAATGTGATGAGATTTGACCGAGTTATGGGGGTGGGAAATTTTGACCTATGTCTATATAGGGTATTTGAGGGTACCATTTTCACTTGACTTTCGACCAAAAATAATGTTGCCAGATTTTGATGCCAAATTGATCTAGAGGTCAAACCATGAACAAAAAGCCAAACCTCGTGGAAATCTAATGAGATTTGACCGAGTTATGGGGGTGGGAAATTTCGACCTATGTCTATATAGGGTATTTAAGGGTACCATTTTCACTTGCATTTGGGCCAAAAATAATGTTGCCAGATTTTGATGCCAAATCGATCTAGAGGTCAAACCAGATTTTGATGCCAAATTGATCTAGAGGTCAAACCATGAACAAAAAGCCAAACCTCGTGGAAATCTGATGAGATTTGGCCGAGTTATGGGGGTGGGAAATTTCGACCTATGTCTATATAGGGTATTTAAGGGTACCATTTTCACTTGCATTTGGGCCAAAAATAATGTTGCCAGATTTTGATGCCAAATTGATCTAGAGGTCAAACCAGATTTTGATGCCAAATTGATCTAGAGGTCAAACCATGAACAAAAAGCCAAACCTCGTGGAAATCTAATGAGATTTGGCCGAGTTATGGGGGTGGGACATTTTGACCTATGTCTATGTAGGGTATTTGAGGGTACCATTTTCACTTGCATTTGGGCCAAAAATAATGTTGCCAGATTTTGATGCCAAATTGATCTAGACGTCAAACCATGAACAAAAAGCCAAACCTCGTGGAAATCTGATGAGATTTTACCGAGTTATGGGGGTGGGAAATTTCGACCTATGTCTATATAGGGTATTTAAGGGTACCATTTTCACTTGACTTTCGACCAAAAATAATGTTGCCAGATTTTGATGCCAAATTGATCTAGAGGTCAAACCAGATTTTGATGCCAAATTGATCTAGAGGTCAAACCATGAACAAAAAGCCAAATCTCGTGGAAATCTGATGAGATTTGACCGAGTTATGGGGGTGGGAAATTTCGACCTTTGTCTATATAGGGTATTTAAGGGTACCATTTTCACTTGCATTTGGGCCAAAAATAATGTTGCCAGATTTTGATGCCAAATTGATCTAGAGGTCAAACCATGAACAAAAAGCCAAACCTCGTGGAAATCTGATGAGATTTTACCGAGTTATGGGGGTGGGAAATTTCGACCTATGTCTATATAGGGTATTTAAGGGTACCATTTTCACTTGCATTTGGGCCAAAAATAATGTTGCCAGATTTTGATGCCAAATTGATCTAGAGGTCAAACCATGAACAAAAAGCCAAACCTCGTGGAAATCTGATGAGATTTGGCCGAGTTATGGGGGTGGGAAATTTCGACCTATGTCTATATAGGGTATTTAAGGGTACCATTTTCACTTGCATTTGGGCCAAAAATAATGTTGTCAGATTTTGATGCCAAATTGATCTAGAGGCGAAACCATGAACAAAAAGCCAAACCTCGTGGAAATCTGATGAGATTTGACCGAGTTATGGGGGTGGGAAATTTTGACCTATGTCTATATAGGATATTTGAGGGTACCATTTTCACTTGACTTTCGACCAAAAATAATGTTGCCAGATTTTGATGCCAAATTGATCTAGAGGTCAAACCATGAACAAAAAGCCAAACCTCGTGGAAATCTAATGAGATTTGACAGAGTTGGGGGGTGGGAAATTTCGACCTATGTCTATATAGGGTATTTAAGGGTACCATTTTCACTTGCATTTGGGCCAAAAATAATGTTGCCAGATTTTGATGCCAAATTGATCTAGAGGTCAAACCATGAACAAAAAGCCAAACCTCGTGGAAATCTAATGAGATTTGGCCGAGTTATGGGGGTGGGAAATTTCGACCTATGTCTATATAGGGTATTTAAGGGTACCATTTTCACTTGCATTTGGGCCAAAAATAATGTTGTCAGATTTTGATGCCAAATTGATCTAGAGGCGAAACCATGAACAAAAAGCCAAACCTCGTGGAAATCTGATGAGATTTGACCGAGTTATGGGGGTGGGAAATTTTGACCTATGTCTATATAGGATATTTGAGGGTACCATTTTCACTTGACTTTCGACCAAAAATAATGTTGCCAGATTTTGATGCCAAATTGATCTAGAGGTCAAACCATGAACAAAAAGCCAAACCTCGTGGAAATCTAATGAGATTTGGCCGAGTTATGGGGGTGGGAAATTTCGACCTATGTCTATATAGGGTATTTAAGGGTACCATTTTCACTTGCATTTGGGCCAAAAATAATGTTGCCAGATTTTGATGCCAAATTGATCTAGAGGTCAAACCATGAACAAAAAGCCAAACCTCGTGGAAATCTAATGAGATTTGGCCGAGTTATGGGGGTGGGAAATTTCGACCTATGTCTATATAGGGTATTTAAGGGTACCATTTTCACTTGCATTTGGGCCAAAAATAATGTTGCCAGATTTTGATGCCAAATTGATCTAGAGGTCAAACCATGAACAAAAAGCCAAACCTCGTGGAAATCTAATGAGATTTGACAGAGTTGGGGGGTGGGAAATTTCGACCTATGTCTATATAGGGTATTTAAGGGTACCATTTTCACTTGCATTTGGGCCAAAAATAATGTTGCCAGATTTTGATGCCAAATTGATCTAGAGGTCAAACCATGAACAAAAAGCCAAACCTCGTGGAAATCTAATGAGATTTGGCCGAGTTATGGGGGTGGGAAATTTCGACCTATGTCTATATAGGGTATTTAAGGGTACCATTTTCACTTGCATTTGGGCCAAAAATAATGTTGCCAGATTTTGATGCCAAATTGATCTAGAGGTCAAACCATGAACAAAAAGCCAAACCTCGTGGAAATCTGATGAGATTTGACTGAGTTGTGGGGGTGGGAAATTTCGACCTATGTCTATATAGGGTATTTAAGGGTACCATTTTCACTTGCATTTGGGCCAAAAATAATGTTGCCAGATTTTGATGCCAAATTGATCTAGAGGTCAAACCATGAACAAAAAGCCAAACCTCGTGGAAATCTAATGAGATTTGACAGAGTTGGGGGGGTGGGAAATTTCGACCTATGTCTATATAGGGTATTTAAGGGTACCATTTTCACTTGCATTTGGGCCAAAAATAATGTTGCCAGATTTTGATGCCAAATTGATCTAGAGGTCAAACCATGAACAAAAAGCCAAACCTCGTGGAAATCTAATGAGATTTGGCCGAGTTATGGGGGTGGGAAATTTCGACCTATGTCTATATAGGGTATTTAAGGGTACCATTTTCACTTGCATTTGGGCCAAAAATAATGTTGCCAGATTTTGATGCCAAATTGATCTAGAGGTCAAACCATGAACAAAAAGCCAAACCTCGTGGAAATCTGATGAGATTTGACTGAGTTGTGGGGGTGGGAAATTTTGACCGAGTTCTGGGTATGGGAATGTCAGCTTTCTAGCTCTAACGGTATGGGCTGTGCATTGATCACCAATTAGTCAGTCAGTCGTCAGTTAGTCGGGACAAACAGTTTTATATATAGAGATGATACATTGATTAAACATAGACCTTGACATGATTAAAAAAAGTTGTGTTATAAGCTCCAAAAATGGATTGAATTGTTTAAAAATGTCATAAGAATAAATCCGCCATATATTAAGCTATGTAGGTTGAGATTGTGACATAAGTTAATAGTTACATTAAAGTAACATTAAATAACTGGAAGTCGGTTTTATTTGTATTTCACAGAGCATTAACTAGTCGTTGCAGTCGACTTTCAATTTGCGTTTAATGCTCTTCCTGTTATCGCTTCCACTTATGTGCTTGTCGATTCGATTAATAAATCAGACAACAAAAAATACACGTAATGCAATTTTATTGAGCGAGAGAAAATCACATGCATTTTGTTAGTGTATTGCCAATAAAGTGTGTCCGTGTGTGTGTGTGTATTTGTTTGTATGTGTGCATTTGCCTTATCTTGTCTTTCACATCTGCATATTACGTTGTCATTTTCATTTTCGTTCTGAGTGCTTCTCTTCCACGCTCTCTCTGTCTCTCTCTCGCTCTCTCTCTCCCTCTCATGCTAGACCGTTTTGCTTATCTTTGTTTTTATTTCTGATGCATTCATTCAAATTATTCAATTTGAGTGGAATTTTACTTTGTATTCAAGAATATTTTTTTGCCCCACAATTTGCATTTCAGTGTCGACGCTCGAGGCGCGACGCTCGCGTCAGGTTGTGAACGTGAACAAAATAAATACAAATTAAATATAAATAAAACACAATAAATTTTAAATTTGTTTATTATAGTATATAGTATTCTTTGCGCGCGCGTTTTTATTTTTAGTTTGCTTCGCAAATTTTCTGTTTGTTTATTTCAATTTGCTCTTGAACAATTTGTGATTTGATTTTTTGTTGTTGCGCATAATGCGTCTACGTAGCTGTAAATATGCGACAATTGTGTTGTAAGTTGTTTGTGTGCAACTTTGTTCAAAGCCATGCAACAAATTCTTTTCTCGACTCTGTGCAGCGGCCGCAGGATGAGCCACAACAGAAACAGCAACAATGACAGCGGCGGCGGCGGCGGCGGCGACGTTGGGAGTGGCGTGGGCGCAGCTACTGCTGCAACTGCTGCAACAGCTGCTACTGGACCAACGGCCACAACACCAACAGCAACTGCTGCAGCTGCAACTGCAACAGCCGCATGTGGCGCCAATTCAAGTTCAAGTCGCCGCTTGGTTCACTTGACGGGCGGCAATCGTGGAGCAGCCATGGGCAATGTTGTTGGCTGGCTGAAGCAGGTTTCTGTTAACCCAAACCCACACTTATTTACTTGGCCAATATCCACAGTACCTGTACCTGTACCTGTACCTGTATTATGTATATGTATATGTTATGTGTGTGTCTTGTTGCACTTCCACTAGTCCAGACTCTAAGTACTCTCTCGCTGAGCTAAGCACAGCAGCTACTCAGCTCTAATTACTACACTAAAACAATACTCTCACAAACACACACACACACACACACACAGACACGCACACACACTCTAACACGCCCACACTCAAGCACTCTTTGTTGTAACGTTATCCTGCACCAGCTAATTTGAAATGCAAGCGCACTCCAACCCTCCCTCCCCCCACCCCACCCGTTGTACACCCCCTGGCACTTGTTTCCCTTTCATTTATTTATTTGAAAAGCTTTGCTGGAGCATTTTATGGTTCCATGAAATGGATACTTATCTCCAGCAGCAAAACCCATTCCAACTGCATATCACAAATAGGAAAAAAATACAAAAGAATATTTAAGAAAAAAAGTAATTTCGATAATTTATGATTTCGTTTAAGTCAACAGAATAGATGTCATAAATCTTTAACATTTTTAAATTATATTTTGTTTTCAGTTTTACATTGTATATACAATAATTAATTAATAAATAAAAATATATATAAAAGATATATCTATAATATTATTAAAATATATATTTTAAGTTAAATTGATTATAATATAATTTTATTAAATTTATTTTGTTATTTGTTTTAGTTTGTTTTAGTCGTAAAGATTTTAGCTTTTAAACATTATTAGTGTGTTTTTAACGTATTTGATAATTAATGTAAATTTTGCGTACGTTTAAAAAGATTTTATTGTTCCTATAAAAAGACTGGAAACAGAGTTTTTCGAGCTATACTTTTTCGAAAATTTCATTTAGTATTATTTATTTTGTTAAAATTGAGGTCTTCCAAGTTTTTATTTTACCGATGAATTTTAACTGGCCTAACCTTTTTTTATATTTTTTTTTTATGGTGTGATTTATTCTAGAATATTTCTTTGAATATTTTCATTCAGTTGATTCCAATTGTTTACAATTTTTAATTGCGATTCTTTAGAAAGTTTTCTTTTTTATTTTCTTGTAGCTGATGCGATTTACTAGAAGTTCTTTATAAAACATAAAAAACTTTTTTAATATATACATATATATTAATATTTTAAATGGTGATTTTTAGAAATTTTCTTAAGTTCCTTATAGATTTCTTTTGGGTTATAAGTTCTCGCGAAGTCACTTAGTTGTATCTGATGGCATTTTATTTATTATTTGTTTTTCTTAGGAGCTAACTAATTTTTGTTATTTGGAACTATTTCACCTTTGGAGCTTTTTTCATGTCGCGCCACACAATCCTTATAAAAGCCGCCTATGTATGTATTAACCATAACCTCAACAGTTAAAATTCCCAAATTGAGCTCTCCTTTGCTGTTGTTGTCAGTCGATGTTGTGTGCTCGTCGTCAGTTTTATTCGGTGTTAGATGCCAGATGTATCATTGCTTATGTACATGACACTCTATAATTTGCAGGCTTCCATTGAGGTGCGAGACGCTGGCACCCGGACGCTGTCCATGCTGCAGAGCACCAATCCGAATTTTCGCTCTCTGGACTTGTCGCTGACGCCAACGGTGTCCGTAGCCGCCTCGTCGGGCAGTGTGCCGACGACGACAAGTGCGGAGGGTTCGCTTAGTGGCTCCACAAACCTGGCTGGCATTGTCCAGGATACAGAGGATACCTGCGATACCAAATTGCTGACAAGGACACGCGCCTACGCGTCCGTCAGCCAACCGCAGAGTCCGCGGCATCGCGTGCGTGGCACACCCAACGGCCTGAACGGGCGCTCCACATCGATATCATCGCAGCTGGAGAAGACCAAAAAGCTGCTCAAGATGACCGAGGGCGAGGACAAGCCGTTGACCATTTTGCACTACAACGATGTCTACAATATCGAATCCATGGCCGAAACGGAGCCAATCGGAGGGGCTGCCCGCTTCGCCACAGCCATCAAGAGCTATGCACATCTCAATCCACTTGTTCTCTTCAGCGGTGATGCCTTCTCACCCAGCATGTGTAAGAAGTGCTTTAATCTATAATCAACTATCAGCTATTAATAGTCTTATATACATATATCTTCCCTCCCTTGCAGTGAGCACCTTTACGCAGGGCGAGCAAATGGTACCTGTGCTCAATCAAGTGGGCACACACTGCGCTGTCTTTGGCAATCATGACTTTGGTGAGTCTATAAACAGATTCAAATGTTGTTCAGTGACACGAATGACAAGAATATGCTTTACAGCTGATTAACAGCAAAGATGTAAAGACAATGTTAGGGGAAAACAAAAATGTTAGTTTAAAACATATAAGGGGTGTCTGTTAAAGCAACTGAAAGTATAGTCTGTTAAAGAGAAACAATTTAATGGGAAAAAAAAAATGTTAGTTAAAAACATATAATGAGTATCTGTTAGATTGAAAGTATAGTCTGTTAAAGAGAAACGTAGCATATCTTAGGAAGAAACATTTAAACAGCCTTTAAATAAAGTCTGATAGTCCACCCAAAGAAAGGTAAAAGAAAACAAAGGTTTATGTTAATCCTATCCCGACAAATTGTAATGTTATTGACAACATTCTGTTATCAGAGTATGTTAAAAGATTATCTAGAAACTAAGAGAAAAAATGTCAGGCTTTTTTAATATTTAATTTTCATAAGCATGTTTCAAGGAGATGTCATAAATGTTAAGGCTTATAAAATATAAAAATGTTCCATGAAAGATAATTAATAATTTCCAATTCCCATTAGATCACGGCCTGGATGTGCTGGTCAAGCTGATTAAGCAAACGGATTTCCCCTGGCTAATGTCGAATGTGGTTGACAACGAAACTGGCCGCCCGTTGGGCGGTGGCAAAATCTCCCATTTTATACTACACAATCAAATCTCGATTGGGCTAATTGGGCTCGTGGAGCGTGAATGGCTCGAAACGCTGCCCACCATCGATCCCACCGAAGTCACCTACATCGACTATGTGGAGGCTGGCAATCGTCTCGCCCGGGAGCTGCGCAACGAGGGCTGCGATCTGATAATTGCCCTCACGCACATGCGCACGCCCAACGACATCAATCTGGCCGAGAAATGCGATGGCATTGACATAATCCTTGGTGGACACGATCATGTGCGCGAGGTGACCGAAATCAATGGCAAAATGATTGTCAAATCGGGCACAGATTTCCAACAATTCTCCGTCATAACCATCGAGCGACAGGCCAACAATCGCGCTCTGTTCACCACGGATGTGCAGTGCATGGATGTGACGGCCAAAATACCAGAGGATCCCGTGCTTAAGCAGGAACTATCCAAATATGCCAGTAAGTGGGTCCATACAGGACTGAGCCATAATTATTGGGGGAAGGCCATAAAACTGGGTATATTTTAGGGAAGGTCAAGAGGTCTTGGAAATTTTACGACATTATGATTAGTAGTTAAATTCCCAGAAATACTTTTATAAAACAGGTTAATAGCTCAATTCCCGGAATTCCCAATTTCCACTTTTGCAGAATTCATCGAGAGCAAATTATCGGATGTCATGGGTATATTTGGCGTGGAGCTGGATGGTCGCTTCTCGCGTGTGCGCACCCAGGAAACCAATCTGGGCAATTGGGTGTGCGATGTCGTCTTGGCTGCGGTTGGCGCCGATGTGGTTATACTGAATGGCGGCACCTTTCGCTCGGATCGCATACATCCCGTTGGTCCGTTTACTATGGGTGATCTGGTCAATGTAATACCCATGCGTGATCCATTGATACTGCTCGAGGTGACGGGTCGTGTGCTGTGGCAGGCGCTGGAGAATGGGGTGTCCGCCTATCCCAAGCTGGAGGGTCGTTTTCCCCAGGTGGCCGGCATTAGTTTTGCCTTCGATCCGCAAGCTGCGCCCTTCAAGCGCATTGATCCCCAGCTGATGCTGGTGGGCGACGAGTATCTAAATCTGGAGCAGACCTATAAGCTGTGCGTCAAGAGCTACATATACATGGGCTGCGATGGCTATACCATGTTCAAGGATGCCAAAGTGCTCGTGAGTCTCTGTGCAAATGCCTTTAAAATATAATTACTTTAAAGCTTGTGATCTCAACTTATCCAGATGGATGACGATGCCTGTCCGGAGCTGGGCATAACGCTGCAGAATCATTTTAAGGCCATCAATTCGCGCAAATGTGGACAGAACACAAAGCATAGACAGTCGCTGGTTACGCTATCGCGTCGGCATAGCCTGGTGCAATGTCTGGACAGTCTGGATCTGGATGGTCCATCGCCCATACGCAAGCTATCGGTGGGTCATCACAACAAGTCCCTGGATCTGGCGCATGGCAACTCACAGAAGGTAAAAGGCATTTAGCATATAATCGTTAGCTTGGCTAATAATTAATCTTGATCTTTGACAGATGCTGCGTCGCGCTTCGCTGGATGATCTGGAGCAGTCCACATGCGACTTGGCGCCGCAGCTGGAGCATCGCATTGTTATGATACAGAACGAGGAGGTAAGTCACATACACCCTATATATATGTATATATCTATATATGTATATATATATTTATGTTTTTACTTACGTCTTTGTTCTCGCATGTGCCCAGCATCATCGTCAGCTGGTGTTCAAGAAGGAGACGCACATTATGAACTCAACCATAACCGAGGCGGAGGATGAGTAAAGTTCTTTGTGTTCCTTTGTTTTCATGCATTTAGTTTTCATTTTCTTTCAATTTCTTCTTCTTTTGTTTGTCTTGTAGTTACAAAGTTGATACGAGTTGTAGGGCAATTGCCGATTCGGAAAGACAGATATGAGTTAAGATAATGCAGTTAGTTTAGTTATGCATCGATGGGAATCGTCTTGTTTAGATATATACGATACGATATGTTATTTATTGCTGTTGTTACTATTATAATTATTAATTTCTCGCTTTAAGTTCCAACGATTCAAGACTTCTCTCGGCAAAAAGTAAAACCAACGCGAACTTGATATTGATATTAATATTGTATGTACCTAAAGTTTAACATAAGTTTAGACAAATTGATAAATTAAGTTGATGAAAAGATGAATGTTTTTAATATGCCTATTATTTATATATACTTATTATTTACAAGACAGCCTTAGGATTATTTAGAAAAGGAAAAAAAATCGGGACTCGCAGACATTAAGAAAACTCTTCTCAAGCCAGTTCACGAACAAAGGTTGTATCAATATTTTAAATATATTATAACTTTTATGTTCCCGTTCCCAGTCAAAACTTAGCTAGGTGTGCATGGGGCTCGGGCCAGGTAATGATGCGTGACGAAAGCAAGCAATATTTTAGAGAGCTATGCATGTGTATAGAGTATTGTATGAGAGCGTATATATTATATTTTTATGGCAACTTTTGGAGCGCTGTAATGCAACTGTTTGTAAACTGTTTGGAAAATAATGCAATCATTAACTATATATACACGAACGCGATTCTAACAAATAGTGCATGATCTACAAGATTTTTAAACAAGAAGCAACAAGAAAAAAACGTAGCATTCCTTACAAAATAATACTATAAATAAAACATAGCAACATAGCAGTGGCAGAATATTTTAAACAATTACAAATGCAATTGAATTGCCAACAAAAATAAATAATATATGATATACCATATATATATGTGTGTGTTTGTGTGCGTGCGCGAGTGTGTGTGTATGAAAAACAATAGCAACAGACCAAGCGAATTCAATTACATAAAGTTAAACAATAGAACGGACAACAGATGTTGGAATAGTTTCGTCAAGATATGCATAATAAATGTCCATGCTTTAAATACAAAGTTAACTAAATGTACAATATAGTATATACACATATATATATATATATATATATATCTCAATATAAATACATAAATAGTGTATTAACAGCAGCAGCAATAGACACTTAAGTATCTTTCGTTTGTTTCCGCATTTACCTGCAAGGTCTTTACTACTTTTCTACATTTTCGTTTTTCACATTTTCCTATTGGTTTTCTCTCTCTTCGATTTGAACTATTAAACGAGCTCAACTATTTTACCTTTGGTATTAAAACAAATAACTATTCCATTCAATATGCGATTAAGCATATTCGAACATATTGCTTTATGTAAAACATTTATTAATACAAATAAAAAATATATTGCTTCATTTGGCAAACAAATTTCCGTTTCGTTAAGGAGGAAGCACTTGGTTAGACTATGGGGGTTATGCGGGGGAGGGAGCGGGAGTTTCTTTAGGGTTAATACTAGCTTAAATGCTTTGAAACACTTTGGGGAACTTAAGGACTACTAATCAAAATGTGTTTTGTATTGTATCCATTCAATAGAACTGCAGCACCAGAGTCTTGATCGCACTGGCTATATGAAAGGCGCAATCGCGCACCTCCAGCGTATTCTTCTGTATGGCCTGCTTATCGTCGGCCTCAATGGATTTCTGCAGATTCTCGCACTCGTGCTGGATGAGTATATTCTTGCGTGTCAGCTGCTTGAGAGTCTCGCGTGTCGTTTCGCTAGCATTCGGCGGCTGTGGATGGTTAAATGGGTAAGTTTAATAGAGCTTCCAAATTGATAGACCCTGTCCCCGACTCACTAGATTGGCATAGAGAGCTATTAGTTCTGTGACAGCGCTGCGTATGCGTTCGCCATGCGGTGCTATTGATTGCTTATCGGCCTCCGTAGCCGGATGCATGGCCTGTATGAGCTCCTTGAGGCAGCGCGTAACCAAATCTGAGCGTAATTTGACCTCTTCACCAAAAGGTTTGCCATCGCCAGCCATTTGATACATGCTGGTTGTGTTGCGCACATCGTTGTTGCCCTTGGCCAAATTGTTAGCCAGACGGCGCTCATACATGCTGGCGGGTCGTTTGATAGTCGACTGATTCGACGAGGTGTTGGATGAGGCGCTGTCCGCAGCAGCTGCAGCGGCCGCAGCAGCGCCTGTGCCCTCTGGTAGCGACAGCGGCTCGTGCTCCGAGTCGGGACTGTTGAGACTCAGATCAATGCGACTAACATAAAAAATAAATCATATAAAATATAAAAACCAATATAAATAAAATGATAAACAAGCTCACAGTGGCTCATCGTAGACGCTGTTGTTCGAGGCGCTGTTGAATTTGAATTTCAGCTGCGAGTTCTCGCTGGACAATTGCTGCACCACATTCTTCAGCTGATTGATCTCGCTTTTGTATTCGTTGATCTGTTTGCGCAAAGTTTCCATTTCGTTCTGTGAGTTTGCGTTGCGCGGCGGCGTGTGCACAATGGCCTGAATATATAATAAATAAAACGAAAAAAATAAGTAAAACATAAAACAGTGAAAAGAAACAAAACTTAAAACTAGAAACAAACTTCAAACAATGGACATGATGGCAGTTAAACTACATTTTGTACATGAGCAACTAATTTTATTTAATTAGAGATCTTTGACTAGAAAAGCTTACAACTAGTTTTCGAGGGCGAGTTAGCTAATTGATGAGGTTTATAATAAGTCTGTAGATATATATCTACATATATATAGATATGAACTAGGCACTACATTGGGGTCTCAGTCTAACCGAAGCTATTGTTCAGCTTGAGTATCTTTTGGCGCATTAAGTTTACCTGCTGCGCCATGGGCGGCACCGGCGCATAGTCATCATCGCTGGCCACCGGATCGTAGATGGGCTCATCATCCGATAGATTTGGATCGTGCACGCTCTGCTCAAAGGAGCTGCTATACATGGTTGAGTTGTTGCCATAGGGCAACAGCTGCAGCGATTGTGTTGGCAGCGGCGCATCCATCGGACGCAGATTGGCCATATTCTGGCGGCGCAGCGCATCGATGAGCACATCCGTTAGCAGTCCAGCGAATTCGGCGCGATTGAAACGCGCCAGCTTCTGACGACCCTGTGGCAAGTTGAAACATCAATTAGTTGATTTGTGGCAGGCGGTCGGAGACAAGGTGCAAACCTGATTGCGCGTGGCGCTCAAAAACGGATTAGCTGGCAAAAATGGCACCGTTGCATGCTCCGCATTCAGCGTGCTGGTGGACCAAACTGACGGATAAAAAGAGCATATGATGATGGCGAAATTAATTGCTAGCGGTTGCTGCTACTCACTGGCTTCGCACTCGCGCCGATCGACCTCGTCGTACAGATCCATGACAAGCTCCTCAAACATCTTGTTGGGCACCAGCTGCAGCTTGCCGCGTGCTATTTTCAATTGTTCGCTTATGTCAGCCCCGTTTGTCTCCGGTATAATCAAATGGCGACCGCTCTAGAGGATTACAAGAGCATTAGCCCAAGATTTCATTTGTTGTTAAGCAGACTTACAGCGTGATCAGGCTTCTTGCCGCCCATAAACATAATAAGTCTATCGGTAACATCGTACATGGCGTCCAGCAAACGCTCAGCTATGGTGCTATGATTGTTGGTCTTGGCCAGCTCCAGCGGCGTCATGCCATTCCCATCCAATGCGTTGACATCGGCGCCATAGATGAGCAGCATTTCGATTTGTGATGCCTGCCCGAATTTGGCCGCCATGTGCAGCGGTGTCGAGCACTTCTCTTCGTGATAGTAGTTCGGATCGGCGCCCTGCACCAGAAAACGCAACGAGGTCTCCAGATTGCTGGTGCGCACGCTGGCATGCAGCTGTCTGCTGAGCTCCTGTTCCAGGTTGCTGCCACCGCCGCTGGAGTCGTCATCGTCCTGCAAGCTGGGCTTTAGCACAAAGTTTAGATTGACATGTTTGGCTTTAATAAAATCCGACTTGGTTGGATGCAGTGCATCCTTGGGCGTGGGCTTGCGCCAGCGTGGCACGTGCTTGCCGCCCGATGAATTTGTGCTGCCATCCAGCAGATGGTGCTCCCAGACGCTGTTGGCGCCATGTGCATTCAGCGAGTTGACAAAATTCAACACCGACGGCTCCCAGTTACCCTGCCGCAGCGACTTGACAATGGAAATGTGACGCCCGAGGCTGCGATGCACCGAGCAGCAGTCGGCGCAGAGCAGAATGCCGCGATTTATGGATGCCCATGATGGATCTGCGGAGAGAGAGATAGAGAGGTAAACAGTGCTTTGGCATAGCTTAGCCTATTCCCTTGGACTCACCCGTTGCACCGCAGTCGCCGCAGACCTCAGTTTGCAGTCGGGATTTGCTGCGCGACATTTTGCGTCTGCTGCTGCTGCTGGCACTGGCGGACGTGGGCGTGGCGCTGTGTCTGTGCTCCCCTTCTGGCGCTATAAATAACTTCTTATGCGCTTCGATTATGCTGCTGGCGAAACACATTCATGCATTTTTCACCTAAACAAGCGATAAGAGAAAATTAATTTAACGCCAAACTCCAGTGACTCAGAGTAGTGAAAAATTGTGGTGCGGCCTGTGCGCTGGCTGCTGTTAAACTAAGCGCATTAACAGCGCTAGGCCACAATCGAATCAATTATGCAAATTACTTTTAATTAAACGTAGCCGCCCAGTTGTTGCAGCACTTTTCCTGCAATCGCGGGTCAAATTTTTTCCACTGCACGGCCAGACAACACACAAGTGTACATACGCTGTTTATTTATAAACAGCGCAGTGTTGCCGAGTTGCAGTAATAAATATTATTTTTACTTAAGTTGCAATTACTTAAGCCAAACTATGTCAATAGAGCTAACGGCATGCAAGTTTAATTACTGCACGATTCGGCTTTGCTATTTTTATTCTTTTTATTTTGTAATTTAATTCATTTTCAGACAGCAGCAACATTTTCGCGACATAGCACAGTCTGGCAACGCTCTGAGATGACCATTCTGTTGTCTCGCTTGCACTACCGCAACAGCTGTTAAAGCAACAGCTGAAGCGGCCACAGTTTGATGCGTATTTCACACGCTGTATATGCACGTGCATTAATATTCCAATAAAAACTGCGTTTTAAGTGTATAGTAAATTGGCATGCAAGTGACGAATTTATATACTTCGGTGGCCTGCAATCGCACCACCGAATGCGCCGATTGGGGTCCCAGTGGCTTGATTGCTTATGGCGCATGCAATGCGGTTGCGGTGCTCGATCCTCGCGTAAGACAAACAAAAATTAAAGTGCGCATATTGTTTTTGTAAATAACTCTTTATTTTAGTACAATAAAAATTCAGCCAAAATATTGTTCACCCTGGTGGAGCACACGAAGCGCGTGAACGTAGTCAAATGGCTGGACGAGTATCAATTGCTCTCCGGCGCGGATGATGCCAACGCAGTTTTGTGGCAACTGGACAAAGCCGGCGCGAAAAAGCGCATTTTGATGAAAGGACACGAAAGCGGGGTCAATAGCGTGGATGGTGTACGCCGTCCAAGCGGCGTGTGGCTGCTGGCCACCGCTGCGGCAGACAACAGCCTCAAGTTGTGGCATCTGCAGACAAATGGCGAAATCAGTTGCATTCAAACTGTGCAGCTGGATGGCGGCTTCTGTTTTACTTTACGCCTCACCCTTCTGCCCAAAAGCGACCAAGTGCTGCTGGCCTTCAGCGCCGACGACGAAACTGTGGCCCTGTGGTCGGAACTGTCCGCTGGCAGTGGCGATGCCAGTGCGGGGCAGTTTAAGCATGTCCACAAGCTGACTGGCCACGAGGATTGGGTACGTGGCCTGGACTTTGTCTACGATGGGGATGATTTACTGCTGGCCAGCGGCTCGCAGGATAACTTTATACGTCTCTGGCGCATCGAACCGCGCACTGAGCTGCATACGTCTAAGAGCTCCGTGGATGACTCGAACCTTAATGCTGCGGACAGCAGCGAGTTACGCGTCGAGGAGAAGATTCTGCAGCTGGGCGAACAGGCCTGGTATGCAGTTACACTCGAATCAGTGCTATATGGCCACGAGGGTTGGATCTATGGCGTGCACTGGCACAAGAACGAACAGCAAGGTATGTAGTTGTATTTTGAATTCCATTCCGTTATATTAAATCTGTTCTTTTCCAGAACTACGTCTGCTATCCGCCTCCATTGACAAAACCCTAATTGTCTGGGCGCCCACAGAAATGGGCGTGTGGCTGGAACAGGTGCGCGTCGGCGAAGTTGGCGGCAATTCCATGGGCTTTTTTGGCGGCAAATTCGCACACGACGGTCGCTCCATTATGGCGCACAGCTACCAGGGCGGCTTTCACATATGGAATCAGAGCCAGGAACAGTCCCAGCTCTGGACGTCCAACGTGATTGTGGGCGGCCATTATGGCGAAGTGCGCGATTTGGCCTGGGAGCATGAGGGCGCCTATTTGATGACTGTCTCAGCGGATCAAACGACACGTCTGCATGCGCCCTGGCTTCAGGCAGACAAATCGACCACGTGGCACGAACTGGCGCGTCCCCAGGTGCACGGCTACGATATGCAGACGCTGGCGCTGCTCTCACGCTATAAATTTGCCAGCGGTGCGGAGGAGAAAATAGTACGCACATTCCAAGCGCCAGCGAATTTCATAGAGAACTTTCGACACATCAGCGGACTGGCAAATGATGCAGCAGGCGACGCTCTGCTGGACTGTGAGTAGCCACAATATTTAATTACTATTTACATATTACTTGGGGATATTTATTTGAAAGAGCTTTTAGAAATATGTCCCTTTATAGAAAACCATTTGTTGCATTCAAATGCAACTGAAAATTGACTTTTCCAAGATTCCGTTCTTTTGTGCTTTCCCACTTGTGTGAAACACAAGGGTAAAAAAAAAAAGAAAATTCGTAATTTTTTACAAATTCGCAAACTTTAGAAGTTTTGTTTACTTTGTTGTTAAAAAGTTGAGAAGAATATCTATTGTTGGATGGTAAATGTGATTGAAAGATTATGGAAAATTAATGTTAAGCGGCAGTTTGGAGAATGTTCGAGAGTTCCATGCATATGAAATTGACTCTGCTGATCGAAATGATTGTGCAGGACTTGCTGGGAGTTAAGGCAGTATGAAGAGAGCTTAGGAAAATAAGGAACCAAAGGAGAATGATTGGATAACGTTGGATAAACGGATGGCATATAGGATTAAATATAAAGATAATTAAAAAGTCACCAATAAGTGAATATAAAGAAAGGAAAAGTCGAAAATAAGGAACTGGGATAGGATAACTCGCATCGCAATGAAGGAGATACCGGGAAAACGTTTTATTCAAGCACAACATATTGTTGTTATATTAGACACTATTGATGAAGGAGCAGGATTTATGTTTTATAAATCGGCCCGTATAGCTTAAGAAATCGATGTTACTTTAATGAGGCTGAGCTTCCTGTTGTTCCAGTAGAAGGCCTTGCGAGGAATGGGAGAAATACTTGGAAACTCATTTAATTATGCTTATTATGCTCTGCACCATCAGCTCTGCCCAAAGGCGCTTCGGTACCATCGCTGGGACTGTCCAACAAGGCCGTGTACAAAGTGGAAACAGCTGCTGATACGAGCTCGACAGCCAAGGATGAGTATCCGGATAACTACTTTGTGCCCATAACACTGCAAACGCCGCCACAGGAGGAGACACTGATGCAGAACACATTATGGCCGGAATTGCAAAAGCTGTACGGACACGGCTATGAGCTCTATGCGCTGGCAGCCACGCCCGACGGCCAAATGCTGGCATCCACTTGTCGCGCCAGCAATGCGGAGCATGCACAGATTATACTCTGGTGAGTGGGGTTTGGTCGCCAACTGCTGCCTGATTGAGATATGTATATGTGCTTACATGCGTGGAGTCTTGCAGGAATACGACCAACTGGAAGCAGCTGCAGAAGCTGCCCGGCCATCAGTTGACCGTCACACAGTTGCGTTTCTCGCCAGATGCGCGTTACTTGCTCTCCGTTTCCCGTGATCGCCGCTGGTCCCTCTACGAGCGCGAACAGCCCGCGGAGCCGCTCAGCAGCTATGCGCTGGTGGCCAACACGGACAAGACAAACGGAGTGCATACGCGCATCATTTGGTCCTGTGACTGGTCGCACGATGGCAAATACTTTGCGACGAGCTCACGCGATGGCAAAGTCGTCGCCTGGACACGGACAGAGCAGCCCGAGGCGACAAGTTCCCTGAATGGCTGGCAAGCAGCTGGCACGCTGGAGCTAAAGAACGAGTCCATAACAGCTGTTAGCTTTGCGCCGCACTACCTGAACGGGCAGGATGGGGTCTATGTGCTGGCGCTGGGCACAGAGAGCGGCATCATAAAGATATATCGGTTCAACAAGGGACAATGGCAGCTGAGCTGCGATCTAAACAATGAGTGAGTGCCGGCAATTGTGGAAAGAAACCAATTCTCGACTAATATATATGTATGTATGTGTATATATCATTTGCAGTTGTGCACATCACCTGACAGTGAAGCGTTTGCAGTTCCGACCGGGTCAGCAGCTGCAGTTGGCCAGCTGTGGCGATGATCATTTGGTGCGAATCTACGACATTTCGTTAACATAAAATATAAGTCGGGTTCATTCATTAAACAGTCAACAAGTCAATTATTTGCTGTTGTCGTTGTTGTTGTTGTTGTTGTTGTTGTTGTTGTTGTTGTTATAAGTTTTCAACGTTTAATTAGACTTTTGTTATAGTCAGACGGTTTCCCCCAGTCTATATCTTATCTGAGCACATGTAATTGGCCATGTTTCGCTTGGTTGCACCAGTTCAATGAGTTCATTACTGTCTGCTTCTGGTGTTTTCGCGCGCTGATAACACGGCATATTGAACTCCTAATTAACTGGTTAGAAATTTATTGCACACCCTTTGGACTATTTAAGTGACATTGCAGTCACAGTCAAATCATAGTCTTGTCCAAGCCGTCGTCCCGAAATGAAAGCCGCTATTATCATAACTTTGATTGCTCTGGTGGGTAGCAGTGTTGCCCTCAGTCTCGAACGTGCCGGTCCGCCGGCCAAGGTTAAGCCAGCTTCCGCCAAATTCGATGCCAGCAAGTATGATCACATCGTGGCCGAGGTGCGTCCGGCGGGTCAGAAGGACTTGGTGATCATGGAGGCCCATCATTCCGATGCATCGTATGCCGAGGAGCGGCCACAGCAACAGCAGGTTGACATTCAGATCAAGCAGAAGCAGCCGGAGCAACAGAAGACTCAGCATGTTGAGCTTGATATTAAGCATCAGCACTCGAACCTGGTGTCAGATCATATGGATGTCGAGTTCGGCCATCAGCAGGCGGAGCCCCACCATCATGTCCAGCTCGATATCAAGAAACAGGAGCAGAGGCCACAGCATGTTGATGTTGAGATCAAGCAGCAGGATCAGAAGCAACAGCATGTCGAGATTGAATTCAAGCAGCAGCAGCAGCAGCAGGATCCCCAACATTTTAATGTCGAGATCAAGCAGCAGGATCCGAGGCCACAGCATGTGGAGATCGAGATCAAGCAGCAGCAGCAGCAGAAGCCCCAACACATCGAGTTCGACATCAAGCACACGCAGTCGAGGCCACATCACATGGAACTGGAACTGGCGCAAGTGCAGCCGCACAAGGAGCACCCCGAATCGCAGCACGTGCAATTGATGCTTTAAGTGCTGGGCAGAATGCCATAAATTATACAAATATACCCAGACATATAGACATATAAATGCTTGTATATATATATAATTACTTATATATATATATATATCTATATTATATATCTATAATTATGAGAGCGCAATTTTCTTTTTAGTGTATATATATATATATTAAGAATTGTGCGCCGCACGCGGTGCAGTCGTCTCGCGGCGTGTCGGCCGCAGTTTGCAATTTCCGCTCTGTTGGAAAATTTCGTGAAAAGCTGTGAAAAGCTGTGAAAACTGTGCAAACTGTTAGAACGTCTGCATACTTATGGGCGTCGTTCGCTTAGCCACGTGCCATTGCTGACCGCAACTTGCAATTTCCGTGCAGCAAGTGACTTTATGATTGCCTTGCCTTTTGCTGGCATCAACTCTGCTGCTGTCCCCTCTTCTGCCTTTGTTCGAGAGCTATGCGACGCGGTTAATTGGCTTTGGCCAACGGCAATTGCCTCTTGCATCTTTCTTTGACACTTTAATTATGTTTCGCTGCATTCGCACAGCTTCCAGCTGCTGGCCAACTAGTTTTAGAGCCAAAGTCAATGAACTCGTCCGCCCCAAACGGATAAAACGCTCGCGCATTGTTGTTAGCCAGGACCTCGCCTCGCACAATGGCCAGGCCCAAAAGTTAACCTATTGAATTGCATTTAGGCCACTTGTCTGTACAATACAACATTTGTATTCCGGTTTTTTTTTTCTATTTTGGATTTTCTCTTCTTTTTTTTCCTGCAGCTGCTGCCAAACAATAGCCCTGAGCCGCCATTGCTATGGCGCAACATGCGTTTCCGTTTCCGCTGAAAGTTGCATAAAACTTTTGTTTAACTTGCATTGTAGTTTAACGTACATTTTTTTTCTTGATTCCACATTTGTTATTGCTGCCTGTCGTGTTGTTTTTTTTTCTCATATTTCTTCTGCCTTTTCCTTTTTGATCCCGTTGTTGTTTTTGTTTTTCGGGTGCAAATTTTTGCATTTCATAAGTTTCAATTGCGCACAAGTTGCTGACAGCAGCAGCAGCAGCAGCCACACGGAACTCGTTGCCGATCCCCGTCGAGCTGTTGGCCATAACATGTGTAAACAGGCCAAACCAAAAAAAAAAACCTTTCTCTGTGCCATCTACCAGTAGCATCCGACAGCATTCATATATGTGTGTCAGTAGTCGACTGTGCAGTGGCTGCGCTTTTCCTCTGCTTTCCATACTTTTTGTTTGACTTTCAGTGAATGCCCGTCCCTATTATACCCTCACATTAACAGCTTGTTTGTTGAGGGGGCATAGTAGCAAGCATTCCTTACCGTTTAATTATCGGAAAAGTTAATAGATTGGTGCTTAACCTTTAGTTAATTCAGCATTTGTCAATTAATTCACATTAATAATAATATTAATAACAGAGATTCTTTAGAATCGAATATAATGATTATATTATATTTATAATATTAGAGAGAAAAGGTTGTGTGTGTGACCATGAATAAAATGTGGGAGAGGAAGAGAGAAGGCGGGAGTTCAAAAAGTGAGTTGATATTAAGGACCAAGCAGAAGAAACAGAAAGAGTACGAGAGAGAAAGAGAGAAGGAGAGATCAGGATGAAGAAAGAAGGGAGATTTAGAGTGGGATAGAGAAGTCGAGAAAAATTATAAGATAAGGAGAGTAAAAGAGAAAAAGAAAAAGAAAGAGAGAGATAGATAAAGAATGTTAAAGGTAGAGAGACAGTAAAAGGAAAATGAATGAATAAAGAGAGAACGTCGAAATCATATCAGTTATTAAAAAAAAAGACAGGTGTCGATAAGAAAAATATTAAAAACATGTTTTAAAAATAAAAAAAGGGTATATTTTATATGAAGGTACACTGCCGATTACTTGAGTACATGAAAATCGCATAGAAGGGCAGTCAGCTTATAAAAAAGAGAGACAGAGAGAGAGCGAGAGTTGGCGAGAGTTGGCGAGAGTTTCAAAGGCAAATAAGCCAGAATACCATAGAAAACCTTTAGAATTGTCAGTCCTCAATGCAAGGCGACAATAAATTAGTTGTTTTAAGTATTTGCTGACAACGAACTCACCTGATATGCCCCTTTTGCGTGTAACATTACAATCATGTGCAAAAACATTTAACAGGGCATCCATTAGTCGTTCATTCTGTATTGGCATAAATCTTATTGGTATTTTCGTTGTTGAAGAATTTTTGTTAGCTGGCAGCCGTTAGCGAGCTCGCATATGTTGCACGCATATTTCCGTTACGTTTGGCTGCGTGCAACAAAGAACGCGCTGCCCGTCCGTGATTTGTGCATTTCCGTATTTAGCATAGCGGAACGTGCGACCGTGCGAACGTGCGTGATGTCCGGCTGCGGTCGCTGTGTAACCCACTCGAACTGGCCTGGCTTAGCCTGGGCTCGGCCTCGCCTGGCCCTTTCGGCCATGCCAATGGCGACACATACCCAATTGATGCGGTGTTGGCCTAGTTTCGCCGCGCGCCTAACGCGTAACTTAAAGCGACAATTGATTAAGTTAACAATTGGTGTTGGGGCAAGAGAAATAAAAAAAGAGTTGCAATCAAAACTTTTTTGGTTGTCTGCGAAGCCCAAGAGCAAAGCGTTCAAAGTTTTTCAATTACCTGACCGCTGGGCCACATCCGATTGCCTTCTGACCACCAAGTCGCTAGTCGAACAAATTTCAAAATTTTTGCTGTAGTTTTCTGTTTGTTCTATTAAAACAAGGCTAACAACATGGCTAACAAGCAGCAAAGCCAACAACAACTGTGCCAGCCACAAAGCCAAACAGCGGCTTTTTGCGCGGCTGAGCAACAGCACTAGCAAATTTAACAAGACAGCGAAAGTAGAAAGTGGCAAGTGGCAAGTGGAGAGTGGAGAGTGGCAAGTGCAAAGTTTCCTGCTGCCTTCAAAGTTATGAGTTTGCCTCTGCATGGCAAACGTTGTGGATTTTGATGATGATGAATATTGTAATATAAACTTCCAAGATGAGTTTATTAAATGCTTCTCATGGGCTTTTTCTATTACAGGTTTTCGCTTTTGCCTCCTACTTAAAATTTCTTATTAGATTCTTGCTAAAACCAAATAGATGCATTAAGAGGAGGTGTGTGACTGCATAAACTATATGTAATATATGTATTCATGATTTAGATAGCTATATGTGTTTCTTCAACTTAATATGCATAATTTCAGGGTGTGTGTATTTATAAGGACCTATTGGCTTCTCTCTTTATAACTTAAGCTCTCCTGCTTTATATTTTTATAAATTGTCCTTTTACTTTTACTACACTGATTCACTTTCACATACATAAATTCCCTTACATATTCCCGAGAAAGTCAGACAAGCTCGCTCTTAAACGCTTCTTTCCTTTAATAGAAATCGCCTTTCTATGTGATTCTCAAAAAATTCAAGTAAGGCTTGCAAATTTAAGTGTGTTTAAAGCATATACATTTTGTGTACACAATGTTTGAATTCCAAATTCTTATTTTGATCCATAAATTTCGACTGTGTCCGAAATTTGACACCGTTCACAAAAAGTTCGCCGCAGTTAGCTAGAGCCCGACTGCAGAAGCGGAAGCAGAAGCTTTATATCCTTAAAATCCTTTGACTTTATAGCTTAATTCCCGTGGCTAACTGGCGTGCCTTAATTGTTTTCCAATTAGCGTGCTGCAAAAACTTTAAAGTTCATTAAGTTGCGCGGTTTTTTGCTGCACCAACGCCAGCAACAGCCAGAGCGCCAACGCCTGCGCCAACGTGGCGTATGATGAATTTTTAATTACGCGTGCACAAAACACAAGCAAAAAACTGTTCGCAAATTGTAACTAGCAAGAAAAGAAAAACAAATCAAACACGCAGAACGAATGTAATTTTTTTTGTTGCTGCTGCTGCTCCTGCTTTATCTGTCTGTGCAAAGTAAACAGTGTCTGAAAAAAAATTGAAAAAAGTGTTGTTGGCATGACTGCAACAGCGGCTTCAATTGTTGGCCAAATGCCAGCGGCCGAGAGCTGAGCCACGTTAATTACACAAAACAAACGGAGGTGCGGCATGGGCGTGGCATGATGTTGCGCTTAGGCATGCGGCCAAAAATATATAAAAAAATCTCACACACTTTTGCCATGCACTTGACAATGAATTGAAATGGAAACTGTTCAAGTCTCAATGACACTAGTCGAAAGTGGCCAAAGAGTGTGGCTATAAAAGCTGTTAACTAATATTGCTGCTAAATTGCAGTTGGTTGGCGCAAGCTTTGAGCTTTCGTTGAGTTTAATTCTCTGCAAGCTGTCACTTTAAAAGCTTTTTGCAGTTTAAAAGCTCTGTTTAATATATGCTTTATTTAAGTGCAGTCTTTGAGCTGCAGTACTATTTTAAAGCTTTCTCTCTGAATAATAAGGAAGCATAACTAAGAATGCTTTAAGAACTTAAGCATTTAATGAGACTAGTTGAAAGGGGACAAATCGTGGGCTTTAAAAGCTATAAAGTAATATTGGTGATAAATTGCATGTGAGGCAAGCTTCGAGCTGTCGTTAGGTTTAATTCTCTGCATTCTATTTGGCTTTAAAAAGATCTTTATATTTGTATAATGCTTTATTTAAGTGCAAGCTTTAAGCTTTTAATTTTAAATTAATTTAATTAAACGAGAATAAAATTAGTGGACTAAAGCATTTTGCCTAAAGCTTTCAGTTGCTTTTAGGAAAAAATCTTAATTTAATGACACTAGCTGATGTTTTAGCTTTTAAAGCTTTTGAAAGCTTTTCCTTAGAATTCTAAAGGAGTCTACTTAAAGATTTCAGGGGCTTTCAAGGGCTTAAGCATCATCTAATGACACTAGCTATAAGTTCCCAAGGACTGAGCTATAAATTGAATTTAATCAATAAAAGCTTTTAGTTGTGTTTAAAGCACAAGCGCAGCTAATTGAATTGCCATCAAACGCGTTCAAAATTCGTTAACGATGAATGTCATTGTCACTTAACAATAAAAAAAATTATGTTTTTCAATTTATTGATTTTTGAAGCAGCACATATTAAAGTGCCGCCGTTGAGCTTAACAATTGCATTGTAAATATTCCCATTGAGTGCAGTTGTCATTGCAATTGTTGTTCTCATTATTGTTGTTGCTATTATTGTTGTTGTTGTTGTTGTGTGCGTGCACGCGATTTGATTGTTTTAAGCACAAAATGCTTCACTCTGTGTTTGTTTATTTGTATAGTATTTTTTATTTTATTCTGATTGCAAGCGTAAATGCAAATGTTGAACGAAAAAAAAAGAGACCGCAAATGCAAACGGCGTAAATCGCGCATTGTCAACATCAACATCATTATCATTAACAACATCATCATCTGGATAGGCAGGAGTGCAAAGGGGGGAGGGAAGGGGGAGGGCGTGGTAGTCATGTTGATGATATCAACCTCAGTGGTCAGCCGGTTTTCGAGCTGCTGATTTTTACGATGGCCATCACGTTGGCCCGAAGCATTTTTCAACATTTACAATTTCCCTTATTGGTTGCATATTCGTTTCTTCATTTTCATTTTCCATTTTCCATTTGGCTCTTTTTTTATTATTTGTAAATGCATTTCCATGTCAAGCTTGCATCTGTATGGCGCGGTAACTTCTGCTGCGCTTTAATATTCATATAAATATATATATATATATATATATATGTATGTACATATATATATGCATATATATATTTGCATAAATTCTTTTTGATATTGCTAAGGGAATTTGTTTTGTGTTCAAGCACTTGTGAAAAGCTAAGCATGAGCGAAAGTTCAAATACTGAGAAAATTTTATAAAATGCGTTCTTTGATACACAGCAAGTGGCATAAATGAAATTTATAAAATTCTCTGCTTTGCAGTTTCCTTGAGGAATTAGTTGTTAATTATCGTATTTAATTTGACAATAAAATGCTGCTCTACTGTCTCCTACTGTTCGTTGCATTTGGCTATAAAAAGGTGCTTAACTTTAGGCCAATTCTAATATTAATTCATTTTAATATTGTCATTTTATTATGAGCATAGGATGTCTATATCCATACAATATATTCATATACTAGCCTGGCATTCGAACTCGGATCCTCGTTAAACCTAAATAGGATATTGAATTCATTTATATTTAAATTTCTTTCAGAAGAGATTACAGACATCTCTTCAACATCTGACGGAAATTATATATTGCTAGACAGAAAATGATTTATGCCAAAGTGTGATTAGGTCGACCTCAAATAACAGATATTAACTTGGGTTATTTAATGTAATTTGCATATAGTTAAAATCTGTTATATTAGGCATTCATTTCGTTCCAATTTCAGTAGTTAAATAGCATAAATTTGGCATGCAATTTCTAAAATTCAAAATTTGTTGACTCCAACTAATATGCATCAGGGCTATATTCGTTTAGATCTGATATGCAGTTGCTCGCATGTCAAATGCAAAAGCCGATATGAATAAATGAGGGCGGGGCATTATTTAATTATGCAGGCACCTGAGCTAAATATGGATGGCAGCAAGCATTTAGCAAGTAGTTTATTTTAATGCCAAAATGGATGATTAATTTACTTAAATTGTTCAGCTGAGAGCCGAGAGAATTCTGTTGGCCATTGTCGTTGATGTGGTTAGCCTGTTGCTTGTCATAGTTGTTGTTTTTGTTGTTGTTGATGTTGTTGCTGCTGATGGCCAACTACAAAGCAGCTGAGATAAGCTGTCAGGCCCAGCGCTGGCGAACGCGGCGTATGCGTAATTTCATCAACTGGCACTTAAATCAACTTAGAGCTTGATGAAATTAGAAGCCATGGGCGAGCGGAAAGGTGGTCAGAGGGTAGAGGGGAGAGTGCTTTAAACAACTTAAAGTTAATTTTGTGCATTTTCGATTCGCATGCCAAAGCTGCGGATGTGGAGCATGATAAATTCTTGTGCTCAACAACTAAGCAAGCCAGCTAGATAAGTGAGTGTGCTTGTGTGTGTGTGTGTGTGTGCGTTAGAGTGTGTGTACATTATGCTTTGGGGCTGGAAAAACTTTGAAGCCACAACTTTGCGCGGCGACATTTCCTCTTGGGTCTTGACGCAAATTATGCGGCTGGCAAAACAGGCAGCAGGCAGCTGGCAGCAGGCGGCACCTGCGACCCGCCAGTCGCTCTGCATCCTGGCTCCTGCATCCGTCCTCCTTTCTCAACCCCTCCCCCCGCCCGCTCTTGTGCCTTGAACCGTGCACTCGTAAGTGAGCGATGGCTGTTGTTGTCTTCGCCTCGGCTGTCATATTATGCTCGCCATGTAATTTGTATGCCGGCAGCCGTTGTAATTTATGTATTGCCAAAACATATCCATCAATCGGCAAACTGCTGTAAATTGTTATCACATGCCCGACGCCTGAGTGCACATAATCAACACAATTAGTTGGCATTAACGTGGGCATTTATTTGCCGAATAAAAAAATAATAATAATTCGATTTGTACAATTGTAATTATGCAGCATTTGTGGCCTGATTACGAATTGTACAAAATTTGTATGCTGTTGTGGGAAAGAGCTCGTTTTGTTGTAGTTTTTGTTGCTGCTCGTTTAGCTACTTGCCAAATAAATAAAATGCTTTACTATTTCGCCTTTTAAAGAAACAAGCGTTAAATAAACTTGCCACAAGAATTGATTTACTGTTGTTTAAATTTAGCTGACCTTTCAGTGGATATTCAGTATAAATAGCAGTGCATTTGTTTTGAGTGGCAGCGTTTTATTTATCAAAGCAGATTTTTCAATTAAGTAAACAACGCATCGAATGCAATATGCATGCACTTCTCTACATTCGCTGCAATATTGCAACATTGCAACTGCAACATGATGTCAAAGTTCAAATGATGAGTTCATCAAATGTCGTCGCGCACACAAAGCGACACTAGAAACAAAGCGCAAATACACTCAACGACAGACAACTCAAGTGCATTGTCTGCAGCAGTATGTGTGTGTGTGTCTGAGTGCGTGTGTGTGAGTGTGTGTGTGTGTGGCAAACATAAACGCAGCATGACGCCCCTGTTGCACAATGTAGTACAACAATTTGGCTTGCAGCTGGCAAATTTAATAAAGTTGCTGAAACAAGAGACATGTGAGTTTTCGGTGAATGGTAAGGCGAAAAATCAGTGCCCGCTGCGATAATTGTTTGCATTTTAATTCTAACATAGAAATTCTGCGGGGCATGGCTGAGAACTTACTGTAAAGCTCTCTTCTATTTTCATGTTTTCTCGTTCCTTTAACAAAAGTTGTTTATTACTTTTTTTAAAATTGTGCTCATGTAGTGAAAAGTAAGTGTGTTTTTCACTACCTTTCTTTTTGCAACTGGGCTACGGTAACGTTTTTCGCTGCGCTGCTTTTGTGTCGCAGACAAATGCCTCTGGTGTCGCATGTTGCACTTGATGATGTGTCTATGTCAGGGCTGTGGGGCACGAGCCTCGCTGTCCGACCGTCAGCTACACTCATTTGACCATAAACTAGCTTTGTAGAGCCACAATCAGCCAACGGTTGGTGCAACAACTCTTCGAGCTGGCTGTAGAATGCTGACTCCCGACTGTTGCCTGCCGACTGTTGCCTGCTGCCTGCTGATTGTTCCCTGTTGTTTGTGCCAACTGTCAAATGTTGCCGGGATGCGCTTTAGTTAAAGCGTTGCCCATTGTCATTGCACCTGTGCAGGGCTTAATCCTTTCCCTCTGTGCAGGTGTGTGCGTGCCGATAAGTGTGTGTGTGTGTGTGTGTGTGTGTGTGTGTCTGTGTGTGTTAACGATAGCGGAAGTGCACTTAATTTAATTAATATGCTTCTAATTGCGTAGTGCTGCAAGCTACTACTAAACAGTTTATTTGCCTTAGTTGCATGCAACTGCAGCAATTCATTAACGTAGTTTGCACAAATATCACTTGAGCTAAGAGCTCCCCATCCCATAGGATGAGCCAACACTTCAGGCTGATTGTTGTACCAATAAGAATGTGCATTAAAAAGTATTTATATCTTACTAGCGGGTACTATTTTCACATGAATTCTGACCAAGAAATATGTTGCCAAATTTAGATGCCAAATCTTGTGGAAATCTGATGAGATTTGACCAAATTATGGGAGTGGGAAATTTTGAGCTATGTTTAGATTCATGGGTAATACGTATGTGTATTACGAATACGAGGAAATGCATATATTTAGAATTTAGAAAAAGATTTAATGAGAAATAGAGAAAAAAAGTGTGAAAAAGAGTGAATGTAAGAGAAAGGGAGATGATGAGAGAAAGAGAGATAGAGACAGTGAGGGAGGGAGAAAAAGAGAAAGGGTGTAAGACATATAGATAAAGATAGACGTAGATGAAGAGAGATTGAGAAAGAGAGTGTGAAAAGAGAAAAGATCAGAGAGAGACAGAGAAGTTCTTCTACTGCCTTTATTTCCCGTCGATTCGCATGGAATATGTATCTAATTTGCATTGTCTATATTCCCTAAAGCATAAATTCGAAATATTCCTAAATGTTAGAATAGTATTTCTCCATGTAACATAGGAACTTGGAATGTTTTGGAAGTGTCAAAACATAAAAATCACAATATATATTCAATGAACCAACACAACTATAAAAGCAACTTGTAAGTTATACCAAAGGACAAGCCCCAGTCAAAGGCGCAGCTCCAAAGCTATAACCATATGCCCTCCGCAAGCAGTATTCAAGCACGGCGTTCAACATGTCCTCTGGCTCATCCAATATTGATCCCAGCGAATTCAACGAGCCCAATGTCGATGTCCTGGAGTCGCCCACTCGTGTATCGCATATAGCACAAGATTCTGAAACTGAATTGCAAAGAACATCGTCGCGATCATCCCATCAGCGGGGCTCCAATGGGCATGGCCATGGGCGTAGGTTACGTCAGCGCGTGGTGGCGCCACCTATTGGCAATCAGTGTCGCATCTGGATATACCAACCCATGTACGAGCCACATCCGAATAGACACGCCCTGAATCGCATTATATTCTCAATAGCACGAGCTCTGCGCACACGACGCTCGGTGCCGGCTCATCCGGGCCATCGTCCAGGCGTTATATACAGACGGAATGCGGACTTGATAACAATAGATGTTGAGAGGGAGTAAGTGCATCTGATCCAAATTGAATATAATATAGTCTAACTCAGCTAGTTAACTTACCCATGTGCTTGTCTAGCATGGCGAGTGAGTTTTATTCAAGATCCAGACGCATATATGCTAATAACAGCAACACTTGAATTTAGGCTTGAATTGAAGGCAGTTATAAAAAAAAAGAAAAAATTATTGGACAGTATATAAAGTAATCAAATTTCAATAAGCAGCGATTTCGGGGGGTTTCATATGTCAAGGTCGATATCATGTAAGTACAGAAGAGCTTACAAATTATCCTCAAGGATAATGCCGCAAGTTCCAGAAATATCGATTAATTCTCCCATTTTTTTCGGCGTTGTGTTTCAGTTGTGTGCGTTTGTCCAATATCGCTTTGTTATCGCTTTCGTATCTTCCGACGAACAGAATGTGGCTGAAATTTGTGTTCGCTCGGGGAGATAGAAAATGCGCGGCATCTGGGAGCACATTTACCTGGGACATGGAAAGGCCTGTCGAAGAGATATATATATATATATTTTAATAATTAATGCATAAACATTTCTGTTTAAAGATTTAAAGATTATCTTGTTGAGTGCTATCGTCAAGGAAGTTAAAAAGGCGATACCAGCATCTTTTCATTTCTGTCTATTGCCAAATAATTGATTAAACACTCTGCATACACTTGAAAATATTTGCCAGTATTTGTGCCGAAGTCGCTGTCAAATTTAACAAACAGAATTTGTCAACCAAGAAGCATAGCTCAGCAATCTCTTCAATTTATGTTTAAATTCTTAGGGCTGTAATTTGATTTTTATTTGTACTAATTGGTATTACAAATTGCTGCCTCCAATCGGATGTTCTTTCAGACATTTGACATATATTTGTCAGATTGGATTACAACAAGTTGCGCTGCATACCGAGTGTTCATTTCTTGTCGCTCGTCAAATCAGTCAGGCATTGTTTAATCGAGCTAATTAGCTGCCACATGAGGCATCTGTTGGACAAATCAAACGAACAACAGCCCGGCACTTGCCTCATGTGGCACACACAATATCAATTATTCAATTAGAAATTCTAAGCTTGGGTTGCCATGGTAATAAACATAATTCCCTTGCACATTATTTTGTAATTTGAAAAGCAGCTTTTTCTAGCATTTCGAGTTACTTAACTAATGTACACAGTTTACGACTATAGCACAAATGTGGAAATGGCTTTTGGAGGCGCTGTCGAAGCCATTAAAAGTTATTGCTGTTAATAACCAATTAAAGTGCAAAAGTAAACATCAATTATCAGGCATGGTATGCTGTTCAGTGTAAAAGCTGAACTTTCCGCTGCACCATGCAACTTTTGCTGTAACAGCCACAATGTGTGCAGCGAGAATTTCTATATACATATGTATACCATATATATGCACATATATTTCTAGTCGCATTCTATAAGTAATATTGCATGTGGCATGTTTGAAATTTATGCACATTGTTGCGTAACATATGGCTGTGGTCCTGTGTGTGCCACTGGCTGTGGCATAAGTAATCAAGCTGGGCCCCAAAAAAAACGAAAATGCGGCAACTAAGTACTATTGGCCATTTACTGGGCCAACTTGCTGTGTGCAACTGCCAAGGAAATGCATGCAAAATGTTTTACAACTCCTTAAAAGTTGGTTGTGTGTGTGTTTGTTGTCTGTGTGTCTTAAGCTGCTCTAAGTAAGATGGCAATATATAAACATTTACCTGGTATAGGAAGTGTACCTTGTCTGTCCATAGCACTGTGGCGCATATGCAGATTTTCTATGGCACAAATAACTGGTTCAAATAAATTATATTATATTTGAGACTCTATTCACTTAACTTGACATAAATTATATTTGAGGCAATCAAACGTAACATATTCTTGCTCCTTTATATTATTTTATGCAATGCATTTCACTAAAAACGTGAAATATGTTATCTATGTCAGCTCAGGTTAACAGCTGTTATCTTAACATATACAGTTAACATTTAAACATTTCAAATATATGATTATTCTCTACCGGGCTCTGTTTATTTACAGAACTTGTCTAAAACTACATTTGTGGCAAAGAAAAGCAACGTTTTCGCTTCTTTTTTGCTTATTTATTTATTATAATTTATTTCATAGCATTTTACAAGATAACATTTTATACTTGACAATATATTTAAAAAGGAAACGCTTATTTTTTGAAGCAAGGTATGCAAATTTATTGTTTAAGTCATGCATATTAGTCATTTAAACCAAAATCATTCTGTTTATTGCTTAAAGCATTTGCGAACTACCAAAAATGTGAAGTTTTGTTATCTATGTGAATTCATTTTAGCAGCTGTTATCTTAACATATAGAGTTAACATTTTAGTCTTACCCAACACTGCAGTTAAGGTTATTTGGCGTATGTTAATGCACATTATCATTATTTTTGGCGCTATTAAAAGCTTTAATTTTGCCCATAGTGCATAGTATATGCGGCTAACTGTTCGTTTGTGTCTAGAACATTTTGCATAGGTTACACCTTGAGGCGTTCTCTCAAACGACTGCACTTTAAAATTGTACAAGTATCTAAATGATATGCTCGTATCTGCAAGTGTCTCTTGAATTGCTTAGATTTTGCATGCTTGTTGCCTTAATTGACATGCAATGAGAATTGGTAGCCTACTGTAACCTGCCTTTACCTTCTGGTTGCCCCGCCTTTCAGCGCCCTTGAGCAAACTTTGCTTGTGCTTAAACAAGTGCTTTTTGTGTAATTTTTGGACAGTTATTTTATTTCTTCGCCTTTACTTTCGGGGGCCAAACAAACTTTTGCAGCAGCAGCAAGTTAAACACGCTAAGGACACAAATTGTCAAGGTGCCTCCTCAACTTGAACATCACAGGCCAAGCGGCAGCAGCGTACACTGCTCGAAAATGAGTGCTTTTGACATTTATTCTAGTGTACTTTATGGCGCATATATACGAACTTTTCAAGTTACGCATACGCCCCGTGTGCGCGTGTGTGTGTGCCGAAATGGCAAAAACTTTTGCCAAACGCTGCGTCTCACAACGAACCACACGAAAAATTATGATAAAATGATTATATTCATTTTCATAAAAGCCCAAGGTGATCTTTTGTGCGCCTAAGCAAAGGTCCAGGTAAAAAGTAGTAATAGTGCTTGAAATGTGTACTAAATGCAAAAATAGTCGAATAGGTAACTAAATGGATCATTTAATAGAGAAATGTGTATATCCCAATTAGATATATTACATTTTATATCATATTTAGTACTATTTCGTTCCTTAATGACTTAAATAATGGCAAACTTTTCTGTTTTTCGATATAACTTGCTCAAACTCAGCTGGTACGAAGTTCAGCTCAAAAAAGTATTTTTAAAGGAATTTCTAAGCCAAATGTTTTTAAGTGTATTGGAGCTGCGACTTGGTGAAAATGGCCTTACTTTCTTGTTTAAACTTTTGATTTTTAAAAGCCCTTTTCAACCCTAAGCATTATAAATACGTCAAAGGATGCTTAAATATATACATATATATATATATATATATATATATATATATATATATATATATATATATATATATATATATATATATATAATATAAATACTTTTTTCTCTTATATTCTTTTGATATCTAAATACAACTTCAAACTGTTAGCTTAAGAAATACGTCAAAGGATGCCAACAAATATATATTAATTTTATTAATTAGGCGACACCCTTCTCCGGCGGGCATTTACTATCCGACCATTATGAATCATGGACATACACATTGCAGTCGTTTTAGGCCTCACCGGTCGCAGTCCATCTATGAGAGCTTTTACTGTACATATATGCATATGTGAAAAAATTAACCTCTTTGCAATCTTAGTATTGGGTCATCAATCAGTGAATCCTTGAACCCCTTAAAAAGTTTTGATTATATTTATAATATTCCCATTAATAAGAAGAGTATTAATAACATAATAGTTTACCAATTCGTATTGTCCATATCGTAGTCTGTATTTCGTAATTGATATCTCATTATTTATTTGCTTTAAAACTCACTCCAATTGCCAGCTCGTGTGGGATGGATATTCATTGCATTTGAGTCCACTGATGACTGTGAATTTAAGCCCAGCTGCCTTTACATTTGCCTCATTTCCTGCTTTCAAGTAAACATATCAATTTAAGTGCTGAAATTTCCAGCTCAGTTCTCCTTGGCAACTGATCGAAAATAAAAATATGCATACGACTGTGAACTTTTACCTGTTCACATGCCACATTCGTGTCGACATGGAAATGTCTGAGTGTGCGTGTGTGTATGTGTTTGCATTCCATTGGAGTACACGGAAATTGCAAGACCAGAAAAGCAGAAAACCCAAAAAACCTGTAAAAAACCAGGCAAATGGAGCGCGTTTGCATCTGCTTGGACGATTGCTGACAACAGCTGCCAGCATATCCGCATCTGACGCATCCGGCTGTGTCCTGTCCTGTCCTGTCCTGACGACAGTTGATGAGTATCTGGTGTCGGCATAATTGACGACAAACAGTCACAGTTTGCGGTTAATTAGTTGCAGCATTGCTGCCACAACTTGCCGCACAGATTGCACAGGTGCAACATCTGCAACTGCAAGTGGACACCGCACTGAAATACTCTGCCCTGATTCTTTATGTTGCACGCTGCAACATTTGCTTGCCGCACAATAAAAACCAAAAATTCAATTAATTTGTGAATAAACGCAAATTGAATTGCGTTGCCGTTGACGTTGCCTTTTGTATGCACCTCTCTCCCATCCCACACAGTCCCCCCTCCACCCCTTCTGCCCCTCCCTACTGGTGCCATTTGCCTCTTGCTGCATAATTGCCAGTGACATGGCCGCACTTGCACTTGGTTTGGCGCTGCGCTGGCGTGGAGCATGTCGACGCCATCTTTGACGGCTTCTTAATTAAAAGACTGTCAATCTGTGTGCATCTGTGTGTATGTGTGTGTATGCATTTGCCGGGCAGAACAACCAAACAGCCAGGATATAGGCAGCCATACAGTCAGCCATCCAGCTGGCAGGAGGCAACGAGCCTGTCACTGCCTGCCCCGTTGCAGCATCCGGGAGTGCTATTGTTAGCATCAAGTCAAGCGCGTGGCAAGCTGGCAAAAAAAAAGAAGAAGAAGCAGAAGAGGAACACAAAATCACACAGCATCAGTCACAGAAGTTGTATGGAGGGGGAGGGAGAGGGGCTGTAGAAGGATCAGCGGGAGCTGTGTGGCAATGCAACTGCACTTCACTTATAAACAGGAAAGAAGCCGAGAAAAACCGGGATACAGAGTGTGAAAGTGCTTTAGGCGCAGCAACAATGACTTGGATATACCCTGTAATTATTTGGAAAGTTGTAGGATGTAGTAGTTGGATGTGTACAAAAGGTAAAGCACTCCTTTAAGGTGACTCCGGGAGGAGATCATGGTAGGCTCACCTCGAAAATCTTACGACTGGACCCTCCTGTTAGACTCTTTTGGCAGGCGCTTCGGGTAGGCTCTTCTGGTAGTTCCTTTTGCAGGCCCTTTTGGTCGATGACACTAGTAGGCCCTCTAGGTTGACTCACCTGGTAGGTCTACCTGGTAAAAAGCTATAAGTCCCTACTGGTAGACCCTCTTAGTAGACTCTCCCGGTAAACTCTCCTGGTAGACACTACCGGTAGGGCCCGCTGTGGACCATTATAGTAAGGTCTCCTAGATCCTCCTTGGCTAGATGCTCCTGGTGGACTCTTGGCAGGCCCTTCGGTTAGGTCCTCTTGGTGGGACATCCTGGTAGAATATTCTGGCGGGGCCACCAAGAAGGTGGTATACCCTTCTATCAGACCCTTCGCGTAGGTTCTCCTGATAGGCTAACTAGGGGTCCCCCTCCTGGTAGGCCAGGTAGTTCCTGCCGGATGGCCCTTCTGGTAGGCCATCTTCGTAGCCCATACTTGTAGGCTTTTTTTCCCCAGACCCTGCTAGTTGGAAGTTTTTGTAGGTCCTCCTGGGCGGCTCCTGTTAGACCCTCCTAATAGCCCACCCGGTAGGCCTTTCTGGTACAATCTTCTGCTTGATTCTTCTAGATGCCAATCGGGTAGACCCTTTCAAAAGTGCTTGCATTAAGACCCTCCCCATAGGTCCCGCTGATAGATCATTATGTCTCCTCAATTTAAAGTAAAGGCTTGAGCTATTGCCTTTATATTTACCTTTATAGAAGCCTTCAACTGAGTAAATATACAAGCCTTGTCTATCATATCGTTTCGCTTTCAATAATTTCCAAGCGTGAGTTTTGCATATCTGACCTTTGACATTATTTTATTATTATTTATTCTGACAGTTGCTGCGATCGATAAGAAAATCGAATGTGTATGTTTATATAGATACTTTCTTTAAACAGTTGCAAGCCCATAAACAAGTCTTGAAAACCCGTTTTCTTTGTTTGTTGTTTTTGGGTTTTGTAGGGTATAAAAATGCAGAAAAAATGACTTATAAAACGCATTTGCAGTAAAGGGAAAAGCAGCACGACGACAAACACGCACACATGCACACACAATACAAGTGCCGCTCATTGACAGCGCGCTGACGTGATGTATTTATGCCTCTGTATGTGTGTGTGTGTGTGTGTGTGTGCGTGCATGAGAATGTTTGATGTTGCATGCTTTTAGGCGCTGATGTTGCTACGATATGGCAGCAGGCAGGCAGTCTGAAAGGTTGCCGGTGCAGGCAGCAGGCGTGACTGCAACGACAGCTTCAACGTTCAACTTCAACGTGCCACAAATATCAATATACACGCGGCAGCTCCAAAGTTGCCACAGGAATGACAGGACGCGTCTGTATCCTGACCGAGCGTCTTGAACACGTTTCGCACGTAACTCAAGTGCTGTAGTTGCCCCCTGCCCCCTGCCCCCTGCCCCGTGCTCCCTGCAATCCGCTGCTGTCGTCAGCAAGTTTGTGTGTGTGTGTGTGTGTTTTTTCTTTCTTCTTCTTTTGCCTGATTTACCGCACGGATACTCGTATATTTGTCGTTTTCAACGTAATTTGCATATTATTTACAATCGCAGCGGGCAAAGTTTTAAGGCATCTTTCACACCTGCTGGCCAAACACCTCACTCACACACACACACACACATACACATAAAGACTGGCAAACATTTTAACGCCCTGCTGATGATGACTGCCGCCTGCACTTGCATTTCCCCCCCCTCCAAGTATCCGGCAGCTTGCAGTCGCGCCGCAAAAATATATTTTTAAAGTTTTTGACATAGTTTTTTGTGGCGTTGCTCCAGCTGCTCCACGCCCACTTAGGCACGCCCCAACGCAGACACAGTTCGAAGTGCACGGCGGGCTAATGAGCTGAATTGTAGTCGCAGTTGCAGTTGTTGCACTTGTTGTTGTTCTTCTTGCCGTGCAGCGGAAGTTGCGCGTAATGCACTCGCCCATACATTTTTTATCAACTTGCCGCACCTGCCACAGTTGCCGCACTTTAAGTGGACACAAAAGGCATTGGCGGTAGGTGTCGCCGCGAGTAGTTCCTAATACACTCGTGAGTGGTTCGGCTCAGGTGGTTTGTATGCTTACGTACATATCCTGTGCGGCATTGCATAATGAGCTAGAAAATAATTAATTTTAATTAATTGCTCTACGGTTGGAGACAGTTTCTCATTATTAAGAGAATAACCAACTGCGGACTGGGAGAACATGCAAATAAATTTAATGTTAAATGTAAAAATAGAAATTATATGTAATACATTTTTTTATAGTATTTATTGCTTATTTGGAATATGGCACAGTGAAAATGGGACCTTGGCAAGGAATCTGTATCTTAGTCAAGAAAATCTGTAAATAATAAAGATGAAATGGGAAAGATTTTAAATGGAGTATTAAGAGTAATAAGAAAGTTAATAGTAAGCACTTAGATAAACGACATGGAAATCTTTTTTTTAAAATAGTTTTAGCATTTTTGTTTGCTTTATTTCCATTTAACTGATATTATGGAAACAACTTTAATTAAACTTATATGAATACTTAGAATATCACTTATTCTACTTTTAAGTCCAACATTAAAATTGACAAGGGTTGGGTGATTATATAAACCGATCTGAGAGATCGATTGGATGAAGCTCCGCAATCTTCTACGCATTCGGACTCCTCCAATTCTACGTCTCTTTAGAAGGCGCCTAGCCAGACGATTTGGATGATTTCTAATTAGTTAATAGTAAGGACTTAAACAAACGACATGGAAATTGTTAGCTGAAAGCACTTGCAAATATATTGAAAATTCGTTTGAATACTACTTATTTGATATGCTCTACGCCCGAATTCATAGCATACTTTGCAGCGTTTCATTTCGATTTTATTATTATTTTTTTTTTTTTGGTTGAACTGTGGCATAAATTAGTTGACTTAACGCTAAATTTAAGTTTTATGTGCTATTTTTGTGGTGGCTTTTATTGTTTTTCTTTCGTTTTTCCGTACTTTCCAATTCAGTCATTTCCATATCAATAACAGTGGGCGGTCAAAGGCCAGCGGGCGGTCGGGGGCGGGGGCGGGGGCGGGGGCGAGAGCGAGGGAGGTCAGCGGCAGTAGCTGCGGCAGCCTCACTAAAATCGCATTTGGCTCCGGGATTATTTGCTATAATTCATGCTGTCAATGCAAATTGAAATTGTGTCACGCAGTCAACTCAGCCGAGGCAGCCGCCCCTCGCCCCTCCGACGACCCCTCGACCCGAGTTTGCGTTCCAGTTCCAGTTGCCCCTCCCGCCTCGGCCCCCAACAAATTTCCATTTCTCGTTAGTTCTTTTTTTGCATTTTTCTTCCTTTATTATTCCTATATTCTTTATTTTTTTTTTATGTCTTTTTGGTGTCACCGCAATTGTTGCCCAGCGCCCAGTTGTGGGACATAAGAAGAAAAAAACGTAGCGTTCGCTGGCAAAATCTCAAAACACAAATGGATTTTTAAATTACCCTCGTGACACTCGAAAAAAAAATACAGTCTAAAATAATTTCGTTTGTATCTTTTTTTTTTCGACGGTGCTTTGAATTATCTGCGACTGCATTCGGCTGCAGTTGGTGGAATTGAACCGAATAGTCGTGAATATCTTTGCGTATTCGTATTTATGTGCTGAATAAATGCGTGTCCTTTGGCATCAGCTATGCATAGGGCCACGTACTCTCAAGCGCGTGGAGGACGTTTAACAATTTTCCTTTTATTTTCATTTTAACCATAGAAAGCTGAAGTGAATGCTGGTCCTTTGCCTGCGCTTTTTGCTGCCAGTGTTGAGTTATGTTTCTTGTGCCCTGCCCGGCTATTCAGATGCAGTCAAGCGGCTGGCAAGTTTAGCCAACACTCCCCTCGGTCACTCGCCCATTTGCCCACTCTACCCCCCCCCCCCCTGGATTTTAGTTTTAAAGCTCTGACTTGGCCTCCCCTGGAATTCATTTCGCTTGCAGGCGCCACTTGCATAAACCAAATGCAATGTCAACCAATTTCACTTGCTCTATCCCCTGGCAGTATTGATATTTAAGCAGCAACGACACAGGCTGCAGCAAAGGCATATAACAATTGGCTTAGACGGGCAGAGTGCAGTGTAGAAACTGATTAAATTGAAGCTTTCAGCTTGAAGAGAGCCCTATTTCATGAGCATAATGCAATAAAGGGGCTTAGAGATTAAATCATTGGAGCTTTAATTTTTAGTGTCAAATGCTTGCGTGTTCGAAGCCTTTTAATTGAAGCTTTTAGATTGAAGAGAGAATAGTTGTATGGGCTTAATTCAATAAGACACTTAGAGCTTTAATTTGTAGACTTACATTCTTGCTTAAAGATTAAAGCTTTTTAATTGAAGTCTCTAACTTAAAAAAAACTTGCCATATTCATTAGAGCTTTGATTCTTACAGATTTTTCAGCTCGAAGCTAGTTAAATGAACTCAATGCAATAAAAATGTTAAAGCTCTGATAATTAGAGCGAGCTTTAACGCATTGGGTCAAATGCTTGTTGTCAGCTCGAAAAGCTTTCGGTTTCATATAACTCACTGCATTGGGACTCGCTTAAAGCTTGACTTAAATCTAATTTGAAGTGCGTAAAGCTTGAAATTTGCCTGATTATTGCCGCTTGTCGCTAGAGCTTTAATTCAGCTTCATTACATTTATAATATTTATGTAATATTTATATATTTAAATGCATATCTTTGAAGTAAGCCAAGCTGCAAGTCGCTTAAAGCTTATATTAAAGCTATTTTTTAGTGCGTATTGCTTAAAATTGGCCAGATTGTTGCCGCTAGCGCTTTCAGCTGTAAGTCGGCTGGAGCTTTAAGTTATTTTTGTTGCATTATCTCAGCCTAAGAGCTAAATGCTTGTTGCCAGCTCGAAAAGCTTTCAGTTTATATTAAAGCTACTTCGTAGTGCGTTAAGCTTGAAATTGGCCTAATAATTTCCTTAAGAGCTTTTAGCTTTAAGTCAGCTTAATCGCATTTGAAAACTTTAACGTGCTCCAGCTTTAAGTCAACATTTTCAAAGTGCAAAGGATAATTGAGAAATTGAATTTCAAAGAATTAAATGCGAACTAGAATTTTTTTCTCTCACTTTTTTGTTAGCTAAAATTTTAAAAGCTTTCTTTACAAAAGTGTGTTAATTAAGTGCCTCATTAGACTTAAGCATTGCAAACGCTGCAATGTGTGGCACATACGCCCGACAGAGAGAGAGGGGGCGGGGGGGAGAGGAGTGCGTGGCAGGAAGGGCAGCGGATTCGCTGTTTGTTTAATGCCAGCGCTAAGTAATTGGAAAGCTGATAAACAGGCAACTTGACAGCGGGCAGAACTTAAATTTATTACCACAAAAAATAGAGTGCAAAAGAAAGTTGGTCCAACTAGCCGATAGGGCAGGGGGGAAAGGGGGGCGATGAAAAGAATCAACACACAAACAGCTGTTAAATTATTCCAAATCAATGAATTGAAAGCCAAACTGAATGCAATTAATCAAACGTGAGGGGCCAATGTCAATTGCATGCAGCAAACACACACACACACACACACATACACACACATACAGGCACACACACACTCACACGTTCACAAACCGCAAAGACAACAACAGCAGGCAGGCACCAACCGACATGTCCTGCCCCCTCTTGACCTCCTGCCCCTTGGTCAACACTTTCTTGACCTGCCCAATGGCAACAACAATCCTACAGCTTGGCTAATCTATAAATTTTACACACGTGAGAGAACAGCTCATGTGTGTGCGTGTGTGCGTGTGTGTGGTCCTTTAGGCCATGGCTACGTGTTTACTGTAACACATGCAATTTGTTGGCCCTGCTTGCTGCCAAAATGTTGTAGTTCTGGTTAACAGATGTCTGTGCAGCTATTTGTGTGTGCGTGTGTGTGTGTGTGCCTGCGGTGTGTGCCACGTGCAGCAGAGCTGGCTAAAATAGCATTAGTTAATTTAAATAATTTAAGAAATTGTAATTGAAATCGAACACCAAATTACGTGCGGCCCTGATTAATGAGCTGAAATGTGGTTCCTAAGGGAACGAACCACATGCACACACAAAGTGTGTATTTTGATTGAATATTTAATAATCGCACGAGTAATTAGCTGTCATAACTATCTATTTAATAATTAAATTTAACTGAAGGCAGGGAACGTTTCGAATTTCGGTTGAGTAACATCGAAATACGGCAGTTTGTGGAGGACTACTTTTCAGTGCATTTTTCAGCAGTATCTCAAATTAATTTTTGGTATTTTTTAGATTAACACAATAGTTTTATTGTTCTTTATATTTTAAAGCATTTTGTTACTTGTTTCTAAATTCCAGCTGTGTTCAAATTTTAACGACTAAAATAGTTTTGCAACACTTTTGTGCTTGTAAACATTTTAACGGCCAGCAAGAATGTTGTGCAACATATGCATCTAACTGCAATCTACTGTAGTTGTTGTATTAATCTAGCCACTCTGTAATCTACCACACTCTACGCTAGCTATGTAAATTACTTTTTATTATACATATGTAGGATACGGGCTTACCACACATCTTCCATTAAAAAGTTCTGAATTCATAAGTCTTCACGATGTGCATGTTAATAAAAGTTTTTGTTGCCGGCAACAATGTTCCGCAGCATATTGTTAACTTCGGATAAGCTGTACACTAAAGTTTTGTGTACAAAAACTTTGTAAAGCCGCTTATATTTTGCACTTACCCAAACGATTTTGCTTTGTTGTTTTTAATTAATAAGTTTTTCTTATAGTTTTTAAAACAGCTTAAGCACTTCGACACTTTTTATACAGATATTTTCTAAAAGAAATATTTTAAATTATGCGTATTTTTGACTGCCCGCAACAATGTTGCGCAACATTTGCGATTTTAGTCAGCTTAATTTTGTTTCCCTTATTCTGCAGTTCTTAAAAAAATACTTATCAATTTAGTTTTTAATTTTAAAAATAGAAGACGTTTTCTTTTTATATTTGTTTTATTATATTTTTTGTTTCGATCTGAAACAAATGTCAAAAAAATGCACTCAAGAGCAATTATGCTGTGTTACACCAACGTTTTGTTGCTCACAATTTCACCAACAGCCAAATTCACCACTCGCCTGTAGTGGTGGTGGTGGTTTAGTGCTGATGGTGGTTATGTTGCCAGACGTCTGCTGCTCGCTAGCTACTGCACGTTACGTTACGTTAGTTTACGTTGTGTCTTCGAGCCGTTTGGACGTGTGAGCGCTTTGCCTGAGCGCCTTACCAACTAGCTGCGCTACGCGTGCGCGCGCCCTTAGCAAAACCAAAAGCAAAAGCAAATACAACAATAATAACAGCAGCAGTCACAACAACAACAAGCACAGCACTTCTTGTACAGTGGCCATAAAACATAAGAAGGCAGCGACGCCGTCAAATTACCGGTTTTGTTGTCTGCGCTGTGAATTTTAGCGCGGCGGCTGCGTCGCGTCGCAGTCGCATTCGCAGTTTGCAAATAATTGCACGTTTTTGTCGACTTTTGTTGTTGCTGTTGAGCGTTAAAAATCAAGTTGGAAAAGTGCGTTGGCTTTACGGCTTTTCACAGCGCCGCGAAAAGTCGCTAACAAAAGAAGGCTTACAAAAATATTGTAAAAATAATAAGTATGCAGACAGCGCGCTGCGCATAAATATACCAGAAAAATCAAGTGTAAAGTGAATGCAAGTGTTAAAATTAATATTTTGCAATATCAAAAAAATATTTTAAAGCCATACTATACGTGTTTGTTTGTGTGCGTGCCATAAATATCACAAATATATATATATATAAATGTATGAATATGTATAAATATTAATATTAATAATAATGCCCGCAATCTGCATTGTTTTAAGGGCATTTATTATTGTTGTTGTTGGCGTCTAAAGCGGATTATTTGCAGCAGCGCGTTAAAATACAAACAAAAGCAAACAAAAGCCCGTAAGTTTTACCATTAACCTGTCTGCTTCTGTGTGCGTGCGCGTGCGAGAGTGTGTGTGTGTCTGTGCGTGTGTATGTGTGTGGTCGCCATGTTGTTGCATCAAAATGGAATTTTAGCCTGAACCTGGCTCTCGTGCTGCGCGTATTCACAACAAACAAATTGAAATCCAAAAAACACAAAACATAAATTTTAAATTATAGTTTTTTTTTCTTTTTGTGCTTTATGTTAGATATATTTTTTTTAGCTGAGCAGCAAAACTGAATTTTCGGCCACTTTTTTGCACATTTCGCAGCTTTGAATTGCAACATTTCAGATTTGTTTTCAATTTGGCCGAGTGTCAAAAGCTAAGCACATTAATTATACACTAGATTGTGTTTTTTAATTAATTTTTCAGCAATTTTAAGCGCCTTATACCATTAGGTATTAAAACACATTACTTTATCAATAGTTTGTAAGACCAAATATCAGCTAAGGCCGCAATACATTTTTGCTTCTAAGCAGCTGGTAATATAAAATATTATTAATATTATATTATATTAATTTTTGAGCAGTTTAGTTAATTAAATATGTATCTGTTAAAATGGTTAACACATTACGCTTTCAGCTTAATATCAGTAAAGAGTCCCGCTTAATTATTTTTATGACAATTATTTTTATGCAGGCAGAAGGAAGCATTTCCGACTCCATAAAGTATATATATTTTTGGTCAGCATCTAGCCGAGTCGATATTGCTATGTCCGTGTATTTGTCCCTCCGTCCATTTTTCCCTCCGTCCGTATGTATAAACGCGTCGAACTCCGAACCTATAGGAGCTAGAATCTTGGACGTAGATCCTATTGGTGCCCGCTCAGTACGAGTGTGTTTCCGATAACCGATAACATGCCCCGTTTTCAAGCAATCGATAAAAATCGATATCGAAATCCTGTTTTTTGAGCAAATCTCTTTGGTTTTAATCGCTAGATTCACCAAATTTTACATTTAGCTTCTTGAATAGTATATACAGATCAAGTATGTTTTATTTCATAGCGTAATACTTATAAGTAGCTTTTTAGAAATAATATTAGTTTATAGCCAAATCCAAGACTTTTTCAGCAGCGTACAGAGCTTGGCAGTCATAATAAACCCAGCTTGTTTTACAGCATATGTCAAATATAAGTTAAAAGCCTAGTTCAAGCCCGTTTTAGTATTTTGAAAGACCGTTCGAAGCCTAACCTATTTCTTCTTTGCGACAAATTACACTTTCAGGCAAAATGTCAGCTACTTCCGAGAAGCTCGCTTCTTTCTCTCCGCTTAACTCTTCCCTAAGCTCTTGCATCTATTTTTGGTTAATTTAGCTAACTGTTGCTTCTATGGCTTCGAGAAGCTCTAATTGAATTTGGACAAACATAAAAGACAAAGCCACAAGACTTTGCGACCAATTAGCACTGGCTTAAACTAAGAAACATACCTGAGAAAAAAAAAACTAAACCAGAATAAGTATATCTCTCTTCTTCTACCTCGTCAATTCACACTTTTGGCCTAGCTCAAAAGTTCAAAGCGAAGGCGAACTGAAAACTTGAATACCAAATGAGACAACAAAGAAGGCAGCACAATAAAAGTCACATCAAAACGTGTAGGGAACAACAACAACAACAACAAAAACGAAGCACGTGAGAGTACGAACAACGAGTAACCGCAAGAAACCAAAATAAAAAGAAAAAAATGCCCGCTTGAATCCAATGCTTGAGATACAAGATACAAATGTATCTGCATTTCGGCAAGCGCTGAGAGCACATTTACACGCTGTCTGCATAAATATTTCAGTGCGACAAACCAACAGCTAACAGCTACGTATCTGTCAGATGCATTCATTATTCACACAGAACGCTTTTGGCCAGACAACGAGCAATTCATTTGCTCGCTGAGCGAATGCGCTTATTGTATCTGCATCTCAGAGTATCTTTTTTTTGGGGGCCGCATTGCAATCATAAAACATAATTGCTTGATGCTGCGAGATGCATTATCCACTGCTGCTGCTGCTTCTTCTTGCCACTCGTTTCTAGTTGGAATGTCGCGCCAATCAGAAGGCAAGTCCAGTTTAGCCGTTGCTGCCTCTGCCTCTGCCTTCTGATGATTTTGTGGCAAGTTGCGGCGGCAACTGCAAGTAGCAGCAAATTGTTGTAAAACGGGTTTTTTTCATTCCTTATTTTTGTATCTTTTGTTGCTTCCCTAATGCTGTTTGCTACTAGTTGCCCCGCACTCGCTCCCTCTCTCTCTCTCTCTCTCGCTCTCTGTGTGCCTCTCCTTTGTTCTCTTTTGACCACAACAAGTTGGCCGGGAGCAACCTTTCAATTGCCGCTGTGCGTGGCTCTAGCTACCAAAATGAGTTTCTTGCAGCTGTCGCTTGGCCATCCTGGCCAGAACCGTGCCCCTGCCACAGTCACCGCCTCGACTCCCTCTCAGTGTGATGTGGCAAATATTTATTGTGAATTGCAGCGGCAACCTGTCGCCGTAGCCGGTTTTCACCGGGATCCGCACTTTGGGGGCAGACCAACTTGGATATGTTTTGTTGTTTTTTGCCCGACATTGGGGTTTTTTTCTCCAAGTATATACTGTAACCAAAAATAACAGAATAGAAGATTTAAAGTGCGTTCTTTAGTGTTAGAGTCCTCCAGAGTGGAGTCTTGTGCGTTCAGCTACCCCCTTTCATAATACACAAGGGTTATAATCAGCAAAATTTGGTTTGTAGTTTCGGTTACGCTCTAACAACAGTTTCTTTTTGTCGCAGTTGCGACTTTTTTGAATAAGCTTTAAACATAATTAATTGGGTTAACATACAATACTTAAGAAACTTCCCTTAGGTAAGCTTCAATATAGATAAGCATCTACTGTCTTCTCATACTTTAACCCACAATACTTAATTTTCTCTTAGATGAGGTTTAAATTGGTTAAGCATATACTGCCTGGCTTCGTTTGAATTGTGTGTCTTTCTTTAAATGTAGGGAGATTCCATTTTACATACTTTTTAGAATCAATAAAAAATTTAAAAAATGTATTTTATTGATGAATTGATTGAAATATTGTTCGAAGCAACAATTTCTCACACATTTTCCACCCCAGTTCCACTTGTGAAAGTGGAATTATAATTATTAAAAGAAAATTTAGTATTGATTGATGTAACTAAAATTGTTTCAATAGCTACCTAGATTGATAAGTTTCTTTTAACATATTATATGAGAAGGTCTTTTCATACATTAACCCACAATATTTGAGAATCTTCTCATAGGTAATCCATAAATTAGATAAGCTTCTACCGTCTTCTCATATTTTAGCCCACAATATTAAACTTCTCTTAGATAAACTACTAATCAGATTAGCAACTACTGCTTTGATTTGTGTGCTATGCGTATTTGTTTTAATAAAATTAATAAAAAGAATCAATAAAATGAAAATTAGCTCGAACCAACAATTTGCCACCCATTTTCCACTGTTTTGTGTGGAACAGCTCAAACTTTGTTATAAGAGAAGACTTTGTTAGCTTTAGCTTTGTAGCTGCAACGATTTGTACGCTGCATTGATATTCAATCAGTCAATCATTAATCATTGATTGATATAACCAAAATTAACTCAACAGCAATCGACCTCAATTTGTTTCTTTTCCATTCTCTATGCGTTTTTCCGGTTGCTGTCAGAATGCTGCTTGAGCTGCAGTATAAATTGTACAGCTTGCTTTTAATTTTTGACTGGCAGCTGGCAGCTTTGGCACATCACGAGGCAAGGAAAATGGCAATTCATTTCGCCCAGCTCGAAGTTGTCTGCTAACTAACCTCAGTCAAGAAAACGCAAGCCGGCCGGTTTTTAGTTTATATCTTGTCTAGTTTTTTTTTCTATATTAATAACTTGTTTATGCGCAACACACACACACACACACACACACACGCAGAGCTCTTGACTGCTCATTAATTAACATTAAAATGCGACAACATTTTTTTTCTCCTTTTTTTTTTGCTTTGTCTCTGATTAGTTTCGTTGCGTGCCAAACACGCGCTGATTTATGCACAGGAACGAATCCGTAAGATCTGCCGAGGTCTTTGTTAAACAGAATTTATTCTAAGTTACAGATACATACTTAAAGATACATTTGTTCAAGCCTATCCTATTGTTCTCTATTATTTACACAGCTGCCCAAATTTGGCAATTTACATGATAAACGCCCTCTACTCCCCCGTCACGGCTCCATGTAAATGGTAAGTAAATGTTTGATATTTGCTTTTGGTCCAGGTCCATTTAGCCCACATCGATGACGTTTACAAAACTTGAACTGACCCAAGCAAAACACTTGAAACAAGGTCCACAATTCGGTGGTTGTGTGTTGATTTGGATTGCAAGTATCTGTGAGATACACGTAACTTGTGTAGGCCGTAAGGCATTCGAGAACCGGTTTTTATTTTGGGCCACACTCGAAAATTGTTATGTTATGTTATGTTATGCTAGAATGAAAGCTTAATTGATGCATATCCATTGGATGTATTTATTTATCTGTTTTTCTCTCTCATTTTTTTATTTCATTTCGTTTTTGTCCGTCTTGAGCAACAACTTAAGATACATGCGGTCAGAGGAGCCGCCACAGCAGCTCGATTCACAGCTGGATCGGTTATGTCATGCGGCGACTAGTCTGTGATTGATGAATCGTTTTCAATTCCCAATTTGAATAAGGAAATTTGAGATTCGGTTTGTTGTTTGTTAAAAGCAACAAATTCTGATTTGTATTCGTTTGCCCCCTTGCTGCTGGCGAGCAACAGGTGTAGGGAGTTCATGAACCGAAAGAAATTCTAGTGGGCAAGGGTTTTATGGGGGAAATGCTTGCCTTTTGCTGATTTAAATGTGTATTTTAAGGAAACTCGTTGTTTATCTCTTATGATATGAGAAGGACTTTGATGAATCTGTGCTCTTTTATAGAAGCCCTGGAGACATTCGATTAAGCCTGCGTCGGATAAAGTGTTATGATTTTTCCGTTCCAATCAAAAAATCTATATCCGCATTTATACATTTACCGTTCAAATCAGAGCTTTCATTATTTATTTGTTTTAAATCTTTTTTCATTTTTTCACTGACATTCGTCCCATTGGGTCGATTATTTATATTGAGTTCAGTCCAACTGCGCCTTGTCAGCGACTGTCAATCAATCAAATATTTAACAGAAAGTTCGACTATTCAAATATATTATTTTCAGTTTTTTCGTCATTTTGTTCTGGCTTTGATTATATTGCATTGATAAGAAATGTGTTGAAGCAATTTCCCGTTAAATATTGTCCAAATAATCTGCACGTTCATTTCAATATTTTAAAAAAGTGTAAACAAGTGACAAATGAACTGAATTATTACATGGTTAAGTGGGGTGTTTTTTTTTTTAATTAAATTAAATTGACATGCATTTTAATAGGATTTATAAAAAATTTGTAACAAATACAATTTATTGAGCTACTAAATTTATTCTGGCACATTTTTTGATTTGAGAGAGTAATTTAGTCATATTCTGTTTTAAATAAAGCAGTTGATTGATTTTAAATTACATAAATCCCTTGGACTCATCTTAGGCAAGCTAAAAAAATTAACTATTTACAAAATGTTGATTGATTTGGCAATTTTCTACAATTTCTTATACATCTTTTTAATTAAAGCACAAATAATAATATCTACAGTTAGAGAAAGAAACACAGCACGTTTATTTTTATTATGCAAATATTAAGCAATGCAATTTATTTGGATTAGTTCGAAAGGCAATTCTAAATAATGTGTAAATAAATTCTGAAGCAATCTCAGCAATTTGTTCTACTCTTCCTTGGCGCACTTGAGACACAGCTCTTGTCTTGCAGCTCACGTTTGGCCATCGAATCGATTGTTATAATTGCGCCAATTGGCCATAAAAATTGTACAACTCCAAAGTGGCCTGCAAATTGATAAATTCAGCGCAATCAATTGCTGATATATAAACAATTTTTGGTAACAAAAGTGCGAGTGGCTTATTAGTATGCGTTACCCATGGAAAATGCGCCATTAAATGTAGCTGTAGCTGTATCTATAAACATGTATCTGTATATATATCTGTGTATATGTATCTGTATCTCAGGGACACGTGCCGCTAGCTGGCAAAGTTTTTGGATATTCCGCAAATGCAACGAACCAATACGAGCTGCGTCGACCGATTGCTCGGCGTAATAGCCAATGGTTGGCTGCACAAATTGGTTAATTGGCGAGCACTTTGGCAACTGCAAAGCTTTTTGCTAATTTAACACCTGTATCTCTATTTTTGCATCCATCCCAAGCTGACTCTAGTTGTCCCTAACTAGGTCGCAATTCGCCTTTTTTAGCTTTTTCTAAATTTGATTGAGCTGTCAGCGCTGTGCAGGATATGTGTGGCCGGAAGTGCTTCGAGCATGTCCAGAACTGTGTCAGCAGGCCGGTGTTCACATTTGTTTTAACCTACGATTGACTATAGATACAGATACATGCAGATAGGTTCAGCTACCGCCGCTGCACGCTCATTAGTGTTAATTCAATTAAGCCCGACAGCTTGTGGCACTTTGGCTAATGAGTCAGACGCTGGCCCGATGACTCGATAGCTGCTATTCAACTCGTTTCAATACAATTTGTTACAATTGCATTAATTAGGCGCAACAAATGTGCCACACACACACATACACACAACAGGGTGGAGGGGTAAATGCAATTTGCATTTATAGCAATTCCAATATAGGCTTTAGTGTACAGCCTTGTGGGGTCAAGTGTTTAATGGGATTATTAAAATTTAATAACAAAAAATATTGTGCTACATTTGACACTCTGTAGAGTCAGATGGGGCCTAAAGGGGTAGCATAAGGCATACAAAATGTTATCAAATTGTCTGAAATGAAAGAAAACTATCGCTTTTTTATCCTCCAACTGGTAGTTTTGCGATAGCTCAGTGTTCTTTCTGTCAACAGTAGACAAAGAAAAGACAATAAATAAATACAAATACAAATCGTATGTATTTAGATTTAGTTCGTAACTCTAAGGCGAGACTCTTCCACATATTTTATGCAAGCGATTAAAATGCGATATTTTCATATTTTCCCCTTGGCTGTTTTGAATGCTGGGTATTTGCTATTCGAGCATATTTGTTAAGACAATACCACTTGTTTTATTTGCAGCATCGAGCAACACTTGCAACTGATTGCATAATTAAACGCACAACGCTCGCTCTCGCTCATTCATTTGATTAAAGCTAGAGTTCGATGTGGAGATAGTGTGTGGGAGAGAGAGAGAGATAGGCGGAAAGTGGGGGAGCAAGAGAGTTCTTGAGAGAGAGAGAGAGCGCAGCAATTACACTTAATTAGAGTTTAAATTTAATAAACAATGTGCAGAGCTTGCTGTCATTTATTGGCTTAATGAAGTTGACCGATGCAAATGCGATTGCACGGCAGCAGCTGCTGCAGCTTCTACTGCTGCCAGAACTTCTTGATGTCTCAATTGCAAGTTGGAGGCGCTGCCACGCCCACTGCGAGTCAATCAAATCTGTTTAGAAGCTGCTCGCTACTCGCTACATCGCTTGTCACACTAGCAACTATGACACACGTCAGGCCCGATGCTCGGCTGCTTATCAAAGCGTCAAAGTCAACGTCAGTTATCAACCCTTCAAAGTTGGTTGCCAACTCTAACTCTCAACCCCCAAATCCCAATCAAAATCCCTGGTGCTAGTTCTGCCTAACCCCCGTCCGCCCGCCCACGCCCTTTGCTCATCCCATTTATCACAATTTGCATGTCAGTCACGCTCGCGCTTTGCTACTTATATGAATTGCATGCAATTTATCAGCATTTGCATTATCTCTTCGTATCGTCTGACCCAATTTTTTCCCATGCTCCCAAACAACAAATAAATTACGGCAATACAACAATTAAACAAAAGCGCACAGTAGATAAAATGTTTAGTTGATATTTTAAAATATTTATTGTTTGTTGTTATTAATATACTTCGGATAAAGTTTAGCTTGAATATATAGTAGGATAATACTTAGTACTTACCATATGATATTTTAGAGTAAAGAATACTTGGTCAGATATTCTAAAAAACAAAAATGATTTTATTTATGAACTCAATATTCGATTGATCAGTTTCATGGAAAGTATATGAGCTTCGAATCATCAAGATATATTAGTGACACATTTTGTGATATTTCTAAGAATATATTTGTGAACATGATTGTGAAAACCGTGATCAAATTCTGATACACTCTGCAAGGGTATAAAATGCTCCTTTTATGTTTTTTTTAAATTGCGTTTTTTCCCATAGCCTAACAATACTTAATCTTTATTTCAAAGTTTGTTTTATGTGTTTTTTTAAGAGCATTAAAACAGTCTTGAGTTTTGTTTTGGGTATCCTCAACACTTGCCCCACTGTGCGTCTGCCGTTGCGCACAAATGTGTGCTACAATTTTTGACCAAAGTTGTCCAACATTTGTGCTATGCCGCTCATATGCTGCTGTCACTATCTCTAGGCCTGGCTTATACACCTTTACACACACAAGCACACACACACACATACGCACACACGCCATTATCATAATGATTTGCGCTGCCAAATTTTCGTCTGTCACTCGCAAAGCACATCAAAGTGCGTCAGGTGTGACTCACACACACAGACACCTGCCGTTTACATAGATTTGCCATTAAAACGGAGGAAAGCCAACGCAAGGGTTTCAGTTGCCATCAACATGAATATCTCAGCCATAAAAGTCTCGTTTTCGTTTTCCTTTTCGCTTTTTTTTCCCCCTGCTTATTGCCAAACTATTTGTATGCTGCAGATAACGTGTTAAAGAGGGGGGTGGGGGATATTTTGGGTAGGGGTTGTAACTTGGCTGCTCACATTGCTTGGCCATTTATTGTGTGGTGTGTGTGTGTGTGCGTGCGTGTGTGCGTGCGGGTCCTTTCTTTTGCTCCCTTGCATTGTTTTGTAGAGCGCGCTTTTCGGTTGCCCCGCAGCTTCTGCTGCCCCTTGCAGCTTGTTTTGTGCTTGTGTGTGTGTGTGCTTTTTTGTTGTTCAAAATAGTTTCATATTGCAATTTATTTTTATTAGATGGCAACGCGCTTCGCTCTTTTTTATGCGCATTCCACGTCCTTGTGCTCAGCTTAAGTTTTGCTGCCTTGCTTCTTCTACATATATCCAAAGATATATATATATGTATATATATATATATATATGTATATATGTGTTTTATCTAGAATTTCCATCTAGAATTTCGCAAAAGCAATTCAATATCTGCTGTGATTCATTGGAGTTATGCATAAATACGCTACAGCGATAGATCCAAAATTTGAATAAACTCAACGGAACTTTTGCATTAAATTTAAACGATATTCGGCAAGGCGCACAATGTGGCCAGGAAAAATCAACAAAAAAAAGAAGTATACAAACGAGGGAATCAACACTCTCTGGCCCCAAACGGTGGGACACCAGAGCAACACGCCCTTTTCACTGGCAAACCCGAGCTGAATCCACTTGCAGGCGCTGCCGTTTCACAGGCAAATGGAAGGACCTGGTGTGCAAATAAGTTGCCCTGAATTGCCTAGGGCTGCATAACGACTGGCAGATACCCTGCAGGGCAAAAGAGCGAAAGAGCTAAACTTGACTTAATTAATTAAAGCTAAAATGTCGTCTGATTAACAGCCTATGTGGCTCTGATTAGGGCATAGATTGTGCTGCCTTTACCGGATACTTGACGAATTAAAAGAACATTTAGTTAATTTAATTATTAATATATGTCTCTTGCTTGATTGGAAATTCAATTTTGTTACCCACAAAAAGTTATTTGAATTAAGAAAAGATACTCTGTGATATCTGGAAAGGCAACTGCCTGCTTTGGGTTCGTGTTTCATCCAGGAGTTATGCCTAAAAAATTTAACTTATTATATTTACCAATACCCTTGTATATATTCCTTAAGCATAATATCAACAGTGTAAATATGCCCCTGCTTTACTTTTTATAGGGTATAGGCAGCGACAGCGACATTGGCAATTGCGTTGGTAGAGCATAGCTAAGCATAAATAAGTTGTTAAGCCGTCAGTGTACGTGCTTTTCACGCAGTTGGCAACACTGACACGAAGCGCGAATCAGTGTGTATGTGTGTGTGCGTGTGTATATTATTGTGTGTGTGTATTGTTCTGCTGCTATCAATACGGAAGTGCGGCCGCCGCATTTTCAATTTCAGTAAATTGAATTTTCGCTGCCGCAACAACAATGCGCTGTAAAACGCCCCACAGCCAGTTAGTGTTGCCAACCACACAAACTCTCTCACACAGACACGCACACACACGCACACACACAGGCGCGCGCTGTTTATAGCCTGAATCCGATTAGCTAAAGTTTAACTCATTGAAAAACAGTTTCGTGTAATTCGCCTCGCAGTTTTATTGTCTGCTCCATTTCTGATAAGCATAAACAGGATCAGAGCGGGGCACGCGTCCTTGTGCCTTGTCAATTATTTATTGCCATTAACAATTATGAGCGATTCAGTGCGCCATTTTGTGGCCAGCCAACGAAGTGGATGCGATTTGTCAGGCTTAGACGTGATGATGCTCTCTGATGGCCAGATTATAAAAAGGTTAGGTACGAGGATTATTTTTGACTAAATCCTTACGCTACATTTCATCAGCCGTCCCCCCGCCGTCCCCCCCTCTCAACAAAAGTTTTGATGAGATTTGTGGGACAGAACAAAACTGGCGAAAATAAATAAAAGAACGTTTCGTTTTTGATATGACATCATTGCGTAAGTAAAGTTTACTTCGGTCTGATGCTGAAAACTTGTAATTTAACAGATTACTTGCAAATTGTAGTGTCACGTATTTTGCCCTTTCATTTATTTGCGATACCCTGTGTTTCATAAAGGGGTGAATGGGGGGCATATAACTTTACAGTACGTGCTGGGAAACTATTAAGAAAGTCCAGACCTTTCCAATTCTGGCTGTGTATATTGGGTTTCAATTGAAGAACTCACGACCGGAGATTTCTTTACATTTATTTTTGCATGTCATTTCCTTCAATTGGTTTACAGAGCATCTATGCGTTGGGCATTCTTGACAGAGATATTCTTATATTCTTCTCATTTCCATTTGTTTTTTATCTTTGCTGAGTTGGCAGCATTTTAATGACAATCTCCTGGCAATTGTCAGCTGCTTTTTGCTCTGGATTTTTTTTTTAATTTTTTCTCTTCTGCTGTATTTTTTTTTTGTCGCATATCTTGTGTCAATTGTATTTCCTTTTTAAATGTCCTCTCTGGCAATTATGCTTTCCTTTTTAGCAAACAATTTCCTGTGCCCATGCAAAACTCTGAATAGCTAAAAGTTCATTGCAGTCAAATGCATGCGATAACTGACCAAAGGAACTGCACAAAAACAGCGCCAGTTGGGACCCAGGCCAGGCCAGCCCAGGCCAGGATATGCACAGAAAGAAGCCTTCGAATAGACGGCGCCACATGGGCGAGACATAAGCAGGCGACGTAGACGGCATAATCATAGCCCAGTTGCACTTAAATGCTTTAGGGTTGTCATGGTTTCCTTTCAAACGACTTTTTCTCTTGCGACAAATGAAAAACCCCATCTTTAGCCAGCTGCTTATAATGAGTGAATGCTCATCTTGCTAGCACACGATGCTGACTTCTTTAAGCAGCAGAAAGCATGTCTTCTTATAAGAATGAATGAACAAGGTTTTCCTTTTAAGTTTTCTCATTTAGTTTTCTAACAATGGGCCCTTATTAGCCTGTTCTGCATGCATCATTTTGTATGCATGTTTGTCAGCCAAGCTGAGTCATTAAGATACGAATAATAGTTTCTTGGAATTTAATATAAAGCATTATTACATTTTTAATTGGCATGTAAAAGTAAGGCATTAGCAGTGCCTTTTTCATGTGTTGATTATCAAATGAATCTTTTTTCTATTTGATTCATTAAACCTTCTTTAAGAAAAAAAATCAAAGCATAAATAAGACTTATGATAACCTGTGCTGAATGCATTCTTATGTAAGCATGTTTTTCAGCTTGACGACAAAAAGTGCAAAAGATAGAAATATGCAACCATAACTCATTCTACTTATAAGACAAAGGTCTTCTTCTAAAAACCCTCTGTCTCATTAAAGAGCAATATCACATCTGACCAAAATATATAATTCCTTAAGCAGTGTATTTCTCATGTACTGATTTCCAGCTGGGTAACCGCACTTCTGATTGTCAGACACGCACTCACACACGCACATGCACACGAATTAACATGACCAACTGTATGTTCTGGTCGAGTTTTAATCAATGCGATTTGCAATTGGTCGGCCGGCTAATGAGTTGAAGCACTGCTTAATGGATATATATTGAGATATTGATTAAATGTCTGGCGAATCAAGAGTTTTGCTGCATTTTCTTTTTCGGCTCTGGCCAGACAAGGCGGGCGGCTTGTTCTAGCTAGCTTGCTTGCTTGTTGGTGGTTGTTTTTCCAGTGCAGTCGCTGGCCCACAAAGGGGTGGTTTTTCATCTCCGTTAGGCTGACTCACGTGCTGCCTGCCACGGGTAGCCTGCCGCAGCCTGCCTTTGCTTGCCACCGCCTGGCTGCAAGGCTCTGCCGCACTGTTCATTATATTAAACAAGTTTGCGCCATAAACGACGCTGCCAGAGGCGCATAGACAGGCGCTGGCGACAGAAGCCGGCTTTGCGTGCAGCACACACACACACACACACACAGACACACTCACACATACACACACTCACAGCAATACACATGCTAACAGGGTTGGTTGCCTGTTATCCTGACTGTGTTTTGGCCATAATAAAGTCGAGCGCATGAGGCAGCAATGCGACGGGCACGACAGCCGCATGACTCATGCAAGGTGTGTTTAATGTGCATTTTAAGGGGGCGTGGCTGGCGGCTTTGACTTGTACCTGAACGGGCAGTGGAATTGGGAGCTAAGACTGGGCCTGGGCCTGGGCCTGGGCCTGCCCGCCACAGGCAGAGTCACATTAAGCAGCTCAACTGCAGCTTTTTAGGGGCTTTTCGCAGGCACTTGTGCAACGCTCTCAGATGCCCTGCAATGGCAAATGCACTGATTGGGTGTGGTAAGCTCTCGAGCATATTTGTAACAGGCAGGTTTTAAGCGATTCGATTTCATTTCATTTTCACTCATATTTCGATTGCGTGGGTGGATTTGAACAGTTAGCGAAGATGAAGGAGGTGTAATAAAGCTTTCCTATATTTTAAAATAAGTAAAGAAAGTCTTCTATGAATTAATGCAAAAAGGAACATATTTGCATAGGAAATAAAATAAATAGCGAAATAATTGTACCTCCACCCATTTTATATCTTTCCATTTCCACTTACTAGGCAAATATATCAATTAACTACGCTTCGAGCTGCCTGCAATTGCTATAAAAGTCCAACTTATACTCTAGAGTTAACTAAATCTTGTTACAGGGCATCTGCTGGTCATGCGGGCTGACAATTTTGGTTATTTTTTTTTGCCAGGCTTGCTTGTTCATTCATGTGTTTGTAATGCAGTCAGCCTGCTTGGCTTTTTATTCGTTCCCGTGTTGTTTGTAGTAATTTGCGAAGTTTCCTTTTTAAAGCACACACGCACAGCACAACACACATACACACACGCACACACTCTCAGAGAGAGAGAGCGCCAAATGCAGACGGTCGTCTGTCTGCGCCGAAACACTTGTAGCCCCATTTGCCGGCCGCTCTTGTTGTTTTATCATTTTCCATTTGGCATGCATACACTGAGCGAAATGTGTGTGTGTGTTTGGTTGTGTGTGCGTGTGCGTAATTTGACTGTCCAAATATTTGCATCTCATAAGTTACACAGATATGTGCTGCGGCCTTTGGCCCCAATATCTCGCAATTCCTGACGATGGGCGCCCGCTTCGAAGTCCGAAACAGCTGGCGGCATTGTCCTTGTGCCACACGCTGATTGCATTTGCTTTGTTGTTGTCTGTGCTTGTGTGCGTGTGCGTGTATGTGTGTGTGTGTGTGCCGGGGGAAAAACTAACGAAAAACAACCCCCACGCGGAAGGCGACGCGCGGCGACGGTGGTGGATGCGACCGTGACAAAAATCAATATGCGGCCTGTGAGTCCTTCTTCCTGCTTATTTTATTTCGGCAAATGCCGGCAAATACTTGTTGTTGTTGTTGCTGTTTTTGGTCTTCTGCTGCGCTGAATAAACACACAACACAGGGGTAGGCTTTGCTTGCCGCAAGAGTTGCATTTAAATTTTATTAGAAAATAGCAAAGGGTGCCAGCTCTCTGAGCTTTGTGAGGGTGTGTATTTCGGGTGTGTTGGTGTGTGTGCATATATACAAATTTATGTGTGTGCGTGTGTGTCCTTTGAATATCCAAACGAACTGCATCAAAGGGCGGGCGGCCCACAAACAAATGTTGAACATTTTGTGCATTGCATTTGAAATTTATTTATGTTTATGCTTTTGATACCCTTTGCGGGAGGATATTAACAATTTGTCTAGAAATGTGTAACGCATGAAAGGAGACCAAACCCGTCTTCATTAATTGCATATATTTGTTATGCATTAATAGCCCTTACAGAGAAAACTCCCTTAAGCGAAAATACTGTTTGTCCGCCTAAGAGTAGGAATTGCCAAGTAGAGATGCACAGACTATGGCTAGATTCATATTGTCCGTTCGCAGAGCTTTCACTGTAGAAATAAAAGTATGTTTGTCTGTCGGTTTCTATATAAACAAGGGTCTCATTTAAATATTCAATCTTGAAGCCTTTTCGAATAAACTGGGCAAAAATTCTTCTCTTTGCTGCAGGCAGGATAAATTTCGACGTCAGTCGGATATATAGTATATATTTTATTATATGGTTGACATAGAAAGGATTGATAAGAAATAAAGTTCTCAAGAAGAACTTGAATGTATTTAGACTTTATTTACCAGCTGCAAGTTTTGTCATGCCTCTAAAATTGGGTCAAATATATATATGAATTTTATATTTACAATGTGAAAAATAAAGTTTTGGTATAAGAAACTTTTGTGTTCTTAAAATATATTTAAAGTTTACTCAACAACTTCATTAGCTGCTAAAGTTTTGATGAGATTTGCAGAACAAGGAAATAATAAACTGTACAACATTTAAGTTCCATGAAAAACGTTTTTCTCTTTGTATTTTTGCCAAGTTTAGAATATTATGTCAAATATTTGCTAGGGTATTTTATATGCGGCAAGCCAAAAGATCAATGTTAATTCTTTTTGGATTTTTGGATTTTCTACTCAGACTGCGCCCACATCGCGTGCTTTGTGCATTTATTTTGTGCTTTTCTTTATTTAACTAAAGTCCCCCACGAAAAGCAAATTAAATGATTCATGCGGCGCCCAAAGACAGCCAAACAGGATATTGTGCCAATAAATAAAAATGAGCTGTGACATTTCTTTTATGCACAGAGCAACCCCCAACTGTCGGCAGCTAGCTCCAACCCAACTCGGGTCCAACCCCAACCCTTATTTCAATAAGAAATTCTTTGCGTGCTAATGAAAAAATAATCAGCAGCTCATTTCGTATGTATTTTGATTGTGTGCTAAAATGCGCTTAGAACAGAGTAGAGTACAGGGCAGGGGGCAGGTGTTGGCGGGAGGGAGGGTTGTATGTGCCGTAATGATTCCATCAGGGATGATTCATTGCCAGGCAAACGTGGCCCGTCTGTCATTTGTCAATGTGCTGCCGTTGTCTTTCCCTTTTAAGAGTTGGCAGCACTTTCAATGATTGGTTACTTGGATAACTTTGAATCGCTTAACAAAGTTAAAAGCTATCAGTTACACACTCGCCCCGTCTCACTTTCTCTCTCTTCCTCTCTGTCTTTGCTAAAAAAACAAACACTAAAAATTAAATATAGCTTTGCTAGCTAAAAGTTTAACAATAATGCATTTCGAAATGTTTTATGCTTTGCTAAGCCGCAAAGTTTAACTGAAACAAAAACAAAACACACGCACACACACTTACACACTCACACACTCATGCATGACTACTTTTGCTAGCTACCCCCCCCCCCCCTGGCTGTGCACACCCCTCCCCCCTCTTGGCCGTGCTGCTCTTGCTTTGGCTTAGACAGGCATGCAGAATTTATGGTATTGAAACACGCAAAAGTTCAGTTGGAGTCAAATCGAGAACTTGGGCGCATTGAAAGTGCTAAAGCACAGCACAGCACAGACACACGCACACATACACACACGGACACACACATACACACGCATGTGTGTTTTGCGCCATTTTGCAAAAAGCTTCGAGGCCCAAACCCTCCAGAGGCTTAACCCTACATACGCCTTACTCTCGGGGCGTCAGCTTCACTTCAAGCTGCTGTCTGATGTTCCCCACACACACGCAAAGTACACAAGTGTGTGTGTGAGTGTGTGTGTGTACACGTGTGTGCTTGTGCCTTAAGGGGTGATTAACCTTTGGTTTTGCAACCACTTGCTGCCAGTCGATTGCCATATCGCTAACTGATTCCAACATATGGCCAACAGCTCGCACTTGAGGCCTTCGACGCTTTTCGCTTCAACCTTTCGTGCACTTTGCCCACATTTCCCTATAAATTTCCACTGATTGGCCATTTTCCAAGTTAGAGTTGTTGTTGTTATTGTGATTGTTGTTGTTGTTATTACCAGCTAAATAATGGGCCTGATTGATTTCCATTTAAGTGGATTTGACTAACGGTAATGCGATTATTGCTATTTTGTTTGATTGCATACATTTTCCCATATATTCCCTGGCCTCCACCCCCGCCATTTCCATATTCCCCTTATCTGGCAATCTGACAAATACTTTTATCTGCGTGCAAGCGCCTAGCACGTACTCTTGCGGTCATAGATACAAGATATCTAGATATATATGCGTATTTAGCTGTGAATTGCGGGAAACCAAGTTTGGCCACCCTTCACCCCCCTTGAAGTAACCCAAAGGAACTAGATAAGCAAAGGGGGATGGAATAAGCAGAAAGTAGCCATGGAGACAATAAGGCAGTTAGCACAGTGGGAATAATATTACCAAGGAGGACACATGAGATAAATCAGAGCAGATAAAACAAACAACAACACGAACATGTGAGCGTGAAGAAAACAAAGGGTTAATAAATGTGGCAGATAGAGATAACTTGTTCACAAAAGAAAGCCCAGAGACGGTAAGGTTAATAAGTTGTGTCAGAAAATGTGAACATAGAGGATATAAATTGCAAAAAAATAAAGGAAAGTAAAATATAATGATAGGCAAATAATTAGATGATCGTAAAGAGCAAAAACGTGAGCATAGAGGACAGAAGTGACAGTTGGAAATATTTGTTTCTAAGGAAACTTTCAATATGGTCATCAAGAGAGCGACTGAGGCAGATAATCTGATAATGGAGAGCAAGAGAAATATAGAACTGATGCAAAAGGCAGCTAAAAAGTGACCATGGTGGAGACAAGTGAGTTGACAAAGACTTTCAAATCCAGACAAAAATGTCAAAGGGGCGTCATCTTCAACATATTTGTTCGCAAAGGACATTTAATGCTCGGAAAGTTGTCGCTTAAATCGCGTTTGGCTGATTTATAGACGTATTAAAAGAAAATAAAAAGCGTAATTGATATGAGAGAGAAGTTTAAAGTGAGCGTCGATATTTATTTGAATTTCCAGCAATTATGCACAATATTTTGTGACCTGAGTTCATTAGCATATTGATGAGGCGGCATTTAATGCATTAATTGCGAACTTGCTGAAATCTGACTATGGAAAAATTATTCGGCTTGCCTTTTAATTGCACATCAATTTGCATTTTAATTAATTTCTGCTCCAAATTGCAAATTGATGCTTCTTTTATTTTTGTTCGTTTCATATTATTATTATGTTTTGAATAGATTGAACGCAATTATCAAACAATGAGTAGAAGCGGTCGGCAGCTGTTGCAAAAATAAACAATAACAAGGCAGAGCTTCAAAGAAAAGAAATTTACAATCGAATTCAGTCCAAGTGCCCCGAGGGTAAAAGAACTGTCCAGCAAATAAATAGGTTGCGGGTAGGGGCGGGGCGGCTGCTGGGGTTGGTTTTCCAGTTTCGAGTGTGCTTCTAAGCAATTAATGTAATTTGTCTCTCCTTCCCCGCTTGCCTCCTCCCACACTTCGCTGCTGCTGCGTCTTGGGCCAATGCGTCGCAATAATGGCATACAAATTGCGTATACGCCGCGTGTGCACATCAGTGGACACCCCTACAGATTTATAGGGCTGTTTAGCTGCTTGACGGGGTGGAGGGGGGAGGGAGGGTTTTAGGTGCTTCACGCACCATTTAATTTACGGTAAATATGCCAATAAAATTTGAAACATAATGCTGCCCTAAACAAATTCCAAATGCATATTTGCTTTTAGGCGCACACCAAAAAAATAAATAAAAAATAAAGCATTAAGCATGCCAAAGTTCACAGCGCTCGACTAGAAGATACCCAGCAGCAGCTGGCCTTCAAAGAGATATTGAGGAAATATAAATACGATTTTCTGGCTCACTTGTTTAATAGTTCTGGGAAATGGAAAAGCCTTCTGCCTGCAGGTTAGGCAAGAGTGTGCCTGCAAATGAAAGTGTTTTGCTTTAGGGATTAGCATAACTTTTGCCTGGCAATTATATTTACTATTTTAAGTAACCTTTTTTGGCGCTTAACAACAACTCAAGCAAATAGTTTCTGTTTATTTCCTAACATTGTAGATCGTCTTTTTTATCTTCTAACAAACTTCTCCCAATTATCTTCTGAAAAATCAAGCTGCCCTTTTTTTTGCCCATTTAACTGAGTGTACACAAAAAAAAAATAGATGACCAGAAAAAGGTCCTTTGGCATTTGCAAATTGGCTGTGCCCAGGCCTGATAACTGTCCGGGCCCTTAACGACCGGACTGCACATTACGTTTAATTAAACCAACTTGAGGTCCGGACCCATCAGGTGTTGAAATATATTCGACAATAATTGTCAGGCAGCTGCCGCCCCCCCTCCCCCTCCCGCTGCCTCTGTGTGTGTCCTTCGTATTAACTGTGCAGAACTCTCGCCACATAAATGTCATTTTAATGCGAATTTCATGTAAGCGCCGAAACGAATCAAATTTCAGCATTTGTGCACATTTTTAAAAATACTTGAAAACTTTGTTTGATATGTAATGGGAATGCTGCGGCGACAGCCAAAAGAGAAAAAACCCAGGGCTAAATATTTGTAATTATTTAGGTAGCTAGTTTGAGGCTTCACTGTATTTACATATAAGCGCATGTTTCCTAAATGCTTTTCATTTAAAATTTCCAGGGTTTTTGCAATTCTTGTTTGCTGCGTAGCTTTGAGGTTTTTGCCAGTGGCTGAGGGGGGGGGGGGGGTTAGATTGCCTGCGGTTGCACTAAATTATTAATTCCTGGCAGGTGGGTTGCCTTACCTTACACGCACACTCTCCCACGCACACACACGCACGCTCTCCCACACAGACACAGCTTTGGCGTCATAATTAACTGCGACATTTTTGCTGCTGCTTTTGCAGCAGTTTTTTCAGACATTTGGCTAAACCAATTTGCCAGGTCTTAGATTTTAAGCATTATTAATGGCCTTGTTGTTGTTGTTGTTGTTGCTTTGGCCGCCTTGCCAGTTAGCCAGCTTTTCAGGCTTTTGCTTTTTATTACATTTCATTACGTTGCATATTTGAATTTCATCATTCGGGTATGCACAGCTGCGAAGCAGCCGAACACAAAATAAAAGAAGGTAAAGCCCAGCTGGCAGCTGTCACAACATAAATGTAAATGTCTGCCAGGACTTCGGTGGGCCGTGCAAAGCCAATGAGCTAAACATGCATACATTATATGGCCGCCAGGACGAGGGTCGTCAGGTTTATTGTTTGGTGCCGCTGTTAGCCCAATTAAAACTAATTGTTTACATTTGCTAACAAATATGTCCGCTAACAGTTTTTTTTTTTTTAATTAATAAGCTTTGTATTTCTTATATAGATATAGATATATTCTTAGCTAACTATGATTGATCACAAATTTAAGCAGAAAAATCTTAAAATTGCCCGAATTATGGAATGGATTCCCTTAGAGCTAATTCTAAGCCATTTAGTCCAAAGACTCAAATACTTGCTGTCAAATGAGTCTTAAGCTTATATTGAAAAATTTCCTGTTTTTATAACCAAACAGAAAGCTTTTAAGTGTGATTATAATTGTTAATTATAAATTAATTATTATTAAAACTTGCCCTCAAACACTCCTCAACTTATAGGTCATATAGGTCAAATACTTTTAGAGCTTTTAAGCATTTATGACACACCTTTTTGATCTGATTGCTCATGACTTTATGAACTTAAGTTTGAATATCTATTCAATTACTTAAAAATTAACTTCAAACAAGGAAAATTCGTTTAGCATTTCCTGCTAATCAAAACGAATCAAATAGCAAAAGTATTATTTAAATTATATCTTTTTTGTTTCTTTTTAGCCTGTTAAATTTATTTTTATATGCTGGCATCCTATAAAGATACACCATATTTTTTAATGCCTATTTCTTACTTTCAATTTAAACATAATATTTGCTTAGTAAAGTCCATGAAACAATCATAGATCGAGTTATGTTTGTTTCATGGACTTCTCTGTGCAAATATCATGCATAAAAACTTTATATTTTACTAAACATAAAAATAACGCCAAACCAAATTTATGTTTGTTTGTTTTCTTTTTTTTATTTGAGTTCTCTTCTTTATGAACCGCCCTCTTGATTGACCTCTGACTTTGTGGAGATTTGTCAATCAAAAGGGCGCAAGTGTATATATAAATTTGTGACATAGCTCTAAGCGCTTGAACTTTGACTCAAGCATTTCAATTTGTATGCTGGCGATTTGCTTTATAGACTTTATATAGTAAATAGAAGTAATTGCCCTCGTGGCCCACTCCGGGTTTTGTAATGAATGCAACCCTAACTAAAGGCGCCTACAAACTTTGTTATTACATTTTTTTGTTCTTGGTTCTTTGCCAGGCTACGCTTTTACGAGTCCTGCTCGCAGCAGCTGCTTTTGCAGTTGCCATTATCCTTTCTTTTTTTCGCCCCGCCCGCTTTGCTCTTTTGCGGCGCAACATTTTATGAACGCCGTCACGTTTATAAATGCAAACATTTAACTGATGGGGTGGAGGGGCAGGGGCAGGGGCTTGGCTTGGCTTGGCTTGGGGGTTGCGGCTGAATTTTTGGGAACTGGCGCTCTTAACTATTTAATAGTCGTGAAGCGTTTTTAGTTTCATTTTCATTTTGCGAATGCAGCAAGTGAAAGCAATTTGCACGCGTTTGGGCGAGTGTGAAACGTGTCTTGGCCCTTAAATCTTTATGAGCGCGAATTGGGTCCAGCCAAGGCTATAAACAGGCATCCCCAAAACACACACACACACACACCCACACACACACAGATACTAAGCTGAGCCCGCATTGGAATAAATTCGTTTTGCTTTTGGTCACTGCAACTCGGTCAAGTGCGAATGCCAGAGCCACATGCACGCCCAGCTCTAAAGTTGTATCGTTTTAGCTGCCGCATTCTGAGGCACTTTCACGCCTTTCCACACACAGCCCCAGGTCAGTACCAGGCGCAGCAGCAGCCGCAACTCTGCAGCTTAGTTTGTAGTTTGTTTAGATAATTTCAGTAGCTGCATTTGTTGCAACATTGCTCGTGTCTTTTTTGTTCTTATTTGTGGCAGGGCACTTAGCAGTAATGTTCATTGGGCTTTGCACTTAAATTGTTGCCTACTTATGGGGGCCACGAGCGTGGACAGCGTGGACTGCGTTGCCTGCACTTGCTTGGGCCTTGGATTAATCTGGGATGTAAAAAAAGAGGAGAAATCTGGCATAGCAAGTGCAAAAAGATTAAAGCACAATTTGCAACATTTAGGCAAGCCGAGCGAACAACTTTGTAAGCACGCGAAAGCGGTGTGATTAGAATACAAATGTTGATTACTTTATAGCTACTATTTAAGTTTTAAGCTTTAATATATTAACATTTAAGACTTCAAGACAAAATGTGCCAAAAAGCTTTCAATGCACACGAAAGCTTTTTTTTTTGATGACTAAGTCCACTTAATTCATTGATTTCTATACCATAACATATATTAACATATATTAAGACTACGCTACGTCCATAAATAACTAATATAAAAGCTTTGCGAGCACATTAAAACTGTAAGTGAGCTTCAGACTGTAAACTATTAATTCAACACAATAATTCGTTGCTCGAGGCTAAATAATGGTTAAAGTAGAAAGCTTTTATTCTATTCTGAATATTACCCCTTATCCAAGTGCCAATTGCAGCCAGTGTCATTCAAGTTCTAAAGCTTTTTGCACTTTCTGTCAATCGCAAGTCAATGGCTTTAACACGCTGTTAGCCTTGGCCAATTGTTGCACAGAAATCGCTCATGCAGCAGTTGTAAATACATATGTGCGAAAAATACACATGTGCCAGCTTTTGTCATTGTTCATGTGTCAAAACAACGAGACGCATGAATGCACACAGCGCGCGATTTCAATATAACAAAAATAAGACAGAGCAAATCGATCGAATATTGCAAAGTTCATTTGTGAAGCTGCATAAATAATGTATTTAAATTGATTGAGAATTTAAAGACTTGTGAAGTCGTATCTCTGGACGCGTCGTAGATTGCATTTCGCTACTCCAGTTGATGCCCCAAATTGAATTACTTTTGAGAGGGGCTCTCGGTTCAGCTTGAGAGAGAAACTTGAGCCGAATGAAACTTTAACTTAAGCATCGAGTCTCGCATAGATTGAAGTTTGCGAGCAAATCTTATTTACAATGTTTTTCATCTTGGCTTACAAATTGAAATACTTTTTCAATTGTTAGCGTGAGTTCAGTTGCAGCTTTCACAGATATTGCAATTTTTCTTTTTTTTTTGCCATCTACCCAACACCCTTAACTGATGTCATTCGATGGATAAAGTTTTAGTTATACTTAATACGCGCTGAGTGACGTCATAAGTTTCACATAAATAGAGAGGGAGAGAGAGGGGAAGAGAAATGCAATTCTATGTTTCAGTCTCAGTTGCAATTAATGGCGAAAATGAAATTTATGTCACGTCTCAGACATGGAAAAGCAGACATTTTCCAGGCGCCTCACATACACAACTCGCAGGCTGCCTGCCCAGCCGTTAAAATGTTTGTCATTCCCATTTCGGACCCTGCGAACAGTTTTCGCAAGTGTTTGATGTGCCGAACGTGATGTTCTACTTAAACTGGCGGATCTGACGGCGGTCACGTGGACCCCAGAGCCAAAAATAGAACTTGCCACTTACCAAGTGGCGGCAGTTAATCAAAGTTCATTTTAATGCCCTAACATGGGCTATTTTTTAATATTAAACAAAGTGTGGAAAGTGTAGAAAGGAGCTTATTTAACACCCCATAAAATATATCCAGATCTAGCGATAAGTTCAGCTGCATAAATTTAATACTTACCCATCTTTTGCTGATGATGCGGAGATTGCTAAATATTAATATTTTATTAATATTAATATAGAATATCCTAAAGCGTATCTAGAATATCTAGTTTTTTTTTAAGATTTCGTTTATTTATTATAGAATAAATAAGTTGTAAAGTTGTTGGAAATGTCGTCAAAAAAGAGAGAAATACATATTTATATATATTATATGCCACATTCATATTCATTATCTATAAGAAGTAAAATTCTATATTTAACTTTTTTGTTGTCAAATATTTCATTTATTTCAATGAGAGTAAACTCACATTAAGTCAAGCTTAAATTTACTCTGTATTGAATAAATTCTGGCCAAGCCACAAGACTTCATTCAGATAACTTATGGGTTTTTTGTTGTTTGGTGCACCACAAAATATTTGTTGATATTAATTAAAATAACGAAACATATTTTTACATTTTCTGCCATGAATTTCTGAAAAGTTGATTTTTGCTGGACTGTTGCCACTCTACGCTAATTAAGTTATAGTAAAGGCTGCACAATTAAAGAGTCACCTTTTGGAAACTGCTAAGAAAAAAAACTAAAATTGGCAAATTTAAGTGTAATTTATTATTAAATAAATTATTTTTTATGTTTTTTACCTAATTTTACTTTATTTTAACCGAGTCATGAAACATGTTGAATTTCTTTTTAGGAAGATAAAATTATTATCCGGTACAGATTTGTTTTTAAGCATATTGTTATTAATATCAGAAAAAGCGGAACTTGGCAAATTTATGGTAAATAATATTTAACTATTCGGATTATTTAATATGTTTTTATTTTTGTGTTCATTTGGACTCTGTGTTAACAGAGTCGGAAAAGTTTTTCAATCATGTTTATAGAAAGTATTTTGCTTAAAGGTAAAATTAATATCTGATACAGAAAAACAATTTTTTATTTGCTGTTCAGCAGATTGTTATTAATCGAAGAAAACAACTGCAAGTTGCATTTTCAAGCTCAGTATGATTTTTTTCTTCTGTACAATTGAACTCAATTCGAACAGATTCTGAATGCGTTTAATTTTTTTTTTGAGAATACTTTTTTCTTAAAAGCTGAAATTAATAACTGATACAGAAAAACATATTTTTATTTACTGCTCAGCAGATTGTTGTTAACATCAGATTATATTCCGAGAGAGTATTTTATTTTTCATTATGCCAAAGTTGTATTATTGTAAATGTGTTTCGTTTTATGGCTGAAGCTGCCAACTCAACATAAATTGCTGGCTATCTGTGCCCTGTGGCTGCGGCACGCAACGGCGCCTTTGTGGCAATTAAATTTAATTAAATTTATTTTGCGAATTTAAAATAAAATATAAATATTTAAAGATTAAAATGATGTGCAACCGAGGCGACCATCGAAGCAGGCGTCCAATGCAAACAAACATAAATAACTGGCTCAACATTGTGTGTAAATAAAATGCGTTAAATCGGAATTGTAAATTGTGAATTTCCATTTATGGACAGACTTAACTTTGGTCAAGTTTTGGGACATGCAATCCATTAATACAAACACACGCACACAACCTGCCCCTAGAGCAAAAAGGATTGCTGCCAAAATGTAGATGAAGATGAAAAAAAAAAGGAAAATTGTATTTCATGGAAAATTAAATTTTCGGTACACAAATTCAATGGTCAAGGCATAAACATTTTGGCTGCCTCCCAACCGTTCGCACTCGCTAATTCTGTCTCGCTCTTTCATTGTGCATGTGATATAAATGCCCCATAGAGTTTTTCCTGGCTTTTCTCTGTTCGTTTTGATGGCTTCTGCCAGCGCGTGAGCGTGTGTGTGCGGGTGTGCGTGTACAAACTGACAGCCTGGCGAAATGCTAGAGCAGACATGTCCATAGCTGCATGTGTAGTTTTTGTTGTTGTTGTTCTTATATTTGTTGTAGTTGTAGTTACATGTCCATTGATGGAAAATCAATTCAATTTTGTACTTGGTTCGGTTTTTCGGGCGCCTCTGTCCAATCAATTCATGCTGCAGCAGGTTCATTTCAATCTTGCTGCAGTTATAACTTTTCCCAACAATTACTTTACTACACTTACAATTTACCCCAACACACACAGACTGAAGGAGAGATACAGAGTGGGAGAGAGAGGAAGAACCTGCTCAACACTGTACATGAATTTCATTTTGTCCGAAAGTTCCCATTGTTATTGTTGCTGGTAATTGAAGCACCAAAAATTGCCAAAATTGTTGAAAGAAAAGCTCGGCTTTAATATGATTTACTCCGGCACTTGTCCGGCTGCAGGGACAAAGCAGGACATGCGCCTGTGCGAATTATGCCAATAAAAATTCCAATATGCCCGACCGGCAGCTGGCCACCAGCCCCCAATTTTCATCAGGTTTTCAGCCACGTTGCATCATTTCTGCAGCAAATTGTGCAACATTTTCTTACTCTCCTTCTTTTTTTTTTTGGGTCCGATTCAATCACTTTCTCATAGTATTTTCAGTGCACAACCTTGACATATGTTACGCCTACAGCTGACAGCCTACCGTGGCCTGAAAAATGTGTCTTTAAAGTTGAACGCTTCGTTGGTTTTTCGTAGAACTCTGCCCCAATGTCTATGTGTGAGCTTGAGGGAGGGGGGGGGGAGGCTTTTGTAGTGAGCAACCCACAAAATTTTCTTATTACTTTACGCTTCAAGTAATTTTCCCACACTTGCGCTTAATTTAATTTTGCTACCCACTTTTCGTTCTTGGTTCTTTTCCCTTTTTAGTTGCAAGTAGCAAGTGGCAAGTCGCAAGTTTCCGTTGCACATACCTTGAGTTGTGGCGGCATCGGTGCGTGCCTCCGTCTACTCGAGTAAAAGTTTAACCAATTCAGCCAAGTTTTGCGCCCGCCTCCATCCCCGTTTCTGCCCCTCTCTCTCTCTGTCTCACTTAAAGTCTTAGCGTTCTTAGCTCTTCCCATGTTTCTAGTTTGTCAGTCGGCGGCCGCTTAATTAGACCTTGATATATGAAGGTGTAGCAGCAAATTGCAGGCTCGATCGGAATGTAAAATCGGCACAAACTTTGAATTTGCATTCGGCGGAAAAACTTTCCTGTGCATAAACACTTATGCTGATATGCTGGCTCGCAAAATAAATATATTCGAGTACTTTTATAAAGTTATGCGGTAAGAAAATTGATATAAGTAAAAGAAATTTAATTGGTATATTATCAAAGTTGGTTAGCTGAGCAAAATCGACTTAGTAAGTCCGAGTGTATAAAATGTGATTGTTTATATATATATTAATATATTATCATACATATATTAATAATACATAGGAACATGAGACAAGCTACTAATTAAAAATGATTTATTAAATCATAAAAAAACTGTCGTTAATTAGCAGCTAGTATCAGATGATTCATAAGCCTTTTTCTTGAAAGTTTAGAGAGGTTTTCTTAGAGGTCAGCTAAACCTACTTGCCAGTTAGGTTTTACTTTGAACGTTTTTTAAAGAAACCAAATATCTAGGCGTAGATTAATTCGTCTAATTACACGAATTAGAAACGGATTATGTCTTATTTTTCTCAGATGATTTAAACGTATTATGTAGATGAATGATCTCTGTAGCCCTGCTGGCCAGCAGGTGAGCTAAACCGTGTTGGCTCTATTACAGCCGGCGTCCACAGGTGGTAAGATGTCTTTATCTATGGCTAGAGTATGCGCAGCGGATGTGCTGGGCATAAAGGGGGGGCGCCTGGTGCCTAGTGCCTGGTTTATAAGGTCAGAAAAGCCTTCTGCCAACTAAAACATGCAGTTGGCAGGTTTATTCAAGTCTCTTTATTTCTTATTAACAGATCACATACCCTGTAAATTATAAATTTCTACCATATACATGAGCCTATGTGTGGTATAACTAGATTAAGAGCAATATACAGCTTTTAACAGGGTATCTCTACCTGTTATTTTATAGCCTACAACAACTGCGAATTGAATAAGTTTTATTTTTGTTTATAAAAGTTAAATTTCTTGTCACTTTGCTTTTATTAGCAGTTAGTTAGGTAAACTGAAAAGCAGCCAGATTCACATACACAAAGTTACACACGCACGGATACACACACGGATACACGCACGCACACACAGATACACTTTGCATATGCTGCTGCAGAAGTTTTGCACAGAAAAGTACCTTTGACTGATTGAGTTAAGCGCATTTCATATACGAAAATTTATACAAAATTGTTTTTACGAATTTTCGTATGCAGTTGAGTTTTGCGAGATTGCATGACCCGCCGGGGGGCAACTTTTACGCAACAAGAACAGCCAGCTATAAAGGGTATTTTCTAAGACTTTGGGTAGCTTTATGAGCTCTATTAAAATGTGCTTTAATGGATTTTCACTCTGAGTTAATTTCTTTATTCGCTTTGCTTCTCTTTGCAGGCTGGGCAGCATTAAGATAAATATCAACTGGCGGAAATGTGAGTACATAATTGAATAATTTACCCAAATGTGAGCCATTGTTTCACACGCATGCAAATCTATGACAACAGAGAAAAGACGACCACGACCCACAAAAGTTCCCAGATTGTCTTCTATAAATCAAGTGTAGGCCTGTAGCTTGGCCAATAAGAATCGGCCAGAGTTCATTTGAATTAATTTTGATGTGAACGCACCTTCATTAGAATCCATTTAGTTTTTTATAATGAGCGAGAAAGATTTTCCAAAACGAAAGACTCAAACAACGAACCTGTCGATCTCTCGGGAACTTAATTACGCCCAATAATGAAAATTATATGTATGTGCTTATGTACTACACACACGAGTTGTTTAGTTACATGTGCGTTCTATAGCTCTTCTTCTTCTTCTTGTTGCTTGTTCTTCTTGTTCTTGTTCTGGTTATTCATCTTTCTTATGGCATTTAACACGCAAACCTGCCCCGCCCGCCTTGGATAGTCAGTTCGTCCCGCAGCTGCTGCTATTAACGAGCATTCATATTCATATACGGTTAATGTCTTTTTGTGTACTCCCCCCCCCCCCCCCCTTCTCCCTCACCTTTCCCCTTGACCTGAGGGGTGGGGAGCATTAAATTGTAGCAGGCCGCGTTCTTTAAAGCTTTTTTTTTATCTACATGCGGCGGCGCCTTAAAACATGTTTGTTTTTTATAACTTCTTTTTCTTATGTTGGTTTGTGCGCTGGCCATTTGCCTGGGTCACTGACCACAGACAAATTCACAACAGTTAAAACGGCTGCCAACTGGCCAGAAGTAGCTGTGCTAGCCAGAATCTCATCGTGGCCAGGTTACTTGTTTGTGCCCAATGTTCAAATGTCTCGCATTGGCATTGACTTGTTGTGTGGCTGATCATTAAACAGGAGCTTCAATTGCAATGCAACAAGTGGCACAAGCGAAAAATATGCTTTAACTAGCTGAATATTTACTTGGCAGTTTGTTGAAGGCAGAAGAATAATATGTATGTCCGAGAAGGTAGATAATTGCATAATCATAATGTTCTAAGTGAGCTCAATTATATTGAATGAGCTTTAAGTTTGAAGTTAGCTTTCAATTTAGTATAACAATGAGCATCATTTAGAAAAGACGACTGAATCAAGTAGAATGGGGTCAAAAGTGCCTCCTAACTTGAGCTGGAAATGAGAATTATTTTGGTGAGTCTATTTAAAAAGACTGCTTGGAACAGTTTTAAGCTTCCATTTGATTTAAATTTGTTTTTTTTTTATTTATTTTTTAAATGTATTTATTTAATTCTAAAGCATATCTTAGTCCTATAAACTATACGACTATTTACTGTAGTGGGCTTATTGTCAGCATAGGGAGCATAAATATCTACTTGAAACGAATGAGTAGAGTTTGACTTAAATGCTAGTTTGGAGTAAAATAAATCCAAAATCAAATACTTATTTATTCGTTATAGTTTCATTAGCCTTGTTGGTATATGATGATCATAGCAAAATTAAATTAATATTAATATGAGACTGGTAAATCCAAATAGAGATATTAACGAGAGGAGCCGTTCGCGGGATATAAAACGGCCATGTACCATTGTATTAATAAGTAACCAGATCTATCAAGTGAATAAAAACCAATGTATCCAGATATATTTAACTAATAGAAGATAGCGTGAATTTAATGGCTCCATAAAAAGATCCCTATATTAATAAGTGATTTTTGGCCATAAAAATGATTTGCTAATTGTCTGTTGGGTCCACATCTAAACTTAAAGTGCAGTTAATTGCAATCAGTGCAAACACAAAAGCTTACAATATAAACCATTTCATTTAAAATGATTTTAATTGCATTGAATAAATATATTAAGAGCTTAGTCTAAGCTGCTTTAACAGCTGTTGCTGTAAATGAATTCAATTTGTACCTACAAATTATTCAATCATTTCTAATTACGGTTGCAGCAATTGAATTTGGTTTTTAGTCCTTCAGTTTTATTAATTAGCACATCAAACTTTAGTTTATAATCAGCTTTAATGTTGTTTAAGCTCTTTTAATAATTTTTGGTACATTTTGTTGATTGTTTTGCTTAGCTCGGCGCATTTGGAGGGGCATCAATTGATAAATTAAATGTGATTAATTACAGCTGCCAGTTGACAACAACAACAAATATGCGAGAATAACTTTCTAATTGAAATGGGTCGTTTGTTGGAAAGGGGGGCTTCTAATGAGGGGGCTGCTTTTCTGTGGCTGCCAGTTTAATTGTTGTGGTTGTTGTTGTTGTTGCAACTGACATTAACTGCATTTGGATAGCCACAACAAAAACGACAAAAACAACAACAAAATTTTGTGAGTAAATGTTTTAATTTGTTTTGCGGCCGCAAAAAACGTCCCTCACTCTGAACGCTTGAGTTTGGGGTTTTGTGGTTGGCGAAATTGCAAAGCATTTGAAATACAATTTGCAAAAAGTGAAAACTCAGCTCAGTTGGTATTTTCACATTTTATATCAAATTTACTGCTGAGACTCGAGTTCAGTTTGTAGACTTATTAGCACATGCAAAAACCACATGCAAGAGATACCCTGTAAAGAGGTGTAAGCAATTTGTGCTGCAATTTCAGGATATATCTTTGGGCATGCCCAAATAAAAAACATTTGTATTTCTTGAAATTAAATTAAAGCTTTGTATATATGTATATATACATATGTGTATATAGTATGTGATAGTTTCTTGGCAGCCAACTCTTGTAGGGTATAGGAATTGTTGGTGGATTCCAGTTATTCAGTTGAATGGTATTTGCTCGGCTGGTGCATTGCCTATCTTAGAGGGCCATCTAAAAAGCCCTTGCAATTTCCCTGGCATTTTCCAGTCATAACTGCGCAGACGTCTGTGTGGTATGTTGAAACATTTAAATAAAGTTTACATGCCTCACTTGCTGTGGTTGCTTCTTTTTTTTTTTTGTTGCCCTGTTTGTTTGTGGCACACTGTTTGCCACTCAATTTGCGCCCATGTTGAGGCACGTTGATGATGCAGCTGTGTACGTGCAACTGGGCATGATTGAGGCTCACAGCTGCACAGCACTTTGTGGAATATGCCCATTTACTATATACTATATGTATACTATATGTGCACACTATTTGCACAGTTTGCCGTAAAAGTTTTTGCATTAAAAATGTTTGACAACAACATTTGTCCAACTGGCAGGCCAACTGAAAATTGCAATGAATACATAAAATCAAAGCAACAATTTGGTTTTGTTTGCTGTTTTCGACTGCCAACTTTTGGCTTTGACTTAAACAAATTGCAAAAAAAAGTTTGACAAAATTTACAACAAATTAATTACCAACTGCCAAACACTTCTCTTGAGTTGCGCTTGATTTATTTCAATTGCATCAAAAAGTAAGTGTTATTGTTGCTGTTGTCTTTTATTCGAGTTGTTTTAAGCAAAAATTTTATTGGTCAGCTGCTCGACTTAAAAGCGCCTGTTATTATATAAGCCAACTGTTCCAAGCAATTACTTAAAAGCTGCTTTCTGGGTGTGAACGTCACGAGCGTATTGCATTTAGATTGCATTTGCTAACCAAAACTCGTATCTCTCCAATCATGCAACATTCACGCCATGCAAAACACACAGCAACAACAACAACGACAAGAGTTGCACATAACGCATAAAAGTCGCCATGGCAGTCAGCAGCAACTGGACACAAAACATTTTTGGTGTTGGTTTTCAGCTGGTTTTGTTTGTGTCCAGTAAACATTGGTCGATAAAGCAAACACAAAACTAAGGTTCGACTGTGAAATATCTGCACCAAAGTGAATCGAGATTAGAAAAAAAAGAAAAAGAGGATATAAAATATAAATAAATTATAATTAAATTTAAAAGTATTCATCATAATGATATAAATATTATATATTATCATAAATCATTTTAAATAGTCAGCAATCTTGCAGAAATACCTGATATATACTTTTAAACACAATATACATTTCGCAATACTCTATAGAGGTTGGTTCGTAAAATCATATGGCATTTTATCGCATCTCTGAACAATCTTTTATGCCCAAGAACTAAGTGCAGCTGAATTTTGAAATACCTTTCACTGCATTCCCTTTTGAATGCCTAAAGTAAATAACCAACTTTTTGCATATTTATAAACAGACCAAATTTAATTTATTCTTTAAACAAATGCTTGGCATCAAGTGCATATTTTTAAGATTAATGTAAATACGAGTTGAGAGTTTCACCTGAGCTTTGAAATATACCCTATATAGCGTATACCTATGACCGGGTATGAATGGTAAACGAGTGTGTGCAATTGCTTTGGCGATTCCACGTTCACATTCACCGGTCTCCAATTCCCTGGGCGCCGTCTGTTGTTGCTTTCGGTCCAATCGGCAAAGGCCTTCAAAGCGCACATTATAAATTGGGCGCAGTTCACAAGGGGCGCATTCTTCTTGCTGCCTCTGTTGCAGTTGCAGCAGCAGCAGCGGCGGCAGCAACCGCAGCTATACAAATCGAAAACCAAAAGTCGAGAAAATGTTATAAATAGCATCGAGAACTGAGGCTGCAGTTGGCCAGAAAAACGGAAAAACGCTGGACAGGGCTGGGCTGGGTTCGTGGCATGATTTGCAAAATTTGTAACTGAAACGCGAAACGGTAAAGTCCAAATAAAAGTTGACTATCAAAGTGAGAGAGCGAGACAGATAGAGCGAGAGACAAAGAGAGAGGTAGAGAGAGAGTGAGAGAGAGAGAGAGAGAGAGAGAAGCGAAGCAACTATTCCAATCAATTGACGTTCAAGTCGAAGCTGAAGTCGAGGAGCAATCAACGTTTGCCACAAAGGAGCGCGTAGAGTTAGCCAAGCCAACTGGTCAAACTGGTTGACACAGTTGGCCAATGGCAAAAGTGGGTGTGGGGAGAGGGAGTGGAGGGGGGTAGCGGGTAGCAGTTAACTGCAAAGCTTTAGATGGTCAGGCAAAAAGTAGTCTATAAAGCGAACAAAATAGGCAAGAATGTCTCTCTTTGGCACGCCGAAAATTAAATACCCTCAAAGGAAAGTGGCTTAAAACTTGGCAGATCTGTGAGAAGAGCAGTTAATATTGTGATTGCTGAATTTGGAGAAGATATTTTTAAAATATAAACTTGTTCTTCGATCGATTATTATTATATGATAAAGTCGTCCGTTGTCATTAAGATCTTGCTCATATGTGAGAAGTACGTTTAAGCTCGTAATTGCCAACTTTGGTTGAGATATTTTAGAAAACAAAGGGGTCCTTCTTAAGATAACTAAGTTTCAAGCGATAGGTCACTATGATTTCCTATTTCTACCTTTATACTTCCTAGAAACATCTATTAAAAGTTGCATAAGGTTAGCTTAAAAGCTGAGCAACAAGTATGCATAGATATAGAGGGAATGGCTCTACTTACCAAGAATATATATACTGTATAGACATCAGAGATCTCTCATTCTATGCGTTACACAATTCGTGACAAAATTATAATACCCTCTTTGGGTATACAAAGTATTATACATTCTCTCTCTTGGTCTCTCTGTCTCTCTCTCTCTCCCTCTGTTTTTTGCAGCTCATAATGCAAAACTGATGAGGGGGCAGTTGGAGATGGCCGCGGGGGGCAGGGGCCGAGGGCGTTTAACGTGATGAAAAGCAGCTAAAATAAAACAAAAGTCACTGCCACGGCATGCAAATTGTACTCTAAAAGACGCTCAGGTAACTGGGAAACGGAGAAAATGAGAAAACTGTGCAAGCCAAGAAAATGCGAATGCAGTTGTGTAGAAAGAGCTTGTGGACAGGAAAGGAGGGTAGGGGAATGACCTGTGACATTTGAAATGGACATTTTCGCTTGTTTTTGGCTTGTTTCTGGCTTTTTTTGTTGTATTAGTGGCAGTTGTTGTTGCTGTTGTATCTGTTCTCCATTCATTTGAAACGGCATCAAAGCGAATCTGTTGCCAAAGTTGGCAGCAGCCAACTTCTTGCTGGTAAAAGTTTTGTGCACTTTCAGCACACCTTTGCATCATTTGTGTGTCATGCATTTTAAGTGCCCGGTCATGGACACGCTCTTAAAACCGCCCCCCCCCCCCTACGATGCTCCGCACTGCTGCCAGTTCCCCTCTTAATTATATTCATTTGCTGCTGTGCTGCTAATTGACAACTTGCCAATGCCACAAAGCACAAATCTATGGCTGAACGTCCTTTGAATACCCTGTATTTTGTGAAGCTTTAAGATATTGCTACCTGTTCTTAAACAGAATCTATTGAAAGAGAAGGGATTTTCATAAAATAATTCAATTTATGATTCAACTTTTCCTTAAGATCTTTGAGGTAGCAATACAAGCTTGATCTTAAAAATATACCAAGATATTTTAGTAGAGAAATATTTCGGAAAAATTAAAATTTATATGTAAAATTTATTTTTTATATATTAAAGATATACATACAAACTGTATATGATCGCATACTATTCAAATAATTATATTTAAGGAAGTTTTTCTTTATCTCAAGCCAAGTTATTTATTCTATGATCAAACTACTTTTATTTAATACCTATTGTTGATGGATACAAAAAGAATCCTTGTTGTCCTTTTAGCAAGAAGTTAGATACATAAAATAGAACAAAAATTAATTCGTAGCCCTCTGCAGATACGTCTAACGTATGCAAATATAAATTCAAAATCAGTTATATTTTTGCACCAGCTTGACATAATTTAAGAATTTTTTAATTTTTTTGGTATTTTTGTGACCCACTTTTGCATGGTCTGCTGCATTTTTAGTTTCCAGTTTTTTTCCGTCTTTCAGTTTTACAGTTTTTCAGCTTTGCTTTGCTGTTTGCCCAAAAATTGTCCAGCTGTGACGCGTCTAATTGGCCAGCAAAGTGCTGGCCACTAATAAATATCATCATAAATTTGGCTCACTTTAAGTAGATTATATTAGGTATAGGATTATTATTATTAAAATTATTATTATAGCTGGAATTGTGCTGCAATTTGGTTCTCAAGTTGGTTCAGACCGCTTGAACAGCAGCTCCTGAGGCCATAAATTGGCTGGTATCCAACTTTTAACTGCTTTAACCTCTACAAAGGATTTTTAAAATGTTTCAGTTGCATTGCAGCTAGCGAGGGCAGATTGTTAAGTTCTCAGCTTAGTCGAGACTGAGCTTGAAAATAATGCAAAATAATAAAAAAATAAAAAAAATAAAAGAATTACAAGAGATATTTTTAAAGAAATAAGTATTTGGTTAATTTGTAGAATTTATCATTGAAGACGTAACTATAAGGTAGTACACTCAGATCTATATCCTTAACAGAGCATTAGTGAAATGCTAATGCCCATTAAGGGGCGATTCTTAATCAGTTTATATCATAAAAAAAATGACTCAAGGACCTAATCTCACTCTCTCATGCACTTGCTCTCTGAAGAGAAAACTTCTCAATTCCTCTTTGTGTCGCATTCGTAAACGTTTATAAAATAAACGTTTTGCCAGTATTTGATTATTAATTATTATTATTACCTCTACACTAGTATCTTTCATTCCTTTCTGTGTCGTATTTGGAAAAGTCTATTCATTTTTTTTATTATTTGCTCTATAATAGTCTTTTCAGTTCCTCTTTGTGTCGCATTCGTAAACGTTTCTATGATAAACCTTTTCTATTATTCGGTTCAATTATTATTGTTATTACCTTTACACTTGTCTTTTCAATTCCTCTTTGTGTCGCTTTCGTAAACGTTTGCAAATAAAACCATTACCAATATTTGTTTTACAACATTTCTTACTTCTCTCAACCGTTATGGTTTGAAATGTTTTTCCCATTTATTGATCAACCCACGTGCTGCGTATAACTGCAGTTCATACACGAGTTGTGTAATTGCTAAATAAATGCAAAAGCCCGATGCACTCAATGAACAGATTCACTTATTCAGTTGCTGCTGTTGCACATATGAGAATTATACGAACAGGGGGAGGGCGGGAATGTGGATGGACGAGAGTTGAGCTCTGCGACTCTTGTCGGCTCTCTGAATGAGTTGATTCAAAAGCATTCGCATGCACATTGCCATGCACTTCAAATGCCAAAAGGCAGCCAAATACCTGAGCTGTAGCCGAAGCTGCATCTGGAGCTGGAGCTGCTACCTGTGCCTCTTGGCTCTTGGGTCTGGGAGTTGGCTGCTCCTGCTCAATGGCTCTGCCATTAATACAAATGCGCCACATTTGCTCAGAGCGCTTTGACAGCCATACGTTGCGCAGAAACAGCTCGTCTCCTGTTATATACATATATATATATATGTATATACATATCCGCCTTCTCCCAGGCTCGTCGGTGATTATGTCTGAAGTGGATTGTGCTCTGCGTGGCATGTGGAAAAGCGCACAAAGAGTTCAACTTGAACATGCTGAGGACAAATGCTCAGTGCATTAATTAAATGCAAAATTGCGCCCTCTTATGCTTACTTAAATATATTGTGGGTAATGTATTTGGCATTAATAACATGCTTGTGGCTACCCCTAATGAAGTCCGGATATGCATAAGCTCATTTCATCATTCTAAAGAACTTGTGCATAATATTTTTATGCCTCTACCCATTAAAATTTGGCTTAAAAGGCAGTTTACCAAGGTTGGAAAAGAGACGAGAATCAAATAATAAATATATATATATAATTCTAAGTGAGTTAGAACATGGGAGGAACCAGAGAAGAAAACAAAAGCAGACACAGATTCTTATTTGACAAAGTATTATGGAAGATAGAAACTCGATAGAAAAGCGACATTAGCATATTCGCTTAGCCCAAGGTATATTCAAAATGAGTCTAGCATACCTTCCACCTACTAGTTAGAGGGTATATCTCCGCTTACCATTCTCGCCTTTATAATTTTTCCATAATGCCAACCAATACAAAGGCAACAATTTCAGCTTTAGCTTGGCAATTGTCTCGAATGTTATTATATGAAATGCATTATACCGCTTTGTTGTTATTATCTTATTGGAAAATGAATTTTCCACTTGCCGAGGCAGCTGCGTTAAATATGCTTTCAGCTTTTCATTTACAAGCACAAAATTGCAAATGCAACGCGTGTTATTCTTGTGCAAATATCTACATGAATGTCCTGCTCCTTTTATGTTGTTGTTGTTTTTGGAGAAAAGCAGCTTATTGCAGATTTACAGTTTTCGGTTATATTCAGTCAGTTATGGTTATGATAAGGAGCGCAATGGGAACGGAAACGGAAACGGAGTTCCAGAGCCAGGAAAGCGTCTACGCAATTTGCATGAACATTTAATTTCTGCTTGATGTGCTGCTCCGACGTATTTCGGTTAGCCAAATATTTATATTTGCTCCAAAACTGCAATAGCTAAAGCGCATGGCAGGGACTAGGGGCAGGGTGTTAACCGGCTTAGGGGGGAAGGGAAGGATTATGTGTGCAGCTGCTTTATAGAAAATCTCTAAATCGAACATCGTCATATTTTGTATTCAATTTTCTAGCAGTTTGTTGAGTCTAAACAGAAACAAAGACTTTGTCGGGTAGGAGAGCGGGTAGAGGAGGGGAAATATGGCAGTGGGTGGGTATGCTGTGGGGATTGCTGTGTCTATCGACAACTGGCTGACAACTCTGGCGGGTTCAAGCTGAAATTGCAGAAACTTGAAAATTTTCATATTCATGGACTGTTGTTGCATGGCAAAGGCAAAATTCGCATACAAATTGTTTATTTTCACATTGAAGCTCAAGGAATGTAGCCGAGTGACGGGCGAGGGGTGAAGGGGTTTGGGGGAGGTGTGGGGGGTGTGGTTGAAGTGAGCGGATGGTTGCAGCATCTGCATAAGCTGCGACGACTCAATTTGGCCAAAACCAACCAGCCAAGTGTGGAGCCAGCGCCAAATTGAGACAATATTTGCACACACGTTACACATACGCCACGTTGCACGGTGCAAGCGCGCGCTTGCATGTGTGTGTGTGTGTGTGGCATCTATAAACGAACTTTTTGCATGTTATTGGCTTAGGGCTGATGTGCATGTGCATGTGTGTGTGTGTGTGGGTGTGTGCGGGGGTGCGGAGCATAAAATGAAACCACGTAACAAAATGATTGCATTTGCCAAAAACACAAAACGCGAATAAATTTGGCACACACACACCAATGCACAAATTGTTGGGCGTTGACATTGCTTTGACAGAAAGTGTATGTGTGTGTGTGTGTGTTTGCTTTGTGTGTGATTGGTTGCTGTGCGTATTTGCCCAATGATGACTCATTTGCTGGAACAGCGCTTAACCCTTAAATTAGTTTTTGGACACGAGAATTCCTGGGCAGCGCACCCTTTGCTTGACCACGAATACCTCGGCTGTTATTTTTAATACCCTTTTCTAAAATATTTTAATTGTGTCACAAAATAAGAAATAGCAGCCAAATATTTCTGATGAGGATGACAAATTGATTTAACTTATTTCTTACTTACTCAACCTAGCCTCCGCGTTTCTTTTTACCATGTGTTTTCGCACGTCTCTCAGTTATCATGCTTAATTAATGAAACTTTACACTTTAACTTTTTTAATACCAAAGGCAGTAAGACAGTTAGATAGGTAATATGCATTTGGCTTCTGCATAAAACTTGTATGTTGTTCTTTAAAATAGCATAAACAAACCCAATCAACTATCTTATTACGATCTTAATTCTGAGCAATACCTATAGAGGCTGGTTACATTTTTTGTATATATTGTATTATAAATTATTATTTATTATTATATGTTTTTTAAATTATAATTAGTTGACTATGCTATATCAAAACTATAGAATCGCTTGCTCAACAGTTGAGTTCTTGTGTGAAAGACACTTCTAGGATCACAATAATTGACTGCCATATGTCTGCAGGCGTATTTAATATCCAGCAGCCCGAGTGTAAAATTTTTCGTTTTCTTTCTTTTTCCGTTTTTCCTTTTTTTATATTGATTGAAGTTGCGCTGGCTGCTTTTTGTGTGGGGGCAACTCACAACATGCCACATTGCGTCGCATCGAAAGTCATATTGACACTTTAATGAGTCGCATTTACATTAATGGCAACACCCACTCACACACGCATGTACGCACACACACAATCACACACCCACGCACAGAGCTGAGGCTGCTTTATATTCAGCATTCGCATATCTATGGCACTGTGTGGCCTGCCTTTTGTCTTGAATCCTTGTGTTGTCCTTGTTGTTGTTGCTGCTGCTGCTACTGCTGCTGTTTGTCAGCATCATTATTCGCGCCATTATTCCTGGGAAAGTTATCTCGCAGCGTGACTTAAAAGTTAAGCGTATTATGTCCTTTGTGGACGCTTTGCCACGTACCAGCAGGGACACCTTGCCCCGCCCCCCCCCCCCCTCCCGCGCATCCAGCCGCCTTTTGTGTCCTGCCGTTGGCAGCCTGTTGCCGCGCCTTTTGTTTTATTTACTTTTGCAATTTGTTTCGACTCAAGAGTTGCGGCGAACAATAAAAATCCATTCGGCTGCCTACGGGTTTCGTTATTGCATACATTCCATACAGCTAGTCTACTTGTGTATATCCTTTATCCTTTTTGAACGTCTCTCGCTCTCTCTCTCTCTTTGTCTCTCCTCTCTCTTGCTCTCTGCACTTAATGCTGATTAAGCTGCTGTCAGCGCCCTGCTTAATGCTGATTGCTTGCGCGCTGCGTTGAGCCGCATAAAACAAATTTAAGCTGCTCTTGCCACACCTTAATTCCGACTCTGTAGCTTCAACTAGTTGCAAGTGTAGCTCGAAATGGGGAGCAGCTGCTGGGAAAGCAGGGGGGCAGCGGGGAAGGCAGCTGAGTAGCTATCATAAACAGCACGACATTAGCTTGACGAAGTTTCAACAACTGTCAATGCTGATTACCAGCAGCAGCAGTTGCATTTCCAGCTGCCAACTGGTCTACACTTTACACTCGACAGACAGGCAGACACACACACGCACACACACACACACACACATGCTCATAGATATTACACACACATCGCACACACACTTAAGTAGCAGCCACTCACATTAATAACGACTGAAAGAGTTTGTGTTGCCTTGGCTCTGCTCACAAAAGTATGCAAGATGTAACTTATGACTCTGTGACACACCCACACACACACACACACACTCAAACACACATAAAGTTGCCCAATGTGGTTGCTATCTTTACTGTTTTAGCAATTCATATGCCAGCTGTGCGCTTATTTATGCTAGCAAGTTTTTGTGTAATCAAGTCCTACCCCTTACCCAATCACAACTAAGGGGTATATTACATTTCTTAGAATTTTAAGTGGCATAAATATATGCTAGCCCATCAATTTCAGCCTAACTTTCTCCAAAGTAAATCCATTTTTATATGCGAAATAACCTTTTGATCTTGCCTGCGCCTCTCGTATCTAAGTAAAATTTAAAACAATTTAAAATGCAACTTTTATAGATTTTATACATTAAGCACAGGGCATTTCTTAGCCAAGCATTTGTGTTAGATTAATGTTCATATGTGTTTGGCTGTAGTTGATCTGCCAAAAGTTAATTTTCCAGCTAAGCCTTTGACACACGACATAAAAGTTGAAATTTTGCAGGTTTTGTGGCTTGTATTTTGTATTTTTTGTGGTTTATTTTTTGTAGCTTATTGCAAGAGTTGTAAAATTTGTTCAGAAGTATTTGTTTATCTTGTCTCTAATCGCCGTCTGCAGATCTCATGAGAAACTGCTGCCACTAATTGGCGGTCAGTCGCCTGTGCAAGCAATTTGAGCTTGTGCCTGTCGTCAGTCATTTCTACTGCTAATTAGATGTTGCCGCTTGCTGCCGCTTGCTCTTGCACGCGTATCAATGTCAGATAATAGAACATTTTCTAACTGATTTTCTGATTTTTCCTTTTGTTGTTCTTGCAGCTTCAATATGTGCTCTCTGAGGATTGAATGTGAACCTGATAATTGCTGTAATTCCGCTAAAAGGTAAGTGAAACTTGTAATTCGTCAACTTGGGCTGCCAACTGCCACTTTCAGCATTAACTAAATGGATTACATTGCGCATACGGCCCGTCTTCTTCTTATTGTCCATGCCTGCTGCCAGAGGCTCCCATTTCCATTTCCATTTCCATTCCCTTTCCATTATTGATAATGGCTGCCATTGTTTCTGCTGCCATTGGAGCTGCTGTTGTTCCACTTTTACTTGACAGACACTCGTATATCTGCTCGCTGCAGCAGCTTAAATCGCATTTGTCGCTGCTGCTGCTTCTTCTTCTGTGCACTGTTTGTTGTGTTCTGTTACCCTCCAGACAGGAAATTATCAATAAGGGTATCATCAGGTTGTGCAAATGAAGCAGGTGGCATACATGTCGCTGGAAATTTTTATATAAAAAAAATAAATAGCTAGAACAAGTCAGGATCTGCAAGAGCTAGCACGCCAATATTTAGTATACATCTGATACACATCTTATCTGGATATTTTATATCTCAGGAACTTCAAGAGCTAATCCGTGAAAATTTTGTAAGCTGCAGCATCTTTAAGAGCTAAACCGTGAAAACTTAGTATACAGCTGCTATAAATCTTATCTAGATCTTGCGAATGTAAAATATAGACAGAACAGTAGTTAGCCAGGCATATTCTATATATCTTCTAGTCTTAAGGTAATTCAGGAGTATACAGCTGTAGATCTTATCTAGACCTCCTATATCTCAGTAACTTTAACTTGATATATAGCTCCAATAGATCTTATATTTACAAGCTTATAGGGTATCCTTTAGTTGAGCATTGAATTCATGCTTGTATATTGCCTTGTTGTGAATCATTAGCAAAGCTGATGGCACTTATTGTCAGCATTGGTGCTGCATGTGCATTGAAATGCTTTCAATTAATTGATGACTACAGTGAACTCTGGCACACTCTGACACACACACACACATTTACTACTATATATATACAGCATATAGATATATGGTAAAGTCTGGTTATATTTCTGCTTTTAACTTGGCAATTTAGTTAGACTTGTCTTGAGTGACATTTGGACGACTCACAGTCAATTTATTTAGATCGCTTTCGAGTTTATAGAGATTAATGCGGGTACTTTAAAGTGCCTCAATCTTCTCGCCCTCCCTCTGGCTTTTGCAATATTTCATAGTGCTGCTGCATAAATTTGCCATAAAACTGTTGACTGGCATTAAGCCGGAATTAACATAAGCAGGAGGAACTATAAATTAAATAAATTCAATGGGATTTGCGCTTGAGTGCGCCACGACCCATATACCACATACGAGTAAAAGTATCTTGTATCTGAGAAGCGCCGAGATATGCGGCACGCAGCTTTGTGGCACAAGTGGCGTCTTGTCAGCGACACAGACATAGGCGACACAGCCAGTGGCAGCACATTTCCGGCAGCCATTGTGCTGTTGATTAAGCGTTGCCATATGTTGCGAGTGCCTTTGCTGTCACAAAACTTAATTGCAAACAATGCAAGGCTGCGTGGCAGCCCACAAAGCGCAGAGTGCTGAGCAAAAGCTGCATGTCAGCCCCACTTTCCCCCCGCCCTCCCCCCCCGCTGCTTTGTACTTTGATCTATGGCCGCTGGCAGTGTTTATCATTTGAGATTTAACAAAGCGCACGGCTGCATTTCAATTAACTTGAGGGCTTAGCACAAGTTAAACAGATACAGCTACAGATACGCACATATACAGATACAGATACAGATACCGATACAGATACGCATGGCTGCAGAGCTGCTGTGCTGCAGTTTGGCCCAGTTATGCACGCATTTTGCTGGTCATTCTGCCAGCTTAGTGCCCTTTATTGCCACTGGCTTGGCTTCTTCTTTTATTTTTGCGTAGCATACATTTCAGCGCTGGCAACTGATGCAACTATTGCCGGGACATTTAACAGGCTGGCGGGCTTAGCTGCAAATGTAGTTTAATTTTAGAACTCAATCCTTGCAAATTTATCGCATTGTTGGCAACTGCAAAACTTCCCGAGCTCTGCAATTCAGAGAGCTTATATCTTTTTTTCTTCAAACATGTCTCTCGATTTGTGGCACATTAATTGCGAGCGCAGCATCGTTTATTGATTTTTGTGTCACGGCAGAGCCGGAAAACTTTTGGCTTCGGGTTTTCGTTGGCTTTGCACACGTAACAGCGCACAATTAAATGGAAAATGTCAGGCAGCTGACAGCAGCAAATAAATTCCACGATACGCGCCAATTGCCACAAGCCACTAATGAAGTGTTCAACTGGCAATTTCTTAAAGCTTTCAATTTTTATTTTTTCGCCTGCCTGGTTGAGACGTGGCAAGTGGAGATTTGCCGCCTGTGGCTGTTGCATGACTCTGACTCGATTTGCATTTAAATTTAAATACATATATATACTAAATATACTATGTGTACTGTTATAATATATGGCTGCTTGGGGGCAGCAACTGGCTGTTGCCTCGCCTGCTGAGTCCTGTCTATTGCTTGCCACTCGAAACTCTAAGCAGGGCTATAAATTTTGCATTGCGTATAAGTAGCCTGTGCGTCGTAGCTTGAAAGTACTTACGTAGTATATATACTAAATATATATGGTATGCTATATACATAGAGCGAATGTGCATGGGAAACATTAAATATATTATATGGCAGAATATTTTTATTTATGCTAAATTTCTCCTTTTTTCGGAGTCCGTATTTAAGCTTGCAGCGTTTTTAGCAGCTATTAAATATACATGACAAGCTTTTAATCTTTTTATGTGTTTTTCGGAAAGTTTAAGGAAATTTAAATTCCAAGAAAAGAAAGCGTTATAAATGCAAAAATTTATTAAAACAAAAGCAAAAGGTAAAAGTGAACTTTATTGTATCGAGCTATTACCATAAAGTTCGCATCGATTTGTTTTTGCAAAGTATACTAGCTGAATAAAATTAAGATATTCTTAAACTTTACTTTATAGAGAGGCTTAAGGAAATTCAAAGTTAGAAATAAAATAATTAAACTGAGGCGAAACTTAAGCGCAATCGTAAAAAACGAAAAATGCTCTAAGTGAAGTGAATTGGGTTTAGATAAAGGTTTAAAGCTCTACGCTTTAAGTGAGCTTTATTGTATCGAGCTATAACTTTTAAGAGGAAATTAGCTGAGGGTAATAGATTTAATAATTAGAATGAGACGTAAATATATGGCAATCGTGCAGAATGAAAAGAGCTTTAATTGAGCTTAATTGTAAATAGCTATAACATTAAAGCTGGCATCGATCGAATTAAGGTTTGAAGGGGTTTCAATCGTGGAGAACGAAGAAAGCTTTACGCTTTAAGTGAGCTTAATCGGGATAGTCTAAAGCTTTAGTTTAAGTTCCGTTTGTACTGAAAGCTCCTTTACAGCTTTTACTAGTCTGATATTCATTTCAAGTTCTCTCTTATTTCAAATACTCCTTGATCCTAGTATAGCTTTCTTAAAGCCCAATTGCATTTAATCAAGACAATAAAGCTGTCTTACAGCTTTAGTTAAATTTCTATGTGTATATATTGTAACGATTTCTTAAAGATTTATTCTATTTGAATACAACAGTAAAGTCTTCTCTCAGTTTTAGTTAGATTCAAATAAGTCAAATGTAAAATATGCATCTGTAAGTGAAAACTTAAAATAAATTGAATAGAACTGACTGCGCAAAGCAGCTTACGACATGCTAAAGCTAGTCAAAGTGTGCTTTCAGTCAGTCTTAAAGCTACCTTCAACCATTTACAGGTTATAGATTTTTGTAATATTTGAAAACAAATTAAAAGCGTGGAGGAACTTGTGAATATGACAGACAGTTGTGTCAGATTGCTCAGGTTTAATTTTACAAACTCTCAGTTCTCAGTTCTGCTCTGCTCGTTTGCTGTTCCTGTTGTATTTAGAGTTTTGTCACGCCGCTGGCACATTTTTAATTTGTACACCATGTTGCACGTAAGCGGGAGCGGGGGCGGGGGCAGAGGGGCGACATGCCCCATTACATATATGGGATGCAAGTGTTTTCGACTGGTTTCTATGCACAATTCTATGCAAACTTGCAGCCAGGAGAGAACAGGATTGTTGCCGTTTAAACTCAATTGCATTTCTGTGTCTGACGGCGGTGTAGCGCTATGGATGGCGGGGGCGAGGGCGTGGACGGGGGCGGGGCCACAAACAGCTCGAGACTCCTTTGCTCTCGTTCTTGTTGATATTGTTGGCTGCTTGTTGGCATTTCTTTTGTTGCCGCTCGCAGCGTTTTTCCTTGTTGCATGTCCAACAAAAGTAAAATAAAGTTTCGTTGTTTTTGTTGTTGTTGTAGTTGTTGTTGTTTTTGTTGAATAATGTACTTCTGGTTATTCTGGTTCTGCATCTTGTGCTGCTGTGGCTGCTGTTTCCGCTGCCTTGGCCCCGTTTCCTGTTGCTTAAATCAATAAATTTCATAAATTTATTTGCAGGCGTTGCGTATACGCAATATTTCAGCTTTAATGCTATATTAATTGTTATTGCACGTAGCTGAGCTGCAAGTCTTAAATGGCAGCTTAAATTCATTTGCTGCCAAGTGTTTGGCATGTCCCAAAGCACACATCCGCACACCTTCATCGTTTAATAGACTGTGGCAGTGAGCACTCAAGTTACCGCAACTAAAAAATGTGTGTGTGCTTGCATGTGTGTGTGTGTGCACACACTTATGTGAGCAGTCGGCTGCACATGCCCCTCAGGGGCCACTCGCACAGACAGCGGCAGGCGCAGCTGCAGACGTGCCACGTTACGTATACGCAATGTCATCTCCCGCTCTACGTGAATTTCTCATCCTTAGCTAATGCGCTTTTAATGCAGTAAAAATGCTGTCTGCAGGTGTTATTATAATACTTATTGTTGTTGTTATTGCCGGGGCTCTAATATCATTTGGTATTTTCCCTTATTGTGTCTAGACCGGAATCGCATTTCCGGCACGCAAACCTGCCAGACGAATTTTATTGCATTTCATGTTTGTTCGTTTGTTTGTTTGTTTGTTTGAGACACGCCAAGCCTCCACCCAAAACACATTTATGAGCCAGCTAAATTAGCCAAAATTTATGGAAATTAAGTTTTACATGTGTCACGCCCCAGAAAAGTATGCTACAAATTAATTGTCTGTTGACAGAGTGAGTTACGCCTCGAGTTGTTTATGGCTGTAATAAAAGGGAATTATATTTTGATCAAGCAATGACAAATGTTGAGCAGGAAGCTTCAAAATGAGTAAATGAAATGAGTAATTTGGAGGAGGAGTCATTTTTAATGTAGATGAAAATATGCCCGATCCGGGAAACTTGATAAAAATTGAACTCCTAGCTACAGATAGTCAACATTAGATCGAATTACTATATAATATAGTTCTTGAATACAATGAACCTTTAAAGTATTGAGCCAACGTTTGACTAAGAATCTATTGAAAATTAAGGTGTAGTATTTATCAGACATACGTCTAATACCAATGCTCGACAAGCCGTGGCTAATGCGCCTCTCTTGTTTATTATTATTATCATAAATTGTGTTTATTGTGTGTGGCTTTTGTTGTTGTTGTTTTAGCAAGCCACGCCCATTTGCCGAGAGCTATTTAAGCACACACCTAATTGATTTGCTTGTGTGCGTATTTGCATTGGCTGCAATAGCCAATTATATTTAAGCACTGCCAATTTTGGTCGCTTCAAGCTAATTAAAACAACAACAACAAAGTCATCAAAGCAAATTGCCCAAGTGACAATAATGAGACGCCTAATGTTGATCAATTTTCATTAGTTGAGCAAGCACCCCTCCCTCCTCTGCCCTTGCCACTTTTTTCGCTGCTGCTGAAACAAAGCAAATTTCAAAAATCCTGACTCCTGCTGCTCTGCGCCCAAGCCTCACCCTCGACTGCCTCAAATTACATGCAAAAAAAAAAAAGAAATGAGAAGAAATTTCCAAAAAAAAAAAAAAGAGAAAAACAAAATTATATAGCTAAAGTTGGGCGCTCATTAGCTGCGCTCGGAGACAAAGCAAGCTGACAGCGCCACGCCCCGTTTCGCGCCCACTTAGCCAGCTATTATATATTAAATTTGTATCAAGCTTAACGTAGACTTTGCTTTGTTTTATTTTTTGGTCTCTTTTACATTTATTCCCGCGCTGTTTGCTTTGCATTTTTGCTTGAAGTGCGCTGAAATTTTATCAGTTGCTCGGCGAAAAGTTACAGGGCGACAGGCTGAGGGGCCACTTTGGGGCTGCTTCCTCAACACTGGGCCGGCTTGAGGGGGCGTGGCGTATAAGATTTCAGGTAGCGCTAAGATGTCGCTACTTAAAAAAGTTTCCCGCTGTCTCGTAAATTTGGCATGTTTATGGCGGCGGCACTTGCAACCCCTTTGAATGCGACAAGCAAACACCTAACTATAAATACACACAGTCACACACCCGCACACACACACACACACACACACCCGCACACTCAGCTGGTGTGTGTTACATGTGGCAAATTTGGCTGGCTTCCTGAATTCGACAGTCCGTTTGGGGTGTTTTAGGCTTTTGCATGCCGCCCAAATGACGCCATTTTGGGCCAAAGTCGAAGCCATATATCATCTGTGCCACATTACCTCGAATTACAAGTGCCTGCACCGAGAATTTTGGGTAACTTGCAAGTGCTCAGAGTGAGCCTTTGCCTTGTCCTTGGCGCATTGTTAATTAGCGCTGCGTCAGTTGTGCTCATTAATTATGTATTCGAAGTGCCGAAACGGAAGCCGCGCTTCAAATTGTAATTCATGTCGAAAACTAGACAAACCGCCTCAAATCGTAGTTCATGCCGAGAACTAGAGAACCCGACCTACAACACTGGCGCACACGCCTCTAATCGTAAACTAAAGAACTCGCTTTACAACACTGGCCCACACTAAACTTCCTGTTCCATACATAATTAGTTCCGCAAACAGGCGTCTTAAAATTTGTTCTCGCTGGCAAAATACTGCAAATAGTTTGTGCCAAACTGAGTAGAAAACATGAAGAACAACAACAACACCTAAAAGTTGTGCACTCAGAATTTCCAAGCGGCGCCTTAACATTTTCACACCTGGCCGCATCTGACACATGTCGGTGATTTCTTTATGAAGCAGGGTATTTATTCGCTGGGGTATAAATGCATGGGCCTAAGGTATGTCTGCCCTGTCTAAAATCATACAAAAAATCTTTTATAACACGTAGATCTGGATATCTTAAGGTTTCTCCAACTAAATACATACACATGTAAATATTACATTCATGCTTGCATTTTAGCTTATGCTCAGCTTTTCTTCAAGTAGGTAGACTCTTTGGCATTTGCCTATTGAGTACAGAGTACATAATATTCGGCTTGTTAGAGTCAGTTAATAAATTTGCTTGCCTTTTATTGTTTTTGCCGTCAGCGTGTGAAAATTTAATAATTTCATGTTGTTGACTTTTGACGTCGCGTTGCAGTTTTCATATATATACCATTTTTTTTTTCAAGCTTGACGTAGCATGAAAAGAGCTCGCATTTAGTTGGGCGCACGCTTGTTGACTTCCAATCGCAGCTGGCTGTTGGCTGCAGCTGCTGCACACCCCACACCCAACACACACCCCACACACACACAGCAGCCACAACAATAACAACAAAGCAGCTCATGTCTGGCTGCCGTCTCGACTTTTGCATTTTTCATAGAGCGCGCGCACGCTGCGCGTTCAAGCTGAAATTTTAATTAAACATGTTAACACTGCAATTAAAAGAGAGCTTAACGAAGGCCCAACTCGCTGTAGGGGAGGGGTAGGTGGACAAGCCGCCTTTAGGGGCAGACGTTAATATTCGCCAAGTTTTTGTAGCCCAATTGCAAAATTTTGCATTCAGCCAGGCGCAACGGGGGGCGTATGCGCAACGTGGGAAAATTTGTGTGTGGTCCGCCATCGGGGCCTGGGCCTGGGCCTCGTTAAGGGCATAAAATTGAAATTGAATACCCGCAATGGCATATGGCATAACCCGTTGGCCCTGCCCACCCCTAGCCATGTTATGTTAGCTCCTAAAGGGCAGCACTTTTAACATGCGGCCAGTGTTGGTAACTGTGTCAATGTTGCTTTTGTACACTGTTAATTAGCTGGTAAATGCGCTCGGTCATATGGCATTAGCGAGCCGCACCGACCAAATCGAATTTCATTAAATTTGCAAAACTTTGTCCATAATGAACCTCTGTGTGACATTCGGTCATTCGAGCTGCCGCTGGTGGAATGCACGGCTCATTCATTCCCATACACACATCACATTCCCACTCACCCACTCGGCCACTCGGCCATACTGTGGCATTTTGTTGGCTGCTTTGTGCTGGCTTGTTATCTGATTAAGCTGTATTTCAGCTTTGAACAACGGCATAAAGGAGTTCCGAGAATCCGATGGCAAAATAGAAGAGAGAGTGAGAGGGAGTTTAATAAAAAAATGGTAAAATAAAATTTCTATGCTTCATTTTAGCACAAAATGAAAAGTTTTGTGTTTCAACTTGCTCGCTTTCACATGCCCAACAGAATGAAATTAAAAACTGTCTGTCTCCTGTGCCCATGTCCTCTGCAGCGCTGTCGACATGAATTTGTGCGAGCATACAGCAAACATGAGATTTTAATACTCTATACTCCATCAGAATGAAAAGTGCACAAAAAAAGAAACACGCAAAAGGTTGCACACGCTAACAGAACTCGTTTGGCATGAAATATTCGCTCATAATGAGCATTGACAACGTTTAAAATGACCAGTGTTGAGTATGGGTTTTGCAGTCGCAGGTAGTGTTAGAAAACTTTAGAAGTGGATAGTCAGATACTTTAAGGGTTTTTCATATTTTATACATATATTAGAAGAGTCAAAGAGTGTTCTGAAAGATGGAAAGTTTTCAATTGGTTTCATTTTGATTTATAGCGAAAGCTCAATTGTTAGCCATTTTATGAGCAGTGTTGTAAAGTTTCGCACTAAGATAACTCTTAGTGTTGAAAAGCTACCTAAATCAGTTTCAACACAAATATGTTGTAGATTTTGTCTTTTAGGAGCTGCATGCAGTTGTATATTAATGTAAACCCTTCTTTAATAATCAAAAGGTGTTCATTTATCTATTTAATTTATTTCAGTGAGGCATTTTCCAGCTGCCTGCCTGTCAGCACGCGAAAGTCAACAGTCAAATATTTTACTCACTAGATAAAATTAATATATGTTTTGACAGCTGCGATTGAAAAGTTTTGCAGAACAGGTCTGAAATTATGCAGAAAAACAGGAAGTTTCCGAAGGAACATACGCTAATACATATTTCTTTAGAAGTGTATCCGGCAGTCGAAAATATATAACTTATGCTCGCGCACTCGTGTTTAATTAAGCCAGAAGGCAGCATTGAAGCTGTCAGCAGCTGTGACAGATTCAGTTTGTTTTCCCCTTTTTGACAGCGGGGCGTATGCGTCATATTTTCCTGGTGTATGTTGAAAATTGTTGCCTATTTTCGAGCGCTGATTTAATTTATGGCTTACACGAGCGCATGTCTTCATGTATATATGTGTGTCTGTGTGTGTGTTTGTGTGTTTGTATATATTTGTAATCAATTGCTAACTCGCTTTCCCTTTGCTCTACTCCACACAGGCAATGCAGCGCACCAATGATAATTGAATAGAGGCATTAATTGCGCTGTGGTTTGTTTGCCATTCAAGCCGCACACACACACACACACACCAAGCACACCCACATAACCACACACACGCACACATCTAGAGGCAGAGACCTCTATAGATATCAACAAGAAGGATAATCAAGTGCAGTTGCCATGCAAACAAAGTCGAATCCTTGCTGGTGGTGGTCATGGCTACTGATGCTGCTGCTGCAGCTGTCTGCCCACATAGTCCCCATATCGGGGTATCTAATCATTGTGCATGAGCAAACGCCGCCGGGCGCAGTCATATTTAATGCGTCCGTCTACAAGCTCGGCTCGGAGCGTCATTATAAAATCAATGCGCACAAGTCGGCGAACTTTGTGCATCATCTAGTCGCGGTCAGCCACAAGGATGGCCAAATCCAGCTGAAGAAATCGCTAAAATGCGATGGCATCTACTATCCCAATCTGTTTACCTTCTACGTGGACTCGACATCGAATCGCTTGAGATCCATTGACTATTATAGCCTGCCGGTGCGCATCTTCATCTCGGGTCACAGCTGCAATGAGGATCGACGCATTGAACAGGAGCTGCACCATTTGCATCATTTCGAGGAGGAGGACAACACGGGCTACTCCAAGCGGCGCCGGCGTCGCAGCACACAGCAGCTGCTCCTGCTCGATGGCAATCAGCTGGAGCTGGCCTACAGCCAGAACAGCACAGACTTTCGCGCCGGCGATCTGATCTTTGGCAATAGCTTTGACAACGAGATGCGCCATCGCATACTGAGCCGAAAGCGTCGCGCCATTTCCACAGATCCGCTGCAGCTGCAGCCTGCGCTGCACAGACGCATCTCCGATGCCAAGCAATGGATATCGGAGACATATGCCTCGTATGCCATACACACGACGGACAAGTGGAACCAGATCTGTTTGCGCAAGTCGCAGTTCATCAACAATCTGAACGCCTTTCTGCCCAAGTCCGTGTGCCAGCACTGCAAGGTGAATTTCCTGGATGTGAACGACGAGCGCTTTGCCATTGAGCATCAGAATCGGGATCTGGTGGCCAGCCGGGATGTCTGCATACATGAGTCCATGTGGAAGGTCAGCATCACGTTCAACATACGCTGCAACCGCAACGATATTGTCGACTCCGATCATCGCCTGAAGATCGTCTATCATCATCAGGAGTTTAACGATACGGACATTGCGAAGCGTGTGCGTCGCGAGCTCCGGAATCAGTCGCCCTACTTCGAGCAGGCGCTCTATGTGGCCTCCGTGCTGGAGGAGCAGCCATCGGGCGCTGCTGTCACCACGGTGCGTGCACGCGATCCGGAGGATTCGCCTGTGGTCTATTCCATGGTCTCGCTGCTCGACTCGCGCTCACAGTCCCTTTTCAAGGTGGACTCACGCACGGGTGTGGTGACGACCTCGGCCAGCCTCGATCGGGAACTCATGGATGTGCATTACTTTCGGGTGGTTGCCACCGATGATAGCTTTCCGCCGCGCAGCGGCACCACCACCTTGCAGGTGAACGTCCTGGACTGCAACGATCACAGTCCGACCTTCGAGGCGGAACAGTTCGAGGCGAGCATACGCGAAGGTGCCACAGTTGGCTCCACGGTAATAACGCTGCGCGCCACGGATCAGGACATAGGCAAGAATGCGGAGATTGAATACGGCATTGAAACGGTCACAGGTGAGTTCGTAGTCCCAAATAGCCGTAGCGAACCCTTCCCTTATTTTCGATTTTCCTATCTTTTCTATAGATGGTGCAGGTGTGGCACAGGATCAGGAGCTGCCCATCTTTCGCATTGATTCACGCTCTGGCGTCATCTCCACACGCAGCAGCCTGGATCGCGAGACCTCGGACAGCTACCATTTGCTCGTGACCGCCTCGGACATGGCCGCGGCGCAGAGCGAACGCAAGACCGCCACGGCCAGTGTGCTGGTAAAAATCCTGGATGACAATGACAACTATCCGCAGTTCAGCGAACGCACCTACACCGTTCAGGTGCCAGAGGATCAGTGGGGCGATGACAACAATGTGGCGCACATACGCGCCACCGATGCGGATCAGGGCAACAATGCGGCCATACGTTATGCGATTATTGGAGGCAATACCCAGTCCCAGTTCTCCATAGATTCGATGAGCGGCGACGTGAGTCTGGTCAAGCCGCTGGACTATGAGAGCGTGCGAAGCTATCGCTTGGTTATACGTGCCCAGGACGGAGGCAGTCCCTCGCGTAGCAACACCACCCAGCTGCTGGTCAATGTGATCGATGCCAATGACAATGCGCCGCGATTCTACACCTCACAGTTCCAGGAGAGCGTGCTGGAGAATGTGCCCGTGGGCTATAACATCATCCGGGTGCAGGCTTACGATTCGGATGAGGGCGCCAATGCAGAGATCAGCTACAGCATTTCGGAGCGTGACGATAATTTCCCACTGGCTGTTGATTCACGCACCGGCTGGGTGCAGACCATCAAGCCGCTGGATCGCGAGGAGCAGAGTCGCTTTGCCTTTCAGGTGGTGGCCAAGGATGGCGGTGTGCCGCCCAAATCCGCCAGCTCCTCGGTGGTAATCACCGTGCAGGATGTGAACGACAACGATCCCAGCTTTAATCCCAAATATTACGAGGCCAATGTGGGCGAGGATCAGCCGCCGGGCACGCCTGTGACCACCGTAACAGCCACCGATCCGGATGAAGATTCGCGCCTGCACTACGAGATCAGCACGGGAAACACACGTGGACGGTTCGCCATCACTTCGCAAAATGGACGCGGCCTGATAACCATAGCCCAGCCGCTGGACTACAAACAGGAGAAGCGTTTCCTGTTAACGGTGACCGCCACGGACTCGGGCGGACGATCCGACACGGCCACAGTCCACATAAACATTACGGATGCGAACAATTTTGCGCCTATCTTTGAGAATGCTCCGTATAGCGCTTCGGTTTTCGAGGATGCGCCCGTGGGCACCACGGTGCTGGTGGTTTCAGCCACCGACAGCGATGTCGGTATCAATGCACAGATTACCTATTCCTTGAACGAGGAGAGCATCAATGGACTCAGCAGCCCGGATCCGTTTACCATAAACGCACAGACGGGCGCCATTATAACCAGTGCAGCGCTGGATAGGGAGACCACCAGTGGCTACCTGCTCACAGTCACGGCCAAGGATGGCGGCAATCCCTCGCTCAGCGACACCACTGATGTGGAAATCAGCGTCACGGATGTTAACGACAATGCGCCGGCTTTCAAGAATCCGCTATACCAATCCTCCATACTGGAGGATGCGCTGGTGGGCACCTCGGTCATACAGGTGTCGGCCAGTGATCCGGATATAGGTTTGAATGGACGCATCAAGTATCTACTGAGCGATCGTGATGTGGAGGATGGCTCCTTTGTCATCGATCCCACCTCGGGAACCATACGCACCAACAAGGGCCTGGATAGGGAGAGCGTGGCCATCTACCATTTGACCGCCATAGCCGTGGACAAAGGCTCACCACCGCTGTCCAGCACTGTGGAGGTGCAAATCCGTCTGGAGGATGTCAACGATTCGCCGCCGACCTTTGCATCCGATAAGATTACGCTCTATGTGCCCGAGAATTCGCCAGTGGGTTCGGTGGTCGGAGAGATACACGCACACGATCCTGACGAGGGCGTCAATGCGGTGGTGCATTATTCCATTATTGGTGGCGATGATTCCAACTCTTTTTCGCTCGTTACACGGCCCGGATCGGAGCGCGCGCAGCTGCTGACTATGACGGAACTGGACTATGAATCCTCACGCAAGCGTTTCGAGCTTGTGGTGCGCGCAGCGAGTCCACCCCTACGAAATGATGCACACATTGAGATCCTGGTCACGGATGTGAATGATAATGCACCAGAGCTGCGCGATTTCCAGGTGATCTTCAATAATTTCAGGGATCACTTTCCCAGTGGGGAGATCGGACGCATTCCCGCCTTTGATGCGGATGTCAGCGACAAGCTAAACTATCGCATTCTGTCCGGCAACAATGCAAATCTCCTGCGCCTGAATAGCAGCTCCGGCGGACTGATACTGAGTCCTCAGCTGAACACGAATGTGCCCAAGTTTGCCACAATGGAGGTTTCCGTTTCGGATGGCATCAACGAGGCCAAGGCCATCATGCAGCTATCCGTGCGCCTGATCACGGAGGATATGTTGTTCAACTCGGTGACGGTTCGACTGAATGAGATGACCGAGGAGGCGTTTCTGTCGCCGCTGCTAAACTTCTTTCTGGACGGCCTGGCTGCCATTATACCCTGTCCCAAGGAGAGCATCTTCATCTTTAGCATACAGGATGATACGGATGTTACCTCACGCATACTCAACGTTAGCTTCTCCGCCAAGCGACCGGATGTCTCCCACGAGGAGTACTACACGCCGCAGTATCTGCAGGAGCGCGTTTATCTCAATCGTGCGATTCTCGCCCGCCTGGCCACCGTGGAGGTGTTGCCCTTTGATGATAATCTCTGTGTGCGTGAGCCTTGTCTGAACTTTGAGGAGTGCCTCACGGTGCTAAAGTTCGGCAATGCCTCGGAGTTTATACACAGCGATACGGTGCTCTTCAGACCCATTTATCCAGTTAACACCTTTGCCTGCTCCTGCCCAGAGGGATTTACGGGCAGCAAGGAGCATTATCTGTGCGACACGGAGGTGGATCTCTGCTATTCGAATCCCTGTGAGAATGGTGGCAGCTGCGTGCGTCGCGAAGGCGGTTACACCTGCGTCTGTCCCGACTCGCACACGGGCTCCAATTGCGAGACGAGCATCAACAAGTTGCGTGCCTGCAACTCGGATGCCTGTGAGGGAGGTTTGTCCTGCATGAACAACTATCTCAGCTCACAGCCGCCGCCCTATACGGCCACTTGTGAGCTACGTGCTCGTTCCTTCTCCCGCAACTCCTTCCTGACCTTCGAGAGCCTCAAGCAGCGGCATCGCTTTAATCTCAAGCTGCGCTTTGCCACGGTCCAGGACAACGGACTGTTGCTCTACAATGGACGCTACAATGAACTACACGACTTTATTGCACTGGAACTGCTGGATGGACACATCGGCTTCTCCTTCTCCCTGGGCGATCGCAGCGAACGCGTTGCCCTCGTCCAACCCTCGAAGGTGTCCGATGGCAATTGGCACGAGGTGGAGATCATCTACTTCAATCGCACTGTGACCCTCGTGCTGGACAAATGCGACACGGCCATTGCCTTGTCCGGGCAGCTGGGCGCTCCTTGGAACTGTGCCAATCAGACCACGCTTCGGCTGGATAAGCGCTGTGCCCTGCTCACCGAGACCTGTCATCGTTTTCTCGACCTCACCGGGCCGCTGCAGGTGGGCGGTTTGCCCCGCATACCCGCCCACTTTCCGGTGGCCAATCGTGACTTTGTGGGCTGTATTTCGGATCTGCGCATCGATGAGCGCTACGTGGACCTCAACTCGTATGTGGCGGACAATGGCACCATTTCCGGCTGTCCACAGAAATCGCCGCTGTGCGCCTCGGTGCCGTGCTTCAATGGCGGCACCTGTCGCGAGGGCTGGAGCACCTACACCTGCGACTGCCCCGAGGGCTATGCGGGCAACAATTGCCAGGATAACATACCTGCACCGTGGCGTTTCTCCGGCGATGGCAGTCTCAGCTTCAATCCGCTGCTGCGTCCCATACAGCTGCCCTGGCTGACATCCTTCTCGCTGCGCACGCGCCAGGAGGACGCGTTCCTCATGCAGATACAGATTGGCCAGAACAGTTCGGCGGTAATAAGCCTGAAGCATGGCGTGCTCTACTACATCTACGACAACGAACCCATGTATCTGGCGGGCGCCTATCTCTCGGATGGGGAGTGGCATCGCGTGGAAATCAAGTGGCAGCAGGGCTCCGAAATACAGTTCTCCGTGGACTATGGCCAGCGCACGGGCTCCGTGCCCATGTCGCAGAAAGTGCAGGGTCTCTATGTGGGCAAAATTGTGATGGGCAGCGTGGATGGCACCATCGGCACCGTCCAGGATGCTGTGCCCTTCGAGGGCTGCCTCCAGGATGTGCGCATCGGAGCCAGTCAGTCGGTGCTCTCGCGGCCCACCATACGCGAGAATGTCGAGGATGGCTGCGAGTCGCGTGCCCAGTGCCCCAGCAGCTGTCCCGCCCACTCGAGCTGCTTCAACAGCTGGGATCGTGCCACCTGCGAGTGCAGCGCCGGCTACGTGGGCACCGACTGTGCACCCATCTGCACGGTTCAGCCCTGCGCCGCGGGCATCTGCCGCGCCAATGTCAGCCTGTCGCGCGGCTACAGCTGCGAGTGCAACAGCAGCTACCAGCACGGCGACTACTGTGAGCGCACCCTGCAGCAGCCCTGCCCGGGCGGCTGGTGGGGCGAGCGCGTCTGCGGACCCTGCAAGTGCAACATCAAGCAGGGCTATCATCCCGATTGCAACAAGACGACGGGCCAGTGTTACTGCAAGACCAATCACTATCAGCCGCCCAATGAGACCGCCTGCCTGGCCTGCGATTGCTACTCCATAGGCAGCTTTAATAGCGCCTGCAACCGGCTGACGGGCCAGTGCGAGTGTCGCGAGGGTGTCATCGGGCGACGCTGTGACTCCTGCTCGAATCCCTATGCGGAGGTTACGCTCAACGGTTGTGAGGTTGTCTACGATGCCTGTCCGCGCTCTTTTGCTGCCGGCATTTGGTGGCCACGCACACCGCTGGGCAGCGTGACCGTCGAAAACTGTCCGCTGCCGGCTCGGGGCAAGGGTCAGCGGAGCTGCGACAGCCAAACGGGCAGCTGGAGCACACCAGATATGTACAACTGCAGCTCGGAGCCGTTTGTGGAGCTGCGCCGGCAGCTGTCACAGCTCGAGAAACTGGAGCTGGAGCTCAACTCGTTTGTGGCCATCAAAATGGCCGAGCAGCTGCAGCACGCTTGCGAGACTGTCGACCGCAGCGCAGTTACTAAGCCGCCAGCGCCCAAGCACAACAGAAGATACAAAATGGAATCCTCGTTCCTGTTGAATGCCGGCGGCTCCGTCTGGTCGCATGAGCTGGACATGGACTATCTGTCCGATGAGCTCAAATTCTCGCATGATCGTCTCTACGGTGCCGATCTCTTGGTCACGGAGGGCATACTCCAGGAGTTGATTAACTACGAGCTTATGCAAAGCGGCCTCAATTTGACGCACAGCCAGGACAAGTACTTCATCAAGAATTTGGTGGATGCTGCGAGCGTAATTCTGGATCGCAAATACGATGCCGAATGGAAGCGGGCCACGGAGCTGATCCAACGCGGACCCGACGATCTCGTGGATGCGTTCAACAAGTACATGGTCGTCCTGGCACGCTCCCAGCACGATACCTACACGAACCCCTTTGAGATTGTGCAGCGCAATATGGTGCTGGGCCTGGACATCGTCACCACCGAGTCGCTGTTCGGCTACGAGCCGGAACAGCTCAGCGAGTACCACAAGACCAAGTATCTCAAGCCGAATGCCTTCACCACGGAGAGCGTCGTGCTGCCGGACACAAGTGGCTTCCTGCAGCACTCGGCCAAACAGAAGCCGGTCATCAGTTTTCCCAAGTACAACAATTACATTCTCGATAAGCACAAGTTCGATAAGCACTCCAAGGTGCTGGTGCCGCTCGAGATGCTGGGCATAACGCCGCCGGAGAGCGATGAGGTGACCCAGGGCAGTCGCGGCAACGACTATCGCGCCATTGTTGCCTATGCCCAGTACAAGGATGTGGGCCAGCTGCTGCCGGATCTGTATGATGAGACCATCACGCGTCGCTGGGGCGTTGATGTTGAACTGGCCACGCCAATTCTATCGCTACAGATACTGGTGCCATCAGCGGAGCGGGAACAGCAGCGTCTGGAGATTCCCTCGCGTAAAATATCCTCAGCAGCCGCATCCTCTGGCTCCTCGGGCTCTGCATCCTCCTCATCATCTGGAGTTTCCTCAATCAGCTCCAGCAGTATTCGCTCTGGCTCTGGCAGCACGGAGCAGCAGTTTGTCGAGGTCTTTGACGTGCCCAAGGCACCAACCAGCAGCAGCGAGCAGCAAATCGAGGACATACGCATCACAGCTCACGAGATTCCACCGCCAGCATCTGTGGAGCAACAGGAGGCGAATAGCAATGAGGCTGTGGAAATAGAGGATCCGCACATAAGGCTTAATCTCGATGACATTGAGTTCCATGGCAACTCTGGCGAGGAGCTAAGCGTTGACTCACCCGAACAGTTGAATCCCAACTATGAGGGAAATCCGGACAGCAGTGAGCAGTCCAAGGGCGAGAATGAGGCCATCTATCGGGATCGCAGGCTGGTCAAGCGTCAGGTGGAGGTCATCTATCCCTCTGAGCAGCTGCAGAAGCCTCAGCACATGGTCTATCGTTCACTCGGCTCGCCGCATCTCTCGCAGCCCATCAAGTTGCAGATGTGGCTGGACATGGACGCAGCTCGCTTTGGGCCACGCTCCAATCCGCAGTGCGTGCGCTGGAACTCCTTCACCAATCAATGGACCCGACTCGGCTGTCAAACCGAAATACCCGACTTCGATGGTGACTTCGCCCAGGTCTCGCATCTGCCCATTTTGATCAACTGCAGCTGCACGCACATCTCAAACTACGCGGTCATAGTCGACATTATTGATCCGGAGGACATACCCGAACCCTCGCTCCTCGTACAGATCACCTCATACTCGGCTTTCATGGTATCCCTGCCCCTGTTGCTGGGCGTGCTGTTTGCTTTGGCCCTGTTGCGCGGCCAACAGACCAACTCGAATACAATTCACCAGAACATTGTGCTCTGCGTCTTCTGCGCCGAGCTGCTCTTCTTTGTGGGCATGCAGTCGAGGCGTAATCTCCTGGAGAACGAGTTCCCCTGCAAACTGATTGCCATCTGCCTGCACTACTTCTGGCTGGCTGCGTTCGCGTGGACAACGGTCGACTGCGTACATCTCTATCGCATGCTCACCGAAATGCGCGATATTAATCATGGTCCAATGGGCTTCTACTTCGCCATGGGCTACGGTGCGCCTGCTGTTGTTGTCGGTCTCTCCGTCGGCGTCCGAGCGCATGAGTATGGAAATAGTTTATTGTGAGTATCGATATAACTGATCTTTTATTTCTTCTTAATAGAACCCCATTTGTTCCACCTTTCCTCTACCTTTTAGTAGATCTAGATAGTAGATTTAAACTTACTCTTCCTTTCATCTCTCTCACTGCTTTTCTCTCTTTATCGCCTTTCTTTGCGATTCTCAACTCAATTGAACTCCAACTCTGTTCAACATTAATCTCATCCTTTCTCAACTTTACTTTTGCAGCTGCTGGTTATCCGTTTATGAGCCCGTCGTCTGGTGGCTGGTGGGTCCCATAGCTGGCATGTCGGTGGTGAATCTATTGATACTCTTCGTTTCGGTGAAGGCGGCCTTTACGCTCAAGGATCATGTGCTGGGCTTTGGCAATCTACGCACTCTGCTTTGGCTTTCGGTGGTCTCGCTGCCCCTCATGGGCGTCATGTGGGTGCTTGCGGTGCTCGCCGCCTCGGAGCACTCGCAGCTGCTGAGTTTGCTGCTCTCCGGGGTCGTGTTGTTGCACGCGCTCTTCTGTCTTATTGGCTACTGCATCATCAACAAGCGAGTGCGGGAGAATCTGCAGCGCACCTGCTTGCGCTGCATGGGCCGCAAGGTGCCGCTGCTGGACTCCTCCATGGTGGTTAGCAATAGTTCGCACAACGTTAACGGCGCAGCAAGGCCCAACAACTTTCTGGCGAGCAACTACGATACAGCTCGGCGAAATATAGGCATCAGCGCCTCCAGCACCACATCGCGCAGCACCGCCAAGACCAGCTCCAGTCCGTACAGCGACGGCCAGCTGCGGCAGACTTCGACATCGACCTCTAACTACAACTCGGCCAGCGATGCGCCCAGCTTTTTGCGTGGCTTTGAATCCTCCACAACGGGACGCAGTCGCGGCGAGGAGAAGTCGCGTCGACAGCGCAAGGACTCCGATTCCGGCTCCGAAACTGACGGACGCTCGCTGGAGCTGGCCTCGAGTCATTCTAGCGACGACGATGAGTCCCGCACGGCGCGCTCTTCCGGCACACACCGCAGCACAGCCGTAAGTGCCACGCCCGCTTATCTGCCCAACATCACGGAGCATGTGCAGGCAACAACGCCGCCGGAGCTGAATGTGGTGCAGAGCCCACAGCTTTTCCCCAGCGTCAACAAGCCCGTGTACGCGCCACGCTGGTCCAGCCAGCTGCCGGACGCGTATCTGCAGTCGCCGCCGAACATTGGACGCTGGTCACAGGACACGGGCTCCGACAATGAGCACGTGCATGGCCAGAAGATGACCATTTCGCCGAATCCGCTGCCCAATCCCGATCTCACCGACACCAGCTACATGCAGCAGCACCACAACAAGATCAACATGACGCCCTCCATTCTGGAGAACATACGCGATGCCCGCGATGGCTACGAGGACAGTCTGTACGGTCGCCGCACCGATTATCCCGATAAGTATGGCTCCTACAAGCCGCCCAGTCATTATGGCAGCGAGAAGGACTATCCGGGCGCCGGTGCTGGCGCCAGTGGCTCGCAGACCATTGGCCATCTGCGCAGCTTCCATCCGGATGCGGCCTACCTGAGCGACAATATCTACGACAAACAGCGCACGCTGGGCAGCGGCTACCTGGGCGCCAAATCCGAATCGCCGTATCTGTCCAAGGATCGCATCACGCCGGACATCTATGGCTCACGCGATGGCCACTACAGCCTGAAGCGTCAGCCCGCCTTTGCCACGGACTCGCTGCACTCGGTGCACTCGCTGCTGAAGAGCGACTACCAGCAGCAGCAGCAGCAGCTGGCGCAGCAGCAGCTGGCGCAGCAGCAGCAGCAGCAGACGCACTCGGATCGTTTGTCGGAGGGCTCGGACAAGAATGGCTATCATTTTCCGTACACCGCCGAGGAGGATCATCTGCAGCAGCAGGCACGCAAGCTGAGCGCTGGCCATGCGCAGCCGCCGTCGCTGCACGGCTCCCAGCAGCTGCATCTGATGCATCCGCATGCGGCGCTCGTCAACGACATTAACAATCCGGGCCTTCTGGCGCGACACACGCTTGCCGGCGGCGTCGTTGGCGTCGGCGGCAGCTCTAGGCACAGCTCGCGCGCCTCCTCCCCGCCCTCGAACATGGTGGCACCGATGCAGCCGCTCGGCCCGCTGGCCAGCATTACGGACACTGAGTGAGTAATCCCCGGCCTTACACAGCTTTTCTCTCTGTTTTCATTTCGGTTCATTTTTACTTTACGCTTATGGTTTTGGTTACCGTTAACGTTGCCGTTGCCGTTTCCGTTTCCGTTTCGATGTGTCCTTTATAACGAGAGTTGCTCTTTGTTGCGGGTTCTGGTAGTCCACACTCGTAATTAGTCCACAAATACGCTTTGTACTCGTTGTACAATCCAGTTTCAGTTACATTAACCGTTTCTATACAATTTCATTTGGTCCAAGTACTCATACTCAAACTCATACTCAATCTTGTACTCATACTCATACCGATACCCATACTCAAAACTGATACCCGTATTCATATTCGCATTCGCAGTTATCTAGCAATTTGTGCGATTCGTTTTTTCATTTCGTTTAGTTTCCAGTTGAGCTTTCTTTGCGTTTTGTTTCTTCTTTTATTCCAGTTTTAATCTGTGCTCTTTTGTTTCTAATTCTCTTTGCTTTATGGCATACAAACCACACACACACACACTTACAAAAAATAACAAAATCTACAAAAAAAAAAACATATCTAAAAAACTATTCCTTGTATTTTTTCCTCCCCCCTGCTCCCATGCGTTTATCAAAACAACAATGAACACTACAAACAATGCAAATGAATATGATCCCAAAACTCAACCTTTTTGATGCCCACACACACACACACTCGCACACACACACGCACACACTTATATTTGAAACTTTCAGCTGGTCCTGGGAACGTTTGAAGCAAATCTAATTTGACTATCTTTCACTTCTATTCTCTTCAACTTGCTCTCTCCCGCTTTGCGCTTTGTTAACAAACAACAACAACTGATACACTACACACACACACTAACACACACACACACACACACATGTACACTCACACACACGCATTGCACAACAATGGCGGCCAATTGGGTCTTACTTAAACAAAAACCAATTCGAAACAATGAACAAAAACAAAACAACAACAACAACAACGAACCACACTGACAAATCGCAACAACTACAACAACAACAACAACTCTACAGCTCTGAGGTAAACCACAACGAAATGCATTTTCCATATTTTCAACTATCATTCGTATCACAATGTCTCACATTCTCATTTTCTTTTCTATTCGCATTTCCGTTCTGCTTTTTTTTCCTTTCTGTGGTTGTAAATAAAATTGAATTTCCGTTGTGTTATTCTGTTTTTGTTGTCTATTTAATTCTAATTTAATTGCACATTACACACAACCTATCAATTTTTGTCTTTATTTATTTATCGCGTGTAAATAAATATAAATAAAATTCAAAAATTTGGCTGCGCTCAATTAAATTCGAAAACAAATGTAAATACATTTGCTTTGAGTAAAAAAAAACTACATTGTTATTATTATTGCAGTGTAAATAGAATTAAATTGTTTATTTGCTTTGCATTCGATTTGTTGATTTATTTGTTTTTGGTTTGGATTTTGTATTTTGAATGCATTTAATTTTCCACAACAATCGAAAAACCAAAAATCCGTTTTGTAATATTTGTTTAACATAAGTATGTGGCATCAATCATTGAAATTCATTTACTTGCAACAATAACAATCAACACAAAGAAAAACACAACAACAACAACAACAACAAATACTATGTAAACATTTTCACAGTTCGACATTATTTGGCTGCATCGCAGGCAACAGAGGCAACATTATCCTTGGTCGCTAACAATATGGTATCAGGATATGTACATAATTAATTAAATTAATAATTAAACCCAAAAAACTAGAGATTGCACCAGCTAAAACAGTCAACTACAGCTGTCAAATAAATAATTAACTAAACTCCAAATAATGGCTAGAATTGCGTATTAACTAGGCGTATACGTAATATGAGTCTTAAATAGAAATCTGATTTAAATCCATTAAAAGAAACTTTGCGCTGTCGAAGTTTAACTATTCTTGCAGGTGATATTTAGGCATTTTATTGTCCGATTCTTTTAATTTTATATATGTATGTTGAAGCAATCAATTTATTGATTAATAATTAATCAAGTGTAAAGTGGGAAAAAGTTAACTGATCTTAAAGCTAAACTTTCTTTTGCTGTTATGAATTAAATTAAAATAAATTTAATTGATAGCCAATAAAGTTTTTGTCCGATTCAAGTATTTCTGCCCTTTTCTCTTTTAATCCCAAATTTCGACAAATTTTATGAAAGTATTTTTGAAACTGAACATAAAACAATTTGACAAAGAATTTAATGAGTAATATTATGTTTATTTACATAGAATTTAATGAGTAATATTACATTTATTCAAAACTGACTTCTTTAAAATTTAATACATTCTGCAAGGATATAACAAAAATTAAAGTACCTATACAAAAAATATCAGAATAGTTAATCTCTTAATTTTCAACCCGTTTTTATTGGATTTAACTTAAAAATTTAGCTGACAAAATTCAGTTTAGCATATATTCATACACATAACTAGCTTATTATAATTTATGAAACTAGCCAGCAACTGTCGGCAATGAATTAAACATGAATTCAGTTAAATAGATGAGACACACACACCCATACACACACCCATACACACACTAAGACACACACATGCTATATATAAATGACATTTAATACACAAACGCACACATCACGTACTTTTGCATATTTTTCAATTTAGTTTTCATTTTTTTCTGTGCATAAAAACTAATTTATTCTTTTGGCCAAAAAAATAAACATGAAATGAAATGTAATTAAATTGATTGAGGCTTTTGGCATGCTATTAGTTAATATAATAAATATTGAAATATAATATATTTAAGCCTATTTCAACTTTCAATCGCATGTTTATATAACGTAATTTAGATGTTGTTCATACATAAATTTAAGTTAAAAATATTAATATAATGCAATTGACTATTTTATTAAATGACAAACACGTGCAAATTCTTTTCGACTGAACAGGCGGAATATTGATGATGATGAGACCACAGTGTGACGACTGACGACTGCAAAGAGGCAACTGCAACAGAAGCAGCAGCAGCAGAGACTGCAACTGCAACTGCAACAGCGGCAACAAGCTGCAAATCAGTTTGCAACTATTCGACGAAAGCCGCAATTCAAAAGGCAAACAAATATTTAAATGTATAATTTTTAAGAGTTTGTGCTTTAAATTTAAATTGAAAATTTAAATATTATATTGCTGGCCACACACAGAAATACACACGAACACACACAGACTCACACACTCATTGTGTGCTGCATTTATAAATCCTGTAAATACCATAAGACAAACTTGGACCGCAATAAGCAGCTATATACACACATATATAGGTATTTACACTTACATACATATAAATATACATATACATACATATTTTTTAGCATTTAATTAATTTATGCAAGCAACAACAAATGGCAAAACTTGCAGAGTTGTAATTTAATTTATACATTATAAATATTATCAACAAAAGGTTAGCTAATAATTTATGCATTTACTTAGCTCTATGTGTATAATACATACATTAACTTACGTATTCTTAACGTATTTAATAAAACTCAGACTGATTTTATGCATTATTTTTGGTATGTCTTACAGTTAAGAATTGCGTAAACATGCTCAACACATACACACACACACACAGACACTCACACACTCGAACACCCACAAATGTTAGGCATTTAAGTCAAATTTGTCTACTCTGCAGCTATAGAAATGTTTAAGCCAGGGTATTTAAGAGTTCTGCTATAGATAATAAATCTCGTGGTGTAAAATACTATTTATGTACATTCAGCGGACGTATCGCTTGTTCGTCTGCATGAACTAATCAAATGCATTTAAGGCTAGTTTTGTATACCCTGTACCCAGCAAATTAACAGTAAGGGTATCTGCAAGTTGCGCAAGACAACATTGATAAATAAATATACATATATTAGTTAAGCATCTAGATAAGCCACAATAGTATAATATAATTGTTTTTTTTATTTTGCATACCTGTCCATTTTGTCTGCTTGAGCCCATGGATCTCAGAGGTTATAGGAGCTATGAACATCAAAATCGGTAAATCTGCCTAAAATTATTATCTTTTGATAGCTCGCTTATCTTATTTTAACCCAACAAAATACAAATCAAATACTCGAAGATTTGATGCTCACTTTTGATAAGAAAGAAAGAAATGCTTTGCAACTGTCCGCGGTACAGGGTATCAACTAGTCGAGCACTTGCGACTAGAAGTGATATATGGTCTTAAATGAAATAATTTCACATATTTGCATCCCTTTTTTTCTATATTATGATTTCGCACAGTTAGAAAATACAAATGAAAAAGTCGCGTGCCTCATAATTAACTCTAGAGCTTATTTTGCCAAATTAGTTGAAATTCAGCGCATCGGAATGCGAAAATATGCCACATGGAATTATAAATGATTTGCACACGTTGCCAATTAGTTGAAAATTGAACATTTTAGCCACATTTCAAACGAGAATTTTAATTAAATGCATTTATTGGATAATCGCCAGCCTCCCGCTTTCCCGCTTTCCCGCAAAATCAAGCACGCCTGTCTAAACAAATGAGAAATTGTACAATAAAAATGTGTACAAAAATACGAGTGTAAAGCGCATAAATACTACGCACTATGAACAAGAAATCTATTTAAAAAATATTAAATAAATAATTATACACACATATGAAATTATAGAGCTACACACACACACACACACACACTTACACAGCTAAACATATCCAGCAGTAAATGTCTATACATATAAATATATATACGAATACTCGACACATATTTAATAAATGTAGCTAGAACAGTTTTGTGTCTGTTGCAATCTGGAAACTGTGCGAGAATTACAAATAATTTATAAGCTGCTGTGTATGGAATTTAAATATTAAATGGCGTACGAAATTGCAGAATGTGTGGCTAAAATACCAAAATAAATCAATTTAAGCTGCATACATCAAATTCTTAACTATCATTTTCCAATAAAATGCACACAAGGCCAAGAGAAGTGAAGTGCAGCGAAAAGTGAGCAGCTAAGAGAGAGAAGCGAACAATTATGGGAATTATGGGAATGCAAATAAAACTCAAAAGAAAATTCAACCAAATATCTTTCCTCTAAACTTAAATGTTTAAGCTGTATACCCTTTTTGATACTCTCTCTTACTCCCACTCGTCTTTTCAACTCCCACAACAACTTAATTAAACCAAATTCATAGGCGAGTGGCGTTTCGTTGCTTCTCTATTCGCTTCTCGCGGCTGCTCTGATGTCCAGCCTCAAGTAAGTTATGCCATTGTTTGAGAATGCAAACTTAAATATTAAAATTAATGTAAAATTGATGTATTTAAATGCACTCAAGGCCAAGAGAAGTGAAGTGCAAACAAAGTTTTTTTTAAGAGAGAGAAGCGAACAACATAATTTAAATTAAAAGCGCAGCAATAAACTCTTATTTATGTCATGGTAAAATTGTAGAGCTATGATTATGGGAATGCAAATGAAACTCAAAAGAATATTCCAGCTTCTCTCTTTTTTGATACCATCTCTCTCGCTCTTGGCTTATCCTTTTACTTCTCCCAGCTCATAAATTCCAACAACTAGCTATTTACACCGAATTCATAGGCAACTGTCTTGCTGTTGCCTCTCTATTCGCTTCTAGCGGCAGCTTTGATATTCGGCCTGAAGTAAGTTATGCCATTGTTTGAGATCGCAAACTTAAATAATAAAATTAATGTGAATTGATATATTTAAATGTACATTAATATGCAAGTATCTCAAAATACGAACGCGTAAGTGTATTTAAATAAAATGTGTAAATTATATTTGAAAAATGCAAATGCAAAAATGTGTTTTTTCTATCATAAATACTTTTCCCAAATTCCAGGCAAGAACTAAGTAAAAGTACGGAAAAACTAAGCCCTGCTCTAAAGTTTAAATTTTCACAGAAAATACAAAATGTGTTTAGTTTGTTTTTTTTTTCATCATATTTTGAATTTTTACGTTTATTCATGTTAATAATTTCAATATTATTCATTATTGTTATTTGTTATCATTTATGTACCAAGGTACAAGAATAAATAGTTCATTACATTTTCTCAGTTGGAAATATATGTATTTGTTGTCTGTCAGTTGAATAGATCCGATACACAAACACATACATGTAAGTGTATGTATGTGTATGCATACATACACATATATGTATTTTTATGCGTGCATATTTGTTGTATATATTGTGTGTATGGGCTTTGCATATTGAAATATGGAAATACAATAATTCAAATATAAGTATATGTGTGTATGAGTGTGTGTATGTGTGTACTAAGTATTCCCATAAGTATGCAGCTGCAATTAACATACATACATATACATTTAAAAAACATCATTGGATTAATTTATTTGTTGTATACATTTTCTAATAGGGCATTATAATGTTTATACCTTTTCTTTAATTTTTTTTAAATACTATTATTTCTGTTAGTTGCCAAATAATGTTGAATATGACGAAATAATTTTTGTTTTATTTTTGTTTTTGAGTACACTCGGCTATAGTTCATGTTATTGTATTATTTTTCTTCTATAATTTATAATAAATGACAACAATGTAGCGCAAGTTTCTGCTTTAGTTATGTGTTTTAACAATGTTTTTCTTTTGTTTTGTTTTTGTTTTTGTTTGGGTTATAAGCACATACAATACAATACAATAATCGTATAGGGTATACATATAATGCCATTGTTATGATTATATTACAAACAGTTGAAAATGCCAAATCTCAAACGAACAAAAACGTTCTCCAAAAGGCATTTATCGTTTTATTCTCCAATTTATGCAAATACAATATGCTGTATCCAACAGATATACATATATCTTGCTATGCGTCTCGTTGTGCATCTTTTGCGGGGGGGACTTGTTTGGGGGGTATTTATAATACAGCGATATGCCTTTAATTAATTTCAAGTGAAACTCTGCAATTACGAGCAATTTCTTCAAATATATTTCAGCGTTTGTTTGTTTTTTCTTTTTCTTTTAGCTATACAAATTTGTTTTTCATTTATACATGCATAATAATATAATAATATATAATCATATCTCAATGTCAGCTGGCATTCAATTAATTTATTCAATTGTTGAGAAGGCAGCTCAAGAATTTCTCAATTTCAAGTTGTTTTTTTTTCCATTAAATTATAAAACGGCCTTTCCTTTCAAAGATTGTTCAAAAAACGAAAACTTTATTTTGTGTGCATAGCAAAATAGAAGTTTAGTTTTAGTTGAGTGTAGTTAATTTAAATTAAATGCACCGATTTCTCTGTGTTTTGTTGCACTGTGCAGTCTCGCACGGTGGGTTCAATTCTTAATTGTCAATTTGTTAATTAGCTGAAAATACATATAGAGATCAAAACGAAAGAAAATCATAACTTTGTGCGTTGAGAAAATGTTCCACTTTTTGGGGCAGCCTAGGCAAAGCATATTTTTTACAATTGTTTATTGTCAGACTTGGCCACAAAGGGCATATGCTCAACTAACCAACTAGCTAACAGCTCTTCAGATCTGCTTGAAAAAAAAGATATTTTCTCTTTAAAAAGGAAATCAATAAATCAAAAATTTGATGCCGTTCGGTTGAGGGTTTTCTTTTCTTCATTTTCTTTTATATATATATGTGGTATATATTGTATATTTATATATGTATAATTTCCATTTATAATATGCAACACATTAAAATTGTTCATTTCACTACATAAATACATACATACATAATAATAACTATAATTATAATAATGACCTTTGACTAGAGCCTTTTATGTGTGTGTGTGTGTGTGTGTGTACTAGTTAGATAATAATAGATACTGTATGTATGTATGCATGTGTATATTTATGTTTAATTTCACCGATTCGCTAGCTTTGTGCGTTTTTGCTGCTATTTTGCTTGTCCTTTCCTTTTGAACAATTTTCATTGTTCAAAAGTTTTTCAAGCATATTTTCTCTAACGGTACACTTGCTGCCAGCGTATGTACATTAAAAAACATTCAAGAGTTTGCTTAGCTAAAAGTACGTTACGAATCAAATGTATGAAATACTGTTTAGAAATCGAAGTTAAGCTTAGGAGGAAAGAAAAACGAAGAGGATATGGAAATGGAAATGGAAAATTCGAGGAAAATACAGCACAAAATGTGCATATTTAATAAGTGCATAACTGAATGCAACATTTGCATTTTGCACTTAGACATGAGTTATTGTTATCGTTAACATTATCGTAATTGTTATCGTTATCGGTATCGTAATCGGTATCGTTATCAATTTACACACAACACATTGACAAATTAGCAACATCTTTCGAAGCACACTGAAAACAAACATATGTATTATTCATTTGCATAAATTATGCAGTATTCCGATTTGGTTTCTCTTCGATCCGTAATTCTTTCGTAAATTCTTTGCTCTAATGCCCAATACAAGCTCAACAAATGACTGAAACACTGATTAATATAAGTATTCATGCACATATTAACTTGACATTTACACGGAGCGACAACGCAAATCATTTATAAATATAATATTATAATATAATTATAATATACATATACATATATGTATATATATTATTTATGTTCTTTCGCCTAAAGGTTTTGCATTTCTCTGCGACTATAAACCTTTGCTAACTTCAAATTGTAACTGACTGCGTGTTATGGGAGTGTATGTGTGTGTGTGTGTGTGTGTGTGTGTGAGTGTGTAAGTGTCGTATATAGGCTAGTTAGTTTGTCTATAACATCGGCTACATGTGTCGTGTTTAACAATTACAATTGGTATTGGGCGTGCCCTGCGTCGGATCCGTCAAGCGCTGCCCCTTCTGTGCGCCGCCGACTAACGTTGGATCCGCGTCCAGGCTCTCGGACATCTTGTCGCATATAATATCGACCAAGCGCTCGAAAACAGCCTGTCAAATAATAAAACAGATTATAATGGATATATACTATATTTAGATATATGTATGTAGAGGGATATCGACTTGCCTTAACATTCACATTCTCCTTGGCCGATGTCTCGAAGAACTCAACGCCCAGCTGATCGGCCAATTGGCGACCGCGCTCGAAGCTGATTACGCGCTGGTCCTCCATGTCGCATTTGTTGCCCACCAGTATGACCTGAGCGTTGTCCCACGAATACGTTTTGATTTGTGTCACCCTAAACAACAAATACAATAATTACATTAAACACACAGAGACAGAGGCAGACACTGTGAGTGTGTCTGGTTTTACATACCAGTCCTGCACAGAGTTGAAGCTGTCCTCATTGGTGACATCATACATCAGAATGAAACCCATGGCGCCGCGGTAGTAGGCTGTGGTTATGGTGCGGTAACGCTCCTGCCCAGCCGTATCCTGTTGGCCAAAACGACACACACACACACATATATACACATATGAAAGCGGGGTTTGTGGTCAGTAAGCTGAGGCAGGTCTATGTCTATGTCTATGTGCGATGTTTTACATACGTGTCATGTGCATAAAACGCAAACGCAATTAGTGCTGCCCACACACACACACACACACACACCCTCACACCTATAAGGGCGCATTGTGGTGGTCGTCTGAGAACACTTCGGAGTGCGCTCACCTGTAAAACTTGTTGCCCCGTGCAACGAGCCTTTCGCTCAATGACATTGATGCCAAAATAGACACAGCTCAGCAATCAATATGGCTGCTTCTCTCTCTGTGTGTGTGTGTGTGTGTGTGGGATGCGGGGGAGGGTGTCAACTGTGAACAAACTTGTCACATCCCTAAATGGCTGGCAAATTTCTCGAGTCCACAGAAATGTGCCACAAATTTGTGCAGCCCATAAAAGTATGCTACACTTTTTCTGCAAGCCTTTGCTGTGCATTTTATATTGAGTATACGTAACGTTTGACAGGCTTTCAATGGAATTTGCAACTTTCGGCGTATTAATTGAGTTTATCTGCAATTAATTTAATTATTTGCTGTCCCTAGGCTTCACAGTTTGAGACCAGGTTTATAGCCAGGCCTATTGTGCTGTCTGTGATGTGAATAGCTCTGTGGAGGAAAGAGCTGTATATTTAGAAATTCAATTAAGTTCATTAGACGCAGCTTTGAGCTTTAAAACCTTTCTTAGACATTGTAGAGAGACCTATTATTAATTGAATATTGGTTGGCCTTGAAGGTATTTAACACTTTTGACCTGGCTAAAGAGGTTGGCTTAGCTAAAGCTGAGATAATGAATGCGAGATCTCAAAGTCCCGGACATGAGACAAAGTCAAGGATTATTCCCTGTTAAGTTGACTCAAAACAAGATTCAATCAGTTTTGCTACAATTTCTATTTGGAAGCTGAACTCAAAATAAAACCTTAATTTGGGTCTGATTTCGGCTAGCTAAAAGACATCTGCTGTCATCTGTTTGGATATAGTTTATATAATAGGATCAGAAATGCCACGAGCTCGACTAAAAAAAAGGCAGCTGCAATTCCATTTACATTTATGCAACACTCGCGACGCATGTATTTCGACTTATACGAGATGAAGCTCTTCTGGACTTACCCAAATCTGAAGCTTGACGCGCTTGTCGTGGCGGAAAACCGTCTTGACCTTGAAGTCAATGCCCACGGTGGAGACAAAGGCCGATGTGAAGCTGTCGTCCGCGTAGCGAAATAGGAAGCTGGTCTTGCCGACGCTCGAGTTGCCGATGATGAGCAGCTTGAACATGTAGTCAAAGTTCTGATCGGCCGCATCCTTTTGCCACTTGGGATCACCACCGCCAGCCATGATTGTGGGCTGGAATGGAGGGAGACAAGGAGATTCGATTAGGATTTTCGTGTGGGATCAGCTTAGCCTGGACTTATTCTATTTATATTTTTTTTCGTAATATCGAGCACAACAGATCATTATTCCCAGCAACAGTTAAACACTAGCAGCAATTGCTCGACTTCAGTTTGAATATATATCTTAAAAAAAAAATACATTCAAAATCAGGCTTAATTTCAAATTGAACAGCGCGCATTGGTTTTATGTTTATCGTTTGCTCGTTTCGTTTCGCAACCACTTAAGGACGTCTCCACGTCCACGATTCCTTCGCAACATGTTCGATACAACGCTGGGCATGCTCGTCAGCTGGCTGGCGCAGGGTGTCTCCCTGCTGCTGGGCCAGGCCTGGCAGCATCCGCTCCTCACCACCGGCCTCTGTTTGCTGTTGAGTTTCTTTAACCAGGCCGACGAGCAGCTGCGCAAGGAGCTTGGCCAGGAGCTGCGCGAACGTGTCCAGGCCTTTAGCAGGCTCTACTCTTTCTCTTTTCTCTCACGCAAGGGCGCAAAGGGCGTGGCCAGCAGCGCCAGCAGCAGCAGCAGCAACGGCAGCAACGGCTTTGACTACACCATGCTGCAGGGACCGCACACCTGGACACAGGCCGGAAACAACCAGAGCCCCGTCAACATCGATGAGCAGGTGGTGCAGCGTCTGGCCATACGCGAGCTGCTCAACTGGAATCATTATGACGAGCTGCCGGCCAGCATTGTGCTGGAGAACACGGGGCAGACGCTGCTGCTGCGCGCCCAGTTTCGCAGCAATGTGCCGACCATCAGCGGAGCGGATCTGCTGGCCAGCTATACCTTTGTGGAGCTGTGCTTCCATTGGGGCTGGTCGAACAGCGAGGGCTCCGAGCACACGCTGAATCATCGCAAGTTCCCGCTGGAGATGCAGGTGATGCATCGCACGGGCGCTGCAGTTCCACGGAGCTGCACCAGCAGCTACGATCTGCTCATGATTGCCTATGTCTTTGAGCTGTCCGCTCACAATCCGTTCCTGGATCCGCTCATGCAGAATCTCAAGCTGGTGCAGCAGCCCGGCAAGCGTGTCCACATTGCGCCCTTTCCGCTCTCTTATTTGATTTATCCGTTTCGCACGGGTTTCTATAGCTACGGTGGCTCGTTGACGCAGCCGCCCTGCTACCAGGGCACCGAGTGGTTCCTCTTTCCCGAGTCCCTGGCCATCAGCGACTTTCAGCTGCGCCACTTTCGCCAGCTGCTCAGCGCCGACGGCATCACGCCCATCGCACGCAATTCGCGCCCCGTGCAGCAGCTCGGCAATCGCATCATAAATCTCAACTATTTCTGTCCCTACGATGCCACACAGCTGGCTCGCATGCGCCTGGAGCTGTTGCAGCAGCAGCAGCAGGAAATTGAGGACGAGCAGGAGCAGTCGCAGCAGGAACAGGAGCAGCTGCAACAACAGATGCAGCAGCTGCAGCAGCAGCAACAGCAGCAGCAACAACAGCAGCAGCAGATTCAGCAGCAGCTCAAGGTGCAGCCCTCCGCGGTCAGTTCCGATGATGAGGGGCAGCTGGTCGAGACACTGGACACCACCACGACCATAACCACCACCTCCAATGCCAGCATCTGCACCACAATACTCAAACGCGATTCGGCCGATCCGCAGCAGCAGCAGCAGCCGCTGCCCTCTTGCTGCCCAAATTCCATTATCTTCTTTAGCTCCAACAACAGCAGCAGCAGCAACACCAACAACAACAACAACAGCCTCAATTTACGGAACATCGGCAGCAACGTGGACAACAACGGCAGCGAGGGCGACAAAAACCTCGTCAACAAGGGCAACGGACACTTTCAGCTGGAGCAGAGCAAGGACGTGATGCTGACAATGCCCAGCGGCGTCGGCATCTGCGGCATGGGCGATGGCCTCGGCGTGGGCGTGGGCGTGGTAGGAGTCGGCGTTGGCACCAGGCTTCAGCTGATCGAGTAGCCGACACGCAGATTTGTTTTATATTTTTTTACGAGCACTTCAACTCTGTTTAATCAGGCATAGCAAATCCACCAGCAGGAGCAGCGCCCCCAGCCGTCGAAACGAAAGGCGCCAGCGCCACCTGTTGGGCATTTTGAGTAATTGAATTTGAATTGTCTGTGCGTGGATTAAACAAGTTGCGTTTATATTTTCTAAAAGCAAAACCATTGACTTGTTGGCGGGTGTGGGCTGTCTGTTAGGGGCGGGGCATGTGGAGCGGGGGATGCGGCAAGTAGCTTGTTGGGAGCTGGTATTGCGTACTAATGTGCCCTTCTCTTGAGTAAAATATCAATTTCATTTTATGCTGAATACTAGTGCTACAAAACGAAGGCCACTGTTGAGACTATCGATAGTTTTTAAATACACATATATTGAGAATCATTAGAAACTATTGACAATAAGCTAAAGAAAATTTAAGTCGCACTAATTTATTTACTTTTTACTTTTAGCACCAATATCTACCAGATTTAGGAGGAAGCAATCGAATATCGCATTATCGAAACAATCGATAAGCACAAACGTCAGTTTGCCAGCACTGCTCACATCATACATAAACGCCTTATTTTATACATATTTGTGTTAAATTTGTATTTCTCAACTTTTTCAAAGCAATGGATGCACAATGCCAAAAGGTGAGTAGAGACAAAATGTATACACATACATATGTATGTATGAAATCTTGTTAAATCTAGGCGCAAGTAGAGAGACTTGGTATGCAGCTGATTTCTTTAGCTTGTTGCAGACTTTATTAGCCAAGTGTCATTGCAGGATAAAGAAATATATATGTATGTACATGTAATGAGAGCGAGAGAGAGGGCGAGAGAGCTGCTGGCTGTCAATGCGATATTCTTGTGAATTTTGCCCTCTGGAAATATGAATATTTCTTGTGGCCTTTGAGTCGTGGAGTAGTTGAGCTGTTTTTAATATGACTGTCACGTCATTGGCAACTCAAGAAGAAATTTCAAAGAGCAGCTCGGCTAACAACGAAGCAATCAGCTCGAGGTTGGCCTTGAAAAAGTTTTAGCCTTGTCTTTAGCGGGAGGCGGAGAGAGATTATGGAGGGGGGCTTGTTAGTCGGGGTGACAGGGAATATGGCCTTAGCTATTTCAAAATTGTGAGTTAAGAGTGACTTTTTCATGTGCACGCAGCGCACACAACATTGTGTCGATAATTTGTTTGTATAGTCAACTACAACATCCTTTTACCCCGTACCACAACCCACAGCCCCCCTTTCCCGCTGAACCAAACGTTGCACAGCAACGTGATTTCTTCCCTTTTGCGCGTCATCCTCAAGGCCCCTGGTAAAAGACACAGCTCCATCTGGCGGCGGGGGCGGGTTCGGTCGCTGTTGAGAGGCTTTTGAGGCGCACTGCGACGACGACGACGACGACAGGCATGAACGTGCACAAACAGGCAGCGACAAGCAACGACAGTCATGCTCAAGTAAATAAGTGCAGGCTGCTATCAGAGCTGCTCGCTGCGTATGCGAGCATATTTATTTTTTATCTGCCCTGCCAGGCTCCCTAATTATCGATTTTTTTAACCTCGTCGTTGTTGTTGTTCCTGTTGTTGTTGTTATTTCATGTTTCAAATTGCGAGTCAGCTCCCCGTGAAACACATTCAAGCAGCTGTTGCCATTTGCCAGCATAACAACCTTTGGGCTAGTTTAATTATTGATAACGAATTGCGGCATCGAACCACAAATGCCAAATACACACAAACAGTTATACTTCTAACTGTCTGTGCGTGTATGTGTGCTCAATTATGCACAAAAGTTGGGAAAAACTCAATCAAAATTTGTGCTATTCAAAGTTTTGGCCATATAGAAAAAGATACACTTTGTGCCGTCCAACTTGGACACAAAAGCTTCGTTCAGTTTAAACTTTCACGTTCATCCAGCAACTGGACATGAAGCAAATTAATTGGTCATACAAAATATTTTATTGATGCTTTTAGGAATTTGCTAAGAAACTCGATTTCTTTTTTCATATTTTATCGATAGTCTTTCGATAACATTTAAGCACTTTTGCATTAACAGCTGGACTAGAGATAGAATCATATATTTAACGTATTTTTATAATAATTAGGCTGTTTAAATAAATTGATTATGAATTGAACTGATAATTCATAATAAGGTATATATAACATTTTTGTTGAAAAGGATGGGTAACGCGCTCAAATTTAAGTACTATTCGCCTCTAGAAATTCTTAACAAATCTCTTTTAAATACGTCTCAAGAAGTTTTTGCTACTATGTTTTCGCAATCCATCATCATTTGAGATGATATCACGCTTTGCCACTGAAAGAGTTTTGTTTGCAGACTGCTTTCCATTTGACGTCATCTTATTGTTGTTTCATTGAATTTAAGATAAAACACGGACATTTCGCTGTCAAACCTGGAACAGGTCTGCAATTGATTAGCTGTTAAACGCGCAGTTGGACTTCAACAAACGTGTTGAGTTCTGCTTGTTGTCATTGTTATTCTGTACAGTTAACAGCTACTGCTGGCAGTTCCAGTTGCAGTTGTGAAGCCACAACAATGAAATAATCATTTACTGCTTGCATTTGGCATTGAGAACTTTCACTGTCGTTGTCCGGTTGGGCAAACAAAAACATAAAAATAAAGGCAGATATCAAAATACGACAAGAGTTGTTTTTGTTTTTGTTGTTGCGGCAACGAACGAAGTAGCAAATGCAGCTGGACATATGTGTGTATACATGTGTGTGTGTGTGTGTGTGTGAGTGGGTGTGTGTGGGTGTGTGTCTGCATAAGTACATTTGTGTATGCATAAATCATGAGTACCATGCGGCGTATACGTATTGTTACGATTAAGGCAAATGCACTTACTGTGACTTAGTCTTGAGGTTGTTACGGTTCTTGTTGCTGTTTTTTTCCTTCTTATTGTTGCAGCTGCTGCTGGCTATGTGTAACTGTGTGTGTGTGTGTGGGTGTGTGTGAGTGGGCTGGGATTGCGCCGGATGCCTGCAGATCCTGGGGTAATTCCTTAAGTGCTGCGGCTGTTCCCTGTGACCAACTGCTGTTGTTGTTTTTGTTGACGTGTGCGGACTGTTTGTGTGTGTAAGTGTGTGTGTGTGGGTGTGCGTGCGCGCGTGGGTGTAAGCTCTTTACTGTTATTTTTCACACATATACACAAATCGATATTGTGGCTGCGAGTTTGCTTTTTCGCTCTATTTTCTTTTCTTTTTTCGCACTGCCTGTTTGGCAATTGGTTTTGGGGTCTGTGGCGTGCAGCACCAGGAAAGTTTAGCCTTGGCACTGGGTTAGAGTCTCCGCTGCCCGCTGCCAGCTGCCTGCTGTTAGAATTTAGCGCTTTTTTGTTTACGGGTTATTCAATCAATTATTCAGCGTTTCACGCGCGTTTGTCTCGCCCGATTCAGTTCAATTATTCATTTAGTTGCAGGCGCCAGGCAAAGTGTTTTTCCCAACTCAATTTCACCTTTTTTTTTGCTCAGAATTTTCCTTAGCTCTGTTGTACACGTCCTCGTCGACTATTACAGGACCACGAATGAGGCAAAAAATTTTCTGCAGCTACGCATATGTCCCTGTTCGCGCGTGTGTGTGTGTGTGTGAGAGGTGCTTTCGGCGAATTGACTAACGCGGCGAATATAAGCGTTTTGTATACGTTTTCATCATTTAAACTGTTTCAACTGTCCAGCTGCTGCTTCTTTCTGCTCCAGTGGTGAAAATCGATGCCCAGCGGCGGGTTGTTTGTGTGGGCGAGCGAAAGCTTAAGAGCTTTCCATTCATGCGGCGCATTTGCGCACTGGGCAGAAAGCTGCAGACGTTAGCCAACACTGACTGTACGTATCGATGCGCGCCACATTTGAATATTGCGAATATAAGTTAATCTTATCTTGTTGTTTTTATGGCCAGCACAAATTTTGATTCATTTAGTACAGCAAGTGCAATTGAAAGCAAAGCTAAATAAAAGTGTGCGTGGGTCAAAGTTTGTACATAAAACAGATTGCACATATAAACATTTTAATAATCAACAATTTAACAAATCAACAATGCAATTGAAAACACGCTACAATTTGCTATTGCCAGCCAGCATATCACGCACCACCTGCACCGCATATTTGGCGGTGCCCGGGGCTGTGGTCACCCCATAACCGCCGTGTCCATAGTTGTGCACAATCTTTAGGCGTCGGCCCTGATCATTGGTGAGCAGCTGCGGCTCCACGCGCACGATAGACCGATGCGGCCGCAGTCCGACGCACTCGCGCACAATTTCCGCCTTCTTCAGGCTGGGCAGCAGATCGTAGCAGCGCTCCTTAATGGCCATGCTGTCGTACTTGCACCACTCGGTGTTGTAGCTGTCGTACTGTCTGCAACCGCCCAGGGTCACGGTCTCGAAGCCGGGCAGCACGTACGTGTCCAGATCGCCGTAGAAAGCTGTTTTAATCCAAGGTGCGCGCACCTTGAGCACCTGGCCGCGAATGGGCACCAAATGCTGGTCATTGCACAGCTCTTTGGCGCCCATTCCCGTGCAATTCAGCAGCACGTCCAAGTCCTGCGGCACATCGAAGAAGTTGCTCACATGCTGGCGCAACACCTGACCGCCGTTCGCCAGGAATCTGCAAGGCAACAGAATCAATCAATCAATCTGGCCAGCTGCAGAACTAGGCACAACTTACTTCTTGGTGGCATAGGGCAGAAACAAGCGACTCTCAGTCAGGCAGGTCGTGAAGAAGGAGCCGTACTTCCAGCCGCCTTGGCACAGCTTCAGCTCATCCTCCGTGGCGCGGCGGTAAACGGGCAGCAGCTGCTCGATGAAGTGATTCTGGCCAGGCAAACAGTTATCAATGTTAAGTAAAATTATATTATATAATTACAACGCGATAATAGAAACCGATTAACTGATTAGTTATCCGGCTGTCTGCTTACCCGTACAACGGAGGGCGTGGTGCGTGAGAATATATAGCCGGACAGTTGGCAGACGCCAGCCAGGGCCGATTCTGTCGAACGCCGCAGCTCGTCCCAGTAATTAAATGCATCCCTCATCCACTGCCTGCAAGAAAAATATATTATCGATTGGACGCTGAGATCTTTCAATTGATTTGACCCCCACGGGGTCGCTCACGTACTGCGTAATTTCCTGGGTGGGACCCATGAAGCTGGTGCCGGGACGAAAGATGCCCGCGGCCACATAGCTAACGGTATCCTCATTGAAGCGATCCGCTATGATCGAAACCCGCGCCGTGGGAAACTGCTGCTGCAGCTCCAAGGCGCTGGTCAAGCCAATAATTCCGCTGCCCAAAACGCCGAAATGCATTTTTGTAGTAGTGCCGATATGCCCGCCAGTAAAGGGAACCTCTTACTGAATTGCAAAGCGTTGCTGCGTGTGTATTTAAAAGTATCAGATAGATGCTTATCAGTGTCCAATATAAAACAACAGTTGCTGATAGCGTCAACTGGCGCCGTGCCTATAATAATGGCCGCCAGTGTTCGTCAATCGCACATCTATTAAATGCATTTATTTAACAAGCAAGCCTCCATTTGCTCTAAGCTCAGCTGCTAAAAGCTTATTGACCCTTATTAACTGAGCACATCATTTTGCCATCTGGCATTATACATTTAATTTCATTTGCAACATGTCAACATTTTTGCTTTGTTTATTCTCAACAGCTGTTTCAAAGCTCTGCAAATACTCCGTCCAAAGAGTAATGTGCTAAAATAGACCATAATAATGAAAAATACTAAAACCAATCGTAGTTGGCTGTATCGATGGTTTCTGTTGCTTAACATTGATCATTTTACAAACAGCTGGCAACGAAATCGAAATACTCGTTTATATATTTTTTTATGTTTTCATTGATAACATTAATTTAAATAAAAATAAGGGCCGCGACTTCTTAGACTGACTTGTCAGATGAAAATCTTGCAGTTAATATTTAAACACTAACAGCTGTTGCGTTCCGTTACGTGAACTATCGATAGCACTATCGATGCAATTAAATACCAAAACTAACCGAATATCAATAACAACATACCAAGTATATTTTGGCCAGCCGCTCACGTCACAGTTGTAAGGTAAAAAACACTGCCTCAACTCTTAGCATTTTGTTCAAATATAGTTGGCAATGTAACATACAATAATTTACATTTGTAATTCAAAATTGTGCACCACAGGAAATAGATTGTACAGCATAGCAGGTCAAAGGATAAACGGCTTGACGTTCACAGCGAGCACTTCGAACAAGTGGAAGCAGAACGTGTAAAGTGCAACGGCCATCAAATACCAAGGAATATGTCATCAATGTCGCCCAGTGAGGTGAGTGGCTTATCCCTAGCTGTCTAGTTGGCAGCGCAGCTGTGCGTCGAGCAACAATTAAACGGCGTAAAAAAAAGCGTACGCAAAAGCAGTTGTGCAAATGTGTGTTGTCAGCTGCTGCGCTGTCGCTGCCGGCTGCTGCGCGTCTTCACATCAGTTTTTTAGCGCGCTGCAAAGGTTCAACGTCATCTTATCGCTGCAGCGACCCATGTTGGTGTTTCAGCTGCATTATCAGCAGGGTTTCACCTGCACAAGGAGGAAGTCGCCAGCCGCCAGCCGATTGTTATATAACAGTTGAATGACGCTTCTTTGTCTTCGCCCATCGACACTTTCTCCTGTCAACTGTTTGCTCTGCTGCTCCAAGGTTCGCTTCTCTGCAGTTTCACTTGTGACTGTCAAACCGCTTAAGGTCAGGCGAAGAATGCACCTCCCACACATGTGCATAGGCATCGACCCGTTCGGTTTTCTTTTTTCGTTTATGCAACCAATTGCAATGCGGCAGCTTCTAACTGTTAATGTGCTTCTGTTTGTTTATATCAGCGTCCGACTGTGGCGCTTTTTGTTTACGCTGCGTAAACAAACCTTGGAACGCCAGCGCCATCTATCGATCCTGTGCCGCTGCCTGTTCGCTTCCCATTGCCGCCTCTCGTCCCTTGTTAACAGCTCTGCTCTGCTCCGCCCTTATATGCTGCCCGCAAACTCGCTCACTCAGTTCGAAAAGCTCGCCGCGTACGCGCACTTCGCCCGTGTTTTTTTGCGTTGGTTTCGCCGTCGGTTCCATTCAGTTCTCGTTGACACGCGAATTCGCACGCGCGCATTTGCATTTCGCTTCAGTCTGTGCTGTTCGGTTCGGTTCTGCTCCGCCTACGGCTAATTCGCATTTGCACAAAGGTTTACATGATTTGCATGCACTGTGCGAACACCAAAACACTTTTAATTATCGATTTAATTATCGGTTTGGCTAGACGCGGCTCTCAGCCAATTAATCGGCTAGACCGTTAATTGCCTTGGCACGCGAACTGTCAATCAGTTTTTTTTTTTTTTTTGGTTTTATATTTTTTATTCTATTTGTATCTCTTCTCACATCTTTAGCCAAAAATTAGCCAAGTTTCTTGGCACGCGTTCAAATTACAAATTAACAAATGCCAAAGTCTGCGCGAAGAGTTGTTTGTTGATTTCCACACTTGCACTTTCAGTCGTATATAAATTAACAACATTTATAGCTCTCAAAACGCTGCTTTGTTTTCAATATATATTTATTTGTACCTACTTATTATGTGCATATTTATATATACATATATATGTATATGTATAGATCAAGCAGAGAACCAGTTTGTTCATATTTGATATGCAAGCTTTGTCGTTCTATAGGCAGTTTTGTCATTAATTCGAAATCTGAACTTAAGCGTAAAGTTGCAGGCTGCCAATTTTGCTTTTGCCTTTTGCCAAGAATTCAAATTTGGCTCGGTGTTTTTTTGCGCGATCTGCTGGGATCCATCACGGAGTAGGCAGGCAGATCACAAAGAATTGAATATCATATAGGGGCTGCACTTCCTTATGGGTAAACTGAGACAATGGCACAAATAATTAAACATTTTGCCCCTGCCAAATGAGATTTTCGCTTATCTAAGCCCCACCTGGCTGTGGGAATATATTTTTAATTACAACAGATAAGCCGAATTGTGGTGTATTTTATTATGCTTTTATTTGCCTGCGCAGTTTAATTATTATTAAGCTATCAATTTTAGCCTTTAATAAAATGCAAATAGACATTTGAATTGTTATACTCAAGTCTCACAAAATGCGGTTGCTCTTAGCGATCGTTTACTGTACTCTGGCAGCGCACTTTATCAAGTAAATGCAAATTAATTGTGATAATAAAAGCGCGTTGTTCACCAATTGCTGTGATTTTTGCAACGGAGCATGGTTTATTGTCGTTTATAAAATTAAATCACAATTAAATTGCTGTCGCCAGCCACACTTTTCTCTTATAACTGCGCCTAGGGGCTATTATGCATTCAACGTTTGGCTTGTAACGATTCCAGAAATGAAGTGTAACTGTTTTGTAATCAGCTCAAGCACTTGAGAGGCTAGTATCTCATTAGTTATTACAATTAAAGATAAAAATAGAACCCTGATTTGTTTACATAGCAAAGTCAAATAACAAATCAACAACAACATTTTACAAAACTCTAAACATTTACATATTCAATCCAAATTGCTTTTTAATGTAGGCGTCGGTTAACACTGAAGTCCAGCGCAGCCAACTTAACACGTACAGACAACGTTTTGGTGTTGCCAGATCGCCGTAGCTGCAAATTAAATTTGGTATAGACTTAAGCATATGTAACACAACGAGTTATGATTATTATTATTGCCATTTCCCATGCTCAGTTCACGTGTTCCCACTGAGGACACGTTCCCGCTCGGCTCTGATTAGTTTTCGATTGCATTGAAAGCGTTTGTTTTCATTAGCTTCTGTATTCATTACCGATTGCTCATGTACGGAATCAATGGGGCAGCAAGATGAGCTGTATCAGTTCTTTATCACTCGCCAAGTACGTGATGCACGCCTCTCCCCCCATTATTTCTGTGCATTTCTCTGTCTCTCTCTCTCTCTTCGCTCGTCTCGAGTGACTCTTCAGAACAGGCGCATCAGGTTTATTTTGTTTCGATTTTATTTATACACAGCGCCAAAAAAAATACTAACTAACTCTGACGTCACAATGCGGTGACGTAGCAGAAGCTGTCAAGAGTCTCAAGCCTATATACATATATATATATATATATATATATATATATATATATATGTATATCACACATACAAACACACACACACACACATGCACGCATATTTGTTTATTCTTATCGATTGTGGAAAGAGTAAAGCTTTTCGGCGAAGGTCGAAATTGTTGATTTAGCAATTGCAAGTTTAAGGTTATGTTGCACACTTCCGCCTGCGCCTGTCCCCTCCCCCTCCCCCCTCCCTTCGATCCCAGCGCCAGCTCGTTGCTATTTTTGCGATTTTTGTTCTCTTGTAATGCGCTTAGGGCTCTTCTTCTTGCGCATTTGTGCATTTTTGTGCTGGGCCCGCATTCAGGAAATCGTTTTATATGGCTTTTGGCGCATGTGAAATGTTGCATAATTGGGCCCAGTGGGTCGTGATTCAGTGTTGAAGGCCGGGCCGGGCCGGGCCGGGCTGGGCCCAGATCCAAAAATATCGCCAGACGGCCAAGCAAACAAACCGGCAACTGGGAACTGGGAAATGAGAAATGCGAATTGCTAAATGAAAACGGCAAACAGCGAACGGCATCTAAACTGTTGTTGGCCATGACTCAGAGTTGGCCACAGCTTTCGTCACACGTCTCTGTTGATTCAGCTTTGTTGTGGCCCGCGTGGCCTTCACCAGCAGCAGCAGCAGCCAACTCATCGGCCACTGCCCACCTGCCGCCCACCTGCCGCCGCCCCTTCACTCTGTCGCATCTTTATCAGCGCCTGTGGCCACTTTTTATCAAGTTTATCAGCCATTTGCCTGGCAGAAGCTGATTCTTCTTTTTTGTTTACGCTTTAATTCTGGCGAAAAGCGCCTGAAAACCAAAGCGAAACGAATCGAAAGAAACTGCGCGTTGTTTACCTTTTTGCTGTTTACCTTTTTATGCTTTATGCGATTAGTCAAAGTCTCACAATATTTTCCAGGCTCTTTCATTTCGCCAAATTGTTTTTTAATGAGTGTGCAGTTTGTTTAAGATTTTCCAAAAATTTTAAGTACTTTTAATATGCCCTGGGGCACAGAAATGAAGGGGTGTCTAGGAGTCAAGATTGTGTATACTTTCTTTGATAATATTCTCGATGGAAAGACTTCCTTTTAAACTGATCCTAGGGTCTTGTTACCTATCAACTCATTATTGGTATACGCCTAAACAATTTACAGGGTAGCTCCGAGTCGTTGCACAACGAGAGTTGTTGCTTTTATAAATTTTCCTAGCAGGGGGCATTGCCTTAGCGCTTGACAACCAACTGAGGCAATTTGAAAGCAAAAAAATTAGAATAAATGTATATACATATGTTTAAATAAAGCAATAAACAAGTCTTGACACACATTTTCGATCGACTTGGGGCGGGGCGGGGCGGGGCGGGGCGGGGCGGGGCGGGGCAGGCGAAGCGTCCGGACGGAACGCGACTAACTTGAATGGATCTGCAATCTATAAATTCGGCTTAAAACGGAGTTTGGGGCTGGGATTAAAAGTATCTTGAGTATGCCAAGTATTTTTGTCAAAAGCTATTTATTGTGTAAGCTTTTAATCAGGTCCAGAGTTAGATAATATCAATTATTTAATTTTTTGCTGACCCTCAGATGTATTATCTTCTAATTGAGTTCAGATTCCAGATGTTTAGCCGCATTTTCCATTTCGTATTTGTTAATAAGCTTCACTAAATGGTTTGTTAACTATCGTTCTAATTAGCGCTCTTGCATAATCGATGGATCATCTGTTTAGTGCGAAAGAGACGGAGTGGGAGAGTAAAAGAGAGAGAGAGAGAGAGAGGGCGAGCTGATGTAGTTGCTGACTTTTGATTGATTCGATTCTCGCACGTTTGCATTTCCAAATGCAATTTCGACATTCGCGATTTCATCGAATTGCAATAAATTTGCAATTGACGTCGTCGCCAGCCGCTGACTGAAGTTCATTTATTGGCCAGTTTGCTGCGTTGCCTGCGTTTTGGCCTTAATTTCTATTTCCAAATATTTCGGCCACTTTTTGCTTTATGGCGAGCAGCACATATAGCACGCACACATATTTATGTACATAAATCGAGAAGTACCAATGTGTACATACTATATGTGTGAATGTATGTGAGCTGTAATCTTATCAGCTGCTGCTTATCAGGCGGGCAGAGCGTGCCAATTGTGACACGCTGGCGGGGCTGAAGGGCAGAGCCGAGCGAAGTGTTGCCTTTCTTTTTTTTCCAGCGAGCAAGTCTCGTGCCTCAGCTGAGGGACAGATGCTGCATAATTGCAGCTACAAAATATTGCAGCGAAATGCACCTTGTGCAATATATAAAAACTGAAGCTATAAACGAGTTTTTCCGCCTGCCTCCTCGCTGTGCTCATAAAATGCCCATTTTGATAGTGCAAAAAAAGATAAAGCTAAAAAAAGTAAAGCTAGCACAATAACAACGTGTGCCGGCTAGCAAATACTCTATAATTGACATTCAAGAAGTTTCTGGAACAACCTTTTTAATTATAGATAATAGACTTTACTTCACATTTATTCAAATTTCAAGCGACTCTATGTTAGCTAGATATGATATATAAATCAGGTGCGATCAGTTAGAATATATGTATATACATAGCTATATGTCTCGCGAACTCATCTGCACAGGATTGTGTATGATATAAACTGTAAGCGATCCTTGAAAATGCGTCAACTGTTTTATAGCCCAGCCAACATGCCCTTTTGCAGGCGGGTAATGGAAGGGTATGAGGAAAATACACTACGCGGACAGAGGCACATTGACGCTGACGCTGACGTTGACGCTGACGATGACAAGCTCTGCCGGCGGACTCGGTGCTGTCGACGCCTCGTCTCGAACAGCTGCTTGGCGGGTTGGGTGGGGCTGGGTTGGGGTTTGGGGCTGGGCTGGGCTGGCGCTGGGTTGGTTTTGTGTGTTGTGTTGGCTTTGAGTAAATTTCGCTCGACGCTTTTGCCACAGTCGCACGCGGAACGTTGGCGCATTTGGCTGTTGCTGGTCGCGAATTTTGAACTCTGTGCATTTTTGTGAATTTTGTGGCTAAAATGCGGCTGCTGGCTGAGTGCGTTAATAAATTGTGCTGGGCCCTGGGCGAACGTAGCTCGACATAGTTGGCTGTTTTTAAAAAGCGAGAAACGAAATAAAAGCAATTCAAATTCGATATTTCAGTCTAAAACACAGCAACATTGCGAGCGCTTCACAAAGCAACAAAGCAACAAAACAAACCAGATAAATCATAAATATATATATATCAACTAAAGTGTCGCGAGTGTTTCGTGTAAACGTGAGACAAAATGCTAAAGTTATTCAAGAAAAACAAAGACAAAATTCCCAAATCGGAGATCATCAACGAGCCCAAAGAGCCCCAAAAGCCGGCGGTCTCCAAATGCGGCAAGCCCCTCCTGCTGGACAACTCGCGCTGGGAGGCAAGTACTCGCCCCTGCTGCTGGCACCTCCAACTTCTGGCCAGATAAACGAACTCGAACTCGAACTTTGCGCCCCTTGGCCTTGGCCAGACTTATCGGTCGGGTCGGTCTGCCTACCCATATCTAGCTGGAATGAATTATCGTCTTATTGTGGGATTTACACCTTCGTACAAAGTTTTAGCGCTCGAGACAATTTTTTATCATGCGAACTTCTATACATATGTATATGCATAGATAGCTATATAGTGCCAATTGCCAAATTGCGTCATTTGTTGGGCGCGACTAGAGTTTTCCGGGAACAAGTTATGAGACTGCAGCTGAAAATACATTTTCGGAGGGGTAGACGACTAGCCTGAAACATGGTATCTATAATATATGTATATTTGGGCCTTGCTCTTGTGACAATAATTAATTTCCTTTATTAAATTGCACCCAGGCCAAGTTACACTCGAGTCTCTAGTACGAAGCGCTTAGCTCTTATCGACCAAACTGATAAATGCGGTTCGACAAAACTTTAGCCTATATGGGAAAACCAATATATCAAGATAAATACATATATTTATGGCTTATAAATGCACAGAGAAAAAACAACTTTTGTACAGTCAAAATAACGAAAACAATCGACAGTTTAAGGGGGCTCAAGAGCATTGCACGAGCACTTTTTATCTAATCTATAGAATGCTATACATTTGTACACTCTCTCTCTATATATATATAGCGCAGATTGACGTTTGTAAGCCAAAAGGAAATGTGTTAGCGATAAAGTCTCTATACATACCGACATTATATTTGGCCAGCAAAACACGCGATGTATCATTAAGAAGGGAAACTGAACTTTTAGGGCATTTTATGGGCTTGGGGGCCTTTGTTGATTGCATTCGCAAAATTGTTGCCAACATAAAATCGATGCTCATTTGCGCCTCTTCCTGTTTCTGTTCTCCACTTGCAGCGCCGTTTGCACAAAGAACTGATGTCCCTGATCAAGGAGCCACCGCCAGGCGTGACTGTTGACACCGAAAGCGTACAGCAAAATTTATCAGAGTAAGTGCCACACAAAGCGCAACTAGGCCAAGTTCAGTTGAAAACCAAAAAGACATATTAAGAAACTGGTTGGCTCAATTTGGCAATTTAGCGCGTTGAACAAAGCGCACAATTGTTTCTCTTATTTGGCATTTTTACGAGCAACTAATTAATATGGCTGATGTCTTGATTACAGATGGAAAATAAATATTAAAGGTTTCGAGGGCACACTTTATGAGGGCGAAGACTTCCAGCTGCTGTTTAAATTCAACAATAAATATCCCTTTGATTCGCCAGAGGTGAGTTGCTGCAGCATGAAATACAATATAGCATAAATTAGTTAAATACAATTCTTTTCTGGCTCTGTTTCTTTGCAGGTCACTTTTATTGGCAGCAATATACCCGTGCATCCGCATGTCTACAGCAATGGTCACATCTGCTTATCCATATTGACCGAGGACTGGTCGCCGGCGCTGTCGGTGCAATCGGTGTGCCTTAGCATAGCCTCCATGTTGAGCAGCTGTCGCGAGAAGAAGCGGCCGCCGGACAACACACTCTACGTGAAGACCTGCAACAAGAATCCCAAAAAGACTAAATGGTGGTATCACGGTGCGTATGCGTGATCTATATATATATATATATCTATCTATATACACTTGTGTATATAGAAGAACTGTACAACCTATCGCATCTGTATAAATAACTCGTGTCTATTTACTTGCAGATGATTCTGTTTAGTTAACGTTGCAATTTATGACTACTGCCTGCTGCTTGCGTTGCGCCTACACAAACCTCACGAACTCAACTCAACACATCACAAACAAAAACAAACAAAGAAACAAACCAACCAATTTGTTGCCTGCCTGCCGCCTGCAAGGACATCGCTAACAAAAAACAATCAATCAAATCAATAATAGTTTTTCTTTTTTTCAAAAACCAACCAACTCTAAATTTGGAACTGCACTTTTTAAAGGCCTACTAGACACGTTAGGTGTAAATTAGCTGTGACAGATTAACGTATTTTCTAAATATTCATACAGGCGTTCATATTCATACAAATAATAATTACTTACTTATAATACCAAGCAGTGCACTTTGAGAGCAACTAATGCAAGTGAACCCAACAACATGTCGCTGGGCAACAATAAATTAGTTATATATACATATATATATAAATATACATCTATGGAAATATACTTACAGCAAACAATCAACAAACACCGACGCGAGCAAGAAATTTCTTAATGATAACAGCAACAAATCTGTATAAAAATGAAAGAAAAAAACAAATGCTAAACTATATATAATTAAATGTTAACATTTTAAATTAGAATGTAAGGCGCAAAATTAACGTCTAAATTAAATGTTATGGAAACCTTAACAATTAAGCCTACTCTGTAACACCAATCCACCAACTCCATCACCCCTTCCTTGATCACCTCCGCACACCTTTGATGCTGCCGCACAGGCTGTGCCAGCTGCCACATTCCAAGTCAAGCCTAAGCAGCTGCTCGCACTGTGCTGGCCGACTCGAAGCGGTGACAAATCCATTTAATTATAAATTTATATTTATCTATATATATGATTTGTATTTGTATAAAGCATGCTTTATGGATTTGAAATGTATTCGTTGTATATGTACGAGTAGATCGATCCACTCATCACTTCATTAATCCATTAACTTACTCATTCTCATGCACATTGTAATCTTTGGCCATTTATCATCGCATAGCATCATACTGTATTCATATACTTATATAAGCCATCTGTTTATACAATCTACTTATATTTTTGGCAAGGATGTAACCCCAAGTGTGGCCAAAATCTCTCATGTGGCACGTTCGCAAACATATTTACCTCTTACTGTGCAACTAGAATATGCAAATGTGTAATACTATGTATAAATTCTATTATATTATATACCTACATAATGTGTATCGTATCCGCGTATGTCTACGACAATATCTAGCATATGTATCTACGCCTATACAAAAATTATTGTTAAAACAAGTATTTAATAAAACCCAAGTCTGTAATCATGTAAAGCAATCTGTAACTGATTGGCGTTTTGGATTACAAAATCCTTAATATCACGGAAACTACAAAAACGATTTTGATGTCCTTTGGCCAGATGATAGCTCTGGTTAATACAAATCGTTTGACACAGGAATCACCAGGATACGCAAGGATACGGCCGAGCTATGAGCTATTTTATTCATAAGAAACTACAAACTTTTTGCCACGCCCCGGGCGAACAGACAATCAGAACCGAAGGTTCCTAGATGACCAATATATCTGTGGTTTTACCATACCAAAGATATAGTCCTGGTGAACCTAAATGACCGAAATGGTCAAAAATATGAATGCTTTTTCTTTCAGCCATCCCCCTCGATGGTACCTAGTTGACCCATATATCCTTGGTTATACCATACCGTTGATATAGTCCTGGTGAACCTAAAGGACCAAATCCCTGCAAAATGCGCACCGAAACGGTCCAGAAATATGTGTTATGCTTTCAGTACCCATTTTACATAGCTGCCCCTTGTGGCTATGCAATGCAATTTTTTTTTATTCAAACAAATTTTAGTTCATCTGCCTACTGGGCGTTTCTGTTCGCCTGGTATTTTTGCCAAATTTTCGTTCAAATCTAACGCCCCCTTTGTAGCAGCAGCTGTTAACAGTGGTATGTTAAGTAACAGCAGCAGCTGCTGGTTAACAGTGTTCTGTTTATTAACAGCTGCTAATTAACAGTGGTCTGTTAAATAAAAATTTTTTGTGCATCTACCTGCTGGGCGTTTCTGTTCGCCTGGTACTTTTGCCAAATTTTCGTTCAAATCTAACGCCCCCTTTGTAGCAGCAGCTGTTAACAGTGGTATGTTAAGTAACAGCAGCAGCTGCTGGTTAACAGTGACCTGTTTATTAACAGCTGCTAATTAACAGTGGTCTGTTAAATAAAAATTTTTTGTGCATCTACCTGCTGGGCATTTCTGTTCGCCTGGTATTTTGGCAGATTTTAAGAAAAATCTCGGCAGCCAGCGGTTGCCAACAGACGTTCCTGGTGGGTATGCAATGGATTTTTAATTTTGATTTTAACCACATCGTCCTTGGAAATAAAAAACAGGAGTTTGTTTATTCATTTAAATAATTGATTTATTATGTTAATATATGTTATCTTCTTAATTATTTATTTTTCTTAAAATTATATAAATCGAGCATAAATAAATAATAATTTTAGCTTATTATCCTGGAAAAATCTGCTTTGTCACTCGTGAAGGTCCTTAAGAGCTCATTGTAGTCCTTAATTTGCCAGTCTGAAAAGATAAAAACACAATTAAATTAAACAAGGCAAAAATATATTAAGACATTTTATGAAAAGAAAAAAGGACATTACTCGGTCATGTCCTTGCAGATTTTCAAAGGACATGGTGCGTTAGGATCGTATAGACCCCCTGCATCGATCTGCATCATAAAAATATGGGGTCATCTAAGAATCCCAGGACTTGTATTTTGACTTGTAAAATTTCAGTCGCGGAGCGCACGGAAATGGGCAAAAAACACATATAATTAAATTCCTCCTAAACTACAAGGACGATCTTAATGAAATTTGACCAGTTGGTAGTCCTGGTTAATACAATTTTTTTGACATATGACTCGTAAGGATACGCAAGGATACAGCCGAGTTATGGCCTAGTTTTAGTATGCAAAATTGTCCTTAACACTTTTTTGTCTGAAGGATTTTCGTCTTTTGGGTTGTAATTTTTTGAATGGGAGGCTGAGAACTATCTGCTGGCCAAAGGACATCCCGATAGTCCTTCAAATGGCAAAGTTAGCCTGGCATTTTTCGATTTTAGCTCATTTTGCGACTAACCCCCTAGAAAAAAATTCGACGAAATTTTTTGTCGAATCCTGGAAATCCTTGAATGCCAATCGATAGTTCTGCTCACCACGAGTTCAAAAAGGTATATCCTTCCGATATCCTTAAGGATTTGGCCGAGCTGTGGCTACTTGAAAAAAGTCCTTTTTAGAAAATAAGCCAAATCACGGAAACGGCAAGGACGATTTTGTTGTCCTTTAGACAGTTTATGGTCCTTGTTTATACGATTTGTTTGGCACAGGACTTTTAAGGATCCGCAAGGATATGGCCGAGTTATGGCTTTGTTCATTTACGAAAGATTTGTACTCATATCTAGGCTGTCTAAAGGACTTCCGTCCTTTTCATTATATATTCTGAATTGGAAGAATGAGGACTTACGGTTGGCCAGTGGACATCATGATCGGCAAGGATACGGCCGATCTACAGCCATTTATCTCTCCCGACATATAGCTCTTTTCCTCAGCTCCATGAAGGATTTATGTCCTTTTAATTAGATATTTTAAGTTGGCAGGACAAGGATTACGTGTTGACCAAAGGACTTGAGAATGGTCCTTAAGGTGGCCAATGGAATATCCTTTGCATTTCTGTCGATTTGGGCCAATGTTTAGATTTGTATTTTTTTAATGCCAATCGATAGTGATGATCCTTGCGAGTCCATAATGGTATATCTTTCCAAAATCGAACATTATTTGTCGGAGGTATTACAAAAAATTCCCAAGAAAGGTTGACTTTTCCAAAGGATTCTTTTTTTAGACATCACGTTTTTGGCTTTCTGAAATCTATTCTATGGGCTTCCACGCGCTTTAAAATCCGCATTCTAAGAGTTGTCCCAAAATGATCAAAAATGCACGTTTTTCGCAAATAGCTATTTTTTCTGAAATAAAAAAACTTTAATGCCAATCTATACTCTGATTTCAGTGTGATATACCTGTTTCAATGCCAGGATTCGGCCGAGGTATGAGTTGTTTTCACTAAAAACAGTTGAGTGTGCAAAAATTCTCGAATTTCTATCCATATTTCTACGGCAGGATGAGAGCAGTGAAAACATGTTTTCTTTTAGTATAATGGTATGTTGTATAAATAGGATTAGAGTACATGGAAATAATGCCTTTCTATGGGAGAAACATTTGTTTAACAATGGTTTTTAAGCGTTCTGTGCTCTGGTGTTAGTTTAAAACTATAATATTTGTTCCATTGTCCTGCTAAAGGCCGACGCCTACACCGGCAGTGGGCGTATAGTAGAGGCACTGCAGCGCCTCCTGCAGAGCCCGCTGGCATGCCAATGTGGAAGTGAAGCCACCGGCGTTTTCCTGAGGCGTCTCGGAGCGTATGTGTGAGATGTAGCCCATGGACTCGACGTCGCTGATAGGCGGCGGCGTGGGACCCTCGGTGATGGGTATCAGCGGCTCGTAAACAAACAGCGGACCCTCCTCCGATTTGGGTACTGGCAGTAGGCTAGGATCAGCGGTCTGGCCAAACTTGATGCCTGTGGAGAATTCGTTAGCGGTTTTTGGTGGCGGCAGCTGTTTCTCCTCCTCGCGCTGTTTTTCCGCCTTCTCGGCGAACTCGCTGACAATTGTGGCAGCGTCCTTGCCGCTGTACATTAGCTCCTCGATGAGCGCCTGCTTGTCGCGCGCCTTCTGCTTTTTGTGCTCTGTTTCCAGCTCTTCGAGTTCCTTTTTGCGCGACTCATCCTGTGCTCGCTCCAGCTCAAGCAGCTCCTCCAGTGCGCACTCGTCGCGACCGACGCGCGTCTTGTTGCGCTGAATTACGTCGCGGTTGTCCCTCTTATAGGCCTCGATGCGTTTGTTGGTCTCAATGATTTCAATGTTGTTGCACAGATTGTACACAAGGTCCTCGATCTCCTCCAGATAGTCGTTGTACTCCTCAAGCGTGGCAAAGTCCTCCTCGCGCTTGTTGTAGTCGCGCAGTATGCGACGTCGTATGTCCACCTCCTTTTCCACCATGGGATCCTCAAAGAGCTGCACGCGAAAGTTGTTGCGCCGCAACGGTACCATGCACTCCGGACAGGCGCCGGAGCCCTTGAGGAAGAGCATGTCCACACATGACTCGCATAGCGTGTGGCCGCAAACATTGACCATCAATTTCAGCGATGGATTGCGGTATTTGGTGGTCTTACACCGCGGGCAGGCCTGCTCCTCCATCCTGCGGATCTGTGTTTCACTTAAACTCCAATTTGTACGCACTTAAACACAGTTTGTCAATTGAAATAGAAATATGCTCTAAATGGCACACGCAAAAATCAGCTTGTTTGGTTATCGATAATAAACTAAAATACCACACTTCCAATGCAACACTGAAAAATATGGTAACCTTAAAATATATGGTTAAATATCGATAGGTGTATCCTAAGTGCTAGAACTATCGATAGCAACGCGCGTATTTGAATAGCGAAATTAATTTCTAGTTTGTAATATTTTTAACATTTTATTTTAAACAGCATACGCGGTAGTTGTTCACATTAAGAGTAGAATTTAAACATTGTTTTTAATATACACGCACATTAATAGTTATATATTTAATATATTTTTATGATATATATGCATTAAATAAGTATTTTTAATAATTTACATCGATCAAAACCTTTTCTTATATGTACGTACATGGGTTTCAGCATCAATTTTCTGTTTTTTCTATAATTCTTGTTATATGTTAATTGCGTGTGTGCACACACACACGTACACACTCACCTCTGTGTGTATATATTTATGTAAGTATTTAAAAGCATTTCCAAGCAGTTGCACAAACATTTGAAATTAATTAACATTTTGGGCTGATTACTCGGTTTCGATATTTGCATGTGGTATCCCGTAATACTTGAGAAAAAGGTCGTATGGGTGTGTTGTAAGGATGTGTGTGTGTGTGTGTGTTCTTGATATAAAAGCAGCACATTTGAATTATATGAGAGATATACTTAAAATGCTAGAGTGGGCTAGTAAATTTAGGCTAACTTACGCGCTAAACTGTTGCTTGGGCTTACGCAATGTATACAATCATGTTGAATGGACAAAAATAATAAACAATACATATATAGATACACATACATAGACATGGGACGTATGTGTATGTAAAGAAATCGACACGAAACCTAAAACAAGAAAAGAATCAAAGGCGCGCTTGTTCTCTGTATAGGTTCAACAAATTTTCGATTCAATTAAAAATCGAATCACTGTAAATATCACAATTTAGTTAACACATACTATACAATGCATACAATTAAAATAATAAATTTAAACGGTTCGTCAATAACAATATTTGCCACCATCTATCTAGTCGCAAGGTTAAAAATAAAGAACTCGCCGGGTTGTTCAAAATGGGGGAGAGGAGAGGGGAGAGGAAGCAGCAGCAGCAGCTCAAGTGGGTTTAACACAATTTGAAATGGTTATCCATCAGTAGCGCCCCTCGAAGCTAGCCCTGCAAAGCGGTGACCTCCTCCTCCAGCTCGGCGTCCACCTCATCAATCTTGGAGCCGCTGCAGCCGCGGCACTTGCAGCAAATGATGCACGGCGCCGCCAGCAGCAGCAACGGCGATGCCACCAGCAGTAAAATGCCAAAGCCCGCAAATATGCCAATAACTTGGGCGCGATGCCAGACGACCGAGGCGCGCGAGTGACCCAATTTGTTCTTGCACGGCCCCTTGTCGTAGTGCCGCAGCAGAAAGTCATCCTGTGATTAAGCGAATGCATTTGTTGTTAGCCCCAAGCAGCTGGCAATTAACTCCACACTCTAGTATACTCACATCCAGACTGGCCAGACAGTACCAGCAGAAGACGTGCTTGCAGCGCTTGCACATCATCTGGGCACAGCCCTCGTCCTTCTCAATGGGCACCGCGCACATGGGGCAGCATTTGATGAGCTCGTTATCGAACGGTATGCCAATATCATCCTGGCCATCTGCAATCAAACGACGTCCAAATTCCTCGCAGCTTATGTTTGGATGAAACTGTGCAGGGCAAAAAGACAAATGCAAATTAAATGTTGAAAAATTTCTTCTAGCTAAAATCGAACTAAATTTAGTAGAACAAAGGTAAAAAATATTATATTGAGATCGAAGAAATTATTTAAACTATCTCGCATAATTGTACTTGAAGAGTTCATAAATCAACTGTAATTTTCAAATGGTTCTAGCAAAAACTGTGTAGTTAATATTTGTGGTGATATGCTAAGGGAAGTGTGTTCTATTCTTTAGCACCCGAAGAATGCGTATCTATTCTTTAATATTAAAAAGGTTCTATAAAAAGGGAATGGATAGGAATAATTCTGGCCTCGTATAGGATTCCCATTTGAAAACTCAACTTACCGCCTTTTTGCAGAGGGCACAGAACTCATCCTTGCAGGAGGGACAGTGCACGGATATGGAGAGCAGCGGCGTAGCGCTGTCCTGTTGTGGTGTATAGCTCTGCGATGTTGATGGTGACTCATCCATTTGGCAAATGGCGCTGCCACCAGTCGCCGTCGCAGTCGCTGTCGCAGTAGCAGTCGCAGTGGTTGCTGCTGCTGCGGCACCCGCAGCACCCGGAGCACCGCCACCCACCATGCAAATTGTCTCGCAGCCCGCACGTGGGCACCAGGTGCGCGTTTTGTCCAATTCGATTTCTATAATAGAGAGTCCGGTTGATAAATGGATTGCGATAAGGCAGAGATTAGCTAGAGTTGCGGCACGTACCTCGATTTAGGCGATAACGATGATGTTTCTTTAGCAGATTCGTTGTGGTTAAGGTCGCGATTTCGGGCAGCGATATGGCGCCCTGCGCTGGACATTTGGCATCGGGGCAGGAGATCTCGTAGGCGCCTTCGGTTATCTCAAAGTCCACATAGGCGCGCATGCACTGTAAATCAAACAAAGGCGAGTGGTTAAATTCAAATACATCTATTCTTGTGTTCTTCGGTGACAGGGACAGGGGGACAAGTAGAGAGTCGCGGAGGAGCAGAACATTCAATGTGTTGTTGTGCCTGCTGTTGTCTCAAAACCAAACAATTCGGCAAGTTGCGCAGCTTAATCCGCTTTGAGCTGGCCCCGGTCGGCTCCAACTCAATTCCATTAGCTCTATGGCAACCTATCAGACCACCCCCTACCCCCCTTACAACCACCCTTTTCATACAGCTTTCCAAGTGCCATGTTCGCTCTTTCCTTGGCACATTGTGTGACCCTTGGGCAAAAGTTTTGTCGAGGCATTTTATGAATGCTGTTGCCTGCTTTTTGCATTGGCAGCCGCAAAAGTGTGGCTGTCAAAATTATTTCATTTTTAAGCACACACACACATAATACACATTGGAAACCACAAACTTTTAGCAAGGACAAAATGCTCTGCGGAAGCTGTATAAATAAAGATTTAAAAACTTTGCCTGCTCGACTGGTCGTCCGCTTGGTCGGCTCTGGCTGCCCATCTGTCCCAAGTTGCGTGTCCGAAATTTTCAGTGCCTGCCGTCCGTCGGCCTTCTCTGCCCATTAAAGTAATGAAATTGCAAACGGAAAACGGAAGCTGCTAAATGCTAGCACCAACCACTTGAATACCCTATAGAAAAACAAAGAGGGAGCATATGAGCGCACGGGGATAACAGTTAAAGGTGCCAAATGGAAGTTGGCCCGATCTTAGCGCTTTAGACAAGAGTTGTATAGAATTTAAAGTCCAGTTATATACATAATATCTATTATTAACCATTCTTTAAAGCACATTCATTTTTTAAGCTCTGTTTCAAATTATTTGAATTACACATTCGCATTAATGACAAAGAAGTGCATCACTTTCTGGTAGTAAGAAACTGGGGATTCTTTTTTTTTAGCGCTTTTCAAAACAATCGATGGTTGAAAAGCAGAAGAAACATTTCAGCATTTGCTACAATTTAAAGCTAACTTTTTCTAAATATTTCATCTATATATTTTTCATTTAGGGTATTGCCTATTCCAAGAAAAATTTTTTACAAGAGTCTTTTAAAGCCCTAATGAATTAAAGGTGCTTTCTAATGCTCTCTACGTATGCGTAGCAAAATGTAGCATACATTTGGGCGTTAGCGACTAAAGTTGCTGAAAAACATGAAATTGTAAAAATTCTATTATATACAAATTCCAGAGAAACTTTTTTCGAGCTAAGCAGCTTTTGGCAGCGTAAAATATTTAAAATTAAAGTTCGGCGAACAATTTAATTTGCGAGCAACTGACAAAAATAAAATAAAATGAAAATTAAAAAATAAAAATCCATTTAGTGCGCATTTTCCGCATTGACATTTTCCATAATGCTGGCAAAATGGCAGCTTTATTAAAGCCGCTGCAATTTGCCCCAGCGGCAGCGGCAGAGGCAGCCGCCGCATCATATTTTTAATCGTGTCCATCAGTGGAAATCCCGCCGCTGCATATTTTACTTAATCCGCCGGCAGCTTGACGCTTGCAACGGGCTTTACCTGGCCATCAGTCAGAGTCAGAGTCATGCAGCCAGGGCCGCCCAGTTTCCGCCTATGCCTCAGCCGCAGTCACAGTCGCAGACGCAGCCGCAGCCACAGCCACATCCGTGGCATAAGCTGCACAAAGCTTGCCGAAATGAAAATGCAGCGGCAACAGCAGCGGCAGCGGCAGCTGTTGCCACAATTTAGTGGCATGCGCCCGGCGGTTACAGCCATGCCGTCGTCCAATTTTTATGAAAAAGTTTGCTTGGGCGCCAGCGCCAGGCGTAATAAAGTAACTGCTACTTAGTAAGGCTACAAATATCAATTGTAATTTTTGGGATTAAAAAACGCTAAAAGATAGGTCTACAATATTATAGAGAGTAATTAGAAGAGAATTCCAACAGAAAAAAAGGAAAATTCAAAACCAAAAACAACGAGAAAGAAGGGCTATCTTCGGCACGCCGAAGATTTAATACCCTTGCAGGCCGAACCTTTTCGGTTATCACGAATTCTAAGCACTTTGTGCTTGCTTCTGTCTGGCATACGTCCATGTCCTTGTCAAAAAAAAAAAGTTTTTCATACAACAACTTAATTTTCGACCGATCGTTCCTATGGCAGCTATATGATATAGTTGTCCGATCTTAATAGGATTTTGCAGATATGTGGGGATCGTAGTAAAACTAATAAATGCCGAGTTTGGTCAAGATATCTTGAAAAACATAAAAATTTTCCATACAAAAACTTAATTTTCGACCGATCGTTCCTATGGCAGCTATATGATATAGTTGTCCGATCTTAATAGGATTTTGCATATATATGGGGAACGTAGTAAAACTAATAAATACCAAGTTTAGTAAAGATAACTTTATAAACAAAAATGTTTTTCATACAAGAACCTACTTTTCGACCGATCGTTCCTATGGCAGCTATATGATATAGTGGTCCGATCCAGCTGGTTTTGACATATGAGCTGCGTGCAACAGAAAGAGGGACTTCTGCAAAGTTTCATAAAGATAGCTTTAAAACTGAGAGACTAGTTCGCATAGAAACAGACAGACGGACAGACGGACAGACGGACAGACGGACATGGCTATATCAACTCGGCTGTTGATACTGATCAAGAATATATATACTTTATGGGGTCGGAGATGTCTCCTTCTATGCGTTACACATTTCACGACAAAATTATAATACCCTCTGCAAGGGTATAAAAAGAAGAACAAATACAGGCGAAAACGGGAAGGTTTTTTTGTCGAGATAGCTATGCATGGCACAATAAGCTGTGTGAGAACTAGTTTATATTTAAGAGAATCGCATAGAAAGGCGATAGTTAAGAAACTAAGTGCAAGAGAGAGTGGAATTGTCTTAAGAGAGAACGTTTAAATGAAAGAGCGTGGGAGGATAATAAAAGAAAAGTAAAAAAGTGAAGAAAGTCAACGAAGGTATCTTCTTCTAACAGAGAGACAGTTTTTCAAATTTTAAATATATGTTCCTAAGAATTATATAATTTTCAAAGCACTAAGGAAGTCCAAGAGGCGAATTGCATTTAAAAAGCAGAAACAATATTTCAAACGTTTTTTAACTATACAAACAAAAAAGGTCGCGTCATTTCCCAAAGCAATACGTCAACTTTAACTGGCAGCCAGTTATGAGGGTAACAGATGAAGGTATTTGCCTTGCCGCAAAAATTAATTGCTGGCAAATTAACCAACCTCTAGCTCCCCCCACCCCCCTATCAAGGCGCAAATTAAGCTGTGCAAGTGAAATTGAGAGCATTTGCCGGTTGGAGCTAAGCTCGTTTAATGTCTGCCATTCACTCAAGTCAAATGTTGCGAGTGTAACAAAAGGCTGTTTGGGGGTCATTGCTAACCTTTCGACATGTCAACAGTTTTTAAGCGCACAGTTGTGTGGGCCATTAAAAGCCAAATGTCACGGCACACGCACACACACGCACACTCATAACATACACAGCACATATACAAGCATATAAAAATATTAGTATTAATAACGGCACTTGGCAAATTTCCGGCAGTGCGCATAAAGCACTTTATGCAATGCGAGCCAAAAACGGGAAGTGCTTACAGAGAGACATAGATGGGGGCAGAGAGCGAGGGAGAGAGAGAAAGATATATAGATAGATAGATAGATAGATAGATAGATAGATAGAGAGAGAGAGAGAGAGAGAGAGAAAGCGAGATAGATAGATAGATAGATAGATAGATAGATAGATAGATAGATAGATAGATAGGCAGGAAGAGAGAGAGAGAGATATAGACAGGGAGAGAGAGAGAGAGAAAGAGATAGATTGAGAGAGAAAGCAAGTATTAGAGAGAGATGGACAGCGTAGCCAGAGCTGAGCAAAGGAGAAGCAAATAAACAAATAAAAATTGACAAAGTTGCAATTTGCATGTGGAACATTTATTTTTTATCAGTAAAAGCAGCGCCAGACGGCACAACTTTTTATCCCAGTGCGTGAGCTTGTGCGTGAGCTTGTGTGTGTGCGTGTGTGTGTTTGTGGGTGTGTGCGTCGCTCAAGAGCTGATATATGAGTTTTATTTAAAAGCCCCTTCCCGGTCCAGTGCCTGCTTTTTTATCACTGTGTTGCTGTTTGCGCTTCTCTTTTTTGATGCCATTTTATGACACACAACAATTTAAGCAATAAAAATAACATTTGTTAACGCTTGTATTACATTCATATCAACAACAATTTAATAAATACTGGCTACATATTTATTGGGCTAAAAGCCAAAGCCTCTAAAGACATTGGCCGAATGTGACATTAAATTGGTTTTGGGTTGAAAACGAGTTCAAAAAAATAGGCAAAAGCTTTTACCAAAATTGCTCTGTTGGGGCATGGAATACGTTTATTGGTTTATATTATGATGAAACGCTTATACGTTTAAATGCCTTAATCGAAATATTAAAAGAAAACAATATTTTCAAATGTTTTGCAAGACTTAAATTGTCGAGCATGAAAAGCGCAGAAAGGCTTATTTGACAAATGAATGATAGCACAATAAAATACCTCAATTATCAGGCAACATTTACACTTTTTATTTAAAAAAAAATGTAATAATTTCGAAATGAAAGAGCTAGGTTTTGAACTATTTCCAATTGCTTTTAAAGCGTGCTGAGATCACAAAAGAGATTAAAGCTCTATTAAAAGAAGGCCACAGCTTATAAAAAGAGTAAAGCTTAATCATCTAGCTGCAATAAAAATACTTTTCTTTGGCCTAAGCAAATCTTAAAGCTTTAGACATTCAACTGGTTTCGTTTGTGAAAGGTCATCTGAAAATAAAAGTCTGCTTTAACAGAATATTCTCGAGCTGAAGTTTTGCAATTTAAATTACTTACAGACCAAAAAGCAGACCGTGCGAGTGTGTATAAAGCAAATACTTCAAAAACCTAACATAAAAGCAAAAGTTCAAATTACCAGCAATTGGAATTACATTAATGTTAGCATACTTTTGGCCATACGCACACAATTTTTATGATGTGTTTCGAGGATCTAAAGAGGCAAATCAGAGGCACAAATGGTTTGTGCCCGAGCGTAATTCCATGATGTTAAGCAGGCCTGGCTGGGCAGGTATTAAAGAACCTTGTTCGTCCTTGTCAACTGGCGTGCGTAAAAAGCATAATGAATGCCCGGCCAATTTCATACACGCACACACACACGAGCGAGCGTGAGCCTGGATTCGATTTTATCCTGCAGCCAAATACCACATCCATACGAACACACACAGACACACACAGAAGCTGTAGTTGGCTTGTGTGTCCTGCGTCCTGTGCGCTTTAATCTAACTCATTAGCAGCGACACTTTAATTAATATGCCCAGGCGACTCGCTCGCCCGTCAGCAGACGCCGCGTCACATGACAGGTTGAGCAGCATCAGCAGCCACCTGGGTCCTACAGGACTCCTCTTCCACGCCCACCATCTCTCTCTGTCCCCCTCTGTCTCACAACTCTCAGCCGTGGTTCTATGACCACTAAATGAATTGCTTGCCAACGCGCCATAAATGCAAATTTATGACAGTCATTACGTTAACGTCACGCTAACGTTAATGTCGACGCTTACCCTACTTTTACGTTCAGTCTTAATGCGCATTAAAAAAAACTGAAAAAATTGATTTGATTTAATTAGTCTGATTTACACGTAGCTGGATATACGTCCTGTAGGCAAATGGAACTTACATCGGTTGAGTTAAGCGGATAAATGTGATAAAGGATACACGATTTTAAATGCTGGTTGCTCTTCCTCCTCTTCTTATATCTATATATCTTCAATATAAATCTTTATAACAAGCTGCATGGCAGTTAATAGAGAACCTTTCACGAACTTTGCTATCGACTACAAAGCCTTACAAAAACTTTTTCCATCTCACGAAACTTTAACTTATTGAGAATTGTAAGCGACAAGGAAAGTAAACTAAACCAGAGACCACTTTCTGTTTGGCATATTTTATCCTTTCTCTTTTCTTTCACATTAATATCAATTCAGCAATACTTTTATCCACACCTTAACATTCTTTAAAGTCCGCTTTTAATTTTCACTTTCAGCTCAAGCTCTTTTCACATATTTCCAGATCGATTCACTTCGATATAGTTTATGCTCAAGCCACCCTCCGACAACCCACAACCCACAATTCACAAGCATTGTGTGCAGCTTTTGTCGTTTGTTTTTGCTCTACCTTCGCGGCTTTAAGTCAATCCAATAAGCGATAGAAACAACAGGCATCGACAGACAGGCAACATTGTCCTCGGGCAGGATATTAGACTGGGAATCCGCTTAGCTCTCGTTGCGATTGTTGTAAAAGCAGCTCACTGATTGAAAGCGAGCAAGCCATAACAAAAACACAACATTGTACTCACAGCATATGTGGGCGATATGTGTGTGTGTGTGTGTGTGTGTGTGTGTGCATGTGCGTGTCTGATAGAACAAAGGGCTGTCGTTATTCTATACGCATGCCACACATGCTGCTGCATGCCACATTGCGGGCAGCAAATCTTGCAAATTTAATGATGTCACCAACAATTGAACCGCAGACAAGCTGCAACGCTCGAGCAAACGTTTAAATGCATTCCGAAAGTATCTCGAGAGCAGAGAGCGAAAACGCAATGAATAATGAAATGTCATAAGAGCTGAACCCAAGGATTTGGACCCCCAACCACCGCCAGCAGCAGCGGCAGGACCCTCGGGCGCTGGTTCAACTTCTGTGTATATTTGTGTTAAATTGAATTTCAATTGCGTTCGCCACGACTTGTGCGCAATCGATTGGAGTCTGTGGCAGCAACAGCGACAACTATTTGTCCAGGCTCTGAATAAATGTATCTTTCGGATACATTTTTAAGCGGCTTATTTAGCCGTTCTTTTGCCATTTATTTATTTTTTTTTCTTCAGCCCTGGCTATATTTTATTAAAATAATGCGGCAAAGCTGATTTATGCTAAATAGTTGAAATGAATGGAATTATATGCATAGAGTCAGGGTTTGGGTAAGTTTTAATTATGCTCTTGGTCAATATAGAAATTCATTGAAAGGGTTATGTGGAACTTGTTGGTAAGGGTATTTCGAATAATATCTAAATAAATCTAAATATAATATAATGTGTATAATGAGTTCTTAAATGTGTGCAACGTTTACAAATAATAATTTTAAAATTTTGGTTTATGCTTAAATGGAATCAATTAAAACAAAAAGCAATTAGGTATCGGTATTATATATAATTAAGTATGCAGCCATAAAGAACTGCATAAAAAGAAATCTAAAATTGTTCCTTGCTATAATCGTGTTAAGTAGAAACCTCGCACCTTTTACTTCCAAAGAAGTTAAGTCTGAGACGTTCGTCACCTGTGAGAACAGATTTCCCTTCAGCGGTGTCCTCGATACATCATGAAGTGATTTTAATGTGAGTGCTGCTCCAACCAGATATTTGTATCTGCTTTTAATGAGCGCTGGGCATGTTCAAAGGTGTTCCAGGCTCCCCAGGCTCCCAGTAGCCCTAAAGCTACCGTCAACAGAGCCCTGGAAGGACGCCCAGCTGCGTTGCAAGCATGCAACGAGATTCTTCGACATTTCTCGTGTCGCACGCACAACTTTCTCAATCTCCCACTTTCTCTCCCTCTCTTTCTCTCTCTCCTCCTTGTCGCAACTCTACCTGCAACTCAGCTCCCTACTGAAAATTTGCATCGTTCTTCCTTATGTCTATGTAAATATTATGTGATCATTTCAAAACCATTTACAGAGTATTTTTCAGTTCAATCCGCTTGGTCAGTCGGTTCGGTCTCTTCGACGGGCAGCAGTCATTAATTTCCGTTTACCAACTGCATCCGGTCTAGACGCAGCCTCGAAATTGATGCCATTAAAGAACATTTGCATTTGTTTTAATGCAAATATCAAATGTCAAATATTTATGTAAATTATTATTCGATGCAATTGTCAAATTGAAGGTCGTTAAAGTGAGTTTGAATTTGTCCAAGTGCTTAAGTAATTGCAGATGCATTACAATTGTGCAATCAAGAGATAAATTGTTTCCCAAGTGCCAGCAGCTGTCAAGAGGACGCACTAAAACACGTGTCACGACAACATTTTGCGGCGCGTGTGTTAGTGTGTGTATGCTGAGTGTGTGTGTGCTGAGTGTGTCTCTATTGCTTGTGGCAGTTGCATTCGCAACTAGCGCCAAAAAGTCAAAAGTCATCAAGTCAGCGTCGACGAGCTGCGCTGCGTGTTGCCAAATGCTCTCAACAGTCTTTGCGCTTGCAAACACACACATACACAAACACACACACATACACAAACGCACGCCAACACATACGCACACACGCACATGCATAAACTCTTCTGTGCACATTCTCGCACAATCTTTAACGCGTCAAGGGAAATGTTCATTTTCACTTCAGGAAACAAGTAAAATTCTGAGTGCTGAGCTAAAGCGACGAGAGAATACCCTGTGGCGATTATTTAATTATATTCAATTTTAAATTAATTGAGAAATTATAAGATCAAAGATATATAAAACCATCAAATCGATTTTCGTTTAAAGACATGCTGCTGCGACTAGGAAAAATAGTTTGCTTGTTTAAAACATTCTGTTTAGCAAAATTGCAAACATTTTAATTGTAAAATATTTTAATTAAATAATTAAAATTGCAACAGGTTCATCAAATTTGTACCTTAGGACATTTTTTAAAATCAATTTACCGAAGCATTAAAACAAAAAGTTTTCTTTACTTAAATGTAGTTATATAAATTCTGATCTATAGCTACGCATTCTTGATAAAAAGCTAAAGAAATTTATTTAAATTATTTTTAAGATATACATTAACAAAAACGTATATAAAGCGATTATAGCCATAAAATTATATATATATATATACATATATACAACAATTATAGTCTTAATATGATATCTCTTTATCCTTTAAATAAATAAATTTCCTTTTTAAATACATTTCCCTCCACTTTCTGAGCTATGTGTCAGACCCATAATCTAAATACATGGTCCTCTGCATCGCAGCATAAATTGTGCGGTTCTTAGCTCTTTGTATCCCCCTTTATAAAAATAAAAAGAAAACTCTAAAGAATTCCAGGGTATAAAAAGAAGTCAAAAGTTGCATTTGCAATTTAACTTTTTTGAGTGTAAAATTTAATTTAATGCTGCGCTCGTTCGCAGCTAAACGAATTAACATTTCAAATGCGTTTTAATTGTGTCGAAGAAGTTGCTAACAAGCAGCGACACGACATGTTTGTGTGTATGTGTGTGTGTGTGTCACAATTTAAAAATTCCAACTTGTGTGAATTTAATAAAACAGTATTTTCCGTAGCTACAACTGAGGCGTAAGTGAAATAAAGGTAAAAATTTAAAGCAAATAAAATTGAAATAAATACACACAATGCCAGTCAGAAAATTTGAAGTGGTGTGCGAGGGGGTGTGCGTGTGTCTGTGTGTGCATATTTGACATGCCATGAAAATGAAAATACGCGCACATTGCAGCCAGAGTTGCCAGAGGGTTCAACTCGAAAGGTGTAAAAGTGTGTAAATGCAATTTGGCAGCTTTTCTGCTGCTGTTGCTGCTGCTGCTACTGCTGCTGCAGTAACTTTCTACTGCTGCAGCAATGTTTGACAGATTGTGTGACGCAAATTCAATTGCAGCAAAATATCAAATAACGCAATTGAATAACGCTAGCTGACCCCCTGCGAGGCAATGTGGGCGCCGGCTGCAAAACGTGCTTTGACGTCAGCGAACGTGAACAAAAATTCATAGCATACTTTTCAGCGCGCTATTGTCAAAAGTTTATTTCGCATACACCTGGGCTATATAATTTTAGTTATAAAACGTGTGACGCATTGCAGCAATAAACTCTGCAATAATAAAGCATATATATATATATATATTTATATTCTTGACCAGTAGCCGAATCGATATAGCCTTGTTTATCTGTCTCATTTTCTATGAAAGCAGATGCTACGATGCACAACATATATCCATACTGTAAAGATCTGATTACTATATCATTTAACTCACATAGAAATAATATAATGTTTTAAAAATATGTTTATCTTTAATCTCATATCATATATTGGGCTATTTCGTTATACATTTGTCTAGGGTATTTAAGTTTTGTCACCACGCATATAACTTTATTTTTTTAATGCTTTTTTACAAAGCTAGCCAAACAATTAAAAAAAAATCATAAATGTATATATTTTTTTTTATGGGAAACGTGCAAATGCGCAACGAAAACTTTTTCGATTTGATGCAAGTCAGAAAAAATGTTGGCTACAAGAGCTGCCACAAAAGTGCTGCCAAAGTCAAATATGTGGCAAGCGAGTGCATAAATGATATACACATAAATGCATGTATCTGTAGCGCCTTTGTTGTGCATGTGTGTGTGTTGTCTATTTGCACATGACATGCCGCCCCCGCAGCACAGCGCTCCCTTCCTCTCTGTGATAACGCCTCATATTTTGCTATTGTCGAAACTTTGAGCTCGCGAAACTTTTCGGCTCTCGGACTATAAATACCAAAAATATCGCAAGTAGCAGTTGCTATAACCCTCAGCTTCCACCAAAACATCTAACTCCACAGAAACGCCCTCACGGCAACAGCAACCCCTTGCCCATCCCCTTCTCCTTAACCGGGCAAAAACTTTGTTGCGTTTCTGTTGCAATTCGCATTCGGAAAGTTTTTGCTTGTTTGCAACTTGTTTCTTGGTTTCTAGAGCCGCATCCAACCCCACCACCAAAGAGTTACCGCTGCCAACTTTCGCACGTCCTGTTGGCCACTCTCCCGCTAGCTAACAGCGCATGTCGTCAAATATGAGCAGAAATATGCATTTCAAGTAATTCCAAGACATGCCGCTAAAAGTTGAACACAAAAAAAAACAAAACAAAACAAACAAAAATTGTATCGCATCAAGAATTTTGCTTTATGCCGTTTGAAGTTGCAATTTATGGGTGGAATTCAAAGTGTTGCATGCAGCAGCGGCAGCAGCAGCTGTCACTTTTCGATTTTTATTTTTTAACTGCTTGAAAGAAATTATTAAATGGCTGAAGCTACATGGCAAAGATGAAGCACTTAGCTACCTGAAATGATGAACTTTTCCAGGAACTATCAGTTAGCCATATCAATATAGTATGTACGATTAAACTGTTTGGGAATGTCAACATTTGACATAACTAGGGGTACAGAGAAGTCTTAAAAGATGATATATAGCTGCAGGGGCCCTGCGTAGGCAAAAGTTCTTTTTACTTATTGTATAATAACTTTTTCAAATTCACTTTATTATCTGCTCTTAACACTAGTATTTCTACCAAGGTTTTGTGTATACCTATTTCAACCAAAAGATGTCTTTTGACACCTTAGCTAATAAGAGAGGAAAAAGATTTTTAAAATTATTTTCTTTTTTTTATTTTTTTGTCGAGGATAATGCTACCACTAAATTTATTTAACAATCAAATAATGAATTGTCAAAAAGTAAATTTAGAAAATATTATTCAACTTAGAAAATTATTTCAGGTTAAAAATTGAAGAGGTGTTTTTTGACTATTAAATCTGCCAAGATTTGGAAAAGCTGTCAAAAATGCAGTTAGGAGGCATTCATTTACCTTTTGATTGGATTTTCAGAAGTTATCTGCAGCAATTTTTAGACCATTATGAGCTAACGATTAGACAATATCCTACCTACACACACACACAAACACAAGGAGAAGCTCAAATAAATTGAGCTATCTAAGCTGAACTGCAATTACAAGCGCCTGGGCACACTCTGAACTGTGCCATTGACTCTGTGGTTAGACGAGCGCCTGCCTGTCTGCCTTTATAGACATGTTCACCTGCACATCCGTAGCAATAACCAGGCAGCACTTCCGTTGCTAGTGCGGCTAGCCACACAGACAAACAAATCGCTGCAGATACAGATACGGATATGCGGCCATAGATACACCCAGAGCTAGAGCTACAAATACATAGATTGATGGCCATCAAGTGCATGTTAAAGTTTCATTTTCAAGCCTTAGTTCAGCCTAATTGTGGTCAGTTGGCCCTTCAGCATGTTTGGGCAATTAAATAAATAAGCAAAACAAAAAATGGAAAAACAATTCATTAACGTAGCTGTTTTTGAATACCAAATGAAGGAGGCCGCCCCCGCTTCCAGCGAAAACTCGCCAGCGGAATTGTCAATTTTCCACACGTTAAATTTTGACGCCAAATCGCGGCTAAAAATCACGTAACGCATTTTAATTTGAATTTGTTGTTATTGTTGTTGCTGCCAAATTGAAAGAGAAGCGCGAGCGCGTCCAAACGAGAGGACAAAGAAACAGAATAGCTTTGGGGGCTAGGTCGGGCCGGGGGCCACGGGTGATGAACAGAAGCGGAAATGACGCGCAAACAGCAAATGGCCGCCAGCCGGAAATTGCTTTCGCTTGCAGCCCTTTCGAAGTGCTTTTCCATGTCCAACACATTCGACTGGGCCAAAGCGTGGCCACTCGCTCTGAAGGGCGCCCTGCGATGGGGCGTCAACAAGTTCAGTTTTTTTTTTTTCATTTTTTTTTTTGGAGGTTTTATTATTTTATATACAGATACCCTGTAGCTATTAAAACTGAAGAAGAGCGTATAATGACAGTGTAATAGACAAAGAAAAAGGTTATTCCAATTTTAAAAGAGACTTTAAAGGGTATATTATTTTCATCAGCATCTACTACAAAGCAAGTCGATTTCAGAGATAAGAATTATGTTCCCTTTCATTTCGCGTAACTAGCTCAAAACTTGAAGCATTCTATATCTTAGCATGTTATATATCAATCTACAAATTATTCTATTATAGACATCATAATCATTATGTAATATGAATTGTTTATAATATTTTAATTGTATAAGGACTCGCAGGCAAGAGAAGAGAGATGCATTTCGATCAAGGACAACAATATATAAATAAAGCATTCTGCATCTACTGGCTTCTCTCAAGGCCTTTCGAATGAACGAAAACTAAGAAGTCAGCGCTTGGTCTCATTTTAGGAAGTAGCAAAACTATGGGCTATTATGCTTTAGCATTTTTTACTGTGTTTAAACAAAAAGCAAAACGACGCAAAATTCTTTCTAGGGGCATAAGAGTCGTTCGACTTTTGTTGTAAAATCAAATCTCTCCTCCATGAATTTCTAATCACTGCGCAGATACATACTCAATATGGCTAGAAGAAGAAGTTTTTAATAAAAGGTAGCCTAACAATTGGGTTTACCAAACTGGGAGACCGACTGTCATTTTGCTCAAAGAAGGGTTCGACGAGCTCTTTGGCTTAAAATAGCTACCATTTCAAATATTAAAATTTGTTATATCTTGGACTTGATTTATTCATTATTAATCATGCTTGACCCGAGTACAGGGAATCTCGTAGTCAACCACACTATGTCTAGCTACTTTTTGGTGGGTTTGGGAGAGTTGGCTGGCCTGGGTGGTCATTAAGAATGTACTCGACGCGGGGGCAAGTCGAAGGCCATTTGGTGCGACGTTTCTCGCGTCTGAAGAGCCGTAAACATTTGCATTTTACACGGGCACCCACCAAAAACCACACTACGCCGGTTTCGTATGCGGGTCACGTGCTTCAGTTACACGCAAAGCAGCCGACATTTGCCGTTTGTTTTGCCCGTCATTTTCAACTAAATATATATATATAAATTTATTTTTTTGGTTGACTATAATTACGACAAGAGTCGGCGGGTGGTTGCGACTGCGACCGAGAGCGAGAGACTCCGCTGGAATGTCTTGCTCTAAGCCAGTTCAGCAGTTCATGCCGTAAATTGTCGCGGGCTTTGGGGCCGCAGACTTGGCCTCAGCGGGTGGCCCGGCCAGCCGGATTCACCAATTTCTGGGTGTATCAGGAAGAGGGCGTGGGGCATTTAAATGTTTGGCTAAAGTAAATACAAATAAAATACTTTAGGTTGCGCCAGAGCCCAACATAAATTGGCCAGCTAATGCCCAGGCGATTGTTTGTTTATGCTCAGAGGCTTAACTCCGAGATTGTCAAAAATAAATGAGCTACAATATGACTTTGTTACTTCGAGTGCGGCGTAAGCGTTGCGCAATTTACATTTAAATTTGCCAAATTTAAAAGCAGCAAATAACATTTTCAATATGTTTTGTAATGTAGTTGGTTTCTATTACGAGCTACTAGACAATGGACAGAATAAAGAATATTGTAATGCTGTGATGAAATTAGACTTTGGCTGGCTTTTTGTCAATTGCGAATAGCGCGATTTTGGGAAGCATGATGAAAGGACTTCTTCAATTCTAGTCGCTATGACGACAGACAGCGGACTCATGCCAACTGTCTTGTCTCTGAGCAGACCAACAATACATGCTGGGGAAGGCTTAAACGTCTTCCCCCTAGCGACTACTCGAAGGCGTTCTTCGGATCGCCTATTAAGTCTCCCATAGTTCTGTATGAAACCAACTAGTTAACGACTAAATTCTTAACTACTTCCACCAAAACACGTATCTGATTTGTTGGCTATAGACCTGTGCTAGATCCTCAGATAAATAACCAATAAGAGTAGACATTATTAACTAAAGAAGTCCTCTTCACAGTTTAAACATTTTAAATTCCAGACAATCTGCAGTATAAGAAAAATCCAAGTATATGAACTTCATTTAGCTTTTAACACAGGATGTTAGTTATCATATACATATATACATATATAGTTAGCCTTGTGCCATAGAATAAATTTATATTAAAGTCGCTTATCTTTGCACTTTTTATTATTTCAGGCGCACTTTAAAACACATTTCGCTTCGCATATTCATTTGGAGATCCTAAATTAACATTTTTTAGCATATAGCAGGTCTTTTGTACTAGTTTCGCTTCGCACCTTGTATTTTCTTTCAGCTGTAAAAAACTGTGTACATTTCCCTCGTTTTTTTTTTTTTAAACCTATGCTGCTATTTTTTTCTACTGCTTTTGTGTGGAAATTGAGATAGGAACAACTTGCAGTGCGGCAATCGCATTGCCAACTCTTTGACTTTGTGCTTGGTCATTGCTTATGGAGAGATCTTTCTCTATTTTAATAGTTTTTTGCATTACTCTCTATATTATATGCCCTCGCAGCAGGGACTTACAGTTTAATAAGGAAATTTGCGGTAAAATATACAGAAATAGGTATATATTTTGATACATTTATACTTAAGCAAGCTCACAAGCTGCCAAATTAAGGCAGATATCTAAAATATATTATAGCATGCATTTAGATATACGTGATTCCATATGCTTCTTCAGTAAAAAGGAGCTCTCATCAAGATCGAAGTACTTTATCATAATTGAGCAACTTTTGCTTTTTAAAGATATATATTTGCCCAGATCAGCAAGCATGACTTTTATTATGCATCTAAAAATTGTAAATCCCATCATATAGCTCGAGCAGCAAACTAAGCTGAATTGACATAAAGCATAGATAAATCGCAAATGTCTATGTCGGCAAGGGTATTTAATTTTCGGCAGCCCGCAGACAAATTTTTTTCTCTTGCTTTTAATTGCTCGCATGTTTATTTCGCTTTTGGTTTTGCCTCTTTTGGCTGTGCATTCAAAAGGATACCAAATGCCAGAATTGTTCTTGTGCTTGTTGCCATGGTTATGCACAACACGTGGGGCGGCAGCTCTTGTTGTTGTTTCTGTGGCCAGCAGCTCAATTTACAAAAAATTGCTGCAGCATTTAATGAAAAGCGAAACGCAAAGCGACAAACAAATTGCAAAATGAGCGCAGCTTAACAAATGGATGAATGCAGGCCAGTTTGCATTGTGTGTGAGTGTGTGTGTGTGTGTGTGTACATGTATGTGTGTTTCGGTGTGCCACTAAGCTCAAATGTCAAAGGTTTAAAGCCAAGGCATTGTGTACACTTCACAGACACAAACACATAGACAGAACACGACGGCGTCGCATAAATTTCAATAACTTGCCTACTTTGCCCCTCGCCTTGCACTAAACAAAAGTTTTATGTGGTTGCGTGTGTGTGTGTGTGTTTGAGTGTGTGAGTAGGTGTCATCTAAATTCAGGTCATTTTAGTAGTCAGCTGCGAGTCAGCCTTTTGTGCCCGTCTCAAGCTGCTTTCAGCTTCTAAGCATAAACTGCAGTTGCCACGTCTCTGGTGACATTTTATTGCGTATACGTAATGTTACGTATACGCCATGTTATATGCAACAATTTTTAAAGGCACACACACACACACACACACTAATGAGCGTTAAGTGCTCATGTGCATTGAATATGATTTGGCACTTGAAATATAAAAAACCCTAAAAGTCTGCCAGGGCAAAGTTTAAAGCTCAACTTGTTTCAGTATAGTAGCTCCGCCTTGCTGCTCTTCCAGCGCTGCCGTGTCCATTGGAGCATGTTTAATAAGCAACGCCATTTTTCATGCGCAGTCAACAGAGCGGCAGCAGGCGCAGCAGCAGCAGCAGCAGGAGCAGGCGCACAACAGTGCCTCATAACAGTTGCCACCCACACAGCTGCCAGACGAGATGACGAGCACCACAGCGCACCTCAAGAGTTCTTTGCTACACGCCATGCAAAATGTTGGTGCAGGCCATGAATGCGTTTGATAAAGGGCACGAATAAAGCAGAAGGAAATCCATTTAGTCAATTGACAAGCTAATCTGTAGCGGAAGCAACTCAGCGCCAGAAATGATTAAGCACAAAATTGAAAGGCATTGAAAGAGAACTCTGAAAGCATTTGCTTTTTATATAGATAAATAAAGAAGTAACTTATTTAACGTTGATATTTTTTATTGCAAAAAGTTATTTCAGCAAGCAGCCAATAAATATGCTATAGAAAATGCAGCAAAATCAAATAGGGAAGAAATCAGTAAGAAATATATTGCAGAAATATAAGAGAGCAAAGTAGAAGGTAAAAAAGTATAAGAAAAAAGGAAAGGATTTTCTATAAATAAGTGAGAGAATATGAGGAGAAATTTAAGAGATTCAATAGATGTTATAAATTAACTAACTATAGACGTTAAGCAAAAAAATAAATCCTTACACAACATTAAAAAAACTTTCGGCAAACCTCATAATATTCTTGCAATGGAAATATGGGGTAGGAGATGTTTCCTTCTGCCAGCTGCATACATTGAGCTTAGGCTATAAAAATCATACATTAACCTTCAATGGAAAAAATATATCCTGGTAAAATGATACTAGATACTCAATATGTGAGCATATATAGTTAGCATTTTTTTGTATTCAAGCTTGACCTATTTCCATAAAACTATAAATTAAAAGTATTCGCACAGTTGACTCGCCAGTTAGCTTTAAAAATTATGGCTAGCTTTATTCGGGCTCCTTTACTAATTCCCATTAGCTTACAGGACTCGTTGCCAAACGCATTTATCATTATCCATTTGCTTTGGCTGTATACGTGGCATATGAATTATGATGATACTGCATAAAAGTGACATGCTATTTCATATCATATACGAGTATCTACATATTTTTATGCTGTTCTAGACAATTTTCTTGTTTTTGTTTTTCGCTAGTTTTGGTTTCACTCGTTTTGCCCGAGGGCGTTTCAATGGGTGTGGCTGGTGTGTGTATCGTTGGTGTGCAGGGAGCTCAACAAATTTGTCAACTCAGTGAATCATAAACAAGCGCAGTTATATGGAGCGCGACAGTGTTCCAGACTATGGTATAAAGAAATAAACAGCAACAACATTTACAACAGCAGCTACATCAGAATGAATGTAAAAATTGTGTTTGCATTGGAATTTGCGCGTGTAGATTTTCAATTAAGCGCCGCCAACGCTGCGTATGTGCAATGTCAGCAATTTTCATGCAACGCCGCATATGGGGGCAACTTTAAGGAGTTTGTGTTCACGGCGAGGGGCCGCCGGATACTGAGCACTGTGAAGTGCACATCATGCCCAACAGTTTAGGGTGACAAATGGCAGCGAAAAACGACACCCGGGTAAAATCGGGTGGCGAGGGGGATACGAGCAGCGACATTTGTTAGCATTAGGCACGTAGCCGGAACTGGGCAGAAGCTGAGCCTGCGACGGAGCCTGAGCCGGAGTCTGAGGCAGAGAGCCGCCGCTGCAGCAGCAGCAGCAGGACGTGTCGGAAGCGGCACGTAGCGCCAGTGGACATGTTTGAGCAGCAACTGTAGACAGTTTCATGTCTATTTAGGTGTGTGTGTGTGCCTCTGCATGTGTGTGTGTGTGTGTATAATAAATTTTACCTGCACATAAACAACTAGAACAGCAAAAACAACAAACAGCACTAGACTTATTTAGTGCAGCAGTCAGAAAAAACTTTTTGTTTTTTCTAAAAGAAGATATTATTGGGCTTTTTCCATGAAAGTTGTAACGCCTAAAAGAAGACCAGGCTTGGTAAGAATTTTAATTTGAAGCACACGACATTATGAAATCTATGAACTACAAAATTTTGATGTAGTCAAATATATATTTAAGAAAAAACCTTGATCTTCTCAGGTAATACAACCACGTGTGACTTATGAGTCTCTCAGCTTTTACCTAATTTATATATAGTATTATATAATTTATTTAGTTGTTCTCAACTTTCATAAATTATTGGAGTAAATTAAAAGTGTGCTTAATAAGTTTCCATAAAAGTCACAAAATAAGTGATAAGTATAGAACGGATAGGCCTCAAGTTGGGTTGCTAAGAAATAAAAAACCAATTTACTTAAATTCAATAAAAATTAGTTTCTTTTGTACTTTGAGCATATTTAAAATATTATATTATATATACTGTCGGCACAAATGAAATGTTATTTAAGGGCATCAAAACTTCGACTATGCACAGATAAACTATAATATTTATTTCCAGTTGCAGCAAACATCGCAATTGTTTGTTTTTGGGTTTCTTACGGGTGATTTACGTTTAATTTATTTGTGTTGAGCAAAAAAAAAGCAGAAATTATGCTGTGCATTAGACACATGAAATTAGATTCAAGCAATGCGCATGCTGTAAGGCAAGCTAGGTGTGTGTGGCATGTGGCAAGTAGTTCGAAATCATTGCAAGCTTCACTTTTGGCGCTGATTCAATTATTTAAAATGCTGCATGCAATTTTGTGCAGCAAAGTACTTAGGGGAAAGCCCGTAGCCCGCATCCCGTGCCCCTACAGCTCAGCAGCCAGAGCCAAAATGTAATTTGTTGATACATGCTGCATTTTTGTATAAAGAAAAGTGCAGCAAGGCCAGAGAAGGGTATCCGCACAAACACGGAGGGCGGCTGCTGCCAACAGAAAACATTTTCCAGAAATTACTTTAACCTGAGCAGAAGCAGCAGCAGCAGCAACAGCTGCTGCATCCGCATTAACCCATTAATGGAGCTCAACCAAATTTTCATATTTAACAAGTTCCATTTTCTATGCAAATTAAAATTACCAGCAAGAAGCTGCTGAAAAAATTTGCATTTGTTGTCGCTCTTAAATGCATGACCAATTTTGTGGCTTCTACTTTGCAACTGTCATCAAATTAAAAGTTTATATTAATTTGAAGAAATTTCTTAAATTAATGAATTCATTTGGGAATATTTTTGTTTTATGAAGCTTTGCAGAGCACATCATTGTTAAAAATACTAAAAATTTATGCGTTTTAGTATTTTGTTTAAAGACCGTAGGTTAAAATATAGAGTAATAAATATTACTTGAAATGCTTTTCCATATTCGCAGCTTTTACTTTTTGATATTAGGTAATAAAATATTTAATTGAATACTAGTAGAAAATGAAGTCATCTTTTCGTATTCATTTTTATTGAGAAACTATGGATTATATAGTATTTATTGTGGTATTTTCAAATGTATTTTCTTAGTATTTTGAAATATTTTGGAGACTAAACTTCTTTTTCTTCGTGTGTTACTTTCAATTGTATTTTTTTTTTGAATATTTTGGAGAGTACGTTCTTGTATCTCAGTGTGGTATTTTCATAGTCTTTTTAGTATTTTTAGAATATTTTTTAGACTACGTTGTATTATCTTCGTAATTCGCTTTTTAGAGATAAGAACTAATAAAAATAAGCTACATATAAAACGAGTCTGAAACAAATACATATATATACATATATATTATTCCTTCTGTTTTATGTTTAGTTAGGTTTCGGTATATTTCTTAGTTGAACTACTGGTGATTTTTAAAATTTTCTATATATAACGAATTTTATTAATAGTATTTTCCTCAACTAAGAAGTTATTAATCAGATCTATATTTGTTAAGCAGACAAAAATCGCATATAAGCTAAAGCTCAAACATTTAGTTTTGTTTATAAATATCTTTTGGCAAATATTCGATATATAAGGGTATATTTCGGCTTTGTATGGGTTAAGCAAATAACATGTTGCTTTCGCTTTGAAAAGAATTGCGTTTGCCGTTGCGTCATTTTTCAATTTTCACCTTGTGCACCTGTGCACGCTGGCTACATACTAATAAGAAAGCCAACATATGCAGCTTTATGGGCAAATATATTTTCCCCCGCTCAGCCCAACTGTGCAGACGTGTTTGTGCGGTAAATAAATAACCTGAGCTTAAAGCAGCTTAAGGGCTTATAAATTCTTCAGCCAAATCAAAAATGTACCCAAGGATCAATAATATCTTCCAGTTTATGGCGGAGAGAAAGGTGTAAGGAGCACTGGACACTTACCTCAGTGCAAAATTGGCAGCCGCAATGCAGCAGGGCGGTGGCCTCCGCTGCGTTCTCCACATCGATGAGGCAGAGTTTGCAGGTGAATAGCTGGAAATTGATGGGCGTGGCCGGTGTGCCCGCCGAGGGTGTCACATCCGCGGAGGCGAGCATCTCGCGCCGCTTCAATGTGATGCCGTCGCGCACACAACAGGCCTGGGCCGCCTGATTGGCACTGGCCATGGACAGCAGGGAGCTGACAGTCAACGGATATGCGTGGGTGGTGCCAAAGGCGCCCAGTTCGTTGCCACCCGAGCTGCTTGGCGTGGCCGGTGTGTGCTCCTCAAAGTTGCTGATATTGTTGCCATTGGAGTGCAATGTTGCTGTGGTCACATTGGACGGCGGACTTGGGCTGCTGGCGCTCTGCATGCCAGCGGAACTTTTGCGTGAGCCACAGCCAGCAACAGCAGCAGCAGCAGTTGCTCCAGCTCCAGCTCCAGCTCCAGCGCTATTGCTGCTGCCATTGCTCAGTCGTATCTGCGCATTGACATTGATGTGCGTCGGCTCCATCGACATCTGGTCCACATCGCCGCCGCCGCCGCCGCCGCCATCGACAAAGCTGACACTGGGCCGTCGGGGATGTGTGCCGAAGGATAGCGCCGATTCTGGACGCGGCACAAAGCCATTGGCCAGCGAATAACGCGAACCGGTTGCAGCCAGCGACAACAAACTGGAGCAGCGGGAACAAGTGCCAACTCCATTGATGCTGTTAACGCTGTTGCGCAATCGATTCAGCGGACGTATTTGCTCCACGCCGCCGGCACTGAAATTGCCGCTGCCGCCATGCGTGGCCAGCATCATGGCCGTCTCATCGCCGGGCATCGGATGCAGAGTGTGGCTCTGGCGTGTGAGGGCCAGCACCGTTTCGCATTTGCGCAGGCCCGTATACTGTACAATGGACTGTGATTTCTCCTGGTGCAGGCTGCTGGCGCTGCCCTCGCGACGCATCATATGCCACAGCTTCTGCTGCACCACATTCAGTGAGCTGCTGGAGCCGCTGATGCTCAGCCGGCTGCTGCCATGGCCATTGGCTAGCTGTTGGTGCGGCGAGTGCTGCTGGCGGCCGGCAGGATCCCGCAGCACCACATCCTGTTCCGAGGGTGTGCGCGTAATGCGTATTTCCGGCGAGGCGGGTCGCAAATGCGTTGGCTCCCTTTCCCGTTCCCGTTCCCGATCGCGTTCCTTTTCCTTTTCACTGGCCCGACTGCTGCTGCTGCTGCCCTTAAGGCCAACCAGCGACTTGATAAAGTTCTCGAAGCGTCGACGGCGCGGCAGCTGAGCACCCGTGAGTCCGAGTGAGCTCTCCATATCGCTGCCCCCAGCCCCGACGCCGGCGCTGCCGCCTGTGCCTGTTCCAGTGGCAGCTGCTGTGGCCCCATTGCCCAGGCTGCTGACCGAGAGCGAGTGATTGTGATTGTGGGAATTGGGCAGGGATAGGGAGATGCGCGTCGGCTGCGCCTTGCGCTCAGCTCCAGCGTCGCTTGCCGAAATGATGTTGATCTTGTTGCGCGTCTGCGTCTCCAGCAGCGCAACTGTCTCGTTTGTGTCCGAGTCGTGCTGCGGCGCGGCATGCGAGGCAGTGGCACTATGCTGGCTGCTGGCGCGTGCCTGATGCTTTGTGTTGGCCAGATTGTGAATTGGCGAGGAATCCTGCAAGGCGGCAATAGAAACTGATTAAGGCAAAATATTTTTATATACACAGATATATATCGATATGTATATAGAACGAGGCACATTCAGTTCGAAGCGGCGCAGACTCACACAATTGACTCAAAACCTGCTCCATCTTATTTAGTATTTATTGAATTTCGAACATTCTTTAAAAGTTAAAGTTTTTAAAATAATTTACTTAACAATTTTATATTTACCTGACATTTCTCAACAAACAAACTGAAAGCTTTTCAATTGTAAGACACGCCAGAGCGTCATTTACTAGCTACTAACATTTTAAATATTTTAGTTTAATTTTTCGGTCGATAATTCGATTTTCCTCAACAAAAAATATCAGACAAAAACCTTATTTTCGACCGATCGTTCCTATGGCAGCTATATGCACATCATTGTTAAAAATACCAAAAATTTATGCGTTTTAGTATTTTGTTAAAATACCGTTGGTTAAAATACAGAGTAATAAATATTACTTGAAATGCCTTTCCATATTCGCAGCTTTTACTTTTTGATATTAGGTAATAAAATATTTGAATTGAATACTAATAGTAGAAAATGAAGTCATCTTTTCGTATTCATTTTAATTGAGAAACTATGGATTATATAGTATTTATTGTGGTATTTTCAAATGTATTTTCTTAGTATTTCGAAATATTTTGGAGACTAAAATTCTTTTTCTTTGTGTGTTACTTTCAATTGTATTTTTTTCTTTTTGAATATTTTGGAGAGTACGTTTTTGTATCTCAGTGTGGTATTTTCATAGTCTTTTTAGTATTTTTAGAATATTTTTTAGACAACGTTGTATTATCTTCGTAATTCGCTTTTTAGAGATAAGAACTAATAAAAATAAGCTACATATATAACGAGTCTGAAACAAATACCGAAGATATATAAGAAAATTGTAGAAAATATACATATGCATATACATATATATACATATATATTATTCCTTCTGTTTTATGTTTAGTTAGGTTTCGGTATATTTCTTAGTTGAACTACTGATGATTTTTAAAATTTTCTATGTATAACGAATTTTTTTACTAGTATTTTCCTCAATTAAAAAGTTATTAATCAGATCTATATTTGTTAAGCAGACAAAAATCGCATATAAGCTAAAGCTCAAACATTTAGTTTTGTTTATAAATATCTTTTGGCAAATATTTTAGTTTAATTTTTCGGTCGATAATTCGATTTTCCTCAACAAAAAATATCAGACAAAAACCTTATTTTCGACCGATCGTTTCTATGGCAGCTATATGTCCGATGTTGGTAATATTTTGCATATGGAACATGCCAAGATATGGTCAACAAACCTTGATAAGAAGTAAACTTTTCCATACTTTTTAACCGATTGTTCCGATGGGAGCTAAATAATATAGTTGTCTGTGTACTGTCTCGTTCTAATTGTTGTCGACAGTTATCGATAGTTATCGTTAGTAACCGATACATTGCACACACATAAAATCACAATGAAAGAGAACCTGAGATCTCTTCTATGCGAAGGACTCTACATTTTATGGAAGCTATTAAAAACGAACCCTTTCAGATCTAATAGGTCTAAGTGTAAGCTTTGCCTGCTTTCATTCCAAGTATTTCAAAATATACTAAAGTGGCAAATTGAGAGGATTTTTAACTAATGCTGAAGTTATTTAGCGTACTCTTGCCACTTGCCCATCTTTTGCTTTAAGACAAACTTACCCTCGAATCCTGTTCCAGCTCCTCCTCGAGCGCACTATAGACTGGCGCGTACCAGGAGTAGGAGAGCTGTTTGCGCGCCGATGCAGCAGCCCCGGCGCTGTTGGCCGTTGGCGATGTCAGACCCACGCCGGCGTGACCGTGACCGGGACCGTGACTCTGACCGTGACCCTGACCGTGTCCGTGACTGTGTGTGTGATGCTTGTGCGGCACAAGCTTGCCGCCGCTGGCGGCGTAATTAGGGCCAGCCGTGCCGGCGTTGTTGCATGCAGCGGTGGTCACCAGATTGTTGTTGTAGTTCAGCTGAAGGCTGCGCCGCTGCTGCTGGCCGCGCGTGGACGGCAAATGTTTGGTTTGCTTGCGATGTCGCTCACCCGCGCCGTACAGGCTGTGATGCTGGCGACGCAGCTGCTGGCTGCTGGGGCCGAGCTCCTTCTTGGTGAAGATGAGCGAGGCGCTGTTCTTGTTGAGGCGTATGGAGCGCTGCTTGTCCACCACGGTGGCCTCGATGTGCGTCAGCAGTGGCACCGTCTCCGACAGCGGCAACAGCTGCAGCGATGATTCGGCCGGAAAGTTAATGATGAAATTCTCGGCAGCGTCATCAAAGATGGAGGCGCGTGCGGCGCTCAGGCAGGATGTGCTGCTCTGCGCCTGGGAATGTCTAAGATCCTTGGGCTGTTCGCGTTGTTGTTTGGAATCCTTAAAGTCAGACTTTTGCTGCTGATATGTGGCTGCTGAGCTGTAGCTAAGCTTGTGCTCCACGAGCAGCTCCAGTGGCGGCAGTTTGGATTTGTGCGCTGTCAGCTGCTGCTGATGCTGATGCTGGTGCTGCTGCTGCGTGTCCAACTCTAGGCTGAGCGGATGCTGTGGGGCCTGTGGCTGTTGTTGTATTGCTGGCGTTGCATGGACGTGTACGTGCGCCTGCTGAAATGCTTCATTCTGCTGCTGCAGCGCAGTCGACTGCATGGTCATGGGCGGCCGCATTTTGGCTAACGAGGGGGCGCAGAGCGGGGCACTGTGTACACAGCTCAGCCGTGGCTGGCAACAACATCTTGAGCATAGCCTGCAAAGAAAAAGATTTAATGAGTTGCTAAAACAATTATTAAACAAATACGTTTATATTATAAACTCTAATCAGTAATTACTTTAGTTTATTTTAAATGCTGCACAAGTTCTTAATAAACTTTCACTTTAATCAACGAACTTTTTAGCTTGGCTCAACTTGCCTCCTCTAAAATAAATGACCACATCAAAGAGCAGACGCTGCTCTCTGCTGAGTTTTGGTTTTCAAATTGCATTTCATTCGGAATGGCCCCCTCTCAATCCTTTGGCAAATTCCTGAGCTGCACACTTTTCACAACTGACCCGCTCGACCCTGGCCAGGCAAAGTCAGCTGCAGTTGCTTAGTTGGCAGCAGTCATAAAGAAAATTCGAGTCATTGAAGCTCGACTGCGAGTTAGCATATACAAACTCTTTAACTTATATTCTTTGAATTCTTACACAGGGTATTATGTTTTGTCTACGGAAAACTTTTCTGTTAAGATATCTGAGGCCGAGCTCCGCATTTATCAGCTTTACTCAAATCGAACTACCATATTAGGCTAGACTAATAAAGCTGTCCTAAGGATATTTAAGCTTCGTTGTGCTGAAAATAGTCGCTTTGTATTATTCAATTTCTCTTTGAGAGTTGTTAATTAAAATTCCGATATGGAATTCGCAGAACAATTTAAAAACATGCTTAAATATACGCATACCAATTCTTGCAACAATATTAGTTTTTCAATTGATTTTAATGTGCATGGTTCATAGGGAGGTGTTTGCCAAATTTATGATCTCTAATATAAAACTCTTTTAAGTTTTCTAATATTAACAATTTAGCATAGTTATCGTGGGTTGCAAAAGGCACTAGACAATGCATATATGTATATGATATTATACTCTACACTAGACAGATCAATATGCGAAATATATGTGCATTATGTGTTCAAATAAATTTTCTGCAATGCTTTAGACATTTTGTGCCAATTTTAAATGCTTGAATTATATATTTATTTATTTAAATGTACCTAAACTGTTTATACCCTTCAGCATTTTTCATTTTACAGGGTATGCCAAGTACCCCACCTTTACGAGCTGCACTCGATTTTATGTGCGCCCGGCACAGCCGGCTGATTTGCATTTTTGCTTTTGTTTGATTTATTGCAATTTCTGCTGTGCCGGAATTTATACAATTTTTGTTGCTTTCGATTGGAAATCGTATTCGGAATTCGGAATATGACCCGTGCATTTGATTAGAGTGGCGAGAGGGAGAAAGAGAGAGGAGGGATGGGGAAGGGAGGTAAATAGCTCCCGAAATTGATGGCATCGTCACGTGGCAGTTGGGGAATTCAATTTGGTACAGCTGCCAGAAAATTGCGAATTTTTTTTATGACTTTCAGCTGGTTAAAGTTACGTTACGTGTTATTTTTATCAGCTTTTCTGAGCTGCCAACTCCGAGCAGCCCACAAACAAATGCCAAAGTTAAATGCGTAATTAAGACACGACGAGACAGAGACATTGAAAAGGGTTTGGGCGATTGCGTGCGGAATTATTAGATGAATTCCCACAAGGATGTCTGGCAAAGTTAATTAGCAGCTGTAATTGTGATTGTTACTGCTGTCAATGTAACCATATAATGGAATCCAATGTCAAGGGTATCGTAAATAGAATGCGACATCGTCTCATCAAACGATGGAGCTGGCGCTCTGTAGATTTCAATCATGGGATTTAACGCTACGATTACACCTAAGTGGGATTCAGTGTAGCGCGAGTTCGCATCATAATCAATCATGTTTACCCCACGTTGGGCGCCAACAGTTTGTGGCACGCCAGGCATATGCAAATTTTTGATTCGATTTCATGCACAACGTTGCACAGTTGCACGTAAAAAGAGTTATGGGCTCTAATCAAATTAGTTGGCAACAATGCGAACCCAATTTGAAGGCAATTAATCGAATAATTGTCTAAAATGCAGACCAGAAATTATGCTACACAAATCAGTTTCCACACAAACGCACGCAAAGCAATGCGTGTGGGTGTGTGAGTGTGTGTATGTGTGTGTGCCTGTGACTGTTAAGTGAAATGAATCGGAAAACATAAATTCAGCAAAGAGCTGGCGTACACCAAGCCTAACACACACACACACAACAGGAGTCGTGGCAGTGGCAGCAATAGCTGCATGCCTCCAGGGAGGCAAACGGCGTGGCCTTCGCAATCAGCTGAAGCGCACACTGGAGTCAATTAAGCCATTTGTGAACGACAGTGTGACCACATATTCCCAATGGATTCACAAATGCAAATTAGCTTGAGTAGAAAAATTTCAAAAACATTAGCTGCCACAATACCAATAAAGGGAATTATAGTGAAAAATAAATATGGAGCTATGTAACATTGTCGAGGTGTTCTCTTCAATGTACTTTGGTATACTATATTTGATATACTATAATATTTAAAGTGCTTTTTATTACACACCTCTATTTTTGAAGATTTTCAAATGAATAAAGAAAATTGCATAAAATAAATTAAAACTTTTTTAAATTTTTTAAATACTATGTAAATAATGAATGAATTCTTATAACATTGCAGCATACTTTTCGGGAATAGTACCAATTTAAAGATAATTTAAAAAAATATACAAAAATTATATTAAGAAGGCCTACAATATTATTTTAGTGTACGCTTAATGTATACTTTTGGGAAATACCATACTTTATCTCTAAACACAATTTAAAAATGTTTTAAAATAAATTCTAAAATTATTCAAAAGTTAAAAAAATATGTATCCCTATATGTTGTGATACATTTTTATGGATTGCCCACCTAATCAAAATATAACAAAATTATATCATTATTTTTGGACTGATTTGCAGCTGAGATTTTCATAGGCAATTTAAAGCATTTAAACGAATTCAACCGTAGCGCATAAAATACTGTTTTTCAATTAAAATACTAACGACCAGCTGGTAACACTAATTTGCAGAAAATATTTTGCTGTTACTCTTCTGCTAGGAAAAAATGCGTTCATTTTGACTTCATTACAAAGGCAGCTGTCGAGAGGATGCGCTAAGCGGTTGCTCCACATGCCACTGAAGGTATGTCAGTATATTAATTTTTGGTATGCGCTGACTATATGTGTGCGTGGGCGCGTTAGTGTACGCGTGCGTGTGTGTGTGTGCGATGAGGAAAGGCGAGCGCACAAAAGTATGCAACACAAAAATGCGCGACTCGCATAATTTGCCAAGCCAGCAAAGAGGGGAAAACAACAGCCAAAGCAGATGGAAGAGTAACTGCTGGGCAGGAGCAAAAATGGAGCAAGAAGCAGAAGAACGAGCACAAGCCGCAACAGGAGCAACAGCAAAATGCCAAAGATAAATTGCTTCTCGCACGCCTCCCAACAGGATGGGCCTGGCAGACAGTCAGGCGTACAAGAAGCGACATTTGCTGCCAGTTGGATGCTGCCACGCCTAAAAGGGCCTCCTTCTCCTCCTCCTCCCCGGAAGCAACCAGCTACACATATTCTCAAATTAATCGCTTTTGGCGCACATTGTGAACATTCATTTAACGCCATTTAAGCCAAGCCGAACAAGACCAAGCTACAGAAGAAGAGGAAGACAAGCAAATGGTTTGAAAAAAAGCGACAAGGACAACGAAGATTAATGCGGTCTGCTAATACGTCAAGTTTAATAGACAAATGCGCAAACTTGAGCCGCACAATTTCCAAGCAAATCTTTCTGCTCACAAATGTTTACAATTGATTTCAGCTTTTAATCTATCAAGAGCTTTTAATCTATCTATTACTTATAATTAAACCCTATAAACAAATTTACACAAGCTTAGTTACTGTAGAAGTCTGCATAAGCAGAACGATTCATCAATGGGAGGTTAATTTGTATGGGCAGTGCTTGAAATCATGAAAATCGCATAGAAAGGCGACATTAAAAAGAGGGCTATAACAAGTGAGAGGCCGAATGAAAGAGAGCGCTAATCAAATAAAGCAAGACACAAAGTAGTTGTAACAAAGAGACAACTCTCGATATGATAAATGAATGAATATCTTACAATAGACCTTGAGTTACTAAAGGTCATGAAAATCGCATAGAAAGGCGATGTTTTTTTAAAGGGGCAAGGGGAGTCTAAAAGCTATTTGAATTATAAATATCTGATAAGAGTGGAAGAGAACCAGTTCTCTAGTTACCCAACAATGAGTTATTGTGATTTACTCGTATAAATTTACATCATTTGGCAATAAATTAAATCAATGTCATTGGGCTTGTAAAGCCGTACATTACCTTAGATTTAGTTGACATTTATTATAATTACTTTTAAATGTTTTATCGCAAGTTAAACAAAGTTTGGCTCTAACTATTCTGTTAAGCAATATATTAATTGACTTTCTGAATTCCCCCAATTTCCTATGTTAACTTTGCGTGAACCCGTGAACCGGGCCAACTAATTGACACACGTCAATTGGCCAAGAAATTAATTAGCCAAATGTCAGCGACACAAGACAGGGGATAAAGGAAACAAAAGCCAGACAGACAGCGTGGACATGCAACATATTTGGGCAATTTATCAGCTCTGCTTTGTTCTTGGCCAGCCCGTTCAACAACTTACCATTATTAAATCTGCATGCAAATGCTGCCGAGTTCCACAAATTGTTGCAACTGCAAAAGAAATAAAAGACAAATTTTTATTATCAGCTCGTTAACTAATTAGATAGAGTATTGCATATAATAAGTTGGAGCACATAATTAAATTTAACATGTGTCGACAAATCTCTTTTTTATTAGATTTGTGCTTCTATTATCTGTACTCATTAAATTTATTAAAATATGTTGTAGAGAACCGTTTCACTCAGTACATTAATTAACTAATATAATTGCAAAATGTATTTTTAGTCTGGTTTTGTTATCTATTTATACTCTAATCACAAAATACACAAGAGCTTTTCCACATTGTCCTCTTTGACTATCAGACAGTTGAGAAACTTCAAATTTGGATTTTATATTCGTGATAATGATATTTAACAGATAGATTACTAGAATTATGATACTCTAAACAACAAGAATCAAATTTAGAATTTTATTTATAAGACTTTTAACTGATCATTTAATCTCAGCTTAGGATGATATCTCAAATAAACTCAATATTGGCAAAAAATTTATTAATTCAAAGTAAATGATTTTCCACAGCTTTCAATTAGAACTCAATCTAACTTCTTGTATATAGCAATTGAAGCCTTGGCTTGTTCTTGCGATACATTACACCGAACTAATATAATTTTCTACTTCCCCTTTAAACAAGTCTGTGAATGAAAATGAGAAAATCTAGAAATATTAAAATAAATAACCAGGGCTTGTTAGGCTTTCAAGTTGCGTAAATAAATTGAAAATGCAAACAGCTGCCCAGTTGCATCATTATAGAGCCAGCCAATTATCGAAGCTGTTCTGCACGCCCTGCTGAAATTCCCAGGACAATGGCAGCAGCTTTTGACTGGGGTAGCGAAATCAATGCAGCTAATAATAGCAGCCCCCGGCCAGCCACGTGCCACATGACGCAAGTGCAAATGCACTGGAGCGCTTACTGTTGCAGTCGGGCAACATAACAAATTGGCTGGAAAAAATGCAAACTGGCAGCTGCTGCTTAAATAGGAGAAAAGAAAACTTAAGCTGGATAGCTACTGAAAGTAGAGTATCTAGCCGGTCGTATATGCCTGGGACTTGTGTGCTTAGCGCCTTTGGGGCATGCGGTTAAGTAGTGGCAAAGGAATTTTAATTGCACGACTGTCAGCCAAAGCCAAATGTCGGCCCCAATTATGAAGCTAATTAGACTTGTGTCGCTTAGCCACAGGCACGCCCACACACAAATACACACACGCACACTCGCACACACAACTGGCTGAGGTTAAGCGTGGCCGAGTGCCAGGATACAAGGACTCTTGCGATGGCATTTAATTTTTGAGCGCCTGCGACCACAAACAGCTGGCACAATTGAAAGCGTAATTGCATTCTGAGGAACACACTTAATTACACACAGCTAATTACAGGGGAATTTATTGAAAATTTATTGATCATTTTCAGTGCAAGCGAACTTAAACGCTTTGCTTAACTGCAAATCTTTACAAACTCGCATTTATCAACTTGGGCACTTGGCTCGATTGCTGCTGCTGCTGCTGCTGCTTATGACACTTAAATTGCATAGCCAACAACAAGAGCAACAACAGCAAACAACTTCAACAACAACTACTGAACACAACAAACAACAACACGCATTTGCCAATTGGCTTTTGACGTCACTCGCCTGCACATTGCCTGCAAATGGCAAATAAACTTTTAACTCAAGTGCACAGCAAGCTAAATCGAAGCTATCAATCACGAATTATGGCTAATAATATAACGACAAGCTAGTTAAACATCTTTAAGATACATAAATGTATACATATATTAAATACGCTCGCCTTAATTACGGCAACAGCAACCATTTAAGCCTTTGTTTTGACCTCTCTAAGCCATGTCCTGCAGCCAAAGACATGTTGTTGTTCGTTAGTTTGTCTAGATAATCCGATTAAGTCCTAAGCCCTGTCACTGCCAGAACAACGCATATGCGCAGCCTGATGGAAATTAACATAATCACAACCAGCTGCACGCACAGAGCTCGTAATATGGAAAAACAACAGCAGCAGCTAATGCAATAACTTCCTGGGTGCATTAACATACAATGCAATCGATTTAATATTAGGTATTGCATTTAACTGAAAGTTCGCTTTTGAATAAAAGATTTGATGAATTTTACATTCACCAAAATTGAGTTGCTCAAAATCTAAAAATTGTTTACTTAAGCTGTGAATTATTCATATATATTACAATTTGCTTTTAGTTTTAGTTGAATTGCAATTTCCTAAAATAAATGTTTTTATTTAATATTAATATTATATCATTGATTATATTGAGGGAATACCGCTAGTTAGTTATCTGGCGATTCTATAAATTGTTTATTTAAGCTATTGACTATTCATACAAATTCTAGGTCTTAGTAAAAATACAATTTCCTAATAAAAATACGTTTTTTCAATATTAATATTATATTATTCATAGGAATTATTATTAATGCGTCATCCATGATGTTATATTGAGGGAATACCGCTAGATTATTATCTGGAGATTTTTAAAGATTTAAGATTTTTTTATGCCAAGTTGTGGCATACACACTCGCTGTCACAGTGAGCATTGCAAGTATGCCAACGCACCAGATGTGACAGCTTGGGCACTGTAAAAATATATAACAAGTAAGAGGTTCTAGTCAGGAGCTCCCGACTAGGGGATACCCTGAACCCTCTGCTTCCGACAGGCGATAGGTATAAAATTAAAAATACTTGATATACATATGTACTATTCTAGAAGCTACATTTCAAGTTTGGTGACTCTAGGGGTCGGAGATGCTTCCTTCTGCCTGCTACATACATTTGCACAAATACATAATACCCCTTTTACCCATTTTCAATGGGGTCAGGGTATAAAAATAGAATCGATATGAAATCCACAGAGAGGAAGTGCCACAGAGACAGCTGAGAATTACAAGAGTAAAGTGCAAAGTTGAGGCCAGCTGTCATCAGGCTGAACATCATCAGCATCAATAATCAAATGGAATTTCAATCAAATACGTGACGCATTCGCCATGCAGCTGCGAAAAATTGGGAAAGCTCACCTTGGTGGAATGAAAAACAACTGCATAAAATGGCTGCAATTGCAGTTGAAGGGGCAAGCTAAATGAGATTCTCAATGAGATAAAGATACAAGATACAATGTGTGCGTGTGTGTGTGTGAGGTTATGTGTGTGAATGGTAGCGAGTGTAACACTTGAAAGTCTAGACTAAGTGGCTGCAGAGCGCGCAGCAGCGTTCCTTTATGTCATATGATGAATGAATGCGTTATGCAAAAAGGGGGAAAATATAATGAAGAATTCAACTTTAGGGTGTCGAAAAAGAAATACCCTTGCAGACATATGCCAGATGCGAGATAAAAGTGATATCTGAAAAGGAAGAATCTTTGCCAGCTTTATCAGCTCACGTGACCGACAGACAGACTATATCTAATATATGCTGATCGGGAATATAAATATAATAGAGATGTCTCCTTTATGGCTTTACAAACTTCACCACAAAATTAAAAAACCCTCTGCAAGGGCATCAAAGGGCAGAAAACACTCAACAAGCAGCAGCAGCATCCCTCGCATTAAGTATACGCCCAGTCGGTTCCCGTTGTTAGCGTGCTTTTTTTCTCCTTTTTTTTTTTCGTTTTGTGGTTCTTTTGTGGTTCCGTACAACAAAAAGTTGCCTGCTAAACTCTTTCTAATGAACGTCTTTAAGTCATGCCATAACCAAATTGCAGCTATGCAACTCACGCAAAGCTTATTACGCGGGCTACCTCTCTCTCTCCCTCCCTCTTTCTGTCTACCTCTCTCTCAGCGTAATCAGCATTTTGTTTGCTTTGTGGCAATTATACATTCAAATTGGCATTGTGGCAGCGCGCGTTGCAACTCATTTGCCTATGCGATAGCCGAAAATCCAAAGCGCCGGAAATGCTGTTAGCCGCCTTCTTTTAGTACACGCAAAAGGCAAGTGGCTGGCAGTTGGCAGCTGCCGCCATTTTCATGTTGCATGTTGCAACAGACCACAAAGAGACGAAAACAAGCCTGTGGCAAGTGGCATGGCAAGCAAGGATGACGATACCGTTGTCAAGCTGTTGCCTTTAAAGTGTCGCCAGCCGCACTTTAAACACAGCCATGCAACATAATGTGGCAACTCTGCAGTTTCTGCTGCACAAAAAGTTAACTGAAAAACATTGAACGTACTTAAAAGGCAGCAAAAGTAAATGTGCAAATTACATTGAAAATGCAAAGCAAAGCAAAACACACACAATTTGCACTAAGTACTTTTCGGGCCCTGCAACATTTTGTTGCCACATTCCACTGCACAATCAGAATATGCGCACTGATCAACCATCTTTTTATACCCTTGCAGAGGGTATTATAATTTTGTCGTGAAATGTGTAACGCATAGAAGCAGACATCTCCGACTCCAAAAAGTATATATATTCATGATCAGTATCAACAGCCGAGTCGATATAGCCATGTCCGTCTGTCCGTCTGTCTGATTCTATGCGAACTAGTCTGTCAGTTTTAAAGCTATCTTTATGAAACTTTGCAGAAGTCCCCATTTCTGCTGCACGCAGTTCATATGTCAAAACTAGCTGGATCGGACCACTATATCATATAGCAGCCATAGGAAAGATCTGTCGAAAAGTAGGTTCTTGTATAAAAAACATTTTTGTTTATAAAGATATCTTGATCAAATTCGGCATTTATTAGTTTTACTATGCTCCTCATATATGTATATGCAAAATCCCATTAAGATCGGACCACTATATTATATAGCTGCCATAGGAACAATCGGTCGAAAATTAAGTTGTTGTGTGGAAAATTTGTTTGTTTTGACGACATCTCAACCATACTCGCCATTAACTTTTTTCCCTGGTCTTCTTAGATATGAACATTATGAAAAGGTTGGGTCTGCAAGGGTATTAAAACTTCGGCTAGCCGAAGATAACCCTTCCTACTCGTTTACTTTAGTTTTTTGCTCTTTGGTAGTCTTAAGTACTTTGCTGCAACTAAAGCAATTAATTAAAGTGTTTCGCTGCCATTATAATAATTCATTTACTAACGAGTTTTGGTTTATTTTTTTTGGGTAAATAGGATCTAATATTTTACAACATTACCATTAAGTGAATTTTCGTGCTAAATATAATCATTAATAATAATAATAATGAGAATAATATTTATATGAATAATAATAAAATTAATAATGAAAGGAATATTAACGAATATTACCACCATAGTAAAAAGATTAATAATAAATAATGTAAATTATATATAAACAAAATACTAATACTTAAAGTAACAGTATATTATAAATATTACTAATATTATAAATTTTTACAACAATATCGTTAAAATTTACGTGAAATTTACTATGAATACTAGAAGATATTATATATCATTTAATATTCTATTAGTTGAGGAAAAGAACTTGAAATTTTACCCACCAAATTATCGATCAGTTCGATATGCAATTGCTAGCTTCTCAACACTGGTACTTACACAGTGTTGGGGACATTCCCTAAAATAAAACTTAACTAATCGTATTTCTTTAGGCAATTTGTATTGAATTTTTGAAGTTGCCACGAAAATGAAACAGCGTTCTAACGATTTCCGCACTTTGTAAGCTTTTTCAGCTTGATTGAAGAAGAACTTGTGAAGCGCTTGCTAATTAAAAGGCGTGCGGCATCGCGTTGCATGCGGCATGTGGAAAATGGCGCGTGTGTTAAGCACAATGTGTGCATGTTAGGTATTAACCCTGATGTTTCTGGCAAATGAAGGCAATTTTCGGCAACTTTTGCGTGCTTTGTTTGCCTAAAGCTTTAAGTTTGCCAACGTGACAGTGCGAATATTAAGTGAACGCTGCTAAAAACAATGCGAAAAACTAACAAACATGTCAACTAAGTTGTTGTTGTAGTTGTTGCAGTAACAATTGTTGTCGTTGTAGTTGTTTTTGTCATAGTCGTTGTCGCTTGCGCATGATTTCCGTGCTTAAAATTTCCTGTTCGAAACTGACAGTAAAGAAGGAAGTGCAAGCGACAGAGCACACAGACGATAGACAGACCGCCAGACAGTCTGACTGACAGCCAGACAGACGTTTGATAGAAATGCAGATGCACAGAGACGGAATAAAAAGCTGTGCCAGCTGTGTGGGCGTGTTTTAGCTATATGTATGCATATGGAGTACTATACAATTGCCTGTTGCCTGCATCCCGTGGGCTAGAACATTTTGCTAACATGGAAAAAGCCAATGGTAAAAGAAAACATGAGTCAGCCGCCTCCATATGCGAATTCGCCCCAAACATGCTTTTTCCTACTGGGGGGGGCGCAACCAGTCGAGCATTTAATGACATTCTGCATTCACTTTTTTGTCGTCTGCACAGTTGGCTTTCAAAAATATTTACGTTGATGTTTTGTTTGACTCGCTGCAGCAACATGAGGAATATTATTACAATTCCTTTCATATCCATAAAATATATAAAGAAAAGCCGGAATGAAAAGAGCTTCGCAAACAAATGTGTGTAGTCTAGCGGCAGGTGGTGTACGATGCTGCGAATCATGAGCCAAAATATATTCATGATTATTATCATCTTCATTTACTGTAGACCAAGACCTTAAGCTATCAAAGTTTTTATGTAGATTCTCATCAATAATTGAAAAGCATGTTTGCAGCTATAGAAATTAATACCATAGACATTTAATACAAACATCTTTGACTAATTGATTTAACAATTCAGAGAATATTTTAATAAGCACATTTCAATCGCTGGTGTAATTCAATAAGACTGTAGAACTGTTTACAGGGTATTGTTAGGCCAACCGACGACCTTTTATTTAAATTTTATTGTGCAGTTTCCGTCATAAAGAAGAAAAATCAGGCAAATTTCTCATTTATGAAAAGTCTCGTACATATTTAAACAAAAATATACGCTTCATTTTAAAAAACATTTTAAATGTTATATTCAACTATTGCAAGTTCTTTTTGCAAGCATTTATCAATTTGAAAAACTTTTCATGAAAACAGAAAATAATGTTGGAAAATAAAATAAATAAATTCAGTGGCAACAGTTCTCGTGATTTATTGTGCACCAAATTAATTGAGAATACTTGAAAAACAGCAGCAAAAAAAGAAAATAAAAAGACGCGATTACCAAAAACAAAAAACCAAACAGCAAAAGGGAGCGCTTAAAAGTGATTACAACAACTGCACTTCCGAACTTTTTGTGCGCTTTTTAGTCACTTTATTTAGTTTTTGTATACCCTTTACAAGCAAATAGGGTTGCACGGATAATACCTAAGGTATGCTATATATAACATAGCATTAGCTGTAAAGCCAACAATATATAATATATATTTTAATATAACATATTTGCAATCAGATATAATTTATACATATATAGTATTGTGTATAAAGATTGTTTTTTCCTATGAGATTTTGCTAATAAAAGAAATAGTTAAGAAACAATAAAAACCGAACCCATCTTCCAGTCGAGCGCTCGTGTCTCAACCAGTTAGTGTAATTTGTCGTCACACACAATTACAACATTTATATCCGTTGGTTTTTCTATATATATTTTTTTTTTGACATTTGTTACAGCAAATTCAATTAAACAATGGCAGCGCATAAACAAATCTACAACAAACACACACTCACACACACAGACACACACACACACACACTTCGAGATATTCTCCGAGATATTCCGCTGAGACCACCCTCAAAATTGTGGGGCGTTTTTTTGCGCAAGTTTTTTATAGTTTTAATTGAAAAATGTGCAATTAAAAGTCGAATGCATATGAAAGGCAGCGCAGCGTATTGCAATGAAACGGGGCGTATGCGCAATTTATAATAAACGCAAAACGTAAAACGTGAAAAGTCAACGACAAATTAATTTAAGCACTTAATTATGCCAAAGGTTCAATTAAATTACATGGCATTTAATTAAGCGCATAAAATGCACAGAGCTCTATCGCACACACTCAAACAAACACGGACTGACAAATATTTTAACAAAGCCAACGGGTTCGAGGGTCGATCGATGAATGTACCCATAAAGGGTTGAGGCTCGATCGATTTATATATAATGTATCGATAAAGGGTTAAGGAACAGTATGTATTCATGATTAACAACAATAACTTAGCACCTGATTAAATTGTCTTCGTATAGAGGGAATAAAGAGAAATAAATCTCTAAAATCCATTCTCTAGTTATTAAGAATAAGATATTCAATAAGATAGTGGAGTGTAAAGCATATTGACAAACTCCTAACTGAGCAGAACATACTGCAAACAAAACAGATTGCGATTTCTGGCCAACTTCTTAGCCGGCCCTCGTATACACTTTATATAGAGTAGCATGTTCCCACATATATTCCACTTGTGTATGTTCCCTGCAAATAAACAAGACCCTGCAGTTGGCCAAGCCGAGTGATAAGCAAACAAAGGCAACCAGGATAAAGCTGCCCGCATGCCAGCTACAAACTGTTGCACACAGACACACAACCTCACACACACACACATACACCGCACACCACACACACACACACACATAGTATGCATACCATAATTTGGCACATGCCATTATAAAATATTGACAGCAGTGCAAACAAAAGTCATGGACAAGGGTGGATAAGTTCGCAGCATGTAGGACTCTCTAAAAGTCACCAGTTACATATTTCCCAGCGCCAGAACTGAGCATGTGTCCATGGGTATATGAATATGTATGAATTTGTATTGGTATCTGCATGTGCATTGCTTTTGTGTCCATGTAGATGTGGCAACGAGTTACTCTTTCAATTAGCAGTCGAATTGCTTAATTGAAAACTTAACATTCTTTGTCATCATAAAATCATTACGAAATGTTGGTTTTAGAGGTTGTAAGCGAAACATTGAAACTGGCACAAAAATGTTTCAGGAGTGGCTCAAACTAGCTTAACAAATTTTTAAACTTATTTAGTAGGAGATGAAGGAGATTCTTTTGAAGTACACTTGACTGTACTCTATGTCTATTTTTAAAGTGTAATAAATTAAGTTGTAAATAAACCAAATTTTTGAGTGACATACATACCTTGTTAAACATTATATTAAAAAAAAACATATTTGTTATATATACATATAGTACATGTAGTATATACAATTAAATATATATATAATTAAATATATATAAATAAAATACTTTTAAAATACAAGCTTTACATTTTAATTTTTGTCTTTTTTGAAACTGTGTCCTAAAAGAACAACCCTGATGAAAATACAGCATGTGTGCTATGTGGACACACTAAAAGGCATTCCAGTGTTGTCCGCAAAAGGTGTGGTCCAAGGCTGACCACAGGGCACACACACACACATACACTCACAACTACACAGACACACAGCAACACACGCACACTTGACACACTGGCTGGCTATGTGTTAGTTATGTTAGTTCAGCAAACATATTTTAGCCAAATTGTTACATTCTGTATAAAGTTGAGCTTGAGGTTTTGGCGTGGCAGCTGGCCAAATGTTTGCTTAACATCATAATTAAATCAAATAACGAGAATTTGTTAAAAGTACTATGGAAACGCATTAAAGATAATAGTTTTGTAAAGTCGTTGACTGCCTGTGGGGTTTATTTTCGCAATCTTTCTTTTTTTTCTTTGTTCTCACTTTTCGACTGCCCACACAATTACGGACGTATTATATAGTATAATTAATACACCCAACAACATGATAAAAAATCAATTATTGCATTTTATTTTGTCTGCTGCAAAGTAAGCTAAACAATGTCGGCATTGTTCAAAACAGATTATTGTAAACGTATCGCAACAGCAACATGCAATGCCTCTCGAACAATGTCATTCAATTTGTGCAGATAATTACACGGTAAATATGTATTTTATACATATGTTTATATTATCAAATATGTTGTATACATACGCATATAGCAAGGCAATAATTTAATTAAGCTGATGGAATTGACCTACCTGAAACGAGAAAGAAATGAAATATACATTAATGTTATTGTTACAATTGTAAAAAATCTATAATTAATTTTAATTTGTCAAAATTAGATGTGTGATTGCAGTAGTCAAGTATTTTGATATCAATTTGAATGGATTTGCTTGCGCTTAAAACTGAAAAAAAAACCGATTGTATCGAGGCCTAAAACTGGACCATATATTTATTATATTTACATATTTCTATTTGCCAATTTACCTTCTGCATGAAATGTATTACGCATAGAAGAAGACATCTTCGACCCAATAAAGTATATATGTTCTAGATCAGCATCAGCAGCCGAGTTTATTAATACTTATGTCCGTCTGTCTGTTTCTAGTCTAGTCAATTTTAAATCGTCTTGAAACTTATCAAAGATCCGTCTTTCTTTTGCATGTATTACCTAGTCGGAACCGGTCGGATCGGACTTCCATGTCATACAGCTGCTTCTCGTAAGAATTCAAATTCCTAAAGGATTAACATTAACAATTATTTCTCTTGTCAATTATGGTTCGATTCAGGTTAAGGTTCGGCTGTACTTTACATTATATTATGGTATGTATACTTAAAGCCAGTTTTGTACGGTCTAAATCTGAATTTTGTCAACAAAACTCAGGAGCAGGGTTCAAACACTTTCAGAGCTATGACTACGAACCACTTTTGTACCGGTTGTCAGACTCAAACTGGTAAATATGAATTTGTATTGAGTAGCAAGCAAATGTTTACCCTGACCGGTGTAAATGTGTAATTGCAATTTGATTTATTATGCAGTGCACGTTGCGTTTAATTCAATTACGAGCAGGCAAGGAAGTCATTTCAAGTGGAGACAACAATTTGCAATTTGTTGCCTCAACTGGCAGCTGCCCCGAGTGTGGGTGTGCACAACAAGGTGTCAAGACTTATCAGTATTTGGAGCAACAACAACAGGAACAAGAGCAACTGGAACAATCTTGACACCCAAGGCACGTAAAAAACATGATGGACAACCCTTGAGTTGTGCAAGCAGCCGTTGCAATTGTGACTGATTGAAACTGAATTTGACAGGGGTTCATTAAGACAGGTCTAGTTACACATAAAGAAATAAATTTAAATAGCTTAATTTGGTTTAACTTGTAAAAAAGTTTATTATGTAAGGAAAGGGAAAAGAGTTCACATTAATGATAAGCGAGAAAGTAAGGATGTCTTCGGCACGCTGAAAATTGAATACCCCTGTCGACATTTGCTTTTGCCAGATATGTGAGAAAAGTGAATTTAAACAAACGTCTCAGATTAATTGTATCCACAAAACTGGATCATGACTAATGCAGGTTGACAGTAAATTTCGCTGCATTTCATGCTTTATTGTTATTGAGCAAAATCAAGAAATTTACAAATCACGTTTTATTTTTTAATTTATTGATTAAAACTGCCTGCGCCTATGCTAAATTCTTAATTAAAAAGCACATAGATTAAGTTGTCAAATTGTATATTAATTTCCTACCTAAATCAATTAACATAGGTATTTATCTGTGGAAAATACTTTTCTGACAACCACATCTGATTTGATCAAATTTGGTTTATTATTTATTAAAGTAACGGATGTTTACTAAAATTAATTAATATGAGTTTTAAATTGGCGAGCAGACGTTCAATTTACTTAGCTTGACGAAAACAAAAACACGTAATTACGGCTTTTAGCCAGCGTATAAATAATTAAATTGCACTTCATGAAGTTGACATGCACTTTGTAGTAAGTTTTTAACTGAAAAAATCAACAAAATAAGCAAATAAATTCGCAATTCTTAATTTTTTTTTATTTGGCATTTAGCCAAAGCGGAAATCACAACTTTGGGTTATGTCAACTTGACTTTTGACGCAGCGAAATACGCCGTTAAAATGCGTAATTAAAACGATAAGGAAAAAGTGTAATCAATAAGTTTAATGGTCATCAATAGAATTACGCATACATATTTTGAGAAGATTTTCTTTACTCTATAGAAAGTAGAGCTAACTATCAATAGATATTCTTTACTTTACAGAAAGTAGAGTCAACTATCAATAGATATTCTTTACTCTTCAGAAAGTAAAACGAACTATCGATTGATATTCTATTCTCTACAGAAAGTAGAGCTATCTATCCATCGATTTTCTATACTCTACAGAAAGTTGGGCAAGGTATCGATAGATATTCTTTACTCCACAGAAAGTCGACAGACAACTTTCTCTACGCTAGCTAAAAATATATATTCTTTGTTCTACAGAACGTAAAGCAAACTTTTAATACATATTCCGTACTCTACAGAAAGTAGAGCTAAGTATCGATAGCTCTACTTGCTGTAGAGCAAAGAATATCTTTACTTTTCAATATGCTTTCTTTTCTTTCTTTAAGAAGTGTTTCCTACTATATTGATATTTCTGTAAGATTTTCGAGCTATTAAATAACCAATTTACAAATATTATACAACTATCATTTAGTTTTGCTATTGAAAAATATGAATATATTATTAGAGTTTTAGAATCCTAACTTTTTAAGTTAAATACAACTCCAGCCTTGTTAAGGCCACATGAAAAATGATTTTAGCTTTGACCATGTTCCAATAAGCACAATGATTCATTTGCCTAAAAAATAAACTTATAATTGCCAGAGCCCATTTTCATTTTTATTTATAATTGCAATTGCATATTTAGTTAGCAATTTTGTTCGATGATTGGCAAGTGCAGACACGCAAAATGTTGCACTTGAATATACATAAATATATTTAGAAGATATATAGCTTAAGGCAGCATAAAATTATTCCAAATTGAGTGCATGAAAAAAAAAACGTTCGACAAGTTGCGTCATTGACACCTCAATAGGCATTCGTTTGGCATTTTCATTGCAGTTTTTGCAATTCTTTATTTTATTCTATGCAGTAATTGAGTTATTGTATCTCTTTTTTAGCTGAACTCAATGCAATTAATTATAAATTTATGATGATTACACAGCTGCAATGGTAATGGAATCTATGCGCGCGACTTCATGAACATTTTCAACAATTAGATTAAATGTTAATATGCATATCGATCGTTTAGGTCGATAATTTATCAGAAATTTAAACTATGTTTTCCTATTCTCTAGAAACGTTTACCCACATCACAGCGACCAGAGCTAAATGCATGAGAAGTCTACAAACTGCAAATTTCCAAGAAATTTTTCTGCTTGTAAAAACGATGCTGAGGCCCAAAAATTCAAGCCAAAATTTGCAGTTTTTTTTTGTATATTATGCAGCTAAAAACTAAAATTTAATCGTTATAAAGCTAAAATAATAGAAATCTTTCTAAATTGGCAGCGTCTCACAAATTAATAAAATGATTTTAAATTAATGGTCAACTTATATGTGTCGACTTTGCGAAATAGTGCCTGAGCACGTACTCAATTAAATTAAATGATTTTGCACAAAAAAAAAGAAAAGCATACGCAATATTGATTGCAATTCCCATAAGAATTTGAAATAATCTGCGTACTTAACAGCAAGCGCTCAAAGGCTTCATAAAAAGTGTTTAAAAAGCGTGATAAAAATAAATGGCAATAAAAATAAGCGTTTGTTTGTTTTTTTTTGTAGATTGCATTTTGAGCTGATTTAATTATCAAAAGACTGAGTCACTCGCATCAATTTAAAACAAAGCGCGTTTTAATCATTGATAATCAATACATTTGCGATTGTGGCCATGATTCAGTATTGAATCAGTATTGAATCATTAAAATGTATTCTCGACTCGAACAGAAGTTTCTTTCTTTTTTATCAATTATCAGCAGACAATAAACTTAATGTGCAATATTTGTGTAACCAGTTTTCGACAATGACACAGCCAAAAAAAAAACTATTGCGAGAATCTATGAAGTTTTAAAAAAATGCTGGCAGCTCTTGTCTAGACACCAGACACTGGTCTGAATAGCCAGACACACAGACTGATTATGCAATGTTGTAACCTTCAGTTAGTTATTCGAAACGCTTGGCTGCCCAAGTTTGTGGCATAAATTTGAATTAGATGCCCACAGAAAAAAAAGCGCGTTAAATAAAAGCGAAAACAAAGCCGCAGCTTTGTTAAATGGCACACAAAATGAAAATCAACACAGTACACAGCTTACAAGTTCAGTGTCAGGGGCTCGGTCAATAATAATTCTCCATTCATCGACAAAACAAGCGCCAAGCTCAATTCCACGCTACAAATTCACAACAGATTTCAAATTCACATTGGGGCCTAATGTCTCAGAGATTTTTATGCTCTCATCAATCAATGTATTGAATATGGGCTTGATAATTAATTAATGAACAGTTAAATAAATCTATGACACTGCGAATAGATCTAGGAGAACTATCAATGAAAAAAGTTAAATAGATCTATCATTTTGCCATTACGTTAAAGAGAGCTCTCTGAGGGATTAATTGGTCAGAGCTTGATATAGTTCTCATATTATATTTATTTGTATAATTATTGTTTTAATGTATTCTATATTTATTATATACTTTTAATATATTATAAACAAGATTAACTTTAAATACATTTGTATTTTAATAATTATTGGGCAATCACGTCCAAGTATGAGGTTTTTTTTATTTAAACAGAAGATTGAAAAATTTTAATTATTTTATTATTATTATATTATCGACCGACTGTTCTGCACCTGTATGCGAAGATTTAGTAGTTAGTTATGATTAATTTTCCAACGCTGAACAATTATAGCTCACATAAAATTCTCTATAAATAAGTTAAAATAATTTAATGTACTACTCAGATCTGGCTAAAGGGTATCTCTTCGTCTAGCGCTGCTTACAAAAAAAATCGCCCTCGTTTTAATTAAAAATTTCGGCATGCATTTGAGTTAGATTTTCTTTTTTTTTTTGATTTGCTTAACCACATTGCCTCATCAGAGCGACCTCTGCCTGTTGCCCCATTTACAAACAGTGAAAAAACCAAAACACAAACAAAAATTAAACATAAATAAAACGCGAACAAATTAAGTACAGTAAATGTTTTCGCAGCAACAAGAGCAAACATCAAAAGTGAAACAGGAAGCTGCCAAATAATAGCAACAGCAAAAAAAAAAGAAACGCTGATTAAAAGTAAACATACCATAAAATTGGCAATATAATTGGGTTAATTACATTGACGATGACAGTTGAGAAAATTAAATTTAATTTATTTCCCAATTGTACACAGGGTGCATTTGATTATAAGCAATCACAATTAGCTTTTCACATGGTTTCTGGACAGCGCATTCAACTTTCTGTGATTAACTATTTAAATAAATACGATTTTACGTACATGATTTACGCATTGCGTGTTTCTCTGTGAGAGCTGCATTAGGCGAGTGAAGTCAAGTTCAGAGCATGGAAAAAGAGTGAAAGTCGCTCTCCCATAAAAATATTATCAGTAATATAACAATTTTTTTGCAAAAAAAAACTATTACCAAAAAAGTTGCAATAATGGGAAGATATAAATCTAAAAAAATAAAAGTATATAAAAAATATGTTTCTAAAACTATTTGTAAATCTTTATTTAAAAATACAATATAATATAATATAATAATATAATAATAGATATATCTTGGTTATAATGATAAAAATAAATAATACAAATAAATATAATATTTATATATTTATGTTTTTACTTTTTATTCATTCTATAATATTTATTTTTCATGGTTATAATTGTAAAAGTATACAACAAAAAGAAATATTATAATATTTATAGATTTAAATATGTTATATATGTTACACATGCTATTGTATATTTTTATTATTTTAAGAAACTTTCGTAAACTACAAATATTCAAGAGCTATACATTTTATATATATTTTGATTGGCAGAAAAGATTTTCCATCAATCTGTCTAGATCTTGCATGCGCGCAACTAGTTTATGGAATGCCTCAACTAGAGCATATAAAAATCATTTAACCATACTATTTGGTATTAAAATGTAAAATGTATGCGCTGCCAGCGCATCGAAATGTGCGGAACAAAAGAAAAGCCCGATTGTTGAAGAGAACGATGCGGCGACGCGGCGTATGCGTGTTATTACGAGTAATTAGACATTCCAGCCACGCGTATTGGCCTTTGTTTTCGACGCGTATTCATATTGTAATTCAGGCAATTGCGGTCCCAGCACATCAACATTTTTGCATTTTCACATTTCGTATGCAAATTTAGCGCACGACAATTTCAATTTTTATTTTTTATTGCCAGCGGCCCCTAACAGAGGGCGCAGTGGCGGGCGCAGAGGCGGAGTCGCGGGCGTTGTTGAAAAATGCCAAGTACCAAGCTTTTGCGCAGCACCTCGAAAAGTGTCAACAGATTTGTAAAGGCGCTGGAATTGAATAGCACTTGGCACTTGGCACTTGCCATGGGATCGAGCGGATTGCGGCGGGTTGCATTGGGGTCAGCACCTACTCGGCAGGCAATAACTGTCTCAGAGATTGTGTGAAATGCACATATGTGCATACCCTGTAGCTATGCCAATGCGAATGATAGAGTCCTATGAATTTGGGACACATCTGTTAGACCTAACGAATGTGTTCATGATTTTTTCGCAACATCAACAACATTTTTTTACCCTTTCTTTAAGACCCTTTTGCTGTATAATAAATCTATTCAAAGAACCTAAGTTTCACTTCTTTTTCCACACTTTCAGTATTTAAGTGAAATTTGAATGTTTTGGGAAAACTATTAGAAGGGAATTTCTATGCTTTTAAATTTAGCTTAGCTAGGAGACAATTGAAACTTCAAGAAATTGGCAACTTTTAAAAACAATTTCATAAAATATATTTTATTGAATAAATTTATTTCGATTTCACCCAAAGAAGTGGATTTGGTTTTACCTAGTTGTGAAATTATTCCGCAATTACTTTCTAAACTAATAAATAAATAAATAATATTTTTCTATAAAATATTCTAGAACATAACATAATGTAATTTTTAACAAGATGTGAGTCAATCTGGGCCCTTTGAGCTAGAGGGTAAATAGCAGTCTCGTATTCGTATGTAGCGTATTTTTGTTTTATGGTATTACTTTTACGAGTGGAAGGCAATAAAATATATTTATGATATTTTGTTGTGGAACATTTGTGCGCCTCGTCATGTTATTATGCCAGAAATCGTTACAGTTCCGGTTGATTGAGGCGCAATTCGCAGTTTGTGGAAATTGCGAATATTCAAAAGCGTTAAATGTTTGCATTTTAAAGCAAAAATTCTCACAAACAAAAGCTGGAAGGTCAGACGTGAACACGCCCCCCCCCCCCCCTCCACCACCCACTCTACAGCATGCTCCTGCTGTAAACTTGCCCCCACGTTTAGCCAACGGGTTTTTAAGTTTATGCATTTTTATGAGCACGAGCTGACATGGGCGGAGAGAGAAAGAGAGTGAGAGCGGGAAGGGGAGAGTGGGGGCGCAATCATAAGTCAAAGCACGGCAAGAGTCGATGCGAAAGATCGTCAGGAGGGAAGGGGAGGCTTGGAACTGTGCTGCGGTCCTTTACATGGGCACCGCAGCGCACAAAGTGCATTCACCCAGATCCCCAATATCTAGAGTCCCAGACGTGGACGACGACGGGGTGGTGCGGGATGGGAGCAGTCACTCACGTGCAGACAAACAAAAGCGTGGAATACAAAAAAGCTTTTGTTTGCTGCACTTCATTGCATTCACTCAAGAGCAACCGAAAGGGAGAGAGAATGTCAGAGCGAAAGAGATAGAAGGAAGAGAGTTAAATTGCTGGTGGCAAATGAAGCAATAACAAGTGAAGCAGGACAAAAGTAAGACTGAAGAATACCCAGTAAGAAAGGAATTTTAAAGACAGATGTTAGATTAAGGTATTTCAAGAAATAATGCGTAATAGAAGAGTAAGAGAAAGGATAATAAAATGCTAACCTTTAAGGTGCAGCTCGAACTATGTTCTGTTCTGTTCTGTTGTAGTACATTTATTTTAGACGTATGTTATACTTAATGGCAAAATATTTTTTTTAGTATTAATTGGTTAAAACGTACTACGTATTATTTATTATTCAAAAAAGATAAGTAAAAAGTGGGTTAAGTTAAGAAAAAGTGGCAAACTATTGACGCTGGAAATTAACGATTTGACAATTTATACGAATCGATCATTAGAACAACGTTTACCAACACTATAATTGATTTATTTCCGTTCTTAGAAGCAAAATATATGGTTTTTTAGAGCCATTACAAAGCAGTTAAGTAAATAACCATTTTCAATTAAAATGGGCAATAAATAAAAATGTCGTTCTTTAAAAACAAAATAGGCATGCAGTGTTGGCAAAGCCCAAAGAGGCGACTATTTGAAGCTCTTTTAGGGGCGTTGCCAAGTAGCCCATATATGCCTAAAATTGTTTCATAAAGATAAAACATGAACAAAGAAGGTTACACATTTTAGAGGGCGTACCCGAATCTCTATACCCCATTTTAGCTAAATATTTAAACTTGCAGTGACAATGAAGGCCAGCCAAAAACCAAGAGTTGGTCTTAACTCAGCGACTGCGCCATGTGGCAGTTGCAAACTTTACGGGCAAACTTGTTAAGCAAACAGTGCAACACTTAAATGCAGCGCAGGGTGGCAAGGCTTGATGCAGACTGCAGCAGCAGCAGCAACAGCAGCAGCAGTAACAACAGCAGCAGCGGCAGCAGCAGCAGCAGCAGCGGTGGCTTGAGATAAGCGCGTTAAAAGTTGGGCTGTTCGTCGGATGCGAATATAGAGGCAACCAAAGCTGGGCACAGCTGGCAGAATGGGAGAGGTAGCGAGAGTGAGGAAGAGAGAGAGAGAGAGAGCGCGTGGGAGTGCTGGGGAGACAGGCAGGAGGAGGAGTTTTGTGCTGGCCTTTGAGAGAGGGTGGCCCGTAGTTTAATTAGTAGCACTCCAGGCGCTGCAGCCAGAGTTAAGTGTGTGTGTGTGTGTGTGTGTGTGCGTGTGTGTTTGTTTATGCCTGTGTGTGTGCGTGTTATCGACTGCCTAATAAACTTGACGCTGCCTTGCACTTTATGGCGTGCATCATTAAATATTTAAAGAGCTTTGTGTAACAAGATTTGCTCATGCCTCCCATTCTGCTTCTCCCCCGAATGCTCCTCCCGATCTCTACCCACCCCCCTCCCCGCTAGCTGCAGGCTGCGCTCTGTTACTAAAAGTTTCCTCTTTCGGGGCCCTGTCAAGCACAATGTTGTTCGGCTTGAGCACATAATTGCATATTTATAAGTGCAGTCGACGCCGCGACAGCAAATTAAGCGGCAACTGCCCCCCGCTGTCTACACCCCCCTCTCTACCCTCCCCCCAATCGGCAATCTACTGCCTCTGTATCTTGGCTTTTCGGGCATATTCAGCTGCATTGTGTTCGGCAATTAATAGAGCATATTTGTTGCCAGCCTGCTGAAAACTTTGCGCTGCAATTGAATAACGTTAAGTGCCGCCTGAGAGACGCAGCCCGAGCCGAGCGGCGTCTCAGCCCGAGCTGAGACGATGGCATCCACTTTGGCAAGCCACAGCTGGGAAATTGATTTAAGGGCTCTCATGTCAAGTTGCAAGAACTTTTGTGGCATTCGATGCTTTGTCATGGTCATGGATAAGGACTCCAATATAAGAGGGAGAGAGAGAAGGCTGCCAGCGGATATCTGTGCGCCCAGCATGCAAATACCCTATGTAAGAACACATGTATTTTACATAACAGCTGCCTTCCAATCAATTAGTTGTAGTTTATTTAAATATTATTGTTAGTCCTAGGAGCGTGATCTTAGGTCTGTGAAGCTCCGTGTTATATGCGCCGTGTGGTATATATTTTTCAAATACAAGTATGAATTGAAAGGAAATGAGGTCGTTTTTAGGAGCTCGTAGCATTTGGTACAATTATTTTGCTTAAACTTTGATTTATATGGGCGAAAGCGAATGAGTTTAGTATTCAGAAATTCGGGGTAGTAGGTATATTCCTTCTATACAAATATAACAACTGCTAGAAAGGCTGCCAAACTGCCATTAGTGGTGTTCCCCTATTAAATATAGCGATTTCAAGTTCTTTAGTTACGATAATTTTATTTAAAACGAAGCAATACACTTTTTCCGTATAGCATTTATTTATTAATTTATTTTGTAGAAATTTCAAGTCTTCATCTTTTAAAGTTCGCGAGAACGTCGCAACAGACGGACGTGGCTAGATCGATGCGGCTATTGATGCTGATCAAGAATATATATACTTAATGGGGATATGCTTCGCTCTGCCTGTTACATACATTTGCACAAACACACAAAAAAGGGAATATTTTTATCCATTTTTAATGGTTAGAGTGCAAAAGTAAGTTATTCTTTAATAAAACTAAAGTTAATAAATTTTTTAATTTTTATGGCAGTTAATATGCATGTTACATTTTTCACACCCTGACTTTGACCTAAAATATAATCTAAACAAAAAAAAAACCATATAGATTAGAGCAAGAAAAGCTGAGTATTCCCTGAACTCAACAAACTGATAATATGCGTAGTTTATGGAAAATAAAAACTGTCTGTTTATTACATTTTTGTTGTTGCTTCTCTTTTTACATTTGAGTCCAATTAATTTTGTACACTTTAAATGCAGGCAATAAAAGTTTTGATAAAATCGTTTATGTGCTATTTTTTGGCAGTTGCATGTTTAACGAGAACTTTATTTTAATTATTATTTTGTATTTTTTTTTGTTTTGTGGTCTTCTAAATGAAAATTGTAGTTTCTGCTTTTTATGCAGGTTGCAGCATATAAATTTAATGATAACATTTTTGCAGCATGCAAACAATGAATTGTATTCAGTTGCGTTATAATAAATTATGACCAGTGCCACGCCCACTCTCGCTGGCAAATATCAAAACACAACAATCGACCGCAAAACTGGCAAAGTCCCATAAACAAATGTTGATTTTGTATAGTTGGCGCGGAAAAACAAAATGCCTGGAATGTATGGGCGGGTGCATGCAATTGAAAATTGCAAATGGAGAATGGAAAATGGAAAATTGCATAAAATTATCGTTTCGGCTTGTAAGTATTTGACATTCGCTGTGTCGTGTAATGGAAAATTACACATGTTATGGAAACATTTTAAGGGCTGCTTCTTTTTTTTTCCATCTAAACTATCATTAAAATAAAAACTGTTTTTTATATGCGAATATTATGCAAACTGTTGCGAGCGAATAGCAGTTCATTTGATTAACAAATTATTTATCGATATGGTTTATGTTTGATCGTTAAGCACTTATTTAGCATTTAAATGTCTGTGTGGCTCAAATTAACGAAATACCTAAATGCTGTTCCACTTTGGACAAGCGGCACACAAAAATGGAATTTGTCACGCTTAGAAGTAGATCTGCCCGAACCCATAAAGTATTTATATTATTGGCCAGAAGTCGATATCTGCTTGTATTTATCTAGTCTTTTCTGCCAGCTTCTATATGTATATGAATCCATATGTACGTATCAAGATTTATCTATCTATATGTATGTATGTATCTACATGTATGTATGTATCTACATGTATGTATGTATCTACATGTATGTATGTATCTATCTATATGTATGTCTCTATATGTATTTATCTACTTGTTTGTATCTACGTGTATGCATCTACATGTATATGTATCTACATGTATATGTATCTACATGTATCTATATATATGTATTTATTTAAAGGTATGTATCTATATGTATCTATCTATATGTATGTACCGATAAATATGGATCTACCTGTAAGTATCTACATGTATCTTTATATGTGTATTTATTTATAAGTATGTATCTATCTATATGTATGTACTGATAAATATAGATCTATATGTATGTATCTATATGTATCCATCTATATGCATCTATCTCCATGTAACTGTCTTTATCTATCTATCTATATGTATCTATCTAATAAAAAAAAAGTTTTTTTATGCAATACTTTATTTTAACAATTATTATTTAATCAGATCCTGTATCTTATTGTGATATATCACCCTCTTGTAGCTACGACTGGAAATTAAATTTCAGCTATCTTTAGAACCATTCCAAATATATGTTAGGGTATTTCTTCTGCGGCACACAAAAGATCAATGTTCTTTTCTTTTTTATTTTCATGGCTTTTTATTCAACACCTGTCAAATGTGTTTTTTGTGCAAATTCTTACTGCGAAATTAGTCAAATAACGATTTTGCGCTTTCGTAATTCACTTTTTTTATGCCCTCGCGCGATACATTATAATTTGGTCATGAATATGTAAGGCTTTCAATTTGGTGGACTTGTATGTGTATAAATGTATATACTCCATCTATATATACGCAAAATGAACCACATACACTTGCTCATTATAATCATATTATTGAGAATGGAATAATGTTATTACGAATGGAATCGTAGTCATGGAATCATTAAGTTCTATGTGTAACCAAGCTCTGAATAGAAATCTGTTCTTGTTTTAATTGCTTAAAGATGCATTATGAGGAAGTTAAAGCTGATTGTGTAATGTTTACAATTAGTTATTTCCTTAATTTGAAAAAAATTACTGCCCAATTTATTTACTCACAGACAACACTTGTTTTCGTGCAGTGTACAGCATAAGCACAACTGTGCAAACAAGTTTTAAGAGCAATTTTTCCAGTTCTTGACGCCGAGTTACTAAATAAACATCAATAAAACAGAAACCTGTCTGCGGGATGGACAGTTGGCTACCCAACAGAACCAACCAGAACTGATTGTGAACGATTAACGATCTGATCTCAAGATCTTTGACATCTTCCCTGAGCGCAATTACTTTTATTTATGTGCCTTTAAATGTTGGCACAATTCAAGATATTTGCCGTTCCGTTTCGTTTGGTTTTTATGACAGTATCGCAGACTGGTTATCCAGACGGCATTTATTTCCTTATTGAGCCGTGTGCTTATAAAACTTTAAGCATTTACCAAAGGCAAATACCGCTTGCTTGGCCTACTACTTGGCAAGGCGGCAAGTGCCAAGGTGAAGGTATGGGCAGAAAGGTGCGAACCCTATTGAGATGGGAGTGCAACAGGATTATGTGTTGTGTATGGCTGTGATATTCCCTAAGCACAACTGTTGTCCCGAGCCTTTTATTGGACTGAGATCGACACGTTGTAGTTTCTTTTTGGATTCCAAGCGAAAGACTTTTACATATTATGTTGGCATAAATTTTAGTACAAAGCTGTTCGTTGAGATACAGGAGCTGCTTAATATTATTCAATTCTATTTCAGATGCTTGGACTTTTTCCCTAGTCAGTATAAATATATTGATGTGTGTTAAACAATAACTGCCAACTGACTCTACACTAAAATAAGCTGACCATGTCAGATATTCGACAACATTTACTTAGATAAAAGCTTGAATTTTTAAGGCAGTTGTTTTGGCTGCTAAACAAAAAAAGTTGATTTACACTTAAGATATTAACAGGCTGTTTTTCGCCCCGTTGTCAACAGTAAATAAAAGAATTTGAACACAAAAAAAACCTGTACATATAAAACCTAAGCTACTTTAAACTATGAACTCTTCGATCCTCACTCTGCTAAAAGTTGGAGATATACGCTTACTTGGAAAACAGAATCCAATCTTGGGGAAGTATATACAAAGAATCCAGCGTAAGGCACTGGGATTAAAAAGCTATTGCCCACAGCACCTCAAATACTGTAGATCGTCAGCTCAGACTGAATACTATTGAAGAAACTTTTCAAAGATGTGCCAAATCCCATAGAGCAGCCAAAGCTCGATTCATACCATATAGCCATATGCAGGAAAAGGTTCTCACCTTCAAATGGGCTTCAAAGACAACTGTTCGATTAATTCATAATTGCTTAGCTAAAAGCCGATTCACAGTAAAAATTTAAATGTATTGTACATTAAATAGAAACTACAATTTTATAGATTATAATTAGAATGCATTAATTCTCGAGTGCTAAACAAATTGATAACAATTTTGAAAAAGTCGCATTATCTTTTTATATGGCATTGTTAAGTGTCAAAAAAGCACTTGAACAATGAATCCTTATCGCGCACAAACAACTTGTTATACGAACTATATATATAAAATATATATACTTATATATATATGTATATATATGTATATGTATATGACTTTGTCTCTGAGACATCTCGGCCTTTAAGTGCTCTGTAATAAAGTCTGGCAGATAAACAAGATACGAGCGCAAAAGTCGTTGTTACTTTCGGTTCTTAAATTGCGCGAGCTGCTCAGATATCGTATCTTATCAGTGTGTACGTGTGTGTGCATGTGTGTGTGTGTGCGCTGTGTGCGTGTATCATAAAGGCAATTGCTGTGGCCAAAATTGACCTTGTTACGAAAAGTCGTCTTGGCCATATTTTCAGTGCGCTATTCGCCTTCCAATTGCCAACGCTTTTGGGGCGTTCGCCGCTTTCATTTATCATCATATTTCTTGCATTTACCGCACATTTCACCAACTGCTGACCGTTTTTTGGTGTCACTTACGTGTTGTAGTTGTTGTTGTAGTTGTTGTTGTAGTTGTTGTTGTTGCTGCTGGGGCAGTCGACCCACTTTTGGCAACTGCCAGAAACCATTTCTCATTTCTCGCTCAGGCGCAAATTCAAACAAATGCATTTTACAGCTCTCTTGGCCAACTTTAGCAGGAACAGAACTGCAACTGTTGAGGTGTATGCGTGTGACTGTGTGTGCGTGTGTGTGTGTGTGTGTGTGCGTATCTCATATCTGTGGCTAAAGAAAGCCGCTGCCCCGTTTGCCATTCGCTCTTGGCACTTGGCTTTCACTCGGAATCACGTTTGGCCGCCCAGCTGCCAGCCAGCCTGCCTACGTGTGTGTGTGTGTGCGTGTGTGTGTGTGTTGAAAATGCTTTTCCAAACAATACATAGCTATACCCTGCCCTACCCCACCCTTCTTACCCCTTATGTTCGGTCTGGTATGAACTTTATTGCACATGCCATTGCACAGCTGCTGTAAATATTTTTCGTAGCGGTCATAAGTACCCAGAGTATCTCACAGATACACACACAAACACACACACACACACACACAGTAAATGCTTTTATTTTTTGCAATTCTTCTGCTCATCATAAATTCCATTTTAAGTTATTTTTTTTTCTTCCCACAGCGCTCGCTGCAAGCAACAACAAAAAAGTTAAAAAATTTTCCTTTGCCTTATGAATTATTATCACATGTTTCTGGCCCAGCTACGCCCCCCCCCCCTGACACACCCCCCCGCACACCATCACGCGGCAATTCGCGTGATTTTTCATATTTGATTTAAAATTCATTTTTGTTAAAAACAAACTTGTGAATTGCACAACAATATTTTTATAATGAATTGAATAAGCGACAGTCACTTGATTAGATTTCTTCGCCCGCTACCCAACCGCCCCGCCCCCTTCCCATTATAGAGGGTAGAGTTGGCTACACTTAGTTAGCAAGAAGTACCATTAATATTTATTTATTTATTGTATTTATTTAATGCACATTTTTATTATGGAAACAAGTTGTTCACACGCGATACTTTCGCCTATGATTGCCCTCCCATCCAGATCTAATCATTTGGACTAGGCCAATTTGCATAACAACTTCACACACATGTTTTAACTGCACCTCGCGATCTTAAGTATTTAAATTAGTGCAGATATATGCAGTTATACACTGGGAAATGGTATTTAGAAGTTATACGACTCGACAAGGAATGCAGCGCACCAGGAAAGTAGCTAGTTTTATGGGAACGAGAATAAATCGTTATAGAGAGAAAACTGGGTAGCGAAAGAGGAAGATTCAAGAATCATGTACTTAATCTGATTATTCAGTACGTACTTAACTATTACTAGCATGTTTCTGCATAATTTGAAAAAATATTAAATTACATTCAAATATTTTCAATTTTTATACATTTACTTGTGCATTGGTTTAGAGAAATCTTAATTAAAATAATTTTCATCCCATCCAGAACATTTCTTTAGATTACATTTCATTTACGTTTTAGTTTTTGGAAATTTTAAGAATATACTGTGCAATTATTTTATAAACATTTTTTCGCTTATATATTAATAAACCATATATATTCAATGCAATCAACTATAGAATTGGAAACTGAATAATTGAAAGCTGATTATATATGCCCAGTTAAGCCGTTGATAATAAATAAATAAATGCTAAAGGCCCTTCGACAGGCTGTGTTAAATAATCTGCTCGTCTAAAATAATCTTTTTTTTTTTACATCACCATATCGCTGGAGATTGATTAATGTTAATTTATGCAATAAGTCGTAAACATTACGTAGGAGCTGCTCTCTGAACTGCGTCTCTGAAAACAAACCATATTTCAACACCCACACACGATATTTTGAGAATTAGAAAAATAATTGTAAATTAAATTATACAAGTCGTGGCAATTGACAATAAAACAATTTGATTTCATGAAAATAATAATTAGAAATTTAAATTCAATAAGCGCAAAAGCCAGAATAATAAATAAAAGCCAACAGTAAAATGGATAAAGCCTCATAAATAATGCGGCAAAGTAAATAATAAATAAATACGAGCATATGCCACTTCTCTATAAATACATATGTATGTATATATGTACGTATGTATGTATGTATATATGTATGTATGTATAAACATTTTTGCATAGATTAATGTAGAAGCAAGTGAAAAATCTAGAATGTGACAAATGACAGCCATAGGCAAACGACGAAACGCATGCAAAAACAAATAACAAAAAAAAAAAAAAACCAAAAAACAGCTGTAAATAGTTCGTGTTGCCAACTTCCTCTGCAATTGGCGCAATTGTCGGCTATGCTGAGGGGGCGCCTTCTATGCACAAACAGACGGCAACGCGGCGCTGGCAAAACACATTAACCAATTGGCAACGCTGTGCGGCTTTTTTTCCATACGCTCTTCGCTTGGCACAAAACCCGTTTTCAAAGCTGACGCACTTCACAGCGGTCTGTGAAGGCAAAAATAACAATAACAACAAACGGCAGCAGCAAAAATGACAACAGCAACAACAACAAGCACGAACATTTAACCAAAAAAGTAAGCAGCAACAGCCACGAAATAGACAATTTTGAGGTTACAATTTATAAGTTTTTAAATGGTATTTTTCCCTCGCTCTCCGTTGAGCAAATACAGTTGTCTGCGCTACCCTCTCCCTCTCTCCTACTGATTAAAATGCTCAGACTCTGTCTGGGCGCATTTTGGCCTACCTGTTGACTTGGCCATTGGCGCTGCTCCCGATAAAGTCTTTGCTTGCATTCGCGCCAGCTAAGTTTCAGCTGCTTCTTTTCACTCTTTGCTTTGCTTTGGTTTGTTTAGTTTTGTTTATTTGCTGCTCGCTTCAAACTTTATTTTTAGCACTCAAATGTAAACAAACGGCGACGCCATTTTGGATTAAGCATGTGGCACAGTGTGCACACACATCGTGTACACACTCATTTATTTTGAGCCATTTTCATATGTACACACTAACAGTAACACGCACACACACATGGACACACGTGCGCACACACAACGCCAAAGTCTTTACCGGCTTCGGTAGCTGCTTTATGGCAAAATTGACCTTAGCTCGGTGATTAAGATGCAAAAAACAACATCCGAAAGATATGTGCAATGCTAATGAGCGTTAATAAGATACACGCACACACACACACACACACACACGCACGCCAGAGGCTGTATCGGTTCACTTAGTGAAACGACACTCGACGAGTAGATCGAACATAACTTTAAATATTGATAAGTTTACTTTGATTTCTATTACGCAAAAGCTGGCAACTGCGGCTGTATACATAAATATATTTCAACCTAACAAGCTGAAGTCACCAAAAATTGTTTATTCTAAATAAAAAATCGTTTATTTCCCAAGTTTCTATCCTCGAAACAGAAGTAGCGTCGAAAAGTATTGGTCGATAGTTTATTTAAAATAATAAAAGGTAAAATAATTGACAAGCATAAATACAAGAAATGCAATATCTAAAAATTAATAGAAAATAAATCTATTTCCCCTGGCTTTATTTATCCTAAAAGAAGAAGTCGCCAACGTTTAAGTACTTAAGATAACAGATTGTTTTTTTTCTAAATGCGAATCGAGAAATGATGGTTTATATTTTATCAAATACGAGAATTGGTAAAATGACCGACATTTATCAGGAACATTATCATTATCATCATCGTTCTCGGTACATAAAACATATAAGGGATAAATTAAACGGCAATTCAATTGTTAAAATATGAGTAAAAAAAAATTAACGGCGTTAGCTGGATTATTGTAAACTAAATGATCACAACAAATTCTGTATTCAAATTAAAAACTGTTTGTTTTCTAACTACAGATCCTAGAAACGGAAGTTGCATCGAGAAATATGGCTCAATAGTTAATTTAAAACAAAAAAAATGTCAATAAATAGGGAAACTCATAAACATAATCAGGGAAAAAAAACGACTATTCAGTTGTTAAAACATAAAAAAAAATTAAGAGCGTTTGATGCAATATTTCAAACTTAATGCATAAAACACAAAAAATTATTTATTTAATATGAAACCTGTTTTCTATATACAACCACAGCTCACCGAAACATCGAGAAAGAGTGGTCAATAGTTAACCAAAAACGAGAAAAAGAAAAATAACCGGCAATAGCTAAATTTATTCAAAAATAAATAATTATCAAAAGTAGCAAAGTCCAAAAAAAAATACATTATAGTCTTTGGGTGATGGATAACCATTTTCCTTTTATTTTACAAAGATTAAATTTAAATAATCTAAGAATATGTCATGAAATGAAAGAATGACCCATATATCAAAGAATTTATCATATATGAAAGGATTTATCATATATGAAAGAATATATATCATATATAGTCCCACAGAACCCGCCTATTCCTGCGACCTTATCGATGTTTTACGTCACATTTTCAATGATTTATTTTAACAGAAACAACTATTTCGCTCACAAAAAAAAATTATACGTAAATCATGAAAAGTAAATAAGTACAAATACAATTTTGTTATGGCACAAATATTAAATTTAAATAGTCTATAAATGTGTTATCTATAAAAAAATATCATACATGTAAGAATATAACGTTTTGAAGAATATATGGTGTATCAAAGAATATATCAAACAAAATTATTATATCAAAGAATATATCACATAACATCTAATAGAACCTGTCTTATCCCCGCGACCTTATCAATGTCCAAAGTATATCCAATTTCTACCGTAAATGAACAGAATAAAAAGTAACTTGTTATTGTTCATATTATATGTAGTCGCATTCGTATTATGGCAGGTCGTGTCGGTGCTGATTTTCATTTGTTTATTTACTTTTACAGCTGCTTTGCAATTACGCCAAGCTCAATTTGCGAGCTGCTTTTCTGGTTATTTCTAAATAGAATTGAAGGGCTTTTTTTTTCAGCTGATCAAGCATATGACACATCCCATTGACCCTATGTGGAGCTTAGGGGTGCGGCCAGATAAGATAGGCAAAACTAATTGAATTTGCCCGTAGTATGGTTTTCTAATTGCCAATGTGACTATAATTATCAATTATAGACGGGGGCAATCAATCAAGAAATAAAAATTTCTAGATATGGTGCTACGCCAGGCAAAGCAGAAAAACAAAAGAGGTTAAAAAAACGAACAAGAAACGAAAAATAAATAAAAAGTGAACAAATTATGAACATAAAAAACCAAAATAAAAATTCTGAAGAATTTAAGAACTGGAACAAAAAGTTGAGTTATATTCCAAACGAACGCTGGCCACAAACTGAAATAATTTTAGGAAGGCCAAAGTAGGCAAATTTCAATTGCAAGGCCTACTTTTTATAAGAAAACAAAATGTCTCCAGTGTGCACACACTTAACAAGCAAAAAATAATGTGTACAGTGTGTACCCAATACTTATAACAAGGCCGGCTTAGTTCCGTTTGATTTATTAGGCTCATCTATAATGAGAGTTTAATCGATAGGAAGAACGCGAACAGTTGATTGGCGTTTCCTTAAATTTAGACAGCTGCCTTTTTGGTGTTAAGTAGAAATTATTATATATACAAATTTATGATATTAAATAATACAAAATTAAAAACTATCCTCGAGCGGAATTATCTACAAATACATATATGAGCCTCGGTCACAGAGAGGTTTAGCTGGGCGACACCTTAACAGGACATTCAGGAAACAGGATGTAGTCAAGGTTTTATAGTGTGTCAATATACCAAAGAAATGTTTGCTTACTCTAAATACTAATATGCCTCGTTAGTCTCAGACTTTTTAAAATTAGGCAACATTGTTTTCCAGACAACGCCATGCTGATGATACTCTAAAGTATTTGGAATATTTAAATGAATAACGAAAATTTACGGCATGAATCATCATGAGAAACATCTCGACCCACACACTCTGCCAAATGGGGGGTTTTTTCAGCCAATGCCAAAAAACACTTGGGAATATTCTCACAATTGTTGCGTTCTTAATTGATTTTCTATATTTAAAGAAGTGTAACCACACGTTCAATTAGAACAAATTCATAGAAATGCCTTGAGGGGGTAATTTTAGGTGCGCGTTCAGCTGTCGTGATGAAGATTCCGACGCAAACAAAATACGGAATAGGGAAATATAAAAATTGATGTGTGTACATAAATATATGCATGTAGTATAAACGAAACGAAAATAAAATTGAATAGCAAACGTACAAAATGTACAGCATTTAATCCGTAAACAAAATAGTAATAACTGATTAAAATTAACAATTACAAATTATAAATAAATAGAGCAACCGCTGCAGCTGGCGCCACTCTGGGTGACAGCGTGTGTGAGAGGGAAATTTTAAACTGGTCGCGGGTTCATGTGCAATTATTGCACTTTGAGTGACTTATAAAAACATCAAGAGCATTAAATTTGTAATTAAAAAGGCAGCTGTATATATAAATATAGAGTATGCAGTGGGTACGCATTAGAGATGGACGCGTGTTGTTTTCAAACCAAAACATATTTTGAATATAATCAATGTTAAAAAAGTTGTTTATCGTTATTTTAATTAACTTTTTAACTTAACAACCTCGACACAAACAGGCACAAAATGTTGGTCGTTTTACACGAACACGTCGTGTCGCTGAAGAAAACACGACTCGCGTCCAGCTCTAGTACACACACTAACACACACATACTTACATGCAATGTGTAAGCGCACACACAAACACACAACTGAAGCAATTCAAATTCAATGTCAACAACTGAACGCTGGACTCCAAGCACTGCACCAAATTTGAAGCTATTAATATATGTATGTGTGTTTATGTGTATCCAAAATCAAAATGCGCAATTTATGCAGCTGATTCAGCAGTTTTAGGTTTCCTTGATTAATGCACAAATATAATTATTATGATTTTTCAAAGCGAAATTCGCTTTAGTAAAGGCGGCGCGCGGTTATATTGCCATCTGGCAACGCTGCAAAGAGCGCAAGAGAGTTGAACTGCGGCAAGGTAAGCTGTTGTTATCGTTGTTGTTGTTCTTGTCATTTTTGTTGTGTTTGGTTTGGTTGTTTTTTTGCTACTTTAACCATAATGAAAATTTATTATTGTTTAAAACTTGTACTTCGTTTTGTTGACTAGTTGTTGTTTTAGCTGTTGTTGTTGTGCACTTTAGTTTACACTTCAGCTGTTTTTGTTTGCGCACATTCTTGAAACTGAAATTGTATAATTTTTTTCAATCTGTTTATTTGGCGCGCTGCTGTTAAAATTTTTACGGATACAAATGCAAAGTCAATTAACAGACTTTATTTAAACGCCATGACGACAGTCGCACTTGCATACACATTCGCGCTTTGCTTATTATTTATTTGTATTTAGACCAAAAACAAGAAAACAAAAACGTGCTAAATAACCGCGCAACAACACAACACGAAAGAAGGCACAGCTGACGCCTGTTTATGAGAGCGAACCAGAGCCGCTCTCCCAGTCACGCTCCATAGAGATGGGCGAGCTGGTAAAGTGACTGCGCAGTGACTCAAAATGTGAGCGAACAAAAACAGTTATTGTTATTTAAACAAACGTATTAACGTATTAATTATTTAATGAATAATTAATTGTCTTTAAAGTTGCAGCCTGTTCAACTATTTGAAAAAATATTTAATTTTATAACAGTTCAGATACTGTTACACATGCGATATAAGCAACGATAAGCTGCAACATCGCTCATCTCTAGTTGGCTCTCTCGCGCTCAGCAAGTGGCACCAGCTGAGACAGCGTTTGTCTTCGTCGGCCATTGAGACAAAATGAAACACAACAAATAAAAAAATACAAAATCAAACAACAAGAGTTTTGCAAGCGCAACGACTGTAAAAAAAACTGGCAACGTTTCGCTGATGACGACATTTACCTATATTTTTAATTTTAAGCAGGCTTTTATTCAAAATGAGAAAATTGATTAACTTACATTTCTCCTTGTCGTTGCTGCAGCTGCTGCTGCTCCACTTAGCACTTCACGTTGGCGTCGAAATGAAACCAAAAAAACATAACACAAACACAACGTAAACGAAGAGAAAGAGAAGAGGCGACGCAGGCAAAATTTACTTTTCACTCTTTCTCTTTTTTTGCTACATATGTATGTATGTATTTTCTTGCTCACTGTTGGCTGTTGTTGCACTTTCACCACGACGGGCTGAGATTTTCACAATTTTCACGTGTTTTCTCTACTTGAAATTTGTGTGAACTTTTTATAAAAATTTTACATGATTATTTGCTGGGTTAAGCAATATTTTTAAGCACACACACACACACACGTTCGTGAAGACCACGCACACACAACACTCACACACACACACAGGCAAGCAACACTCAAGTACGTGCTTTTGTTGTTGCTGCTGCTGCTGCTGCCTGCTGCTGCTGTGCTTCTTTTTACTGCTTTTGCCTATTTTCTTTGTTTTACCAACAATTCATTCATGCAGTTTACTATACGCCCAGATGCACTACCGATGCTGTTATATCAAACGTTTGCTTTCTTTTAATGCGAATACGTTGTTGCACTTTTTGTGTGCGCAAAAAACAATGCAAAAGATTATTTGTGTTTTATTTTGAAACGGTTTAGTCGTCGCCGCGTCTTGCTCGCCCGTTCTTCCAATTGGAACTGAGCGCAGCCACTTGGCTGGGAGTGAGCGACGGCGACGGCGCAGTGTTAAATTAGCAGCGAACGCCAACAGTGTTGACTGCTCAGCTCTTTTCACGCTAAATATTGAGAGTGTTCAGCCGGACAGTTAAATTAAGATTATGATTTGTTAAGAAATACGTTCAAATCAATGGGCATGGTTAAACATAATATAATAATTTACACATGGCTGCTAAATTAGCAAGAGCTTGGGTAACTTTAGCTTGAATATTTGCAATGTAGCTTTTTAGCTTGTGAAGAGTGAGCAGCACTGAGAGAGTAACCCAAGTATGAGAGCGTGCAAGTGCACTCTAGGGCTCTCGCAGTCATGTTAATACTTGCTTTTTGGTAATAAAAAAAACAAATTTATTATTGGATAAACTATTGGTGTGTAACCTTTAAATGTTAAACAATTTCATTAAACAATAGCTGTGACAAATATAGCCACATAATTCGTTGCTATCGATAAGCGCAGTGTGGCTATCGTTCGACGCTCGCCACGGTTTCGCAACTGTTGGCTTGACATTGGCCTTGGCTGTTGCCTACTTTTAGGCTGGCCTTGCACATGGCCCAGCCGAAAGCCGTTAAAGGATTGCCGCAAGATTTTGTGCACGTAAAACCTAATTAGAAATGAAATATTCAAGTACAATAATATTTAAAGAAGTGCTTTTGATGTTGTTTAAGTTCTTTCGCTTGCAGGTTTCATTTAATTAGCTTCATTATGGCTTTACGAGTCTGGCAATAAAATCCATTAAAGCTCATTAAGTTCGCTCAACTGTGAATTTCAGATATGAACGGAAAAGTTAATCCCTTTAGCTTTTTAACTGCTTCCAAAGCGAACTTTATTTCAGTACCACCCCCCCCCCCCCCCCCCATCTAACTTTTCTCCTGCTAGGACTCTAAGAAACACATATTTAAATAAATATTAACAGGCGTTGAATGTAATTACCGAGACAAGAAACGGACGGCACAAGCGGAATCCCTAAAAAGGACTTGCCTCGGATTTTGTGCCCTTTTTCCAGATAAATGAATAAACAATGCGAAGCGAAAATCACAGCAACCAGAAACGAAACAATATCTTCATTGGACGCGCTACTCGATGTCCTTCAGCGAAATTGCTGCAATAAAATTGTAAGCAACGACTCGACAACACGACAGCTCCGAATGCTTTGTTGATGTCAAGTTTCATTTGTTGCGTCGCGCTGATTACCAAAACCCACCCACAACACCCTCGAGCCGAGAGGCAAGACCCGCCAAGCGATAAAGTCAACAGCAACACTTGCCACAACAGCAGCAGCAGCAGCAGGAGAAGAAGAAGCAGCAGGAGTTGATGCTGGGCGCACGGATCCTGTTTTTTGATGATGATGACAGCGGCAACTTGCAGCGATAATGATGTCTCCCTTCACCTAACCAGCACAGTGGTTCGAATTATCCAAGTAACTTTTTCAAATTCTTTAACTTTGTGAACAAAACCAAATATTATTCCAAAAGCGAATGAATCTTAAAGAATAATCATAAGAAATGTTTAAAGAATAATTATAGAAAATTTTTCTTTAAAAGCGAATTGAGCCCAAAAAATGATCATTAGAAATGTATAAAGAATTATAATAAAGCTGAGCTAAATAGAACAAATAATTTGAATTAGACGAGAAATATAAAACTGAGTCTCAGTTATGAAATTTCAGAATAGCATTTAGAGTATTATCGGGAATACAAACATAAAACTGAATATCAGAAGAATTTCAGAGAACAACTTTAAATTACAGCTTTAAAATTAACTTTTAAAATGGTTCTTGAATATCGAGAAATAAAACTGAGAATTATCGCATGCAAGAAAAACTCGAATGAGAAATTTAAAAGTGTGTACTAACAGTTGTGCTTTAAGGATCCAAAATTAAAATATATAAAGCAAATTTTATGGTAAAATATAAAATGAGATGAAAAAAAGAAGAGAAAATTATGAATATAATTAAGAAGAAATATGAAGTATAATTTAGAAGGGAAAAATTGCATCATCGACCTAAATACCACAAATAAAAGTGAAATGTAGAAGTGAAAATGATGAAAAATTAAAAACTATGAAAATGACAAAACAGTTCGAATTAGGAATGAAACAAATTTTTTATAGACCTTAACATCACATACTTGTCTACCCTTGTAGAGCGTATTTTAAGTTGGTCATGAAATGTGTAAAACATGGAAGGAGACATCTCCAACCCAATAAAGTATATTCTATATTCAAGATCAGAATCAACAGCCGATTTATAATAGAGCCATGTCCGTCTGTCTGTCAATCTGTTTCTATGCGAACTGGCAGGCAGAAAATATATGGGAGCAGCTCGGATCGAAAAACTATATCATATATCACATAGGAATCATCGGTCGAAAGTAGGTTCCTTGTATGGCAAACCTTTTTGTTTATTAAAAATACCAAGACCAAACTCGTAATACGTTCGTTTCTTAATGCACCTCGTATGCAAAATCTTATCAACATCGGATCACTATACAATATAGCTGGCATAGGAACGATCACTTGAAAATTAGCTTCTTGTATGGCAAAAAATTCTGTTTGCCAAGATAATGATTTTGACCACTGTGCATTGCCGGCGTGCTGTTCATTATGGAGGAAAAAGTGTTGCCGAGTTATAATGAGAGCCAAGCTCGAAAGCAGAAATTTACGAGAAGCGCCACGTTAAGTGACAGCCAGAGACAGACAGAGGCAGCTGTTCGAGGGGACGGGGGCATAGTCTGCAGGGTGAAGCGGTGAATCGGGGGGCAAAATGGACGCGCTGCAACATAGAGGAAAAAAAAACTTTTCCTATTTAAGCTCAATGACAAACAGCAAAGTTCGCTGAATCGAATTTTCAACTGGCGCAACTCATAAAATATGCACATTTTAATTTTCAGCCAAAGAGTCGCCTTTAAAACGTAGAACTTAAGTAATTGCCCAGCAGCAGCAAGAAGAAGAAGAATAGGATAGCAAAGAGGCGGGTCGGGCAGGGGCGGCAACAATACGAAATGAAAAGCCAAGCGCCTGAGACCACAAAAGGCCGCACAAGCTGAAGCTGAATGCAGGCAGGATGCAGGCCGCAGGCAGCAGGACACCGGCTAAGGCATACAGGACGCACCTGGAGGCAAGCCCAGCAACTGTCAACTGATAGTTGATGACAAAGCCGCAGTCACAGATAAAGGAGCCAAGCCAAAACCCATTCGTTGGCGCCGCCAGCCTAAGCGCTGACATCCCATCAGCACAACTAATCCCAGGCGTTCTCCAAATGATGCGACACATAAGAGCGCAAAATCCTTGACCAGACCAGTTCCCATTTTTTTTCTTTCCCCACTCTTTAACACTTCGCCTGCTGATTACTGGACGCTCAGCCGGAGGGGTTGGCAGCAGATTTGATGCTGCTTCGGTTTGCTTAGCCACTGATTGCAGCTACTTCTGCTCCCTAGATGGAAGCAAGAGGTTCACAGAGGGAGAGGGAGAGCGAGAGAGAGAAGGAAGGGAGCGAACTACCCTACTATTTGTTTTTCTTGCTTCAGGACTTGTGATGTTGGCCTTTGAATGTCTCTTTTAAGAGGGTATTTCAATTCTGTGCACAAATATATTCTTCCTCTGATAATTTAATGAGACTTGTTAGAAATTCCTTATAGAATAAATATGGAGAATTTATATAATAAGCCATGCATAGGAATTATCGTTTATGTATTCAGGTTTAATTCTTTAATTGTCAAAAACTTGTTTAATTTTTACTCTGAGAGAGCTCTAAGTTTATCAAATTTTCTTCACGTACGACAGATCGTCAAATAATATATATAATAACTAGCACGTATTTCCCGGACAATATTATGCTTAATATTTTAGATATACATTTTTTCGCCAGTTTCTGCCCGTGGTAAATTTAAATTTACTTTCCTAAACTTCAGCTCTACTTGTTGATAGAAAGAAAGATAATTAAATTATTAAATTAAATAAATTATAAGATAATAATAATTAATAGTTTAACAATTCGAGGGTATCTTCCAGTCGATATCATTCGCGGCTGCGGACATCTGTCTTGTTTTCTGTTTGAGCTGCGCTCTTGAATTACCGTGCAAACAAACAATTCTCAATTGCTGGTCAAGAGTTGTTTATGTGCATTCAGCTCATTTGGAGCCACGCCCATTTAAAAGGGGCTGTTTATGGCACGTTTCCAGTTGTCACATATTAACTAAGCCCGAATTGCGCCTGTTTAACTATCGAATATTATATGCCCAAACACGTAATTTGTTGCGCCTAGGCAAGTTGCGAGTAATTCCAAATTATTGGGCATTACTCATACGCCATGTGTTGCCCCGGCCGTGCATGCACAATAAACGTACTTTGCGTAATTCCCTGTAAATTGCCAATTGCAAATTTAAATGTGCACATTTTGCACGCTGGCAAATAAAATCCCAAATAATATTGCATTCAATTTGCCGGCCTCTAATTGCCCATTGATTTATGGCCGCTCTGAACTTTGGGTACACACGATTAATTTTAACTAACTGCAAACCGGAAATGGCCAATATTTAAAGAAACTGTGCATTATTTTGATTGAAGGGTTGATAAAGAATGCATAGATATATTACAGACTGATTGATTGACTGATTCTGTTTTTACTATATGTTACCTAAGACGGAGTTTTGGGGAATTCCACCCAAAAATATGGAAAAACGTTTGCATGAAACTCCCTTGATTGGCCTACAAAATTCATTTGAGGAGTGAAAATGGGATCAAAGTTTTAGCGGGGTTCACATCCATATTCATTTCCAGAGATCTTTATGAAAAATCATTTGAGACGTGTTTCCTTTGATAACAAGATTTTCCGATTTGCTTCAAACTTATGTATATTCAAAGTCCTACATATAAACTTAATGAAATGGAGTTCGAGATAGTACGGGCAGATTTAAATTGTTAACGGGCGGAAATTGAGCGAAAAAATTATATCTTAAATGTTAAGCACAAAACTTGCCAAGGCTTGTGCTTAACATTATATAATATTATTATATTACAGAAAACTCTGATAGGTATCTAAATATATTTTTAAACTAAAATTTTTAATTGTTTAATATCTTACTTAAAAAATGTCTAAAAATATTTAACTTATTCAAATAAATATAGAAATCATCTAAAATAAATGTATGTAATATTTTTTTAATGAATATAATATGTTTACATAAAAAATACATATTGATTGAAGAAAATAATTCGAATAGAACTAAAATAGGTCAAAATCATTTAGATATATTTTAAAGAATTGCAGAATTGTGCATGTTTCAGACTTTAAAGACTAGCCAGTCCGTAGCCACGCCCTAAAAAAGGGCGCTCACTATAAATGAACAGCAGCCTTGAAAATAACAATGATAAGTTGATAAGTAGACTCAATTATTGTTAATTGGTAATACGAAACGATTGCAATGATTAAAGCCTTTAATTTCCATTGAAACGTCCTGCAATTTATTTTATGAACTGTAATTGACACGAATTTGTAAATTAATATAACTTCATATTTCCTGGAACGGCACAATTATCTGAATTGTGCACAGTCCGCCCCTAAACTTATTTATTGCGCTATTTTTGTGCTGTGTTCGGTAATCGCACCGGGGATCTGCCAAGGTTGTTCGCTGACATCGAAATTGGAGGCCCTGGCGAAATGCTTGACAGCCGCACAGAGCACACATTCGCTCAAGTTGAATCAATATTATAATAATATAATACCTGATGCGACAACAACTGTGCGCCCTCAGGCCAAATGGAGAAATGATTGGGGGGCGGAAAAAAAAACAATAAATCGATGCGGCAGCTCACGTACAGCACAAATAAGGCCAGAAATCACGCTGAAAGCTGGCAAATCCTCAAGATTTTCATGCCATCACAACACAAAAATAGGTAAAAGCGTTGAAAAATTCCATTTTCACGCGCAGCAGCAAAGCCAAGCCGAGGGCTGACAGCAATGGAAACAAGTTAACGAAGACCATCCGCATAAAAAACAGACAAAAGCCAGCCAAGGGGAATGGCAGCAGGACGCGCGGTGCGATAAATTCATATAAATCGCGTTAATTTAACCGCAAGCGCAGTTTAAATAACTCAAATGACTCGAAAGATCTCCAACCCCTGGATTTAGGCACCCAAAAAAAGCAATGATACTTGCTGAAAACGACGCTTAAATATTAGAGCACTTGGAGTTATGTAAACTTTGTAGTTAGAGTTGGTTACTCAAAGCTTAAAGCTGTCAGAAAGTATTACTTAAGCACTGAGCTTTTAGTTTTAAGTGAGCTTTAGTAAAAGTTTTCAGCTACTTTTTAATCAGATCGAGCTTTTAACTTAAAAGTAAGTTTAATGTTTAAAGAATACGAAAAAAGCTCTAAGGGACTGTTTACAGTATATTAAAGTTCAACAAAGGGACCGTTTAAAGTAATTTAAGCTTTGTTTAAGCTTTCATAGTTCGATAAACTTAATTCTCGTGCTTTTAAAGCTGCTTAAACAAGAAACAAATGTAATTATGGTTAGAGTTTTAAATAAAATTCATGTTTTTTCAGTTAGGTATTTAAGTGAACAAATAAAGTTATAAAAATATATGTAGTTTGGTATAAATGTAAAAGTTGGTTAAAGCTTTAAGCTTAAAGGAAATAAATATTCATAAAATAAGCTTGAGCTTGCTTTTTGGCCCTCCAAGCTAACTATCTTATTCAAGTTTATGATGCCGTGTTTCTTACAAACTACATTTTCAGATATCTTTAATTTTACCAATGATGTCTTGATTAATCGCTCAATTAAGTTATCATTTTCAGCTGATGTCACTGGCTGCTAAGCCTGATAAAATGTCGAAGCAGCTTTAAGACAAACAACAGAGCGTTATTTTCGCATTGGTATTGTCTATCGTGGTAGGGGCCGCTATCCTTAGCTGTATCTGAAATTACGCTCTGAAATGTTAGCCACAATTTGTTTTGCTTTATAATGAGTTGTTTTGTATGCTTGGCAATGCGCAGACAGCAGATAGCAGACAGCCCCAAAGGAACAGGAGCAGGAACAGGAGCAGGAGCAGGAGCACAAGCCTGAAATATGGCAGACTCGCATTTAGAGCCGGAAAATGTTAATGTTAACGTAGCCCAGTATATCCAAGTGGCGCCGACCGAGTGCAAGCATTTTGCCCGCCCCAAATGCATGCCCCAATAATGCGGACAAGTGTTTTTGGCTGCTCATGTTAATTGTTTATAATTAATTTGTAGCCAGTTTTGCGGCGTTAATTGCTTTTAATTGGGTCATTTAAGCATTGCACTGGCCGGAGGAAAAAAAGAGAACACAAATTCGAAATTCAATTAAATATGCGCACTAAATTAAATTTTAATGGCTCCACTAAGCCCAGACAAAATAAGCCGATTAATGGCAATGTGTGCGCTCGAATGGAAGGGTGGCTCAGAGCGGCATATTAAATTAATATATATTTGATTTTATGTGCCCGATTATGTTTTACACTCTTACAAATAACACTCGTTATCTGAGAATCAAATTTGTTACATTTTTGCGGTCCGTTAATGAGAAACGTAATTGCTACGGCATCAGAAAATGTTAATGTGAATGTTATTGATTGTAGTTTAAGTGTATTTTCATGTAAGTTGTTGCTCAAAGAAAATGATATTGCAATAAATTGCAAAAAAAAAATATATATACATCTTTTTTATGTATATAATATAGAGGCATAAAAATATTTAAATACCTTTTTGTGTAATACCGATTTAAATTTAATTATTAAATTCAGAATGAATTGCCGAATTAAGATTTAATAAAATACTTAAGCAAATGCTGCATTGCAGAAACGTATTAAAATTAAATTTTTTTTTATTTTAACTTAATAATTTTATTATTATTTATATTTAATACTAATGTTATGAGTCCCTTTTGGGTCTGTTAACATTATGTTATATTCCTAATAGCTACTTTACATATTTACAAAATATAAGTTCTGTTTAAATATCCATAACTATTGCATTACATTACATTATAAATTATAAATTCTGCTTATATGTATATTCTATCTAAGCTTACATATGATTAACATGTGCTCTTTAAAGTCACGTCTTAATTTCTAAAAATCACTTCGCATTTGAGTGCTTTAAAGCAAAACAAAATTTATTTGTAATAAGTGTCAAGAGGCATTGTCTTGACGTCTGACAGCAGCTCTGAACCTTTTTGTTCTAACTTTCAACAGCTGTTCACATAAAATACAATTTGCTGCTTAAACGTGCCTTAACTATTTGTACAACTTGTGTCTATTGATTTTAAAAATTCTCTGAAACAGAATTCATTTTTTTTTATAGACCGTATTGTAGTATCTATTTATTTTTTAAAATATTGTTAAAAACCTGTTTGTAGATCACATTTATTTGTATTAGCTAACAGCTGTCTACCATAAAGCTTGATTGCTAGTAAAATCACCTCCAAAATCATTTGCTTGCTTAAACTTTAACAGCTGTTAAGCAGAAACAGAGTTATGTTATGCATATGGAAAGCTTCGATTTCCGTCTGTTAAGGTATTTATGACTGATGCTTGTTAAGCATAACAGAGCGTTAACAGTGACAGAGTATGTTATGCAAAAGAAACAGCTCTGACATTCGGCTGTTAAATACCGCTGTTAGGGTTTTTATGACTGTTGTGACTCTGTTATGCTTAACAACTGTTTAAGTATAAGCAAACAAATGGTTTTGGAGTTGATTTTACTAGCAATTAATGGGTCTGAGGGGATTTTTTTGCAAATGCAGGAGAAAATATGTTTTCAGCTAAAAACTGTGTACATTATTCTGATAAGTGCAATAAGTACTGATTTCTGCTATGTGCGATCAGAGAGCGTTATCGTGTAATTACAAATTTCTATTGCACTTTTTATTGTTTAGTGCATTGGTAATAACGCTAATTTTCCAGCTAACAAAACGCTCATTTATTTACGCTGCATGAAAAACTACTGAGCAAAAAACCAAAGCACACAGACACACACACGCATGACACACCCATGAGTGAAATGTCTTCATTAAGCGTTAGGACTCCATTTGCACAACATACAAATGTGGCGAAGGGGGGAATGGGCTAAAAAGGGTGCAGGGGTTGCAGTGGGGCCACGAGTTTATGCCGCAGACCACAGCAAACGAAAGCAGACGCCTCATTGCCTTTCAATGGCAGCCGCTGGACTGTAAAGAACGTGGATACGCGGGCAAGGCTGGGGGTAGGTGCTGCGGCAGCAACTAGGCTGTCATTTCCGTTTCCGTTTAGGATTTTCATTTGCGGCACAGCTGCAGCTGCAAAAACCAATCGAAATCCAAGTTTTGCAGCGGTTATCATGAAATGTGTGAAGCACTTACAGTTAAATTAGATATACATATATGTTTATTAATTCATTTTCCAGATATTTTATTTTGCGCTAATTGTGAAACACGTATCGCATTTTCTGTTCAAAGAAACATGGATTCTGCGAAAGGCGTGAAATACGTCTTAAATGATTTTTGGTAAAGATATTTGAAAATAAATTTAAGCGCAATACATCACCCACTTAATACCGACGAGAAATGAATTTGAACAAAGATGTTTGAAGATTAATTTGAGGCCATTCGGATGGTGGAAAAATATGATACATACAACAGTTTTTCGCGAATTTTTGACACTTGTGGGTGGAAATGCGTGTACCGTGAATTTCAGCTTCATAGATCTTACTGTTGATCCCCAATCAATTCAGTCAGTCAGCTAGTCAGGACAAATTGTTTTATATATAGAGATTTCATTTTGTATTTAATGTCTTAGTAAGTTAGTAAATATGAAGATAATTATTTAAAAGCACCTGATGCCTAACTGTCTTTATTTACTTTATTTTTATACTTCTAATTTTGTATACAAATCAAAATCTAGTTTCAATACCTTAGGACATCGCTAGCTATCTTATCGATAGGGTATTCAAACTTCGTCAGCTCTCAAGTAATGCTCTTTTTTTTAATTTTAACCCCAAAATCAAACCACTGACCTCCCAACCCTGTTGACCTTTCGGCGTCGTATACATATAGTATATTTATATAAAGACAACACAAAAAGTGTCGGGGAAAAGTGTCTGGCCGGGTCCATCAGGCTTAATAGCTCATTTGATGCTGGTCAGCTAAATGGAATGCCAAATGACTGCCACTTGCCGAAAACAAAAAAAAAAACAAAAAAATAGAAAAAGCCAGCCACGCCCTAAGCCTGACTCCCGTGGCCGGCCTTTTTTTGGGCAAAGACCAAATAAAGGGGAAAAAGTTTAGATTATTATGTGCTTGTTAATTTCTTTTTTGCTGTTCGTTTTTTTTTCTTTTTATGCTTTTACTTTAATGCGCTCGTTGCTTCATTTCATTAATTTGCAGCCGGAAAAAGTTAGCCAAATTTTCTTTTAACTTGCGCTTTCGTGAGCACTTAACGTCTGCCTCCTCTTCTATGTCATGCAGAGCATAATATTTTATTTTACTTTGTTTTTTGCTTTGCGAGCAACCCTTGAAATATTCATTGCATACCTTGCAGCGACAGGACACGTCCACAGGACACACAGCGTTAATTGTTGTTGGTCATGACAACAACGCAAACAACAACAACGGCAACAACAATGGCGGCAGCTAAAAAAAAAGCCAAAACAGCCATGAAAATGGCCAAATGACTTGCCTCAAATTGAAAATTTTCTGCAGCCTTGGCCAACAAAAACGATTTTTGCATAAATTTTGTTGTGCCTTGCGAACTGTACTAACAGCACTTGTTCAATGGGGCCTCTTAATGAACTTACAAGCATTCACACACAGATACACACACACACACACACACACACATGTATACTTAAGACCACACACACGCACAGTCACAAATACCCTCAACGACAGTTGAGCAAACGAGCAAAAGCGCGGGTTGTTTCTCTTTTTATTGCACTTTTCAACTTCTCTTTAACGAGATCTGTTTTTAAAGACTAAATTAGGAATAATTAAAAAAATTCGTATATATAAATAGTTAAATGCATATAAATAAATAACTTATATACATATATGTAAATAAAAAACATATATTAAAACAAAATTGATTAAATTTTGATATATTAATTGAATTGAAAGAGGAATAATTATAAAATTCGAGTATACAAATGGAATGAACATGTCACAACAATATATGTATCACAATCTACGTCAAACAATAAAAGCTTTCTTTGAGCAACAAGGTTCTGCTGTACAGAATCCTACCTACAACTGCAAAATCGCATTGGAGACAGATTTTTGTCTTCCAAGCGAAGCTGCCCAGGGCCCTGGGAAAGGATCCAAAGGTTTCCTTGTTGGGCGACCATCTACGACAACAGTCCACGATCTACGTGGTCCGCCGCTCTGCTCACTCTAAGGCAAGAAGGCCTTGCTGAAAAAAGCGACGGACACTTCGCTGGTGACAACCCATCTTGCAAACGGACTAGTTGGTTAGACATGAGTTAAAAGCGAATAATCGAAACAAATCACGACTTAATAATTTATGCTAAATATTTTAGTTTCCTTATTGTAGTACAGCTAGGTTAAGATGTTAAAGCAAAGTATGAACTAATTAGCTAATAAAAAATCAAATAAATTAAAAAAAAAACTGGTCACATAATAAATTGGAAAATATAATTATTATAACTGCTTGTAAATTATTATTTTTATTATTGATCAAATTTAAGTATTAAATTAAATTGAATTATTTTTAATTATATTAAATTATTATGAATTAAATTAAATTAAATTAAATTATTGTAAATTAAATTAAATTATTACTAATTAAATACAACTATTTTTTGCCTAAATTAAACTATTATTAAATAAAATAAAATGATTATTGATAAATTGAAATGTTTATTAGTTAAACAAATATATTATTGTTTTAATTAAATGATAAATGATTAAATAAATCATATTAAATTAAACAAAATTAAACGCCCTGCGACTTTTTAAAGCGATTTTATTTTAATATTTTTTGTTTTTAATCACTTTTAAATTGAGTAAAATTTAATTGTAACAGCGACTCATTCTTCTTTTTGCTGTTTCTTCCCATAATCCCATAATTTGGTGTTTACATCCAATTTTTATGAAATTTGCAGGGCACAAATGTAGCATACAAAAGTGGATATATTAATTTGGGTTAATTTGTCTAGAGCCTATATTTTTCGAGCCATGCTTTGATGTCAAAGCCATGTCTCAAAATGGATGCCATCATTTTGGATTCTCCCAAATGCGTTAAGCTGCCGCATGTTAAATTCTTTTACAATAAACATATAACCTATTGAACTTTCCTCGCAATTTGAACGCTTTTTGGACTTGGGTTACTTACGGCTCAGCAGGAATTTAGTACAGGATCAAGCCAAGCGCAACGGCTTGGTGTGTTAGGCCTAATGAAAGCGACAACTGTGACGCAAACGGAACGATTTCCAAACACAGGCACATATTACTGAATCTGTAACCATACACACACGCACACACACGAGTGTAGAGTGATGAAAAATGTGCACATTTCGCTGTTAAAAGAAGGTCAAAATGCAGCCGAACATTACGAGCTGGCATGGATGGATGAATGGCTGAATGAATGGTTGAATGAATGGGTGAATGAATGGCTGAATGAATGGTTGAATGAATGAATGGATGGATGGATGGTTGAAATGAATTGAATTTGTTGAAAACGCATCAATTCAAATTCAATCAAATGAAAATAATCTACGTTTAACTGAACCGGAAAATTAAATTTTGCTTGCCAACATTTTTGTTTGGTTTTTAGCAACATGCGAAATGACAATTTTTGCCATTTTGTTGATTTGCGAATTTCGTGTCTTTTGATTTCAATTGGTTTAACATATGTGGATAAGCCGTCTGCCATTTGCATATCTAATTGATTAAGAGGAATGCAAATATCGTCTTCTTAGAGAGACAAATGTATGATAAACATATTATCGCAAATTTCTAAATGCGAAGTGAATGGCGAATGCCGTGTCTACACTGAAAGAAATGCTACGTAACCAATAGTTATAAATGAATTTAAATTTAATTAAATATTTTAATTGTTTTGAGTATGTGTTGCCAATAATTGGAAGATAAAATCGGATGAGATTAGACCAAGTCATGGGGGTGGGAAATTTAGATCTATGTCTAAATAGGATATTTTAGGGTACTTTTTTTCAAATGCATTTTGACCCACAATAAAGTTACCAGATTTGGATGCCAAATTGATCTAGAAGTCACACCATGAACAACTTATGGGGGTGGGAAATTTTGACCTATGGTATAAAAGTTAAAATAATCTACTATACGACAATCATATTCATAAAATTTATTTTTGATTTGTTGTTGGTTTCATTTTCATTTAGGTTTCAACATCAAACAGCGTCCGCATCCGAGTTGAAGCCCAATCAGATTATTTTAAACGTGTCTCTGATTTTTTATATCCCAATTTGCGTTTACATTGTTTAAATTTTCGAGCACATGAGCTTGCATAATCGAGAGGTGCGTGCAAAAAAGTGTAAACAGACCAAATAAAAAGTTTCCTAACAAACCGAAATCCAAATAACTAACTGGAAAAAAGCCCCAATTCACAAAGTGAAAGGGATAAGGCGAGGGCAGGGTAGGGGGAAACGCTAACGAATCGATGACAAGAGTAAAAGTAAATGCATGTGGAAGCCCTACGCAAAGCCAATTAATCTTTGCTTTGATGCACACAACGGCGGACGAAAGTCGAGAGACAACAGACCGGGTATATGGGACGAGCTAAAAGCCAAATACGCAACAAATTGTTGCATGATTCCAAACACAAACGAGAACAGATACCCCCCCCCCCCCCTCCCCCCTCTGTCGACCCAATGCCAATCATAATCCTTTCCATTTCCCTAGAATACGTTTTAGACCCAGTCAACTCTGTAATGTGCTTATGTGCCGATTACGACTAGTTGCAAGGCGTTTTCACAGTGGGCGTGGCAATCTGTTTAATGGCTTATGCGTACACGTAATCAGTCTCTAGAAACGACAGACCCTTTAATACGAGAAGGTAAAACTCATAGGGCTTAGGCCAAGGTAATTGCCTTTGTGAAAAATCAAAATGATTCGAGCGCAGAATTTCAACTAGTTTTACTTTCGACTTACGACCGATTCAAGATGAATTTTAACAATTCGTATTTTCTTTTAGCCAATATTTAGTTGAACTGCTCGCCTGCAGTCTTTTTCCTACTATGAAAATAAAATAGTTTGCAATTTAAGATGATATAATTTTAGAAAATACGAAGAGCCCATCTCCTCTCCATTTTACTAAAAAGCAACACATTAGCTCGTAAGTTTTTCAAATTCTTACCTACTTAATTTATTTTTTTAACTAAATTAACTTTTTTTGTGATTTAACATAACTTTTTTGCGCTTTTTAAATGGCCTTCAAATGTTCATAGATACTTATTTGTAACTAAAGTTTTTCATTCGCATAGAATTCAACAAACTTTGACTACATTTTATTTTATATATATTTAATAAGTTCTTGGCCCTGCTCCATGCCTCCATAAATCCCCAACTTTTTGTTGTGCACTTTTTTTGGTCCTCCATGGCCACTTGCTTGAGTGTCATTTACTTATTTGAGCTGCAACAATCCTGCATATGCTTCAAGTCTGCTTCAACTTGTTCAATAAGCTTAGTAGTCCTCCATGGTCACTTAGCCTATTGTTATCCGTTTAGAGTGTACAGACTCATATGTTCTTACTGGTCAACTTAGTTTTCAATATTATCTATTTATTTGCTTTTTTATTGTTGATTATTAAAGTGTTTTTTCTTAATAAACAAGGCTTAAGTGTCCTTCATTTTAATCTAACCAATCTTTACCAATCTATGATCTGATTGTCCTCCATTGTCACTTTCTTAACCGTGAGCCACTTGATTTAATAAAAAGAGCTCGCTTTTTCTCCATAGTCACATTATTTGCAGTGCTTAAATTCTTTTATTTTTATAGAATTGCAAATTTTGTCTGAATATTCTCCCTATTTACTTTAATGTGGCATGTTTAGTCTAGGCTCACTTTAATCAAGTCCTCCAGGGTCTGTTTATTTTCTCCTTTTACAATATTTTCCAATTAACTGCAAATTTGTAGCGTGACAAAGCCCCACCGCTGCCCATTTCCCGCCATCCACCTTTACCTGTTTGTGTGTTCGTCAAGGCAGACCAAAACAGATAAACAGATATAGATATACACATATACATATATATATATATATATATATGTTTGTATGTGAATGTATGTGCGACATGTCAGACATTAAGTGAAATTTAAAACTGCACGTATTAGTATATATGTGTGTGTGTGTGTTGCGCGTGTGCGTGTGTCCCTTTTTGTTGCCTTAGTGAAATTAAATTAATGACAAACAACTTTTCATTGTATTTTTTTTTGTCTCTTTTTTCGTACTTTGCACGCGCCGGAAATGGATTCACATCCGTTTGAAAATGTTCCATTGTTTCAATAGCACGCAGTTCGATGTTCGAAGGGGGGGGGGGGGTTGGTTTGGGGGGAGGGACACTTACAGTAGTGTGGCATAATTACAGACACATAAAAAGCGCCTTGAAGCCATATAAAAGGCCGTGGCGCAACTCAATAAAAGCCACCTCGCTCCACGGCCCTCACACCTAGCCGAATGGATTCCAAGGGCCGTCAGCTGTTAACGACTGCGGCCGAAAGGGTCTGCAGCTATTAGAGATCATAAAACTTATGGCCAGACATGGTCAGCATTAGCACCCAAATGGGCCGCTCATAATTGACAGCTGCGCCAACAATTCACTTGACCTCGGTGCCAGGCAGGCAACCTGCCCCCAGCTGCTGCCTCCAGCTGCTGCTGCTGCTGCTGCTTCTACAAGTCCCTTTGTTCTTCGTGCGTTTGCATATTAAGCATTTAGTTGCAGTCACACCCAACCACTAGAACCACACACATACGCACACACACCACTAGCAATTTCCCGGGCGCTGCATTGTTGGCCGTGAAATTGCTGGCAACTGCAAGTTGGCCATGATTGAAGTGGCCATCGTTGGCTTTCAAGTTTCGCAATTTTTTCCTTTTTTTCCTTGCAACACAATTTACGCAGTTGGTCATAAAATACATTCGGTGTGTGCTAAAAAAAACTTACAGCAAATATACCTTTAAATATAATTTATGGCATCAACAATTTAACTTGTGAAAGTTTGATGCATAGCAGGGCCGTAAAACGAAGCCAGGACATTTAAGTTTGAATCACAGTTCAATTATGGTCAGAGTTAGCTACTTAAGTAGCTTAAGCAAGTAAACGTAATTGCAATTGCAATTATTTGAGTTAAAATTTGGTAGAGTTATAAACAATTTAACAATTTACGCTGAAAAGTACCTATTAATAAAATGGCTTGTGAGTCAACCTGATTGTATGCTCGTCTATATAAAGAGCTTGATCTACGGAATATATAGTATAGCGCTAAAAATAGTATAGTCTATAAACAGGAAGAGTCTGATCGAAAGTATATTGACATATATATATTGTGATACCTTTTTTCATGAGGTCCCATTTAAACCTATGAAACATTATAGAAAGTGGCTTAGCCTAGACATGAACCCCGCCATTCTTTGTTTGAAAATGAAAACATATTGATGCGCTAGCTAATATTCTGTTGTAATAAATAAAAAAATAACTAAACACAATTAAATAATTTCTAATGATAAGCTACAGGCTATATTTGAATTTGTGAGAATCGCAAAGAAAGGCCTTTAGATATTTTCTCATACAAAACACAAACTTAGCTTAGACATGTCGTTCTTTGTTTTGCGAATTAAAACGTATTGTTTAGTTTGCATATAGTCTTTTGCACCCATATATATTTATTATTATACTGGAATTAAAGGGTATCTCACAGTCTAGCCAAGCAGCTGGCATTTGTAAGAACTCATTCAATGTATGGCTATTCAAGTGCATTGCATGCAAATACCTCAAATGGTAACAAATTTGTTTTTAGTTATTGCAAAGTTTGTTTTTCTTGAATTTTCCATTTCCCCTTGTCCACAGTGCATTCAATTATTCACAAATAGATTTACAAATTATGCATGCCGCCTGCGGTTAAAAGAAAGTTGGGTTGGGAAATTACCATATACAATCGAAAATTTTAAGCTTCAGAACAGAAATTCAAATTTACGCTGTTGCTTTCAGGCTTAGGCCGAATTGGACTTGTCTTTCAACTGGTAAATTAATCAGAATATTGCCAAAGTAGATGTTGCGGTTTGGCTTTGTGCGCGTGCACGCTGCATGCCTCATGTTGCACGTTGTAGTTCGGTTGTGTGCTGCAATTTCAATATGTACATTCCTCGGTTAGGCTCTGAGGTTTACTATGCAACGCTGGCGTGCCAAAGGCATTTCTGCATTTAATTAATAAACAACATGGCTAAACATAAACATGCCAACAAATCTGGCCGAAAAAGTTGTTTGTATTTTAGCTGTTTAAGGATGGTAACACCATTTTAATTTTGGCCAGGAAAACCTAATAAATGTTAATATTATTCGCAGGTTTCGTGTGGCGAAAAAACCTCAAATACAGCGAGAAGCGGGTAACCAATGTGATAAGTTTAGTTTCTAAAGGCGGTTGAAAAGCGAGAAGTAAATAAGGAAGCTACATGATAAAATCGATATCGTTTCGAGAAGTAAACGATTTGCAGCGAAACAGCAAAAGAAGGAAGAAGCAATGCGAGAAGTCAAAAAAGCAACTAAAGAAAGAATCCTGCACATAGCTAAAAGCAATACGAGGAAGGTAAAAGAAGTGAAGGGAGAAGCGAACTGAAAAAGAGAGCAGCAGCACGAGCAAAAAAGAAACGTGCAAAAGAAGAAGTGAAACGAGAAGCGAAGCAAGGAAACGATCAGCATAAAAAAAAAGGAAGCCAAGGGCGAACTCAGCAATGAAGCAAGAAGTAGAAAGAAGCAAACTACATGAGAAGTGAATAGATGCGACTCTTTTTGCATTTTAGTCGTCTTTATTTGGTTTTTATTGTGATGTGAACTATATCACAATTCAAGAGAGCTTTTGCGTCTTGCTTTACTTGCATTACTCAGAATCGAAGCTTGAGATACTTCCTAGAAGCGTAGCTAGAAACGAAATAAATCAGAAGTTAGTAGAGCGAATTCCATTTGGAACTAATTCGTCTTTATTTTATTTAATTTTCGAGAACCATTTCCCAATTCATGAAAGGATTCCTTTTGGAACTAATTCGTCTGTATTTTATTTAATTTTCGTGAACTACTTCACAATTCGCGGAAGCTATTGCTTCCCGCTTTACTTCCGTTACTCAACAACGATGCATGAGTTACTTCTTAGAACCGCAGCAAAATACAAACTATATGAGAAGCGAATGGAGAGGTCTCCTTTTGCAACTGATTCGTTTTTATATTTGTATTGTGATGTGAACTATTTCACAATTCATGAGAACTGTTACTTCCCACTTTACTTGCATATTAAAAAAATAAGTTGAGCAGTTTCTCGCTTCTTTCTCGTTTTCTAAAAATCTAGAAATCAGCACTTATTTCTAAATAAAAATAACTCTTGATTTATTATTGTGTCTACAATTTATCTTATCAAAATGTCGTTTAATTTCAATGGAATAAATCTGAGATTTTTACTTACAGCACTTATTCATTTTGCATAAAAAAAATGCTGTTTGCTTTGAACTTGTTTTATTCATGGAAATTTATCTATGGCCCACGCTCAAACATGCAAACACAACACACAACACACAAACACACGCACACACACGCAGCCGGCATGATAAATGCGAGTTTCCTTAGCTTTGTTTGTCTGTGTTGAAATGCCTTAAAATGTTTGCGGTTGCTTTTGAGAACTGAACTGAAAACATTTGCCAGTCATGCTGTTTTCTTTATACTTCCCATAAAGGGGGCATTGCCATTTTATTATGGCCTGTGTCGTACAGCTGAATTCTTATTGGGAGTGGAGTCTACTAAAGTGAATCTTAACTGATTTTCCGGTGTTAAAGATTCTTCTATAGCCCTAAATGCCATTTTATATTTATAAGTGGGTTAAGATTAATATTAGTATATTAAAGACATGTTCTATGTGCCCATTTATGCTAACTAGTCTCTTGGTAAAGCTATTATAATGGAACCCCTCAACTTGGAGAAATGTTTCACATGATATTCAAACAGAAGACTAAAGTATAAAGCCTCACAAAGCTTAAAGCCATACGATAAAGATCAAAGAAAAAGTGAAGAGAGAAGAAACATTGGTCAATTAAATAAATCAATTTTAAAATTTTCCTCCAGATGTCTCTTTAAAACCAAAAAAAAACAAAGTATGTTTCTTAATAAATGCTTTGAATATTATAAATGCTTTGAATATTATGTATATATCGTATCCCCTAGTTATTACCAAAAAATATTTTCTGAAGTGTATTTAATGTTTGGCTGTGCAAAAATAGATGTTTCTGCTGGATTAATACAAGGTCCTTTGCCTTGTTTATCTATTTTGGTGTTGCCACAGAAATATATTACCGCAAAGGGCAGAGGAATGCTTATGGAGTATGGGTATGGGTAGTATAAGGTGTAGGGCTGTCTTACCTGGCCATGTTGAAGTTACGCAGATGCACACTTTGCCGCCTGCCAAAGAATGTGAGGTGTGTGTGTGTGTGTGTGTGTGTGTGTCAGGGGGATATTGGGCTTAATTTTTGGCCTTCGCAGTGGTTTTTCGTTTGCACGTCCTTGAATCAGGCTCGAAATGTCATTGAGCATCCGTTCGAGGGGTGTGCTGGCATGTTTACAATGCTCAGGTCCTGGCCGCAAACTAAATCAACGATTTCTTTTTTTGGCAGGGGAGCAGTGGGGCCCACAAGAAGAAACCAACAGTCAACAGCCAACAAGCAGAGCCGAGATAATGCTGATGATGCTCTGATGATGATTGCCGCAATGCTATCTCAGTGGCAGCCACTCGGCATCGTTTATCTCTATGTCTCTGTCTCTGTCTCTATCTTTTTCTTTGGGACTGCGACCTGCCACTATCTCAGTCTAAGGCTTTTGAGTCCTGTTGGCGGGCTGGGCTCTGCTACCTTGTTGCGTGATTGAGTTCGGATTTATGCCTTAAGTGTTGCTTGGGGATTTTTGCTCCGGCTGGTATCTATCCAGCTTCCAGTCGCAGGGCCTATGCGGCGTATGCTCTATATGCAGACACACACACACACTCTCACATATGGGACTGTATCGCTTGGCTATTTGTTTACTTTTGCCTTTTTGCAAGCGTTTTGATTTGAGATTTGAGATTTTAGTCCAAATGATGCGAACCTTTTGCGCTGTAAGAAGAAAAAAAAACAGAAAGAGGAACTTTATTTTAGTTGCTGCAGATTGTTGTTGTGTGATGGTGTGTGTGTGTGTGGGTAAGTGTTTGTGTGCGCGTGTGTATTTTTCCGCTTTATTTGATTGGCTGCTTTCGTTTTGCATTTACATTTACATAAACATCAACATCAACATCATTAATATTGCAAAAGCATATCAATGTGTAAGCTCTTTACAAGCGCTGAGTGTGTGAGTGTGTGTGTATTTTGTGTGGGTGTGTGTGTTGTGTGCATGTGTAAGTACCCTGCTGAAAACCTCATCATGTGGCATGAACAAATATATATTTTTTATACACAAACAGCTTAAAATTTGCAGATGCATGTAAAGCTCAAAGTCAGCAGGTACTGAAAACTCGGCTAACAAAAGTAGCATGCCAGCAGCACTACTTTTTTCATATATTTTTCAGCTGCTTATGAAAGAAATAAGAGTTTTTCGCCCATGCACAAAGCTCAAGGGGAGGTTAAATGTTGTGCGATATAATGGAAAAACATATTGAATGCAAATAGAAAATATCCGAAATATTAATATTATTTGTAAGTTGGTGAATAAACAAATCATACTTATTTAACAACAACTCGATATATTTTGCTATATCTGGAGGAAGCAAAGAACTCAACATAATCTTAAAGAGAAGAAGAAGCTATTCAGCCCATCAATTCTTGAATATTTCCCTACCTTTGGCATTTGTGCCTCATGCCTCTACTTAAAGCTTAATTAACTTATGTTAAAAAAGTTCTCAATATCATTCAACCCTTTTAAAAGACAAATAATGCAAATTTAGTATTAAGTATGTGCCAAAAGAATGCATAGCTCATGCATTTTTCATGCCTTTTCCAACCGGTTTTTCTTGCTCGCATTTTTGCTTTAAGCGTTTCCGTTATTTCATTTCCGCAACAAATTTGATGCGGCTTACATTTATCATACGCCGCGTGTGCTGTCACTTCATGTTCGCACACACACACACGCACACATACATAAATACAATCACATAAATCTCTCTTCTGGAAATTGCCATTCAAATGGCAAATGCAATAATAATTCGCAATCCAAACAACTTTCAGCCAACTGCCAGTTCCCAACATCAACCGAAGAGAAAGGAGTTGCCGGGGGAAGGTGTTGCTGGAGTGAGAAGGCTACGAGAGTGACGAGCGGGGGGGGGGGGGGGGGGGGCGTCAAGTTCATCCATTTGATTTGTTTGTTGTTTCAGTGTTGTTTGCATTGTTGAAGCGTTTATCATGCTCAGGTTCATGATTGATTATAATACGGCTATTGATTTCGATTTCTCTGAGGCGCCACATTCCGCCCCCTACGCCCCTTTGCTCCTACCCTGGCTAACTAACCATTGTGCTTCATGCCTTAGCCCAAGTAATCGAGGTTGCCTGCAATTTGAGCACCGTCTGGCGGCCCAATGGATTGTAAAGGGCGTCAAAACAATGCATGTTCCAAGGGGAAACGCCCCGCACGGAAACCCGCCCTCAACCAAAAAACGTGAGGCAAACACTTTTTTATAGCTTCCGCGCAGTCGAAGCCACAGGGGTGTGTGTGTTTGTGTGTGTGTATGTGTTATCAGCTGTTTGCCGCTCGTATTATGACTGTAGCGGAAATGTACGGGCAACAAATACAGCAAACGCCAAAAAAAAAACAGGAAGAAACCAGCCAACGGAAGCGCCGCCAAGCAACACTAGCACACTAACCGATAAAAATAGAAAATACAAAAAAAAAACATACACAAAACTAACTAACAACCAAAAAAAAAAAAGAAAATAAAAAAATAAGCGAAAGAAACTACGCGACGTATACGTAATAAAACAGACCCAAAAAAACAATGGCGACGACGTTGGCGTCAAATAGAAAGAAAAAAAGGGAACGGCCGCCTCTTCCCAAAAAAAAAATAAAGCCTTTGAGGCGCAGCTAGACAAACAGAAAAAAATAAAAATAAAACATAGCAAATAGGCAGCTACCGTTACATGCCAGCTAAAATAATAGTAAGGGTATTCCTTAATCATCATCATAAAATATAAAATATATTTATAGCTCCACAGTTCAAATGAATCTGTAACGAATCAACAATTTAGCTGTGTTTCTAGAAATTATTTAAAAACATTTAAGCAGTAAAATCATTTAAATTAATACAAATTTCATTTATGAAAGATAGTATTCATAGCTCAATAGCTTTCTTAAGAATAAGAATGTACAATTATATCTATTGACTTAAATATGGAAAATATAGATTAGTTCAAGGAAATAGAATAGTCGAAACCAAAATTTGCCATTAAAAGAATTAAAAAAATAATAATAAAAATAACAACCAAACGGTATTCACATGGTAATGAAACAATTTTGAATTTAAGCCTTTTATTTTGTATTTTAAATTAAAAATAAATAATAAAAAAATAAGTATTGTATTCGGATGTTAATAAAAATGTTATAAATTACAAAATGACGCCTCTTGTTATTTTTTAAATTTAAAACATTTTAATTTCCATATGAATAGCATTTAGTTTTTTGTGTGTTTTTTTTATGTTATTATTTATGTTTTAAGATTTTTGTTTTTATGTAAGATTTTTTTAGGATTTTATTATTATGTTTTTTTTTTTATAATTAATTGTATTATAAAATTGTTGTTAAAAAACAATGATAAATATGCAAATATAAAGTTTAAAAAAAAAAGAGAACAGCAATAATGCAAACGCATATTCATGTTACAGGCATACCCCTAATGTTTACTCGTGTACGCGGCTTTGCTTGGGGCCACGAGGCGCTCCCTTTTTGCTGTCCAAAGCAGCTGCCATGGCAAACAACGGAACAGCGACTCTATCAAGCACACACACACACATAACCCCCCACACACACACACACAAATACACATTCATGTTAACATTTGTATGTGGCTGTCGCTCGGTTAGCCCCTGTCTCGTATTGCCCGCCCATCAGCGAAATGGTCGGAACAAAGCGCTCGCTTATTAGTATGCAAAACTGATAATCAATACTCGGTACTCGATACCTCACTGTTCGGCACGAGTACTCAATACTCAGCTTTAAAGTGCGGCTATTATGGCACATTTATGCTGGTCTTTGCGCATTTGCATACGTGTTTTGGGACACTGTACAACACCCCCTAAAGTAACGACCCCCCCATCCCGCACCTTCCACTGACAGTGAGTGTGTTTAGAAATTGTGTTTCGTTTTCTTTTTCACATTTGTCGGAAATTTGATGAAAAAATGGGAGTGTTTTTGTGTGTGTGTGTGTGTGCGTTGTTGTTGTTGTTGTATTAGTTTTGTCTACAACACCTCGACGTGTCGTGGGCAAACATGTCCTGCAGGCGACATGACATCCCTTTAAATATCCTGTCAGCCCTAAGCTATAAAGAAATGTAAAGCTGTTGCTGAAACGAACGACAAAAAATCTACGAAATGTGCAATTTAATTGAGTTCAGAATGGACAAAAATCCAAAAGGAATCCAAAAATGTTAACTATATGAAATTTCATAAGGAACTGATATGGTATAATTAAAGGCACGAATCTACAAATACTTATTAAATGTCTCGTTTGACATGGAATGGATTTGTCAAGGTATTTATGCAAGTGTCAACTGCGTGAGGCTATTTTAAGAAATTTGTGGTGACGTCTTATAAAAGTATTGCCAAAAATTGTCGACTAAAAACCGAACTGAAATAAAGCAAAAATATCTAGTAGCTTGACGTTTTTGTATAACCAGAACAATGCTTCAATTTGTAGATTATTTTATTAGAAATTAATATTAAAAAAATATACAAAATTATATATTACAGAATTCAAAAAGTAATCCAGAGTAGACTTTCAGATATTCAAGAAAACCTTTTTATAAAATAATAAAATATTTTAACAAAGCAAGCAAAATTGTATTTTGCGTAAGCCAAAAAAAATTAAGATGAAAATATATTTAATTAATATATACTATAACTTAGAAAATCGTTTATTAAACAGGAAAGAAAGGAATTATATTGCAGTTTTTTTCTGTATTTCTATATAATATAAAAAAAATATATATAATATACTTCAGCAGATCGTATTTTAAACTAGAAAGTTCAGAAATTTAGAGCTTGGCTAAATCCAATCTGAGAGCAGCAAATAAATTGGACTATTTAAATAATATGTGCTTACTTCTAATTAATTTAGTTATTTATTAAACAGCTTGTTTTTATTTCAAATTAATTGATTCATTTTAATAGTTAATAGTAAGCTTAATAAATAAATTAAATTGACAGAAAGCACAAATATTATTTATATATAAATAAATATAATATAATTTATTTAGATATAAATAAATATATATATTCCTTGAATTAAGTTCGTGGAGCTTTTTTGTTTAACAAACAAATTGCTAAGGAATATATTTAATATATTTTGAATCTTATTTGTATTTAACACAATTTTGCTTTCTTTTTCTTATTTTACTGTATTTCATAAAAATATTTGTCTAAAAATCTACTTTGATTACTTTTTGAGTGCTTTAATATTTGGGTAATCAATTATTACAAAACTAGAAACAAATAAATAATTAATTAAATAAATGAAAGGGATTTTGAAAGCAAACAAAAGCATTTAAAAATTCAGTGAGTGCATGATTTACGATTTGTTGTGCGTAAAATGTCCAAAAATAGGCAAGTAGACATTCATAAACATGCCAAATAAAGTACGTTTAAGCAGATGCATGCATTGCAAAAATATATTTATTTTTACACAATAAACTAAAACTTAAATCTTATACTTAATTCGGGCATCAAAAGCATTTGGTCGCCATGTGAAATGAAAATAAACTGCGGGCACATAAGCTGCAAGCTTTACCAGATGACTGATAGACCACACACACACACGCACACACACACAGACGCACACCCATCAATACAAAAGGATCATGATTTTATCGATTTGATTCGTAAGCCTTTCAGCTGAACAATCTGCCCAAGCTGCATGCAATATACGAAAACATGCACATATACATATATAGCTAATGCTGGCTTATGGCACCTTGAGTACACACACCCACACATACACATACAACATACACATGGGCAAGTGTGCGTGTGTGTGTGTGTCTGACTGATTCTGAGTTACAGAAACCGTAGCATACTTATGTGCGCTCTCATTGTACAATAAGACGCTTAATAATAGTAACGCGCTACGTGCAAATGGCCACAGCATGTAATAGACCTAGGCACAGCCCAGTTAACAAACACACACACAGACACACACACTCCCACACACACACAGGCACAACAAATATCATATATGGCACCAAGTGGCCAGGGCCAAGACATGAAACCAGAGTCGCAGCTCGAGTCGAAGTTGGGCCTGAAAATGGGTTCATGTATTATTGTTTATACTGAGTGTGTGTGTGTGTAAGAGTGTGTGAGTGTATGTTCTAGTATGCGTGCAGTGTTTTTTGTAGTTGTTGATGTTTTTTTATAATTACTCTCAATGGAGGTTACGCCGCGTAAGCGCTCGTTTGTGTGTTTGTGTTGTTGTTGTTGTTGTCGTGGGTTTTGGTATTGTTGTTAAGCACACATAACGGTAATTTAATTAACATGCATAAACACAAAACACACACACACAAACACATGCAAGCCGAGAATGTGGAACGCTTTTGGGGCATTGTTATACTTACAAAGCAAATTGAAGAGTTGCCACTTGTAATCGATATTTCAATTAAAGGTTATTTTTATATTTTTAATTAGGCCTGTTTCTAAGCAATATGTTATAAACAATGAAAGCTGCTTTTATACACAATACCTCCATATATTTTTTATTTATTTTTTATTTTATTTAAGCCTTGTTCTAGGCAATATATTATAAACAATGAAAGCGGCTTTAATACACAATACCTATATTTTTGTATTTATTTAAGCTAAGTCGTTTTCCATACATTATATTATAAACAATGAAAGCTGCGTAAATATGCAATATCTATGTTCTTTTTTCTTTATTTATAATTTTCGAACATCTATAAAGAAGTTTTGTTTCTTGCTTAGTTTTTGTTTTATATTAATGTTTGTTTTTGTTTTATTTATTATATATTTTTCCTTTTTTGTTGTTAAATTCCTTATATTTTTTTGCTATGAGTATTCATTTATTTTGATTTATTATAACTCATTTATTTTATTGCACTTAATCAGTTGTGTTCAAACTTTTGCAGCAATTATTTTGTATTATTTTTTTTTTTTTAATTTATGAGCTATAAATTGGTATTTTGTAAATTTTTACGCTTTTTTATTATATTGTTGTTGTTAATTTTCTTAAAATTTGTTATATTTTTTTTTTATCAACACGCACAATTTTGTTACAAGCTTTTTATATTTTCTAATATATATTTTTTAAATATTATATATTTTTTTTATTATAAATTTCTTGATATATTTTATTGAAATTATTTATTTTGTTTATATATTGTACCTAAATATCAAAGCGGCATGTTTTTGTGTTATTTATTTTTTTTTTAATATTTTTTTCAATTAAATACATTTACATATTTTTTAACAATACGCACACACAACTGATGCAATAAATGTTGATGTATTTTTTTTGAATAAAACACGCGTTAATTGTCTAAAAGCGCGCCGCATGCCGCCGCCAGTTGCACGTTGCGCGCAGCAGAGATGCGAAAGTATGGGACACACAACCGTTATGTGGCGCGTTCAGCGAGCGAATAACAAAACAAAGCACGCAAATGCTGCTACCAATGTAGAAAAACAGTGTTGCCGTGCGGCAAGTGACGCATGCGCCGCGGACAATGAGCGCCAGCAGTTTTTCTGTGTGTGCCTGCTGACAAAACATCTGTGTTTTTGTTATGCTTGCATTAGTACATGTGTGTTTGACTGTGTGTGTGTGTGTGTTTGTTTGTGTGTTGTGGCTGCTAAGACATTTCCCGGAAACGAAGCAGCAACAACAATTAAATTGCGTTATTTCAATTAAATGCAAGCAGGCAGTGTGTACATACATATGTATGTGTGTGTGTGTGCGCGTGTGTGTTTATTTATTTTTTCTTGCCTTGACAATTGCCAAATAATTGGAGCGGCAATGACAACAACAGGACAACGGGCCAGGACATGAACAGGACATGTTTGCGACACGTTGCCTGCAAATGAATTAAAATGACAAACTGGCAAAATTTCTGTGCGCCGGATGTGCAGCAGGCGCAGAGGCAAATACCATGACTTAACATTGAGCCGCACACACACACACACACACACACTCGCACACTCACTCGCACACACATGCACCTAATGTCAAGGTTTTTTGGCTGCCGTTCAAAATGCGCTGGCACGTGGCACGCGCGGCACGGCAGCTGCCTGCCACCATGCTTGTTGGCGCGCCTTGCCAACTAAGCCAGGCGGCAGCTGCATATGCAGGCAACAGCCAACCAATCACGCCGCTCTCTGCCACATGCGGCGCATGAATGGACACAAAAAAAAAAAAAAACGGCACACGGTACAAAAAATTGAAAAAGGTCGCGACGTCGCCTGCAACGCTCATCCAATGTCAAGTGCATGAGAGCATTTGGTGTCGCAGCCATGACAAAAAAAAAACAAGTAAGGGTCTGGAGTGCACGACTAGGTGATACGCTTTTTCCAACAACAGAGCTTGTCGAAGCTTTAGCAAAGATATATGCTTGAAAAACCGCAAGACTAGAAGCTTCATATAAAATTTGATGACTCTAGCTCTTAAAAACCCAAGAGATTTGATCAGGTAACATAATTTCGATATCGATATTTATCGATAGCTCGAAAACAGGCGCGTTGTCGGTTATCGATAACAAATTCGTACTGTCCAACGTTTAAGTCTCTAGCTCTTATAGGTTCTGAGATCAACGTGTACATATAAACGGACAGAGAGGCGGACGGCCGGACAGACAGACATACCATCTTTTGATGATGATCAATAATATATATGTATATACTATTATGGGGTCGGAGATATTTCCTTTTCACTGTAACATACACTTACACAAAACCCCTTATTCATTTATGTCATTTTCTATGGGTTCAGGCTATAACTAATTTATTGTCGAGTGTAACCGGCTGCCGAACACTTTGTTTGCAGTTAATTTAACAGTTTAATGATTTGCACGGAGTCTCCTTAGTTACTAAATTGGTGTCTCCAAAACTGTTATCCCAGAGAAGTGACTTTCAAATTGTAAATTGCGAAAATACCGATTTGGGCAGTTTATGGAAACGGCAATTTTTTTCGAGCCGTAAGCTTAGAGGGAGGTTCGAAAAAGTCTACCTCTAAGAATTGTTGACCCTCGAACAAAAACTATGGCAGATTGACTTTGTTGTACGCGGTTAGCACGCCTACTAGAGGGCGTGGCTCGTGCTTCTTAAAACTGACTAACGCACAAGCCCCCGAGTATATTATTCATCCAGTTTCAAGTCTAAGAATTAAACCAAACCAAGGCACCAAGCCAATATACCTCTTTAGACATGATAAACAGCGTATAAAAGGGCTCTATATATTGGTCCGGGGAGGGGAGGGAAGGGATTGCACTTAACATGCAATATTGGCGACGTAGGCCATTAAGCGGGAGAGGGGGAGCAGCGTTTGTTTGGGGCAGCGAGTGACCCCTAAATGGACAGCGCCCAGTCTTACGGAAATGAGCGTATCTATATTTTATGTGTCATCGATTGCATTCTCATATAGTAGAAATACTCCCTGCCATCCTAACACAAGCCCCAACCGCCAACTAATTTAACTGCTTTCGGGCTGAAAATCAATTTGTGCATGCAATTTGTGCTAATTTGTTGGCGTACGTCCTTTGACTGTCCTCGAGTGCATACTGTCATCAAGGATATGGGCATTAAATGCTAATTGAACATTAGATTGCCATAACATTTACCTTAAATTATTTGACAGCAATTGTCCAGTCATTAAGATAAGTATTACATTTATAGAGCTAGTTTTAAATTTTGCGCTATGCAAATTAAGCGAAAGATAACTTTAACTATCTTTGGTTTAAGTCACATTAAATTTTATTATGTTCTCTATTTGATGTCAACTTCTACTACGAAATGAAACAATATTAATAAACACAGCATTTAGCATGATTTCCAAAGCTCATTGTAAATTTAACATGCACCTGAATATAATGTCCCACCAAATAAATTGTTCCAAAAGGTAATTGTGTTAATTGCTATGGTTATTCTTTTTTGGTTGAAACTGACTGGTAAAATTTACAAAGCACTTTATTTTCATTGCACTAATTTGCAAAGGGAACATAATTAAAGTGTTTCCACCTAGCAGCCACCTCATGGCCAACTTATTGAAGAATAATTGCCATATTCACAAAGAATTCGTAAATTTTGTTAAGAGCCTGAATATACACAATTTAACTCTAGCTTGTAAAAAATAACCAACATAGCTTCAAAGTTATATTCATTATAAATTTAACATGCACTTTTACATAATGTTAAAACAAAGACATAATAAACCGTTTATGGAAGCTGAAATCGAATGGCAGATTTGCGAAGCACTTTATTTACATTGTAAATATTTGCAGTGATGCCACCTAGCAGATATCTCTTTGTTAGCCGATTGAAGAGGAGGTGCCATATTCGCAAGGAATTTGTACATTTTGTTAAAGAATTTGCACATTTTCTAAAGTTTATTGTAAATATAACATGCACTTTAACATAATGTTGAACCAAAAAGAAGCAATCACCTCATTGCCTATTGAAGAGATGCCATATTCACAGAGAATAAGGAAGCCGAAATTCTCTTGAAAATAATAATCAACTGTAAGCCACCCAAACGACCAATCCTATCATAACAGAAAAAATAATTGTGAAACTACAAATTTTTAATTGGATCTGAGTCGAAGCAATCAAAAACAGAATGCTTTTGATGTTTCAGTTTGATATTTATTCATTGTTTACTATTCCTTTAAGCTTAGAACATAAGTCTTAAATTACAAAACGAATCATGTTGTTGCGTTTAATTTCTACGAAGCAGTTGTTTGAGTGAAGTCTGATTAATCCATAAATAAAACACTTCATAAGGTTAAAACTTAGGACTAACTTAGAGTATATGGGGGGGGGGGGGGAAGGAATCAATTTAACAGCTGGCAGTTCTCAGTGTTTGCCCATCGTAAAGGTATATCTTAAGGAACGAACGTAGATGTGATTTTATATATTAGTTGGCTTAGAGTTTGGGGCCACAAACTGTGCTGCTCGGCTGCTTGCCAAATACTTAAAATAGTCTGGGGCACAAAATGCGTACATAAATATGTTATAAATACAATTTAAAACTAATTTCAAAGAATTTAAAATCAAAAACAAATTACACGAAAACAAAACACACTCCCAATGGGCCGAGGGGGGGGATTCGACATATTACCACGTTTTGGGCAAACTGAATACCCCGTAACGTTCATGAGCATCCACGCCTCGAACGGCGAAAAAGTAGCGCTGATTCTCCTGGAACTGATTTAGTGTAACCGCCATGGGCAATAGCATGGCCTTCACGTCGCCCACATGACGCCAGGAATCGGTGCTGGGATCATTGCTGGTCTCCTGGTAGGCGTAGATCTGATAGGTGACGCATTCCGCGAAACGGGTGCCCGTATCCTCCAGCGTCCATGAGATGACAATGCCCGTATCGTGCAAGCTGATGCGTATAACGGGCCGTGATGGTGGCAGCTTCCAGTCCGGATGAAAGGTTTGCGGCGGCGCCAGCGGCAACGGTGCCGGATGCGTATAACGCATACGCGCCCCACTCGGCGGCGTATTCTCCGACCGTATCTGCATGGTTACATTGGATCCAATCGAACTTCGCTGAACTGTTAATGAGATGCCAATTAATGATTGCTCCAAAAGTGTAAGCTACATATGTATATGTGGTTCACACGTGTCCCTGAATCAGGCAATGCATTTGTATCCGCATCCCAGAATGTTCCCAATGTAAATAATTCCTTTTCTTTATGAATTGGTCTGACAGTCCTCCTTATGCAGAGCTCGACAAATGTTGGTGCTCCTTTTATTAACCCAATAACACTTTTCCTCCATGTTAACTGAATTCACGACAATTTTGAGTGCCTGAAAGCTGGCTTCTATCACTAACTATACAACATATGGATGGGACAGCTGGAAGAAATGTTTTTGGACATTCGTTTTTTTGATTTCTAGTCCAAAGTCGACTTCGGTTTTGTTCGGGTCCGAGACTCGCTCACTTGCTCAGAGAGCGAGAGAATAAGAAATCCATATTATTTGTGTTAGAACGGCATCGCTGTTTTTTTTTTTCGCTCACACTACAGGAAACTGCTTTGGCTTACTCTCACTGCTCTCAATGTTCTCTCATTATGTCTAGTGATCGTTTTTAATGTATGTGTGTTTTTCTCAAATTTCGGACGCATTTCTTTCCTTTTGAAGGGAAGAGTAATATGAAATAATCAAAAGTTTTGCTACGCATGCATTTTAGCTCGTTATTGTTGGCGAGGGTACCTAAGCGTCGGCATGTGTGAATTGAAACTTTTTGGACTTGCCAAATTTGCACATGGATCGAAGCATTTATGCGTTTGTGTGCCTGTTGGTCTCCTGCCTGCCCGATGCAAATTTGACAAGATTTGAAGTTGGGATTTCTGAATTTCGAGCTCTACACACACACACACACACGCACTTTTCAACTATTCGTGTCGAAACCAAATCAATTTTGTCATCTTTGTGTTCTCTCAAAACTCACTTAACTTAATTTCCATTCAGTCTAGCACACATTGATTTATAATTATACAATTTCATATATTGTCTAAATACTTTATGGGATTGGAAACGTATCTTTCGATACACACCTTTTCAAAAAACTATAATACCGTCTCGAGGGTATACATCAAAATTTTAACACACCTTATGCAGATCACATTATGGTGAATTCAGCTTCATTTCATTATTCCACATTAATATACATATCATTATGTACAAATTTGAGCATGAGTATGTAAATACAGTATGAACTGTAAATTGAACAACAAACAAGAGAACTTTTCCTACAGTTTTTGTTATTTCTTCCACATGTTTCATAAGCGGACACTCCCCTCCAAAGGGGAAAGGAACGGGATCGATCCTTCAAATGTCAATTATGATATGCAAAAACCAAAGCAGTTTTTATAGCTCTATTATGTCAAGCAAGTGAGTTTGCCGAAGGCAGGTGTTATAAAAAAACAAAACCAAACCGAAATAGACGATTCTAGAGCGAAATTGATCGAACGGAAGTTTCGGCTGGGTCGACTAAATCAGTTTTTGGTTTGAAATAGCTCGAGCCGAAAATATTTGAATCTAGACTCGCTCGAACTTGTTTGAGTATCCGAAACATGCATCGAGCTGAACAAATTTGTATCATGACACGCTCTCGAAAGAAAGTTCGAGCTAATCGATTCTTTTTGTTCTCACATCGATAGAACACACATTAGCTCGAGCTCGAGTTTGACTTGAGCAGTTCGAACATCGCTAGTATGAATGTCTTCGGACATGTTGCATCGTTTGTTCGAACACTGCTTAGGTCGTTAGTCCAAAGTTCGAGTCTGTTGGTTTTCGGTTTGATAGAGAGAGTATTCGAGTTTGATTTAAGTATCATACCATATTGTCTTCTCTCATTTATCTCACTAATAAATATTTTGGATAGAATCGCAAAACAGCGAACAGAGATTTCATATAAGATTGATATATACTGGGATACTATTACTTTTACAGCCATAAATCTGTTTCTATAAGGGATTGCAATATTTTACCTGCTATCGGCACGTGTGAACCGAAGATAACTCCACTTTTATGTAAATTACCTGGTCCATTGACTATCTGTCGGGCAACGGCATTGGCGCGCGGTATATTCATGGGCGAGACGCGCACTACACTTCCGCCCGCCGAACGCGAATTGGGGCCCATGGGCGGCGTCTGTAGGTTACGTTTGGCGGCTGCACTTGGCGTTTGCCGCTGGCGTGCACTGGCCTCCACGGCGGCAGCCGCAGCAGCAGCAGCAGCTGCCGCCGCATCATCCTCGTCGGTCAGATCGATGACGGCCTTTTCTTTGGGTCGGGCGGGCGCCAAACTGGGCTGACCAAAGCCGGCGGCACCAGCGCCGCTGTCTGTGGCATTTGACATGGGCACCGAAACGGTGCCGCCGCCAATGGGCATGGGCCGTGGCTTGTTGTTGATACTGATGGGCTGCTTGCCGGGACTGCGACCGATGCGGACGCTGCAAGCGAGGAATTAAGTTAAAGCAGTTGCAATAAGAAATTATGCAGGAATAACTCACGGCAAGGGCTGCTGTTGTTGTTGTTGAAGCTGCTGTTGCTGCTGCTGCTGTTGTTGTTGCTGCTGCTGTTGTTGTTGCTGCTGTTGTTTGGGTGTCATGTAGGAGCCGGGGTAGTCCTTGCCAATGGGCTTGGCCGTGGTGCCGCGTGCACGCATCGCTGCCGCCACAGCCGCTGCCGTTGCCGCGTTCGTGCCGCCCGTGTGCTTGCTGGCGTACATGGGCCGTGATGTGACATGGGGCAGTGACTGGATGCGTTGCATGCCCTGGTTGGGGGAGCTCGCCTGCTGACCGCTGGGCGTATTGTTGACGGGACGCTGTGGCGTCACCTTCTGCATACAGCCGCGTCGCACGGGCGGCGTGCCGCTGGTCTGTACGAAGGGTCGGGTAGCAAGCGGCGGCGGAGGCGTCTGTTGCTGTTGCTGATGTTGTTGATGTTGTTGTTGTTGTTGTTGCTGCTGCAGCTGGTGCTGCTGGTGATGAGGCGGACTGGGACCCTGTCGCTGAGCAATACGCATTTGCGTGCGCATCGGTGAGGTGCTGGCTTTGGGCGGCGTTGGCATTCCTGCCGCTGCTGCTGCCGGCGCCGACATACTGCCCGCAGTATGGACGCTGGTCTGGCTGCGCGCCTCCTCGCTGGGTTTCTTCATCAAGGCCATGCCCACCTGTAGACCGACAGCGCGCGTTATGCGCACCGGCGCTGTAAACTGTGCATTCTTCGTTTCCAGATCCTTGAGCACGCGCTTGTGCACCGTCTCCAGATCGAGAAACTGCTTGGATACCTCGGCTATCTTGCGGCGATAGTTGGCCAGTGTGATCTCATGATTGTCGATCTGGCGTCGTATTTCCGCAAATTCGCTCTTCACCAGCATGCTCTCGACGACCTTTTGCAGCACCAGCTCCTCCAGATCGTGCCGCGTCATCTTGTCAAAGCTCTTGCGGAATTTCTTGATAAATTCCATGCGCAACGGCCTGATATCGGGCTTGAACTGCGGCTTTGGCTTCAATTCGAGCGGCAGCTCCGTTGGCTCCGCCTTCTCCTCAGGCTTGACTTTGGCTGCCTCTGCAGCAGCAGCAGCAGCAGCAGAAGCTGCTACTGCTTCCGACTCCTGGGTATTATCATGGGCATCGAGATCGATTTGTAGCGTGCCATCGTTGGAGCTATTGGAATCGGAGTCATCGGTCTTGAGCTTCTTGCTGGGCGTCTCCTCCTTCTCCACGGGACTACTATTGGCTAGCAGGCTGTGACTGCGTTTGGCAACTGCGGCGGGTAGAGCTTCCTCATCGTTGGTGGTCGTGTTGGCTGTGGTGCAGCTGGAGCTGCTGCTAGCTGCCTCCGGCTTGTCGTCGGTGCTCAGTCGTATACGCTTGACGGCCGGCAAGCCCGCATCGGGCTCATCCTCAGGCTCGTCGCCCACCATTTCCACATCGCCGTCTTCAGTCTCCGCAACGGGTTCGGCCTCAGCTTCGGCTGCGACCTCGTCTCTGCTCTTCTGCGAGGGCTGCAGCAAATTGCTCGAGTTGCTGTCCACATCCTCCCCGGAGCTGACTTTGGGCTTCTCCTGCGTTTTGAGCTTCTCAAACTGATCGCAAGCATTGTCCGAATTGTCAGCTAACAAATCTCTCTCTCCATTCGATTTGGAATCTGTTGTTGCAGTCGGAGCTGTTATTTCAGACTTTTTACTGGGCGCCTCCTCCGGTTTCTTTGCGGGCGGCTGTTCATCTTCGTCCTCGGACACAAGGACTACCTCGTCTGCCTTCTTTACGGCAGTTGGCATATCCTTGACAGCTTCCGTATTGCTTTCGTCTGCCTCAGGCTCCTTTGCCGATTTCTCAATAGGCTCGAAAAAGATCACTTCGTCATCCGATTCGGCCTCCTTTGTATCAGCTTCGATCTTCTCTGAAGCTTTGCTCGGCGCCTGCTCTTCACTTTCCTCGTCTGCCTTCTCCAAGTCTTTATCCAAGACTCCATTTGTCGCCACAACTTTGTTGTTTGGCAGAACAGGAACTTCACTTTCTATTTCTTTGTCTGCCTTCTTTGTCTTGGCCTCCTTCGAGTTGGCCTCAGACGTATCTTCAATCGTATTGTCTTTGAGCTCTTGCGTAGTTGTCATTTTTGATTCCCTATCTTCTTTATCCTCAGGTTTATCAAGCTCCATTGGCTCATTATCTCTTACAGCTGTCTCTGATTTTTCTGCACCCTCCTGCACGGGATCTTCGGAAATATCTTGAGCCAACTCCGTTGTTGCCTCAGCTACCAAACATTCATCCGATGAGTCTAGATCAATAATTGATAAATCGACTTTTGCCTTATCATTGGCAAGTTCCGCTTTATCGTTGCTTTCGTCGGAGGTTATGTCTTCTAGACCATTTTTGCACTCCTTTTGGGCAGTTGGTTCGTCAGGTTTTTTAATTTGCTGATCTGCCAATGCTTCAAACTCATCTGAGCTGGAAATATTTTCCAATGCATCCATGAAGACCTCATCGTTTGAGTTATTGAGGTTCGTCTTTTCATCATCCGCTTTAGACTTAGCTGTTTTTGCGATTTCGGCATCCTCTTTAATATTTTCGGCTTCTTTACCAACGACCATATTTTCCTCGGCTAGCACATCCTTTTCTGCTGCTGTTTCATCCTCAGTTGCATCGATATTTTGTTTATTTTCGCTTTTCTCCAAATCCTCTTCCTCTTCTTGTATTTTCTCTTCGGCCTCGACAAGATCGGCGCCCTCAAGTTTCTCCACGCTGTTATCGTTCTCCTCTTCCTTTTGCTCTACTTCGGCGCCGATCTCCTTGGCGGCAGCTTCATCGATCACAATGTTGCTTTTCGCATTGTTATCGATATCGGCTGCGAGCGACTCACTGTCAGCTTCCACAGCTTTACTCTCCTCTACGGCTTCCTCATCGACAGACTCCTTGGGATCACAGTCTACGATCGAGCTAATTTTATCCAAGAGAGCATCCAAATCGGTGCCAGCATTTCGTTCGCAAGGCAGCGCTTTGCTGGCAATTTGATCGATGCTTTTGCCGATACTATCGATAGACGGCGTTGCCTCAATATCGGGTTCCAGGACGTCTGCTTCCAAGCCATTGTGTATTTCCTCATCGATGGCGGATTTGCAGCTTTCCACGGTTTTTTTAATATCTGTAAACGATATGTCTCATTTAAATGCGAATTTATCGATTAAAGTGTTGTACCTACCAGGGGTGGTTAGCTTATCGACTTCATGGTCGAGCTCCTCTGCAATGCTTCTTATAATTTCATCTTCAGTGGCCAACTCCTTTAGTTCCACGTTTTGTGTTACTTCCATCATATTTGCGCGTTAATATTTTGCCTTTAGTTGGAACACATTGAACTGAGATGAAATGAAAAAATGAGGTGTTTTGTCATTTCATTGGTTTCATTGACGATCCGGCAGCACTGAAAGCAACAGTGTGGCAACTCTGCGCAGAGGCTATCACACCATATGACCTAGCCCCTACCCCCCACACCCAAGATATTTTATATGTACATCAAATGTAAAATTCGTTTTACAAAACCTTAAACAATTAATTCGTCAATTCCCTCTTTAAGAATTGATGCAGACGAAAAAGCTTTTGCCGAAAGCTTACCAAAAGCTTTTACTGTAATTTCTGTCAGCGATAAAAAACGAAAAAGAGCGTTGGTTGAAAAAAAACTGAAATTTACAATGAACCAAGTCCGGATTTCACTTTCAGACCCTGCTTGAAAATCGTATTACCCAACAAAGCACAGGCCCACAAATAACCATTGACCTTGAAAAATGAAAGAGTTCGATTAAATCTAACTTGTATTTAAAGTTTGGGTAAGGCCTCGATATATGTATGTTATTTCAAAATTCTATCAATCAAATATTTATGGTATATATACATATATATATATACGTAAGCGCCAACTGATTTTCGTCTGGTGCCTTACGCTATTTCGGTTTCGGTATGTATCTATAAATCTACATGCCTAACCGGTGTGCTTGTCGCTCGGTCGGTCGGTCGGTCGGGCGGACGGTCGGTTGTTCGGTCGTATGTTGCCGAACGCAACAACAACAACAACAACAATAGCGACAACAACAACAGCAGCAACAGCGAGAGCCGCCGCAGCGCAAGATGACTGCAGCCGAAACACAAATACAAAGCGAACAAGCAAGAGAAATAAGCGTGCATAAAGCAGGAACATGTGATAAATATTTGGAGCCAGCATAGAAGGAAAATCAGATGTGTATGTTGTATGGAGCGTACGGACTAGAGCGATATTCATATATATATATATTTTAGCTGCTACCGTAACAATATTGGGTGTTAACAAATTTGAGGTTAAATTGAAGCTATTTTATATAACTATTAATATTAGGACAAAATCCAACTTACGATAAGCTCAAGCAGTATGGATGCGCCTCGTTTCGATGAGTGTCAAGCAATTTGCAACAATTTACACTAGACTCTTAAGAAATCAAATTATTTGTAACTAGATTTCTGTGCGAGTTCAAGGCAACACTAAACACAGTGGCCGAAGTGAACGCGAACGCGAACGCAAAAACCAGCTGACGGCGAGACGACGACATTAAAAAAAGAGCACAATAGCGCTGCGGAGAGAGAGAGAGTGAGACAGAGAGAGAGAGAGGGAGACAAGGTGGGAGAGCGCGCGAGAGGGCATGGCAGGGGGCAGCGACCTAACTGCTTGGTAAGGGCGTGTCAGATAGGATTTGATAACGTTCTATATTTATTTTCCAACATTTTTAATCGATTTCACTTTCACATCTTAGATGTGCGTGAAATTCTACGGTGCGTGCGACCCCTAGCCAAATGCGCTGTGACGTCAGCATGTCTGGCAAATAAATGTAAACGATTTTGCATACCATCATGCTAGATATTGGGTACTTCTGAAATAGGTCAACTTTTCAGGCAATTTGTCAGCGTAGTTACATACATATATGCGAATCGGATTTCCAGCAACAATTTTGAAACGAGTTGGCAGCACTGCCACTTGAAGCGATACCTCGGGGCGGGGGGTTCGGTTGCAGGGGGTTGAACCACATTACAATTGCTGCTGCAGGGGATCTTCGTCTATGCTATGGTTTTCCACAGAGTTCCGATAACAATAACAACAACATAATAAAAGAAAAACGCAAAACAAAGTAAAAGTAAAGTTGCCATAAATTGCCATTTTATAAACGAGGCAACGCTGCTTGTTGTGCGAGCGGGAGGTCCGATGCGAGTGAGCTGAGTGCGAGAGCGAGACAACTCTATGTGAAACATTTTATCTGCCAATGGATGGGGGGAGCGGGTGGGGGCGTCGGGGGATAAATTAAATTAAATTATTTTCTATAGAAAATAACGACAAAATATGAAAAATGTTATTTGAAAATGAAAACATGTGAAACGGCAAACAAAAACAAAATCAAGAGCACACGTTTAGCGAAAGAGATTAAGCAGCGGGGGGGAAGGGGGGAGAGGGAGTTAAACAGCAATAATGTGGCAATTTGTGCGCTAGTCTAAGATCCGCACTTTTGGGACTTGAGAAGATGCAGTTTTCCATGCGTTTGCCTAGGACTTTTGGCAGGATACCGGTTTAGAACTAGGTTGTAGGCTTTTAAGACCAAAGAGAGGGAGAGGGAGAGTGAGAGCGTAAGAGCTTCAACAGGAAGAGCGAGAGAGAGGGAGTGAGAGCTGATGAGAGAGAGAGAGAGGGAGAGAAAGAGAGGGAGCTGTACTAGACGTTTATATGAGGTAAAAATATGTATATATGTATGTAAGTAATCTACATATATGTATGTATGTAGAAAATAAGAAAAAGAAAAAAGTTTGCCATAGCGTCAAACAACGAACAGCCGAACGACAAAAACATTTTGTTCGTGCCGTCGTACAACAACGAGGCGTACCGAAAGATACAGCAGCACAGTGAGAAGCAGCAACTAAAACGGACGCAATACAAAAATTGAGGCGTCGGCAGCCATATTTGCCGTCTAAAGTTTGTACTATGTATTGGAAAAAAACAGGTCTTGTATTTTGAAATGTCAAGATATAGAATCAGTCGGGAACATGATTTGACTCAGATACTATCATTATGTTTGGGTTGTACCTCAGTGTCGCCCTGCCTCCCTACCTACCTATACCCTACTTTAGTTTTTTTGCTCTCATCTTGTTTGTATGCGCTTTACATATAGACAAAAATTAATTAAATAAAACAAAGCTACCTGATGAATTGCCTCTGCATAGGCACCTTTATATATGTTTATGTATTTTTCATAGTAACACAACTATGATTGGACTTGTTTTGGGAGTTATGTCTATTATAGCTGTTTCGCTCTCGCATGCAGGCACACACACACACTCACGCACACATGCATACCTGAGTTCGCTTAAGTAGAACTACGCGTGTGTGTGTGTATGTGTGCTCGTGTATGTATAACAAGGTTTGTATGTGTATAATATTTTGCAGCGCATTCACATTCTTTTTAGGTTACGTATCGATTTTGATGCAAAGTGAGGTTAGTTTGAAAAACATCTAAGTTCCGGAGAATATTACGGATCCATGGGTCTTAAACAGAAATTGGATAACAATATTATAGAAATATCATTTGATCCTAGACATCGGCGCTTAAGTTATCACGTGCAGCTAACTGCAAGCGCAAGAGTAAAAGCAAACGGGGCAACAATATAATTTTATGATTGTACAATTTAATGTTTTTAGGGCTGCCAAGTGCTAGCACAGCACTATTTTGAAATAAAGGTAGTTTTTATTATCTATACACATATGTATGGGCGTTATTGTATGAATGTACATGTAATTATGGTGCACATGGTATATAATAGGGTTGTCATCTCCATAAATTGTCATATATATGCACAGCCTACGCTTAAGGTCCAAGGACAAACATACACATGTGCACTACAAATGCCGCATTCAATGTTTACATTTTAAGATAAATGAAGACAAAGTTGAGATATTTATAGTTTTACCGGCTGCGGTGCAGCCACCTGACAACCCTAAAAACGCAAACAAATGCTAAAACGTCTCTCTTTACATATTGGAAATCAAAAACTAATGTGAATACGTTGGAAAACACCTTAAGCCCATGCATATATACATGGAATGGTCATATTAAAAGCTTATAAACAATAATAATAACAATAATAGTATGCGAAGTTAAGATCTGGCAACAATCTTAAATACTTAACATTAACTTACCTGTGTGTATATGTATTTTGAAAGTTGTTGTTCTTGTTTTTAGCATATAGATTATAACGTAACGTTTATCAAATGTCCTACGTAGTTAGGATTTCAATAATTTAAACGGTTTTTTTTGCGTTTTGTTTACACCGTACAGAGAACCACCGCCCTGAACAACTGGAATACCAAACACAGACTAAATCTGAGCAGACAACAACAATTGTGAGGAGCTGCGAACCAGTTGTGATGCGGCTAGTTCCTGAACGCTATAACTAGCTCACAGGCAGGGCGAAAAATGAACTATAAACAACTTAGCACGAACAACATCTGTAGGTTGTAGGCATGGACAATACAAAGTGGAGTTTTAATAAAAAATTGATTAATGAATAAATTTTAGTTACTGGCATTTAATTGAGCTTGTAACTGGCTAATAAATATTTATTAGTCGGTTTTAAGGCATTAAGTAACAAATACATTTTATTTTTATGGGCCAATACCTATTGATATTAGTTCAAATTATTAAAGAAGCGAATAAATAACTATTTGTACATTAGTTTTGCAGTTAATTAAGGCTTACCGCTCCCGATATGGTATCAATTGCATTCCGAACTGCAGTTCATAGTTCCACAACACTGACTCTTGGTACTTAACAGCCCTGGAAAAGAGTGTGCCAAAACCAGTTCGCAGGCGAACGAACGAACGATCAAAAATGAAACAAAACAAAAACATCTGTGCGGCTTGTAGGTTAGTTTGGTTTTATAATAAATGTGATAAACAAAGTTATCAGTTAAAATGAGCAATTTGGTTAATTTTGCGCTCAGACACGGCGCCAATTTCCTGAAAAGACACACTTTGCAAAGCCTACGCTGCGCGCTGACACCGAAAGCCAGCAAAGTGCCGGCTGCTACTGCGCCCATCAGATCCCATTCGACACGAGCTGCCTTTGATGTGAGCACAAATGTGCCAAAAGATATTGTGCTGTTTAAGTATGAAAATCCGCGGTTCTATCAAATGCTCAACTTTTTCGGCGTGTGTCAGTTTGTGTTCTGGACATATCTGTCGCATTTCGCCTTTACGACGCTCAAAGATGCGCCAGTTGTCGAAAAGCCTGGCGAGGAGCTGAAATGGTTTCAGCGCATAAATCTGGGCGAGAACAAGTACAAGAATGGCATTACAACATGCTGCTTTTTGATTGGTGAGTCGACACAAATGTAAATCATGCACAGTACTAAGGATTACACTAATCTCTAGGCTATGGCATCTTGTTTGCTGTTTGGATGTTTACGCTGCGCTCTGTGCGGTTTCTCATCCTGCGCAAGGGCGGCCAGAGCGTGTCCTTTGTGACCTACGGTCCGTTCAATCGCAATCGAATCATGACTGTGCCGCTGAAGTGCATCTCGGCGCAGGAGTCTCGTGAAATGGCGCGCGTGCAGCTGCCCATTAAAGTGAAGGACAAGACGCTTTACTATGTGCTGGATATGCGCGGCGAGTTCCGCAATCCCCAATTGTTCGACTATACTGCAGGCCTAAAGCGACGCATTTGATGTGTTTTCAAAGTTTGGTTTTTTTACGGTTTACTTATTATTTGTAAATATACACATGTAAGCTAATTTAAACTTAAACTCTGGCTTAGTAGATGGGCTCCGGCTTTTGTGTGAGCAGCAGACCAAAGCGTTTCTTGATGGTAAGGCGCTGGCGTGAATACTTGTCCTCGGGCGAGAAACGCGCTGGATGTGCGGACAAGGTGGGACGGCCGTCCTCCGTGCGTTTCTGCAAGAAAGCGTAAACAGATGAGCTGCATTCTTTATTTACACAAGCTATAACTAACCTTCAAAGTGTAGACACGCTCGCCGTTTTCGTTAATTGTGTACATGAGATACATTTTGAATAAAATTTATAAAAATGTGCGTTTTTTCACAATAAATACAAACACGTGTGGCTTGCAGTGCTGCGCAACGATAAGAGCTGAAAGCTGTGCCTATCGCATCGTTTAAACGTAACTATCGATAGTGAAGTCACGCAGTTTTTAATTAACTCTATCGATTAGTAAATATACAATACCTAATTGCGTTAAGCAGCACTATTAAAATTGTTTTTATTCTAGTTGGCGCCCAATTTTGTTAAGATTTGCATTTATAATATTGTAAAAATGTCAAACAAAGCGGACAAACTGCTTAAACAGGCCATTAAGGAGCAGCAGAAACGCATGAAGCCCGGCGAATGCCAGAAATATGTGCGCTTGGTGCTGGACGCAGGCCTGTTGCGCATTGCATGGGGTCAGGAGCTAATTGGGAAGTTAAACAATACGGATTTAAAGTACGAAATACGCACTTTGCCCGCCCGCAATAGCATTATTTGGGAGCGCAATGTAGGTCAGCAGACGCTTGCGGCGGGTGGCGAACTGGACGATGCCTGGCACATGGAGCAACAAGTTTTGGTGATCTTCACCGAAACGGACTTTCAACGGGCGCTGAAGGAACAGAATCTGGCCTGCATAGGCGCCAAGTTGCACGATGCATTTCCCGCACCCAATTGCCAGTTCACGGTGGTTGTGCCACGTCTTCGCCAGAGCAAACACAGCGCTGGCAGCAGCGAGGCGGACGCGCTGATTGAGCTTCAACTGCTGCAGCATCTGCACGTGGAGCAACTGGCGCAGCCTCAATGCCAGGAGTTGCTGGCACTGCTGCAACGCTACACAAAAGCCATAGCGGAGAAGCCCTACAAGCAGCAGCGTCAGGCCATTCTGGGCAGCTTCAAAAAGTACCTGGCGAACGACAACAAACAGTGCGTTCGCGTGGAACAGGGCAACGGCTATGGACGCCTCTGGCAGCAGCACCTAAACAGATTGCCACTGGTCACGCTGGAGGTGGCGGAAGCCATCATATCACAATATCCATGCCCGAAGCGCATGTTGGAGCACTTTGAGAGCGATTCGCAAGCGGTGCAAACGCTGGCGGATGTCAAGATCAAGCGAAGCAATGGGCCACAGCCGCTGCAGTCGGAAAGGCGCATTGGCAATGTCCTGAGCAATAAATTATATACACTTTATAATGCTAGAGATCCGAACACATTGATTTAGGTATAGATTTAGGCCGTTTATTCAGCTGCTCATAATTTACAATCGATCTTTTAAGTGCTTAAATAATATATGTACAGTTTTCTATTTCGTTAGATAGTATATATTAAAAATCACAATATTTTTATACGCGTGTCTCTTAAAAATGTACATAATTGTTTAATTAGTTTAAGTTCTAGTTTTGAAATGACTATACACCTGAACAATTTGTTGATAGATATTTCGATTTGGCGCGTAGAAAATACTATTTAAAATTACGGATTTTCGATTTATAAATGAATAAAAATTCTATACGATATTAATTCAAATATAACTAGGTATATTAGGTTGACCTTTCATTAGGTAACTTTCAACTTGAATGCGCTCGAAAAACATATACCTATCATATGTAAATGAGAGCTACGTAATTTGAAACTGGATTTTGACATAAATAAAGAGATGTTTGGGTGCCAATGTGAAAGTCAGTTCGTCGCATCATTCTATAGCGTGGCCAGAATGCGAAAGAAGCCCAAACAGGCCGAGAAGATGGTCTGGCCGACGCCCCAGAAGAGAGCATAGATCGGCGACATGGGCAGGCTGGAAGCGCGATGGACAAATGCGATCACAGCGCTGCTGATGATGCCGCTGCTCGCGGGCGATACGAATCCCATCACGAGTATCAGTATGGAAAAGAAGCGTCCAAACTTGTGCCGACGCAGCGTCACAAATGCCACCAGAGCGGCGCAGGTGTGTATAAATATCGATGAGAAGAAGGCCCACAGAAAGACATGGTACCACATCTCGCGGAACGTGTTGAGCCGCGCCTGGGAGCGTAGCCCAACCACATCGACAATGGCGTCCAGCTCATCGGTATCGATGGGTTCGGAGTACATGGCCAGCAGGATGGGCAAGCAGTGAGTGTAAATGTATCTAGAATCCTGAATTCGCAGAATTTTGGCTACAATTATTGGAAGTACCCAGTGATTGTTGTAGTTGCTATTAAATACGTTTCGTTACGTTTCTAATTATTGCTTTTCCGTTGCTCCGACGTCTCGTTTTGGTCATTTGTTTTTTGTTGTTTCTGTTTTTTAGCTACGGTTCGCGTCGGTCTGATTAATGTGCAGCTGGAAAGTGTAAATAAAGCACTGTGCATTGTAGTTAATTGTGTTGGGCATTGTCAAGGAACCTGCAATTGATAAAAGAAATGGAGCACGTTTCAGTTTTGTTGACCTTTTGCATGCTACTCACACAAACACACACACCCGCACGTACGTACGTACGCACATAGACATACACTAACTCAGTTTGATCCTTGCGTGCGATCCACACCCGTTCCAGTCGCTCTTTTAAGTTTAGTATGTTGTTTTGCCCTTGTGCGCTGAACAAATATTTTGCTTTGTTTTCTTTTGGAGCACGCAAAACTGGAATCGATTAAAAAGGCCACACCAAAATAGCACTTGCAGCGGCAGTGATTCACCAACTCCTAGCTAAGGTTTTTTGATTAACTATTTAAAGCACATCGCGTTATTTAGTGAATTGTGTTGTTATGCACAATTGATATACACTTAATTAAATACTAAAGTATTTTAATTATTGTTATTTTTTCTTCGACTGCGTTCTATTTTACATAGCAACGGAGATGGAACGCTTTGGTAAATGAACTAGCTTGATAAGCTGTCAACTCAGCTGTTTTATGCACATATCGATATGCTTATATCGCACGTCTAGCTCAGCTGTTGCTTATATCGATTTGCGTACATCGTGGGTATGGCACATCACTAGTTGGAATGCTGTTGGGCAGCTGTTTTTCGCGTTGCGTGTTTGTGTGCTTTGTGCTTGTGTGCGTGTCTCCATACTAGTTCTTTGCGGCCGGAAATTTCTTAAAACTCGCTGTGAAATAAGAAATTAAAATCGCGTTTATTCTAATAAAAAGTAGCTTAAACTAAATATGAATAAGGAGCAAGACTATGCCTCGGATAGCGATGAAAGCGACGAGGATTTTTGCCTAGAAAATGAAGCTGATGCTGATTCCGGTGAGGAGGAGGAAGACGACAGCGAAAGCGAATTCGACGACGAAAACGACGCCGAATCAAGCGAAAAACCAAGCAAAGCTGCAAAAGGCAAAAAGAAAGACAAAGTAAAGCAAAAGTTAATAGACACCGATAGCGGTGCAGGAGCTAAACGTAGCACGCGTCAAACGGAAGCCAAACAAAATGGACGCGAAGTTGCGGAAAAGGACGAATTGGAATCAGACGAGGAAGCCGACAAATCGCGCTCCGATGCGCTCTGGGCCGACTTTCTGGGCGATGTCGGTGCCAGCAGCAAACCCGCCACAAAGCCCAAAGAGACACCGTCGCCCGCCAAGCCGACAGATAGCGGTAAACGAACAGCGCCGGTCGCCAAGCAAGTAACGGAAGTTCTTGACTTTGCCGGCGAACAGGTGACTGTGACCAAAACCATCACTAGTTCCAGTTCCAGTTCCAGTTCCTGTGCTAAGGAGAACCAAGAGCAGCCGGCAGCGGCAAGCCCTAAATCTCCAGCGCCCCGCGCCTTTGGCGCTGCCAAGCGTCCAGCCAATGGAGGCGGCGGAGGTGGCGGCGGCGGCGGCGGCTTGGGCTCTTTGCTCAATCAGCTGGGCAAGAAGAAGAAAATGTCAGTGTTGGAAAAGTCACAGCTAGATTGGAAGTCCTTTAAATGTGAAGAGGGCATCGATGAGGATCTGCGTACACACAACAAAGGCAAGGATGGGTGAGTTCATTTTGTCGACTTTACCATGGTAAATCCTTGAATAATTTATCAACCTCTATTACAGTTACTTGGAACGCCAGGACTTTTTGCAGCGCACCGATGTGCGGCAATTTGAGATCGAGAAAAGCTTGCGGCAAACGCGGCGTACAAACTAAAACACGCCGCATCCTCATCCTGCAAGTTTTCCACTTTCCAACACACATTCACACTTGCTGTCCACACATTCGTACACGTCTTTTATTTAGGATAGTGCGTATGCCTAACAATAAGTTATATAAATACATATATATATCTATATCCGTAATGCTGTTCCAAGCACTATCGAATCGTATAATACATTCAATTGAACTATTTTAAAATGTGGACGCTATAGACATCGAAGGGAAAACTACAAATGTATATTATATTTATGACTCGTAATGTCAGGAGAGATCAGGAGCTGTGTAGCTATAATTCCCAAATGGTTTAAACGCAGCTGGATAAGGATATAATTATATTGATATTCATTCCTCTTCAAGGACGCCCACGCGCTTCGCATCGCTGCGAGTTAAATGCAAAAACGTTGCTCCAAGTATACAACCGAAGCTTCCCAGTCCAATGGACAGCCATCTAAACCAATTATTGGCATTTAATACGCTGAACATAAAAGAAAATGGGCCAAGCATTAAAACTGTAACTTCCAAACGTCTTCAAAAACTTACGCAAATATCTTTTTGTGCAGCAGCTGCGTTATTTTTTCGTCCAGCTGCAGCGACTCCTCAATCCAAAAGAGCGGCATAGCCAAAGGACGCAGCTGCGACATCAATGGCACATCCTTCACAGGCGCCACTTTCAAGCTGAACTGCAGGCGATTATGCACGGAGAGCACTGTGCCGGAAAACTGTAGAAATCATTGGATATTACTTTGGCATTTATTAACTAAAGTTAAGCCAAGCTTGTTGTAACCTGCTCGAAGATCAATATGCTGGCATGTTTCGCAGCTGTTGGCTGCAGTCCCTCAACTTCAGCCAATAACTTTTGGTCCGCTTGGTAAAAGTGCGGCAAGGAGGCCATTAAGGGTGTACCGCTGCAGCGTACCAGATCCATGGTGCCATCAGCCGGACAATCGCCGGGAAAGTCCGTGCAGTAGCAGTGCAAATCCGGTTCCGTCTGGAAATATATTTATATATATGCTGTTACTGTAAGTTTTTAAACCGATTTTCATTTGGGGCTTTTATTGAGTTTGCTTTTATCATTATAATAACCTGTTTTAGACCTGGCTTTCTTTTATGTTTGTGAGTTTTTATGTTTCGCATATATTTCCAATCTCGGGAGCTTTTTTAGATTTTTAAAGAAGTTATCATTTCTTATGAAGGCTGATCTTGATTTTGTGCTTTTTTGAATTGTTTTTTTTTATTTCACTTAAATCAATATGACCAACAAATATTTTTCTTTTTGATTAATCGGAAGTTTTGAAGTTGTTTTCGGTCGCTTTTTGTTAAATTTCATAAGAAATTTTTTTCTTTTATTGTTTATTATTTAATTAATATTGAGTTTTGAAGTGTTTTTATTTTTTATTTCTCACTTAAACACAGTCTCTGGAGTTGTTTAGAATCTTCTCGTTACACTTTCTTGTTTAATGCAATTATTTTTGAAAGTCATTTTCGTAATGGAGGTTTTGCTATAATTAATTTACTTATTTATTTTTGTTTGATAATTTTTTTGTGGAACTTTTGGGAATTTTATAATTATTAATTGTTATATGTTCGGAGTTATTTAATTCAATTTGTTTTTGAACTTAATTTCTTCTCTGTTTGTTTTTGTTATTTGGCATATTAAGAAAGAATCTTATAATTTTCACTTGTGGGATAAGGTTTTAAGAATTTTTGTATTTGTTGTAATTGTATTATTTAATTTAATAGTTGTTCTTGCAAAGACCTACGCGTGCGGAGCCAAAGTTGAGCTCATAGCGCTGAGCGGGCAGTTTGTTGTATTTTGTCCGGCCCATCCACTTGGGGGTCAGGGAGCGGCACAGCTGCGGCGAGTAGCTCCACAGACCCTGCTCGGGTCGCATAAGAGGCGCAAAGATGGTGCCATCTGTGCCGCGCAAGCGATTGCAGCTGGTATTGTTGAGCTCCGGCCAGATCTGCAGCTGCATCGCTTCGTTGAAGGCGAGCACACGCCCCACGGACGACTTTTTCGATCTGCTGCGTGAGACCTTGAAGCGTCCGGCATTTGTGTGATTGCCCTGAAAAAAATGGAACAACTAAATTACAAAAGTAAACTCTGGGCACGCCCAGTTGACTTGCCGCGCCCATCAGGGAGAACTTGTAGTGGGTGGCATTCACTGGCAGCGCGCCCGGCACTGCGCCCGCTTCGAACTGCTGGCAAATGGCCTGTGCAGCCGCATGCTCCTGGTCGCAGTTGACATCGATGCCATCGTAGAAAAGATCCTTGAACTTGGCTGTAATAAAGGCGCTCTGCGGCTTGAAAATTATGCCAAGGCCCAAGGCCACAGCTGCCTGCGTCTCGACGGGCTGCCCCAAGGTCGCAATGGCCATGAACTATGTGGAACCTTTTGTAGAACTCGCAAAGTAAAGCATCTGCTTTTTCTGGCTCACCTGCAGCAGGGGATGCGGCATAGTTATGAGCTCCTCGCCGCTGAGACCCAAATCGGCGCGCGTTTGAAATGTGTTGCGCATATTAAAGCTAATCGCATTCTCCGATTCTATGTCCATTAGCTCATACTTGTCCTTCCACTCGCTGAAATAAATTGACATTTATATGGAATGTCCATTTGGAGTCTGTGTCTGGCTCACTCGTATACAAATGGGCCCACTTCCTGTAGCTTCGGCTTGCCGCCCGTTTCTATATCCTGCGCATTGGTCACGTTGAATACGTAGATCTTGAACGTTAGAGGAAATGGCATTTTCTCCCATAGCTGACGCGTTTCACTGCCAGGCTTTAGATTAACACTCTGTCGAAATAGTTGTGTAGTATGTATATTATATGTCCTTTATGTCCGCACTCACCCTCTTAACCAGCTCCTTGAACAACATGGGAAACGCCAGAAATCCAATGAGTGCGCCCAGGAGCAGCACCACAAAGGACACAATTATTACCTTAAGATACATTTGTCAGCTCAACGTTTCGACGACGTTTGAGCAACTTGTTCCCGAACTGGCCTCATTTAAAACGTTTCGTGTCGCATAAGTTGGGCATTTTTAATGAGACTTATAAAATTTTAATAAAGCCACACGAAAAGTCAGAAACTGGGAACAGGCACAGGTCCCTCCAAATTTATTATGCACGCTAATTTGACACTGATTTTTTATAAAAAGTAAACAAGCTGCGTCTAATGAACAGTTGACCCAGTTTATTTTGGGATATTTTTTTTAGAAGCCTTTATTAAGTAATCTATGTATTAATTGCATTCCCCAAGATTTTTAGTCTATATTTATCATAAAATATGCATTAGCTGTGACTCGATGCAACAGGTGTGAAAACTTGATTCAGGTAGCCTGGACACCAACCGGCCTAATGGCTGATGGCTTGTGTCTTGGCTGCCTTACAGTGGTGGCAAAATTAGTCGTTACAAAGGAAAATTAGCAATTTACCCCAAAAATTGACTATTTTATTTAACAAAAAGAAAAAAAACGATAAATTGTACCTGAATTAAAGCAAATCCTAACAAAAACTTGTTGCAATTTTTCAAATAGAGTTCTTGGCTTACACATTTACCAAATTCGTGGCCTTGTCATAAATTAGGCAATGAGCACGTTCCTGAACGGGCTCGTGATCGTAGAATTCTACCCAAGTCGTAGTTCGTTACATAAAAGCTCTGGCGCTCACAATATTAACAATAATATCAAATGAAATATTACATATTGCTATTCTATATACACCTCCCTATAAAGTACCAAAATCTATATACGCAATTGGCATTTATGAAAAGCGCAGAGAAAGGCGACATTTAAAGGCGATTAAGTATGAGAGAGCATGTATGTAAGTGTAGAGCAGCAACTAGTGAGGGATAAAAAAAGAGGGAGTAAAAGAAAGAGAAGGTGTGTGATAGAGCGGCAAAGAAAGGGGAAGTAGGAAAGTAAGAGAAAGATATAGACAGTAAGATGAATAAAGAGAGAATGACTTATGCAGAGAAAAAGGTGAGAATAACTAAGCTCTGCCAGCTATGACTGCAACACAATTTGCTTTATTAGTTGCCTTTAAATTTGAATTTCTTATTACTTAAGGTTATGAAAATCGCATAGAAAGGCGTTTTGTTTGGGTACAGGAAACACATTTGTCTACCTGTTGAAAGCAATAAAAATCACTCATCGATTTTACATTTAGGCCATTTGAAGACATTTATTATTAAATTTGGCATTTTGAATATGATCAACATAACATATAAAAGCCGCAGCGTAGGGCATTCGGCTAAAACTGAAAACATCTGCTGCACGTAGCATCGCGCATATTTAAATACTAATCTATATGTATATATATATATATATTTATATATGTATAGTTTCTTTAGGTATACAAATAGGACGTTCATTTATAAATCTATGTATATATATGCATAAATTATATACACTTAAATTTCACTAAGCTTTTTATGCTTGAGAAGGAGCTTAAAACTAGAAAATCTAAAATAAATTTGTACAGTTTTCATATGTTGAAGATACGCAACTGAATATGTATGTTTATATATGTATATGGAGCTTGTATATGATATAAATCAGTCAAGAGTTGGGGTACAATAGGATCTTGAGAGGAAAACCCACACACACACACACACACGCACACAAACGTAATTGTTTAGCTAATCTGCTTTAGAGATTCGTTTCGCCTTCTAGTCGAGTTCCACCTCCTTGAAGAGCGTTTGGCTCTCCGCCTCACGAGTGAGCGGCATTGCCGCCTGATCCTCGTGTATCTCATCGATCTCCAGCTCCTTGAAGGATGTCTGGCTGATGGCCTCGCGTGTGCACAGCACCGTCATGGGATCCTCTGCGGCCTGTTCGCTTGTGGGCGGCAGCGACATGCCCGCGGACAGCATGTGTGTGCCCGAAGTGCTGCAGGATTGGGGGGAAAAGGAAATAGATTAGTCAACTGAATGAGTTTTGGTCTCTTGTCGGTGCACACTTACTTCAAGGAGTAGGTGGAGCGGTAGAGCGGCGGCGGCGTGTTCATGCGGACGGCGGCATAGGCCGCCTGCGGAGGATGGGCGCTGGGATGATAGACGAATGCGTATTCATTCAGCGAGGTCAGATACGAGGGCGGCGGCGGCCGATGCTGGAATTCCGGATACAGATAGCTGCCCGGCAGCAGGCGATTCGTGCAGTGCGGACTGTTGCAGTTGCGGCAGGTCTCCATGCGCCGGAAGCAGGGACAATCGTCGACATCGTCGGGCAAGCTGAGCCGCCAAATGGCGCCCGAAATAACGAGCAGCGAGACGCCGATGCCAATCATCAGCAGCGCCGCGCTCAGATACTGCGTCGAGTGCTCTATCAGGCCCGTCGAGCCCAGCACAATGCCGCCCAGCGTGCAGGCCACGCCGCCCAGCGCAAAGATCCCGATGACAAACGGCAGCGAGGGGCGCGCAAACCATTTGCGAAAACTGTAGCCCATCGGAGCGACGCCCATTTCCGCGCTCTCCAGCGCGCCATTCGCACCGGCAACGGCCGAGATGTTCAGGTTGTTGCTGGCCAAAGTGTTGGCCACATCGCCGCTGCCACCGGCCAGCGGTACAGCCACGTCCAAGAGCGTTCTGTAACAGCAAGAGAAGACATTGCATGAGTATACACTGTGAGAAAAATTGGCCAGATATTTGATGCGAACATTTTGTGGCTGCAGCAGCAAGTTTGTCTTAAAGCGCTCTACTTGGGATTTTGCAATTTAAATTTATAATTGGAAAAACTTAGTTATAAAAAATATCTCGTGGACACAGCTGGGTCAGTTTAGGGTATTTAATTTGATTTAATTTAATTTATCTCAGCAGACTGTAAAATATAAAATGATACACAAATTTTAGTATTAAGATAGCCTTGTCTTGGCCTCCTTGGCGGACAAGGATTTGGGCTTAAATGCCAGGCCAGAGTTCCATGTTGACTTATTTATGTCCTTTGAAAATAACTTAAGGCGACGAATAACTGACTAAATTGGCAATTTATGTTTTATACCCTGTAAAAAGGGCATAATTTTTTTGTGTAAATGTATGTAACAGGCAGAAGGAAGCATAGATACGTCCGTCCGTCCGTCCGTGTATATGAACGCAAGGATCTCAGAACCTATGAGAGCTAGAGACTTGAAATTTGGAACGTAGGTTCTCCTATAATAGATAAACGATAACTTGCCCTATTATCAAGCAATCGATAAATATCGTTATCGAAATCCTGAACAAATCTCTTAGGTTTTCAGAGCTAGAGACACCAAATTTGACATGTAGCTGCTATAGAATAGTTTATACAGATAAATTATTTTTCATTTCCCCTCCTAGCGCGAGCTTTTTTTTTTTTAGTAGAAGGTTCAGGGTATCCCCTAGTCGGCAACTCCCTGTTTTGATTTTTTTTTCGATTTGACAAACTTCCTTTCGCTCAATGTTTGGTTTGGTTTTCTTGACTGCTGCTACCTGAGCTCAGTTGTTCAGGTAGCTGGGGCCTAGTTTTCTTAGGCTCACATTACATCATAGGGCCAGCGGATCCTTTTGTCTACCACATGTTACGCAGCGTCAACGCGTCCTTTGCACTTATCCCCTAACTATGTGCACTTCTCTTCCTCTCACACCCTTGTCACTGCCGCCCTTTGTCTGGCTCTCAAATCTATGATTTGGAACACACGCACACATGCACATTTGTCGTTGTCCAGTTTGTGCCTGCATAAATTTTGAACAAAATCTTTGGGCTGACACATTGCACCTGCCTGGTCCTGGTCGGGTCCCGATCCTGGCATACCGCTCGCTGTGCGTGTGCGTGGTCCATTTGATTTTTAGAACTATCTCGGCAGCTGTTTCTCATTTGATTTGCTGTTTGCCTTTGTCTTTGCCCTCATCTGTTTTCTTTGTATCTTAGTTTTTATCATTTTGTATTTTTTTTGGGTTGCAAACAAAACCGACTTGCAGCAGGTATTGAATACCCCTGCTAGGTTTAATTTATTTTCGTGTACATCCTCCATTTGCAGGCCATAAATTTAGTATCAAATGTTTAGTTTTTTATTGCTGTTTGAAATATTAAAACACGATAAAACTATGAAACCTGCAGCTTTCAAGGTGTGAAAATAAATTTTAGTTGCATCGTAAAAGCAAATATGCGCATAAATCAACCGACGGCCAGACGGCCAAAAAAGGAAGCGGTAAGCCATAAAAATCAAAAAAAAAAAAGAAAAAAAACTTAAAGGAAATCGTTTGAAAAGCCCTAAAAAATATTTGTACACATATACACGCAGAACGACGAGGAGTTGGGGACTGACAAACGCTTGAGATTTCATTTAATTACAAACGCCAAACAGCTGCGGGCGGCGACGGCGGCGAGAATTGACTGCCCGCCCCGATCAACTCCCAAAACTAATTCCGAGACCAGAGCGTCACACTCAATTGTCTGCAATTTGTCATCGAAAATCTAAAAAAAAAAAACAGCATTGAATGGAACCCACAGGAAAATGTATAAAAAAAAAAGAAAAACTAAACAGTTAATTAGGCAATGGGAAACTTTGAATACCCTGTAAAATGTTGCGGCTATGTTAGCCAGGGTATTATATCCGAACCCCATAAAGTATATATTTTATTTTGCGTAAGTTCGTATTCCTGTTGCAGACTGTACATATGTCGGAACCGGTCGGATTTAAGCACTATATCAGATAGCTGCCATAGGAACTATCGGTCGAAAATTAGGTTTTTGTATGGTTAACCTAACTTTTTATTTATCAAAATATCTTGAACAATGTTTTCTGTGATTTGCTTTATAAACAAAAGGAGTTTTCTTTTTTAAATAAACATATAAATATTTTAATCCCATTTTTAAAAACCGTATCTTAATTAAAAAGCTCTCAATCTTCGACAATATTAAAATCCAAGTTTCTATTCATCAAGCCATACTTTTCGATCGATTATTTACACGGCAGCTATATCTCACCTTTATTTAAAAGACCTTATTGATTATAAATAAGTTTGTCGAGAATATCTATAAAAACAACGTCGTTTTTGTTAGCACAAAAATTGTGTTTCGAGTGTGCCTAAGGCACATGGAACAGCATTTTCTCTATAATATATTCATGCGATTTAGCTGACTTTTGTTACTTTCCTACTTATTGCTAAAAGAAACAACTGTATGAAATTTCATCGGGCTGGCTACAGCGAATTGGCAGTTCGCATAGGCTATTCGCCCAGCTGCGGAGTTTCATCTCATTTGTTATAGTTGCTGTAATAAAATACAAACACGCTCTGTTGGGGCATAAACTATGTAATGAAACCCCTAGAAAAAAAAGAAGAAAAAAACTATAAAAAACTGGCAGCACAGTTATGCATGTAATTGGGGCGTGAAGAGGCCCATCAATTTTTCTATATAATATCAAAGCGGCGCAGCCCTTTGTGAACTTTGTTAAAGTTAATTAAAAGAAAATATATATATGTAAATATATGTGTATGCATGGGCTATAAATAAGATTTTTAGCATATTGCCACACATATTTATGACATTTTGAGCATGTTTAAAATCTGACATACATCAAATTGATGGACATACATACATCGCAATGTTCGTGTCATCAAATTTATTAACCTGTAAAGCGCATAATTCAGTCAAGAACTTCATTTACAATTTGCAACACGTACGCATTTTTGTTTTGTACAGTTCTCGCATTCCAAAAGCTTTCAGCAGCATTTGTATCTTTTTTTTTTTATAGATTCAGATACTTCAACGGTCAGCTTACAAAAGTTGTATAATCTTGGCTAACTGATTTGCCTGATCATTTGTCAGTTGGATCTATTACTGTGAGCGCAGCTAATGATACGACACGCATCCAAAAGATACAAAGATACATTTGGTAGGAAAAGATACTTAGATGCAATATTTGTTTGCCCCGGGCACACGCTGCAGTCTGCAGCACTTGTGAATTATGTGTTTGAGTTTTCAGTCCCTTTGACAGTGCCACCATTTTTAATGACACCCTTCAGACACACAGACACACACACACACACACACGCACACACACTCGGCTAATTTATGAGCTTTTGTGTGTGTGCGGCAGCGAGAATAACATTTATTGTTATTCGAAAATGTTTGCTGCACTCTCGCCGGCTCGTAAACATTTCTCGCCTCGGTTTCAGTTTCGGTTTTCGGGCTCTTAAGCTCAATCAGCGCGCATTGAAATTGAAATGGGGCAGCAGCGACCGACCGAAGATACTTCCACAGATACAGATACCTCAACGTGCAACATGCGGCAGCCGATGCGACATCACGCACATAAACTAGCTATAAATGTGCTGGGTTATGCGGTGTATTGGTTGGGAATACATTTTGGCTACAACTAACTATCGAATTGAATTAACGATCAATTCGTTATCGCAGCTATCGATAACTCAATTTGATTATTATCTAATAGATCAAATTGCATATTTAATAGCTGAATGTCTTTACTACAGATATATACAATTGAAATAACTAAAATATAAATATAAAAAAGTATTTAAAACAAAAAAATGGGTTAAATTAAGAAAAGATAAAAATAAAAAAGAAAAAAATAAATTTAAATAAAAATTAGAAAATAAAAAAAGATGAAAATTAAAATCAGAAAAAAAGATAAGAACAAAAATAAAACAGATAAAATTAAAATATAAATATGAAAGAAAAATACAAAAACATAAATGAAAGAAAAATAAAAAGATAAGAGTAAAAAGGATACAAATAAAAAAGGTAAAAATTTAATAAAATAAAAAAATAATAAAATAAAAACATAAAACTAAAAAAATATTTAAGTAAAAACTAAAAATAAATGAGATATAATACAAGATAAAAAAATACAAAAAAAAATATTATGTTATATTATTTTACATTTCTTTCATTATGCATGCATACGAGTTGTGAAAGGCTATAAATATATAAATATGGACTTTTCCGAAAGGCTCAGCTAACAGGCATTGTTGTAAATGTTGGCAGTGGAAAGCTTATCATTTTGAATGATAGTCAGCTAATCGCATTTTTCCTACAAGTGAAAGAAATGATGCTTATCAAAAGCTAAAAACAAAATGTTAGCTGGAAGTATTTTTATATAAATATACACATTTATCATTCAAAATGTTAGGGCTGTAGAATGCGATTAACATACGAATGACTGAAATGATGTTCAATTACCTAAAATGTTTGCTGACAGAATGTATTAATATATTTTTAAACATATTTTTGTTTGCCAATAGCATGCTTAACATTTAAAATGTTAACCAGTGGAATGCAGGGCATCAGTAAAAACATATTTCATCATTCAGAATGCTGGCCAGTGGAATGCTTGTGAAATGTATGAAATAAAGTAATTATAAAGCAATTGTCATAGTTCTTTGATGTTGATGAACCGCAATTTAAGCAAGAGCTAGCTAAACGTTGAGTTCTGCCCCCATTTAAGCCTGATGTTGTAGGGTATTATTTTGAGTAGATGTTGTTGGGATTGCGTACAACAATCTCGGCAGCGACTTCCGTTGCAAATTACCTGCCCCTTTGTCTGCGATCTAGAGACGCGAGACTCGACTCGACTCGACTCAACTCGACTCGACTCAAGACACGGACTTTCTTTGCCGCGTCATTAGCCGCAATGAACGAAACGCATTAAGCCACTTGCTGACCCAATTTCAGTTCGGGCCTATGTGAGCAACAGTTGTCTGTCATTAGGCATAATTACTTCCCTAATAGCATTTTCTATTTTGGCCAGTTTTGTGCGTACAGTTAAACATTTACATTGCGCATGCGTAGCCCGGACTTTGGCCAAGTAGCCGAGACAGCTCAACAGCTGCTCCGAAGGCGGGGAAGGGCATAATTAAGAATGCCATTAGTGTAAAAGCCGCCAAGAAAAGACAATAGCTGCCGTAATTGGGTGCCAAAATAAAACAAAGGGAGAGTGAAAAACCCACAACAGAATAAAGTGTACTAGGAAATGCGTGGAGTAAAAAAAGAGCGCAACCCCGCGGTACACGTAATATGTAAATGTACTTGAAGCACACTTAAAAAATGAAAAAGTGCCGAAATTCTTGTTTGAAATTGGCCGCCGCCAGCGCATGTGAGAAGGGCGTCAACTCAATTTCACATGGCGGCTAAAAAGTATGATTAAAAGTCAATTAGAATTATTAGGCATAAATTTAGAGCTTAGATCTAGCTTCTGGCAGCTGCAAGAAACCTAAAGTTAAGCGGCTTAGGCCATAAATCGCCCCGCACTCGGCTATTGTTTACGGCTTAACTGGGCCTACGGCTCTGTCCGTTGTGCATAGCACGGGCTCAACTTGTGTGGAGGCTACTGTTTTCTGTTTTCTGAGTAGGGGGGAGGGGTGGGGGCCCCCCTCAGTATTACTCACGTGTCCAAGACGAAGAAAAATGATGATGAGCCTGATGCCGCCTAAGCTGCCCAGCCTATCATTAAACAGGGTCTTCTTATACACATATATATACATATATACTTTTTAAGAGGCAGCGCTTCTTTGTGTTCGCTTCTCCCTTCTGCCCACATTAGGCTGCACTTAAGCTCAGCTTTGGACGTAACTGTACTACAACTAATGGATTTTCAGCTATATATAAACATAAAACATATCATTAGATATTTTTTTTATTTTTTTAAAAAAAAAGCACAAACTGTTGAGCTGTGAATGTGTTGCTGTCGGCGTGCTGTGTCTGGCTTAAGGGTGTGCAAAGGTCTCGTCAGTGTGTAGAAAATTTGTTTAGCAACCCTCAAGGCTAAACACTTGAGAAATATTATTTGTAATAGCCTCGAAGCCGAGGTCTGAAGGTGACTGGCCTATGATCCTTTCAATACGCTTACGTGGGGTATTAACATAATTGCATTGAATGTGCAATAAATATCTTCGATGTTATTTAGTATATCTATATTTTTGATTAGTATATCTCATGATGAAAATGTAGTGACTATATTTATTATTATTAATCAGTAAAAATATATATATATATATATATTTTCTTGATCGGTATCAATCCTAGAGAAGTTTTATGATATATGTAAACATTTTTGTGATAAAACTCAGCTATTTAGAGCTAAAAAGTTTCTAACAAATATATATACGATTCGAATATAAATATTCGATCGACCAATCCTACAGAAGGTATATGATATATGTAAAAATATTTCCAAAATATATCTAAGCTTCGTCCAAAGAAACTTCCTCTTTATACGATTTGAATACACATATCGGAGATCGAATAATCCCATAAAAGTTGCATGATTTATGTAAAAATACTTCTAAACTACGTTTTGAAAGGGTATCTAAGCCTCGTCAGTCCAAGGAAACTTCTTCTTTCGATCGACTTACCCTACAGAAGTTAAATGATCAATGTAAAAATATTTAAATAGTATGTCATTAAAGGGTATTTAAGCTTTACCAGCCTTAAGAAACCTCTTCTTTATACGATTCGATTATACATATCCCAGATAGACTATTCCCATAAAAGTTACATGATTTATGTGAAAACACTTCCAAACTATGTCTTGAAAGGGTATCTAAGCCTCGTCAGTCCAAAGAAACTTGTGCTTCCGCATATTTTTTTCAAATTTGAAAGTCAACTTTTTGCTGGCCCTCATGTCTGCATCTGTCTGATAAAATATGCCAAGCCAAATTCAATTTGGCTCAAAAGTGTGCACGGCTTTCGGGCTGGGTCCGGCGTAGATTGGATTTGGGGTTGCTGACAAAACGCTCGAAGGTAATACAGCATTTATTATCAATAAACGCCAAAGGCCATTCAAAAAGGGGCGAGTTTTGAAAATCATCTTCAAGTTTCTAAAAATATATAAACCGACCGAAGAGTAATGAGTATTTCATGGCCTGTTGAGTACTGCGTGTGTGTGTGTGCGTGGCACAGATTAAAGACGCAGTTATATGATACTCGCTCGCTGTGTGAATGAGGCAAGTTTTCTCATTCAGGACATGCGAGGACACAAGATTATAAGAGGACTCGCCTGCGGTTGAGCCAGCTAGTTAAGTGCCCCTAACTGGAGGACAGAGACGAGCGAAAGCAACCACAAAAAAACTGAAACCCAAACTGACTATTGATGAGACTTCCTTTCGCGCTCTCTCTTTCCCCCTCTCCCTCTCTCATTCTATCTCGCTTTTTTTGTGGTGTCAAATGACAGCGTGAAGAATGCAGCACTGAAAGGTGAGTTCAAGGAACCGAACTCTCGACTGATGGAATATTCGTGGCACGACACTAAAATTCGATTCGAACTCTAGGCCCAATTCTCTGCACTCGAGCGTTACAGAGTGTCGATTTTGTGTGCACAACACACACACCAACCACACACACAGTACACACACACATCACATTGTCAAATAGATTGTCAAATTATATTGAACTCTCTTTTGATTTGTTTAGGCATTTTTCAAGTCTTCTCTTTTTTTTCAGGCCTTCTATTTCTATGAATTGTGTTTGATTTGAACTTGTTTCAATGTTTGTTTCATTTTGGAAATTGATATTTTCTGATATGACAGCGGCAGCAACCAGCAACAACAAACAATTGTTTCAATTAACTCTCGAGTGCCATTTAGTGTACTATTTTTTATTTATTTTCTATACCCTGTACCCTTTAAAATTATTTCAAAAAGTTGCATACCAGTTGAGCTGTAACAGAGAAATGTATTTGTATTCCTATATATTTGTTAGATACATGAATCTATCTGCATAAGAGATATATAAAATTCTACCAATTGGTGTAGTTATATTTTATAATTTCATCAACTTATGCTGAAAGTTATTAAAAAAAATGTAATTTTCTCTCCATTCATTGAACTCTTTGAACATTATTTTTTATATATATTTAAACATTTATCAGTTAGCTTTAACTTTAATATTTTTATTTATTTCTTTATATATATTTACTCACGAGACTCAACTATTTATGTTTATATATTTATCAGTTACATATTAACAGAAATATTTTTATATATATATTTTTTTTATATATTTTTATATATGTATATATTATTTTATATATATTATTTTGTATATATTTTTATATATATTTTTTTATATATATATTTATATATATATTTTTTTATTTATATTTTTTCATAAGAGACTTTAAGCTACATCTTTGAAACTTTTTCTAAGGTATCTGCTAGTCGTTCACTCCCATTTATGACAAATGGTATAAATATATGATTAAAATATACGTTTTTATATATTCCTTTACATATATTTATTCAAAAGAGACTTCCAACCACATCAAATCTCTTTCTAAGGTATCTGCCAGTCGTTCAGTCTGATTTGTTATTATTTTGAACGCTATCAAATGCACTTCTGACAGCAAATATTTGAATTGTGCCCTGTGTACGCGTCATAATTTTTCTGTTTTTATGATCTTTGGGGTCTCTTCGGAATATGCCATAATAATATTTCCATAGCTGGCCTTATCAGTCGCCTTGGCATCTCGTTAGTGCTTCTAATTTGCTGTCTATCAGTTTTTTTTCGTTCTTTCTCTAGTGTCTCGTGTCAGTTTTATTTCTCTTCTATTATATACATATATTTCCAAAGTGTTTTAATTGGATTCGATACGTTTTCCTTGACCCATCAAAGGGGCCTAATGCAGGTGTCCATCACAATTTGTTGTTGTTTCGGCCGCAGCTAATTGTGAAACTTACAAAGTTTAACAAAGTTGTGCTTGATGTGCTTCTGTTTCTTTTGTTGCTCTACTTCATTAATCACGTCATTTATTTTAATTAATTTTTTTTTATATATATAGAGATCTTTTTTTGGTATTATTTTTAGCGAAAACTTGCCTAAAAATACATGTGGGGAGATATAACTATGATAATTAATCAAAGGCACTTTTTGGACATGTCCCATGTTCTGTTGGGCTGACAAAATTTATGCGCCACTATTAATTTTAATGCTTCTAGCACCAAATTCCACGAATTGATGAGTTCAGTGTGGTTATAGTAGGCTATTGAGATACCCAGCATATGCTCAAATAATTAGGAAAATTGTGGAGAAAAAATAGGGCTAATTTTTGTTTATTTAAATGAAATTTTATGAACTTAAATTTCTTTAACGTAGTATATATGTATGTGTACTTGACAGTGCTTATTAGTGTCATCGATAAATTCTATCGATAGTTACACTTCGAGTAAGTTTTGTTCAGGTAGTCGATAAAATGATTAGTCGATTGTGATCAAGGCATAAAATAATCGACACTATGCAAAATTGTTTAACAATAGATATTCGGGTAGATAATTATCGATGATCGAAAAACGATAGTGACTGAACGTTACTGACCGATATCTTGAATAGTCGATTATCGATTAAGACCCAAATTTAACACAATAACTGATTGCAGTTAAAAGTATAAAATACTATCGACGGCATCATTTCGAGTTTTTAAAAAGCGATAATTAGTAATGCATAACTATCGATAACTTTTTTTTTTTTAGCAGATTATCGATACACAATGGGGACTAAAACGGTAAATTAATAGTCATTTATCGATTGAGACCTAAGTAGAAAATTAAAATACTTGATTGTCGATTACATTTAATTTACTTTCGGAACTTTAATTAGTTATCAGGTATTTCAGCTTGGTAGTAACTATTTTCACACATTCCCAAGCTCACCCAGCGCGCATAAGCAATATACCCCATTGCCGACCTTGCTACAGGGTATAAGCACATACAGCTTTTGTGATAATCGCCGAGGCCTTACATGTGACATGTTAAACAACAGCAGTTGTGCCCCCTCGACAAGAGGCAAGTACAAGCGTCTCGTCGTATCTTTAGCTTTATGGAATTCCTCTCGTGCGCGCATATCAATGTCAGTTAATCTGCCCAATAAGGCATAAAGCGGAGAGTCTAGAGTGTGCGAGTGTGTGGCTGCCCTTGTAATAGGTCTCAGCAAATCTCTGCTCCAGTTTTCTTGAATACGGGGCAGAGCATTTGGATGTGGCTGCTTCTCTTGTGCGTGACATGATTTTTGTTGAATGATAAAGTTTTATTTCTGGAGCAAAAGGAGGAGGAGGAGGAGGATGAGGAGCAGCAGGGCCCCGCGGCAGCATGCCAATTATAATTTTAAATGCGTCTGTCAAACTTTCGGTTTCACTGAGACGCATCGGACTGAAGCTGGCCGTCAGTCGAGTAGCTACTGTGCCTGTTGACCAGCGCCAGACAGTAGCCATTTTTAATGGCCACTTCCTCAACGATTTGTGTGTCTGCCCTTTGGCTACTGCCTGTCATTTTAGCGTCGGTTTTTATGTCAGTTTTTATGTCGCGTTTATTTTATTTTTTAATACATTTTTTTTTTGTAAAAAGTTACCTGCGCAGATGCGGATGAGCCATGCCCATGGGCCGCTGCTGATAGTACTGATGATATTGCAAATAGTTGGCGGCGCTCTCCGGATTCGCGTTAAGGAACGGCGATGTGGCCGCTGCATTGGCCATGGCATTGGCAGCCGCTGCAGCGGCGGCATGATGATGATGATTGAGATGATGATCCAGAAAGATGGCCGTATATTGCGGCGGATAGCTGCCAACAGGTGGCGCACCATTTGCTGCAACTGTGGCGCCGGCGCCAGTTGCTGCAACTGCCACATTGTTGCTGCATTTGCTCTTGTTGCTCTTGGTGTGGGATTTGCGGCGCGTGCGCTTGCTCTGCCGCGACTCGGAGCGGGAGCAGGCGCTCGTATTGAGCGTCGCGGACGGCGGTGCGCTTGAGGCCACGCCGGTGGCGGTGGACGTAAACTGCAGCTCACTGTAAATGCTCGACTCGAGCATGTTGCTCTCGGATGTGGTGCGATTCAATATGAACTGCTCAAATTCGGTGTCCTCCTCGGCGCCCTGCTGCTGATGCTGCTGCTGCTGCTGCTGCTGCTCCAGCAGCGCCGTGCATTCGGCAGCCATTTCCTCATTGGCATTCGGATGGGCTGCATCAATGTCAGGGCGGCTGCGATGGAGGCTGTTGCTGCTGTGGCTGCCGCTAATCACGATTTCCGGTATGACAAATGTGTTGGACATGGGAGGCGGCTGTAGTTTCCTCTGCTCGCTCATGGCGCCCAGCATGGTGCCGTTTTCAAACACAATTGTAGGCGTGGCAGCCATCACTCAAAAAACACCAAATCACTTCTTTCGATCTAAATCACTATTATTTCCCTAAATGTCCCTAACTGTGTTTTTTTTTGGCCCACAGCTTAATTCATTTTCTTTTTTATTTTTCACAAATAACTTGTTATAGAGATTTTTTCTACTTAGTTAGCTCGACTTTCGCTTGACGCGCCAAATTTTACGCACACGAGTTTCACAGCAGTCAGCTTATGTCTTGCAGTTACGTGCTTGCCTTTACGCTGCGTAAATGAACCGTCTCGGTGCGCGTACCGCCAAAAACTGATTTGTATTGTTGATGCGTTTGTTGTGTTTACTACGGCTTCTGGTTTTTCAACTTTATTCGCTCGCTCTCCGTTTCTCTCTCTCTCTCGCTTTGCTCGTGACGACGCCGACGTCGTTAATGGCTCTCTGACAAAAACAACCACCAACAACTCGAACTTCGTGCGCTGCATCTCATTGACGACGTCACTGCTGCTGCTGCAGTCGGAACAGCAACAACAACAAGAACAACGCCAGCGCATCGCGCTCACGCACCAACACTAGCAAGAAACACCCTCGCCTTCACCCTCACCCTTGGTGTAAAGATGCTCGACGAGTTTTTCGACTCCAATTTGTGCGCTGTCTCTCTCTCCCTCTCTCTGCCGCTCTCTATGTTTTCAATGCTCGCAGGCACGTTTGTTGTTTACGTCGCTCTCTGAAGGGCTGTCGAACAGGAGCGCATTTTTAACTTTGGGCGCCTTTCTGATGGTAAATGCGCTCTTGCTTAAGTCAGCTGCCGTCGCTCCTGTGCTCATCTTTTCACATTTTTACTAAAAGAACATCAAGCGTATATTCGACACATGTAAACATTTTGTTTAAGTGTGTTAGAGCGCCCCTGTTTGGGCCCGCATATGCCGCACCTCTGCCGCTGCCCCTGCCTCTCTGTTAGTTACCTTCAGCCATGGAAACTCATTTTGAACGAAAAGAAGAAAACATAAAAATGAAGCCAAACAAGAACTGTGGCCAGGAAGGGACAGCCTGGCTCTCCAAATAAACACCACAAAATCCCAGTGTGCAACAAAAATCTATCTGCAAGATACAGATACACACACACACACACAACACATTTGTGTGTTGAATGCCGCATTAAATTTTGTTTTCTTCTATTCTATCTTCTTTTTTTTTTGGCGAGGGTGAAATATTGTTATTCTACTGCAGAACAGTTTCAATGAAATTTGCTCTTGATAATAGAAATTATTTTTATTTTATTTTTCTTCTTTTTTATTTTGCTGTTCTCCAGTTTACTTGCAATTGTATCTGTTGCGTATTGTTAGCTGCCTTTGAGGCATTTAATTAAAATGCAACGTAGAACAAAAAACAAGGATTTGAATCTGTTATCCTGATGGCACTCTTCAATCTTGGCCTCAACTTGTTGTGGATTTGCAGTGCTTTCTGCTGCAATTCGAGTGGCACTTTGGAAAAGCGGATAGCACAAATATTTGCCATTATTTTTAGTTACTTTCGAGTCCCCTCTTAAGGGGTGGGGAGGCGGGGGGGGGGTGTGTTAAGAGTACACAAACAAAGTTGGAGCATTGAATTGTTGATTTAAGACGCATCTCGGCTGAAATTGAGCCTTATTAGCTTAATGGCTATTAGGCTAATAACTCTTGTATCGGAGTACTCCGGCAGATGAGCGCCACTCCAACTGAAAAAGCAAAAGGAAAAGCAAAAGCAAAAGCGAATTTCAGTCAATATCAAAGTCACGGCGTCTGCACATTTTAGACAATTACCAATCTGTACAGACACGCATATGTCTGCCATATAATTTCAAGTTTTATATCCTCTCTTCTCCTTTTTTTTTTTTTTTTTTTTTTTTTTTTGGCAATAGCCCCTGCAGACAAAATGCTGCTTAATCATAAGATACAATACACTTGCGCAAATTAGCCGCGACTTGAAGCCGAGTCGCCAGACGCAATGATGAGGACTGACCCGAACCCTTTAGGAGCGACCCTTTCTACACCCTGTAAGCGTTAAGGGGCAGTAAAGGGTAGCATCGAGCTGTGTTAGGTTAAAATAAGATATATTGCATGTAGCCTGATTATGGCTTGGTTGCGCCTTACTTAAAAGCTATAAAATAATTGCAGCTAGGAGTCTAGTTAATCTCAGGATCTATAATACCTGGAGTACCGAAATATTACATATCGAATAGTGTACATATTTCTGACTAGAAGTACTAAAGTTTGGTATCTTCAAATATATTACATATCAAGTAGTGTACACATTCCTGATTAGAATCTAGAGTCTAGTTGATCTCAGGATCTATGAGAGCCGGGTTAAAAAAATATGGTATGCGTATGTATGTATAGGGTATATATTCCTGACTAGGAGTCTAGCTGATTTCAGGATCTGTAAAATCTCAGGACCTAAAATTAGGTATGTGGGTGGGTATTGCATATTGAGTAGTGTATATATTCCTGACTGGGAGTCTAGTTTATCTCCGGATCTATAATACCTGGGGTATCCAAATTTGGAATGTGGCTGCTCCTATACCCAACATAGATTGTACCTTACTTAAGAGCTATAAAATAATTGTTAAACAGAAAGTTAAAATATACATATTTAAATACTTACTTTAGCAGGGGGGATTGTGGTATCTTGTGGTCGAGCAATATTATTTATGTATTTTATTTTTCATTTAATTTTTTGTATTTTTTTTTTCGTGTATGTTGCCTGCATGTTGTGTTCTGTTTTTTGTTTTGTTTTTTTTTTTTTTTTTTTGGACAAGCACGCGCTCAGCTCATAATTACCAATTAGATGCTTTTCAATTTTTCGCTGCGGCCAGCGCTCAACACGTTTCGGCCATGGCCAAGTTGATGGATGGATGGTTAGTTGGCCGTTTCGTTTGGTGGACTCCTCGACACTAAGCCCTGGTCCGTTGCATGTGGTGCTTAACTTGCTGTCTCATGGCATTTTTGTATTTTTGTTATGTATTTTGTTTTTTTTTTGTTGTGGTCACGTTGCATGCAACACTTGGACTTGGATAAGTTGTACCTGTCTATCTCATGATGCGGCTGCCACATGAGCTGGCATTTTTACTTATCATATTACGCGTCAGACCACAAACATTTCGTTTTGATAGCGGAAATTTGAGCAACTTTATCGAGTTGAGGTTTTTTTCGCTTTGTATTTCTCAAACTTGTTATCAAATGTTCTACGATTTCCGGTCACAATGTTTCCGCTAGTGTCCAAAAAAGCAAAACGAAAAAAAAAAAAGAAGTTACTTAACAAACGCAAACGTTGTGGAATTTGCATTTCCGTGCCGTGTTTGTCAGCTGAATTTCGTTCGTGCAGTCAGAAATTCAAATTGACATGCAAATTTATGTAAATCGTCGACAAAGGCAACAATCAACAATCGCTGCCTGTTTTTGTAATTGGCACAAATCGTATTATTAGCTGCTTGATTAGCCAGTTGAATATCAAAGACGAGTAGCAGTAGCTGTCATTAGCATTGCATTTAGCCAAATCAAACAAGAAAAAGATACTCGAACGCATCCGTGAGATACGCATACTTCTCGTACTTAAGTGCAGCTACACAAATAACTCGTTGGCAGTCAGCGTTAATTTGTGCATACCCTGTAAACCTTGAAATCGTTTAAGTGGCGATGATAAACGAGAGAACAGATAATAAGCTATATTTGTTAAGTATTAAAAATAATTAACTAACTAAATTTAGATAAAATTTTCGCCTGGAGATTATGCATGAGTATCGCTAGGGAGATACTTTTGCGATAGTGGAAAATGATTTTGTGTCCATGAGCAAAGAATTCCCTTCTTAATGCTGCGCTAGCGCCAAGCTGTCACCGGGGCGCTATCAAAGCGATAATCTAAATATTTTATCATTTGTATTGAGTATCTCTTAGTTGAGCATACCCGCCTGGCTTCGACTGACTTGTTTTCATTGTTTGCCCAGCTTCTTTTCCTACTCAGCCTCAAGCCCGATGCCCATTTGCCGACCCTTGGTCAACGGCTTGTGATAAAACGCCAGAATATTTCTATCTTTCTATCTGTATCTGTACAAAATATGTATCTATCAGTCTATGCGTTTATCTTGCCATCTTGGCCAGCACGTCAAAGAGTTAGCGCGGGTAATTGTGACTGCGTCAATTTGTTTATTTTGTTGCCATTTGTTTGTTTATTGCTGCCAGGCGCAACACAACACGTGAGTGTGTGTGTTAGTGTGTGTGTGTGTATAGTAAAAAGGGCCACTCGAGCTATTTGGGCAAACCTAAAATAATAACAACAACAACAACAAAATCTATGTACATTTTTATGATGCTGCTAAAAAATGTTGAATACTTTTTTCCTCTGATGCCTTTTGATCTGGCACAGTTGTCGTATCTGTTGGATCGTCTCGAAGAAAAGGAAAAAAAAACTATTCAAACAACACTAACGCCCCCCTCCCCCGCAACCCTCTCATAGCCCGCCAGCGCCCCCGCCTGCATTGCATTAGCATCAAATTGATTTTTCATTAGCTTGTGCCGGGCTAGCGGCTTGTACCAGGTCTCTAGCTGTATCTGTTGAATGTATCTGTATATGTATCTGTATCTGTATGTGTTTGTCGGCTTTGAGTCATAAAAAACTCAAGCTCGATATGATTTTTTGGAGCTGAACTTGGCGCAAACTGTGCACAGCGTGCGCTGTAAATGCCATTAATAAGATTGGGAATTTAATTTCTCGTTGTTTTTGTTGTTGTTGTTGTTTTCGAGAAATGCGTATTTGTGTGGGTTACATATTCCATATTAGATTAGGCCCTATTGATAGCTAAGGGCAAACCACAATGAACTTGTTTTTTATTTAGCCATTAAAGTGTGCGTGTCTGACTGTGTGTGTGAGTGTGTGCAAGGTCAGTGTAATTAAATGCTTAGTTGAGGCAGGGAAAATTTGTTCAATCTATAATTGCCAAGATACTTTGCACATGTTGCTGACTGATTAATTAGCTGCTAGAATAAGCTTATACCAAGAATATCACAAAGTATTTGCTGTTGCTCCAAACCGCCAGAATTTTTGGTGGAAATTGAAATTTTGCTGAAATAATGGCATGGAAAATTCAAATGAAAAAACAATGTGAAACAAATATTCATGATTTAGTTTACTTCAAGTGTTTTTGTATAAACGTTTGCATGTACATTTGAGAATTAGTTGAAAATCTAAAGATTTTTTGGTCTATGGCATTTCCTCTAATTTTAAATATGAAACGAACTTTAAGCGAAACAAGTTGACAAAATTAATAAAAAAGAAACTGAACTAAGATTCGAATCTTTAAATAAATAACTTTTGATTTAACCTTGAGTTTTAAACATTTATCTAAAGATAAATGAAAGGCTATTAAAATTAAAAAAATTTAAATATTTCATCAATTTATTGAAAATCTATTCCAATCAAAGTTTGAACCTAAAGCTGGGTTAAAGGTTGAGAAAAGCCAGAATCTTAAGCCGCATCTCAAGGCAGAAAAGTTGTCTTGAAGTTCGAATTGTAATATCGACAAACTTTTGGTTGCATAAAGATTTAATTCTTTTAATTTGCAAATCTGTTTGAATAAAGATTTTAGTCAAAAGAAAAAAGTTAAGATCTTCCATTAAGGGCTTATTTACCTAACAAATTTTATATAATATACTTTCTTAAACAAAAGCTGTCAGACAACCAAATACGAGATACTTTTGTAGTTAGTTATCATTAAATTATGCTGAATACATTTTATTTAAGCAGCATTCTTTTAGGGCTTAGCACACAAGGCACGTACCAAGCACATCAAATTCCATATGTTAATCTGGAATTGTATTCCACCAGCAGCTGCTTTTAAGCTGAAGATTTTGCAAGACGAGCTCAGCTAAAGTTCTGACTACATCTGAGATACATTTGGCTGACTTTCTGCGATACATTTGACGAGCGTACTGTCTTTTCTCTCTCTCTCTCTCTCTCTCTCTGTCTCTATGCATTGTGTTTGGAGGTGGAATTTGTCATGCTACTTTAGTGTACAGTATTTGCTCATTTAAGTAAACAGACGCCGACGCCTTTTGTCACAACTAGCGGCAGTCCGTTCAAATTGAATTTACCTTGAACAAATTTCAATATGCCGCCAGGAGGCAAAGGATGTTGTCCAGGCGGGTGGGCCACGTTGACATGACCATAGCTAAAAGGCAATGCCAATTATTTGACAAAGCCAGAGAGTGGGCGAGAGAGGGCGAGAGGGAGGGGCAACAGAGTGGAACACCCATGGCTGGCAAGGATGTTTGTAGGGACCATTGACAGCATTGGGTTACAGCTAAATTGCATCAGGAAGCGGAAGTGTCAACAAAAAGTCACAAAATTGCAGCTGACAAATGCCAGAGAAAATATCAGTAGAAAAAAAATGTGTGCCAGGAAAAGCAAATTTAATTAGCTCAGCTGCATTTTTGCATGCAAATTGGCCAGGACAACGCAGGACGACACAGCTGTTTGGTATTTAGTTTTTTTGCGAGCTCTGCTCAAATTTCATTGCAGCTGGGTCCATTCATATGATATGTGTCCATACTTTATCAGCTGCTTTTCACGCTCACACACACACACACACACATCGCATCGGGTTATTCCCATTGATTCGGTTCGTCTCACACGCGTACGGCACGCGTTTCCTTCCTTCCGCTCTCAACCGGAACTGCAATGCGTTACATTTCCCTTACCAGTTCTTTCGGCTGCATTCGCTCCGAATTTGTTTAGCCTAATTGTGGCGTGTAAATGTTTTAAATGTTGCCCGGCAAATGTTCCATTTCGAACTTCAACTGTCAAACGCATTCGCAGTCAACTTGATTCGTTGCAGCCCCCGCGTAAAATATACTTTGAGTGCATTTGCAACTGGAACCTGCATTTGGGGCAACGCCTTCTCAAAGTTTTCCATGCTATTCCCAAGAGCTGGTCTATAATTTGTATGACAAATCAGACGCGCCCCGAATTTCTCTAGCCCGGGTCCCTTATCGAAGGCTTGGCATCGCCAGGCTCATTAGACAAGTTCGGGTTCGAGGATTGGTGTGAAAAGGACTGCGGACTGCGGCACAAAAGGATCTCGCAGACAAACAATTTCGATCGACGGCACACAATATGTATTATCATTATCATAATTTGGTGAACAAGGCAACTCGTCCGTCCGCCCGGGCAAGATGCTCGCATAAAGGGCCGCAAGAGATCGCATCAGCGCCAGCCTTTGAGTGCACGAAATGGTTAAAGATAAAAGCCGATTTTCGTATATAAATGAAAATGAAAAAAACATCTGCTGCTGCCAAACATTTGAAATTTCTTTCCAAAAACTCAGGCGGCGACGCAACGACGAGGGCGACAGCCCCGAAACGGACCCCGAGAGATCGGGCCACGGTGCGGGGCGAGCCAGCAAAGAGATGATGTGGAAGTTGAGGAAGCACCGAAGGGGCAAGCATTAACAAAATGTGTGGCATAAAATGCAGCATGCTGAAATTGTACACGCCTGATTTAGCGGCATGGCAACTGTTGTTTACACAGGCAACGAGATGAGGCACCAAAACTGGACCCGATGCCTAGATGACCCAGTAGGAAAAATAATGACGTGAAAAAGACACAGCCGTGGCAGCTGGTAAATGCGCTTTAATAGAATAAACTAGGCCTGGATCATGTTTTTTTTTTTATTATTATAAGTTAGTTTTCCTTTAGTGCGAAATTTTATTAAACTGCTGACAAAATCACGCATGCTGCATGCATGAAAAATGCAGGCACATTTTCATGACCTCTTCTTTTTTGCTGCCTAAAAGTTGTATTTAGCATACCTTGCATACAATTTATATTTATTTAACTACTGTCAAGGAATGTATGCTCAAATCATGAAAAAGGCAGGCATATTTTCATGACCCTTTGTGTTTTTAATGCATAGAAGTTGTCTTTAGCATACTCTACTTACAGTTGCTATTCCTTCAACTACTGGCAAAAGCACACATGCTGCATGAATGAAAAATGCAGGCACATTTTCATAGTCCTTTCTTTTTTTTCTGCCTAGAAGTTGTCTTTAGCACACTTTAAATCTCTATTTCTTTAACTACTGCCAAGATATGTATGCTGAAAGCATGAAAAAGGCAGGCACATTTTCATGACATACTAACTTTGCTGCACTGTTAGCCCAAAAAGGGTCCCACAGGGTATACACACGCACACACACTCCTTGGCTCTCAAATTTGTTATTGGTGTCTGGCGACGTAGGGCAATTTGATTTTGCGCAGCCTTTCGGTTCCTCCACTTAGTTTGAGTTGCAGCGTATGCCACAACGCAGCCGGAGTCCTGTTTCGGGGTCCTTGTCTGACTGTCTAACTGTCAGCCAGTTTCTAATTGTTTGCTTGCGGATCTTTTCGGCATCTTTTCACCCATTTTGGCTCATTAAACACTGCCAAGTAGCTGGCAGCCCGTTAAGCATTTATTTACTCAAGACACTCGACCGGATTGAAACAAATATTTTCTTTTCGCCAGAGTTGCCGCACAAAAGCGCGCGTATTTCTATTTTTATAATTGAATTTCAACATCGATTTCAGCGAGCCAGAGTTCTCGCACATCCTGTCAGACAGTTGGCAAACATGCGACACATTTCCGTGTAAATAAATGTAATGCGAGACAATCGAAGGCGAACTAAACTGAAATCTACGCATTCTTTGCCACAATACGTTTGTATTAATTACATAACATTTCTTTGCCAGCCGTGTGAAAGATGCAATAGCTGCCAGGGTTGTCACCCCACAAAACACTGCGATATCTATGACAAATGCTGTCTGTCTATTGTTTGGCAGCGACTCGATGTCGCTTTTGTCTTTTCTTTGGACGCAACCTTCCCCTAACCTGATTGCCCAGCCCAATTTCATACAGTTTTTATGGCATTTGCGAGTGCGTGTGAAATTTGTCAACTCTTGCAGACAATACAAGCAATTTTTATTGTTTCACAGTTGAATGCCTCAGCTTGGCTTGATTTCTATGCTAAAAGACGGCAACATTTGCCAAAAATTAAGCCAATGCCTCATCTGACAGTTGTCATAAATTGCACTCGCCGTTTGAATAAACCCCAAATGGTTAAATTTGAATAAATTCGTTAATTTGCTGCAGTTTTTATTCACTGCATCCATTGTAAATGGTTGTGAAATGTAAATATATGTATATATATATATAAGAGATATGAGAGATGAGAGAAAGTCGGTAATGGAGGTCAAAATATTCAAGCCTAAAGGCTTTACTTCTGTTTTGCTGGGTAAAACTGGTCTGTATGTAAAAAGCAATTGTTTCGAAGATTCAAGTAATATATATATAATTAATTGTTTAATTAACTTGTGAAATAAATACTTTAATGCGTTGATAAATATGAATTTTAGAACCTTATGCTCGTAAAAAGGTAAAAAACTAGGCAAAAACAAGAAAGTTAGTATATATTCGCCTTTTTCAGATAAATGAGAATAGGGAAACTCGTAAGTGCTAAGTTTGATGAATATATATATTTATATATTTATTTTATGTGTAAATAAGATAATGTAAACGTCACACATAGCTTAAAATTTATCTGGCAGATCCAATGGGGTTTCATACCCATAGGATGATCAGAAGAATTCGTAGCCTACAAATACGAGGGATACATTTAATATCCTCGCATGGTGCATTAAGTTCTCATTAAGTATAACTAATATTTGGTGTACTTCAATAGAAGTATATTATCTAACACTAATTGTATGCAATAATCTGTATTGTTTTGCGGAACTTATATCCCATATTACCTATTTTTTGTCTATAAAGCATTATATTTTTTAAGAATTAAGCATTTTGTTCTATTGAACCTACATCTATTGCTTGTCAACTGCTTAAATGCTAATCTTTGCTCAAAGATCAGTTCACATTTCAATCATCCAGTCCAGATACCATTTCGCATTTTGCCAACATCATTTAGGTACATATATGTATGCATTTGGCCAACCCTCATCTGGCTGCAGTTTGTTGAAAATTTGGCCATATGCTCGCTTATTTTTGCCAGTTCGGCGCCTTTGTTCCTTCTGTTGTGTTCAATTTTTGATGGATGGACTGTAAATAATTCGGCTGTGTGGCGAGATCTAAATGAATTGTCTACCTGGCTCTAAGCAGAGCCAAGGGCTCTAGCTAGCTAATAATGGAAATTGTTGAAAATTATCATGACGCAGGTAAAATGAAAATTTCGCATTAGTCATTTACTTTAATTAAGCGCAGCTACTTTCATTGCCTATTTAAATATTCGTACCCTTCGAAACTGCGTTCCACTTTTCTATTTCTATTTCTGGGGGGTGCATAACAATTAGTTGGCTTTAATTGACTTACCCAGCGAACGCGTGTGTGTGCGTCAGGAATGTCCCATATGGTCACCCTGAAACGGCGATTAGTCATAATTTGTGACCGAATGAATAGTCTGAGTAGCATTCGAATAATTTGTGTCGTACGTTGACATTAGTGTTGTTATTTTTTATGGTTTTATGGCCATGTTTCTTGATTATATTAAAAATGGAATATGACTTCTAATTGAATAAGGGTTGGCATTTTGTCACCCTTAAATGTGACACTCTAGATCAATTTTGGGGTAAGCAGATTTCATTTATGTCAAAAAGAAATACCACGGAATTTTTAAACTGTATTCTAAGTTCTTTTTAAAAGTGGTCATATTTTTATTTTTAATAAACATTAAAAACATATTACAAAAATATTTCAATTGTGTATATGTATGAATATAAATAAATAAATGTATAAATGAATATATAAATATTTAAAATATATATATAAATAATAAAAAAGATATATATAAATATTGAAAATATAACTTTATATATTCTAAATATCTCCATATTCAAATTAAAATATGGACAAATTAAAAATACAAATATATTGAAAAACATATTTAAAAAAAATAATTGAAAGCAAAAATGCTTTGTGCAGTCTTAGTTTATTGTCAATCATTTTTAAATTTATTTATCTTTTCAATAAAAACAAAGGTTTTTTTTTGTCCAAAATTCAATTTGGATAACACAAAAAAAAAAACTAAGAAAATCCCAACTATATTTTCTTTTCTTATGCGTCATAAATTATATAATTGTAAAAATGGTTCAACTTTCGTATAATTTTGTTTTTTGGCCATATTCAAAAATGTTTTTTTATTTAAGGTAGCCTAAACCCCAAAGAGCCAATTTTGACATAAATTTACTTTGAAAAAATATGTCGTTATAAACGTCCTCAACATTAATCAAAAATAAGAAAAATAAACAGAAGTAAATACAGACCAAGTGGTCGCTGCTCAGCTCGTTTCCCTTTGCCACGAATGTCTTTATAAGTTCAATTCTATGTACTTCAATGCGTCACACATTTCGACACAAATTATAAATATAGTATAATTATACATTTTAGCCCACACGGAGTTGCCTTTAAGATCAAACAAATGTTTTACACATTGCGTATACGCCTGGTTGGCCAGCAACTGTTGAGTCTGTCAGCTCCATTAAATATTTATGTATTTACGATCTCTTTTATTTTTTATGTTGAGCCAACCTGTTTACATTCATAAAAACCCAAAACTGCCGAAATCAAAGTATAAAATTACAGTCCTGCATAGTTTGTACTGCATAGCCAGGGGTGAAGAATGCAGAGAAAAAAGAAAAAAAATGAAAAATATAATCATAATAAGAGTGGGTAGCGTTCATTGATTGCCTTTTAAGGTGAAATATGAAACCGCAAGTCATGGCATGTCGAAGCGGGCCCAAAAAGGATGCGATGCAGGATGTGTGTGCCTGCTGCAGTCGCAAGGACTGCGAACAGCTGGGCAAAAGTGTGCACATGTGAGAGTTTGCAGCCGCACGTAGTTAGGCATGGACAGGGCAAGAGACAGCTGAGAGAAGTGCTTGGAACAATGCGGCCTCTAATTAATTTGAAATGGCGCGCAAAATTCAGCCGATGCTCCCCATTTTGGGTTGAATGTAGCTAATATTTCCGTTAGTTGCAAATCCTTTTGTGGCAGCCTGAACGGTGCCCAAATCCCGGCTGTGTTTAATCCCTCAAACGTGTGCAACACGTGTGCCGGCAATGTGTTAAACTCGCATAATGAACTATGAAAACATGAAAGTAAAACGAGAACTTTGAGGGCGTTTTTACACAACACACACACACACATCGCATTCACACAGATACAGAGCAGCTCGGCTCAGTTTTGAAATACAATATCTAAGAACAATGCTCGGCATTCAAATATACTTATATGTAGTTTTCTTATCGCACGCACATAATCTATGGCAAAAGTAATCCGCAAGCAAAACATGTTGCTCCGGAACACGGAGCCTAAATAAGTAGATGCAAATCTAACAAAACAATGAGTTATTTTCGGTTTGCTGTATCTTAAAGATACATTTGTATAGCCGCAGCCCTGCCCTGGGGCAGGCAACAATGACGACGACGACGACGAGTTCGCTTGTTTATTTGGCTCATTTGAAATTCGTTGAACTGAAAACATTTGATTTTGTAGAGAATTGCAGATTTATCTGCGTCTGTCTCAGCAAGGCTGCTAAGCGGTTTTTTTGTGCGCGTGTCTCGTAGTAGAGATGGGCAAAAATCGCGATGAGCACGAGCAAAATCTGAACCGATTATTAGAGATATAAATTAAAATGATATATACATTAATTTTAATTTATATATCTATATCTATATCTATATCTATATCTATATCTATATCTATATCTATATCTATATCTATATCTATATCTATATCTATATCTATATCTATATCTATATCTATATCTATATCTATATCTATATCTATATCTATATCTATATCTATATCTATATCTATATCTATATCTATATCTATATCTATATCTATATCTATATCTATATCTATATCTATATCTATATCTATATCTATATCTATATCTATATCTATATCTATATCTATATCTATATCTATATCTATATCTATATCTATATCTATATCTATATCTATATCTATATCTATATCTATATCTATATCTATATCTATATCTATATCTATATCTATATCTATATCTATATCTATATCTATATCTATATCTATATCTATATCTATATCTATATCTATATCTATATCTATATCTATATCTATATCTATATCTATATCTATATCTATATCTATATCTATATCTATATCTATATCTATATCTATATCTATATCTATATCTATATCTATATCTATATCTATAACTATATCTATATCTATATCTATAACTATATCTATATCTATATCTATATCTATATCTATATCTTTATCTATATCTATATCTATGTCTATGTCTATATCTTTATCTATATCTATATCTATCTATATCTATATGTACGTAGTTTTCTGGCACGATTGCGTCGTGCCACGCACGAATCGCGTTCATCTTTGGCTTGTTGAGGCAACAATAAAAGAGTTTCCTCTTTGTAAGATTATTGTTGGATTTAAGTTTACAATTTTCAATTGGTTTTCATTGAAGACACCTCCAGCTGTACTTCAGCCCAGCAATTAGGCGTGTCTACGCTCGTACTTCATGGCCGGGCTCTTTACAAGATTATGTTCGATATTATGGCCGCAATTGAAATGCGGATTTTGTTTGCTCAGGGCTTAGGCTATAAATTTTGTTGGCTACACTGAAATTTTTGCAGAATTTTGAATCATCAAAGAGAGAGGGGGGTTTTTATACACATTGATGGGCCAGTTGGTGCGCTTGTTGACATTGTCTGCTCAAATCAAATGCCGAATTCCAACCCCCAACAGGACGGCAGCGTGAGGGGGAGCAACGCATATCCTTTTAATTCATGCTCGAACGAAACCCAAATGCAATTTGACCAAAAAAGATTTAGAGGACTTTATTATTGAGCAGCCAAAAACCCAAGGCAAATAAATTGCCACAGGCCTGAGAGCCGAAAGGCGAGAGACATAGCCGCTACCCGCTGTGACCGGGGGCGGTATTCCATGCCAAACAACAATTTCGGGGATGTTTTCTTCGATGTGGCACACAAAACGAAACTAAGTTACATAAAAGCGAACTCTGAAAATCAATAAATATTGTGGCTAAAATGTCTATCAAAGCAAAATTCTTGGAATAATTTTCGTGAAAGACAAAAGTGTCTAATGAATTTATTTGGTTGACAATTGGTAGCACATACTCCTCCCTCCCCCCCGCTGGCATTTGAACAAGTTTGATCCTGTCTTACAGACTGCTTTTGAGTACATTTCGAATGCTCACATGTCTGGGCACTTTTACATGCACGAACTGCAAAATGCGTTCGAGTGCAACGAAAAACAATTAAAACAAAATCAATTTTCCAGCGACGGCCATGAAAAAAATGGGCAGGAAATGCCACAGAAGCAGGCACACACTCACAGATACAGATACAAATACACCCATATATTTCAAGTACTTGATGCCGTTAAGTTATCAGCGCCCAAGCGGCAACCATAAATGCGGTAGGAGCCTGGGAGGGGATCGTTGTCCCACGTTAAGGTTGAACATGAAATGTCCATAAGCGAAGCATAAAACACTTGTGTGTGCGTGTGTGTTCGAGCTCTGAGATTTGGCCTTGGCTGGGCATACCCTAGCAAAAGGGTATTTACATTTTCTCACCAACTATGCCAGGCATGGATTTTTTAACGAAATAAGACTACGAATTTGAACCAGCAGCCAGCTCGTCCTAGAGGTTTCTTAGGCATGAAGCTATTTAGATCATAACAGATTAAATATACATTTTTTTTTAATCTTCACGCACTAAATAAATTACCAGCTAGATGTAGTATATGTATCATAATGCTGCTTATCCAATTTATGTTGTAGTATCTGCTCTAAAGAAGAAGTTTCCAGCTAAACTCAGAAATCGTTTTTATCTAATATATATTTTTATCCCTTTTAAACGATTATATTTCATGTAACTGTTTTAGAAATGATCGTTCAAATATTGACATTCTAAAGACAAATTTTTGAATTTCTTTTTTCTGAAATTTTAATTATTTTTATTTTTTATTTTTTAAAAAACAGATGAAGGTTTCTAGCAATGTATTAAAAACTAAACTAAAGTTGAAAGTGAATATTCGAAGGCTTTTAACTGTTTCATATAAGTTCAGATAATATGCAGAGAAACAAGTAAATAAATGTTTGTGCAGGAAAGGGTATTAAAACTTCGGCTTTTCAGCTTTATCCACTTGGGTTATCATTTAGTCAGCGAAGCGTTTGAAAACGCGCATAATTAATTGAGCGACTCTTTAGTAAAAGAAAAACGAGAAAAAAACTCGAGGAAATTCAACTCCGCCACGAACAATTGCACACAAATTCGAACAGTTGTTGTGCCTATATGTGTGTGTGTGTGGGTTTCTGATAAGGCACAAGTTCAAGTGCATTCGGGGTCTGGCCTCAGTTCAAATCGCTTAACAAATTCCAACTAATAGAAATGCATTTTTAAATGAATTTAAAGCGCCGCAAAGTCAACGCAGCTGGGTACCAATTGCTTCCTCTTCTCTGCCAGCTCTCCAGTTTTTTTTCCAGTATTTCCATCTGAACTGAACTAATCCGCACAGCTTCGCATTTGTCACGTTTTATCATGCCAGGGGAGGGTTGACTGTCGACTTCGACTCCCCGCTTTGCCTTTAACATCAATGAATTTTATTGAAGATATTGCATTAGACTTGCGCCTAACTATGTGAGAGTCGGGGGATAGGCTGCGGGGGCAGCGTTTCGTGGGAGTGTGTGAAAAATGTTATTATCTCCATATCATCCCCTTTGCATGCAAATCTTCTCAGTGCGTTGTTTTCCATCTAATGGAGCTATTGAAAGTGCTTCGTAATTGAAGTCGACAAAGAGACTGCACAGTTGTAAATGTGAAGTTTAAAGGCCTTTAGTTCAATTTACGTAAATCGTTAAAATAGACTTCTCATATTTTCATAAATCTCATTTGTTATCAAACATTTTAAACTACTAAAATTGTGAGAGCAAATACAAAATTCTTTTAAAGTCGAAAAAGTCATTTGACCCCATATAAATCTTGAAAGTTTCTATACTTAAATTTAATTTTACTAATAGAGCTGTGCCTGTCTGTATCTGGGAGCTTCTTAAATATGTATCCCAAATATACATAAATATAAGGAACGTATACCAAAAACTATTTTACCTACGCAGAGCAGAAAAAAGAACACCTCCAAGTCGAGCTATAAATCACTTTCTAAATTTTATATCAAATTAAATAACATTTAGCTAATTTGAACTACGACTTTAGGCTTTTAGATCACATATAAAGCATTTTTAAGGGCGCGAGCCTGAAATTCCCAAAGGGTTCAAGCGGACTTTTGCTGTAAAAATAAAGAGCTTATTCCAAAAAATAGATTACCTACGCAAACCGAAGTAAATGCCAGCTCCTAGTCCAGCTATAAAAAATATTGTTAATTTAATAAAAAGTTAAATAACTTTTGGCTAATTTTAGATCATATATATAAAGCATTTTTAAGGGTGTCAGCTTAGAATTCCCAAAGGAGTTGAGCGCACTTTTTCTGCATATTTAGAGACTTTACCCCAACAACTATTTAGCCTAAGCAGGCCGGCTAAAAGGGCGTCCCTTAGTCGAGCTATAATACATTTAGTTGATTTTATAACAAATTAAATAACCTTTAACGAATTTAAACATCGACTTTTTTAAGCTTCGAATTCCCAAAGGGTTCAAGCGCGCTATTGCTAAAAGGGTTGATTATATTGAAAAGTCATGCTGCAAGATCAATGAGGTTTTCATTTGGATTGATTGCGTGTACTTCATCTCTTTCCTGTTTTTCCATGTACTTTTTCTTGAGTCCCTTCCTTTTTCGCACTTTAAAATCTGTATAGCATATTAAATTCTTCTTCAGCATACTCTTGAATAGCCAGGTTTATAGATGCTGCTGTCAAGTGCAATTAATATTGCAACCACATTTGATGACGACAGCTTTGCCAACTTGTTGCACACACACGCACACACAGAGGCGCACACACGATGCCAACCATAAGGAACCGCAAGGAATGAGCTCAATTTGAAATTCTTGACACATTTCAAATGTGCTAGAGCAAACGCATAAGCCAAGCCTACTGGCCAGACCAACCGCAACTGGCCAGCTGCAAAAGGGTCTCTTTTGCTGTCTCATATTGCCGCAATCCCAATCCCAACACGAACTCGAAACAGACAGAATCCAAGCCCAATCATAATATGTGCATTGTTCCATGGTGGCAAATGAATTTGCAGCTCATATTGCGACGTCCTGTAGGAGAGGGGCAAAAGCAAAGCAAAACTCGATTTTTATTAGTGTCAATGCAGAAAACAGCAGACCCAAAGGAGCTATTCTATTGACCATACACCATGTATCTATGTGTGTATAAAACGTATCTGTGCGTGTGTGTGTGTGTGTGTATCTTCATTTATTGCCCAGGCAACTGGATGCGGGCTGTGCTGCCAATCCCAGGATAGTTCCCTGCCATTATTTTTCATACGTATTGATAAAAGCAAACACCACACAAATACATAGACACACACACACACACACACATATATATACTCACATGTGGTCCTTTATTGCATTATTATGATGTGCTCTTGTCTATACACAGTCTGTGCCCCATCCTCCCCTCGACCAAACATCAGCATTAAAATCAGCCAAGCGCGAATCATCACCTGAACCCATCAGCAGACTATGGGCGTGGGCGGGAGGGGGGCGGGAGGGGGGCGGGAGGGGGGCGGGGGGGGGGGGTAAATAAAGCAGCACTCTATATAAATTAGCGCTTTATTGAATTTTGCGGCTTGGTTGGGGCAGTTGGGGGAAAACTGAACAACTGTTGCTTTTAGTTGAATAAAATTCCAAACTAAACTTAAAATTCGATTAAATGCGCTGTCTGTAAAGTTAGTTAAATATTGCCGATGCTTGCGTAAAGTTTCTCTGGCTTAAATCAAATGTCGGTTCAATAAAATTTCAGCATCAATTTGCGATTTTCAACAGTTGTCCGAGTAGAACGAAACGCGCTGCGCATAAACAAGGGTTGGCATTGTCATGCGTGCTTGACTCCTTCAATACCCTATAGTCGGGCACATAGGCTGAACTGTAAAACAAAATTGTATACCATATAAATTTATATAATTAAATTAATAACCTCTTATAATTACTTGAATAGTTGGGAATTCTAAATGGAGTTAGTTAAGTAATTGAAATAAATTTTAATAGTCGCATTTTTACTGTACTATTTCCGTTTAATTACTGTAGAGCATAAAAAATAAAAAAGTTCGGAGCTCGAGCCAGCTAAATAAAGATATATTATATCATATAGATTATATAATACAGATTAATATACTTAAATCAGCATACATTTTCAACTGCTTCAGCTTAAAGGGAAATTGTGCAAGTTTTTAACTAATTGCTCTTAAAATTAATTACTTAAAAAATGGTGCAATTATTTATGTTTAATTACTGTAGAGCATTCACAATTTTTTATAAATTAATATGATTATAGCAATATAAATTATCAAATTATTTATGCTTAATAGAAAGTCGTGCAAGCTTTTAATTAATTGCTTTTGAATAAATTGAAATAAAGGGTTCACTTGAGTCGTGCTGCAGATTAAATTGAATTAAATATAATTAATCAAGTTATTATTAAATAATTTATAATTCTGTCATTTTTCATTTAAATGGTAAAGTATTTAAGAGTATATAGGGCATATCTTAACTAGTAATGAATTTTAACTATTTAATTTTGAATTATTTATTCAAAAAAGAAAAATAAATCTTAAATATGTGCTAATAATAGAGTATTCGCCCATTCGGTGTTCTCATAACAGAACTATCCGCATTTTTTATGCCTTGCACTTAACAATTTGCCACAGCGTCGCGACAAAGCCAAAGGAAATTTCGCATTTGTGATTTTTCTTTTTTCTGTTTATGTTGTTTTTTTTCTTCTTTCTGCTACCCCCTTTTTTATTTTGTATTTTTTTTTTTATTATTTGGGGTAGCCCGTATAATAGGCCGTCGTCGCGTGCTAATGTGATTTGGCTATTAATTTGGCACAGGCTGCCGTCTAAGCCTTGGCAAATTGAATTGAGTTTCGCTTAACGCTGGGCTCCCCAAGTCTGTGATGGTGTCTAGCAAATGGCAGACAGGATGCGGCGGCTTTGGTTTCCTTTATCAGTGCCCCCCCTCTCTCCCTTACTGGTAACCAGTCTTCAGCTTGTCGCAGCTCTTAAATTGTGGACTGTAAAACTGATAAATTTAAAATCAATAGCTGGGCCGGGAGCATGGAGTGTGGTTTTTACATTTACGACACTCGAGTTCCGTCTGCTGTTTGTCTTTGGGCCCGCCTTGGGTTAGGGGTATTCCCCAAACGCTGCCTTGCCAGACATTTCGGCTAATTTATTGTGTTATCTTTTCTAGCGCTCCGACTCTGCCGTTCCTTTGGGTGCACTCTTGTCGGTCCCACGAAAATAGCCGCCGACAAAAAGGCGATAAACGATAAACGAATATAAATTGCTTCGCTCGGAGCAGGCAAGTGGCCAACCAAATGGGATTCAACTCGTATCTAAAGGTACTTTTATATCAATTAAATTTTTAAAGAGAATTTTCAATGTTATTTTCGCTTTGTGCGACACATAATAAATGATGCTGCAAAGTGAAGAACAATGCGAAAACAAGCTGTAGATTTGCAGTTCAGTATATTCGACTGCCAAATACCCTGTCTGCAAGATATTCTTTTGATGCAGAGAGTATATTTTTGAAAAAAGAATAGAATCGTTTTAGCTAATTAATATGCTTTTATAAGAGATAACTGCACCTGATATATTCATTTAGTTGTAAATAGCTTTTTAAACTTGATGTAAATAGTTTTTTATACTTGATAGTATAATCGTAGATATACAAATTAGGAATTCAGTCTGATTGTTTTTAGGTATACCAAAAAGCAGAAACTAAATAGATCTCAGAATTAAGGGGCTTCTATAATAGAAACGAGATAGGAAGGATATCTTCGGCATGTCCAAGACTTAATATCCTTCTAGACATTTGCCTCTTGCGGATATGTGAGAAAAGTGAAGCTCATAAATTCTGAGTCTGATGAAAATATCTTGGATAACAGAATATTTTTTCGTGCAAGAAACTACTTATCGACCGATCATTCCTATGGCAACTATATGATATAGTTGTCCGATTCGGCCTGTTCCGACATAAGTACTGACTGCAACAGAAATATAGAAACAGACAGTCGGACATGGCTATATCAAATCGGCTGTTGATGCTGATCTAGAATATATGTATATACTTTATAGGGTCGGAGATGTCTTCTATGCGTAACATATTTCCTGGAAAAAGAATAATATTCTCTACATTTAAACTCGACTTTTTATGCTTCATAGTTTTACACAAACTGAACTGTATGATACTCTTTTGAGTTCATCTATAGGGTATACAAAAACTCTTTTGTTAGCAAAAAAAAAAAAACTCGCCCATTTTTCACATGACTCAACTGTTTAGCTGGCAAACATAATGCCAAATTGTAACAATTGAGTTGGGTTGTTGCCTTGCTGAAAATGCAGCTAAAATTGATTTTTAACTCTATTGTGCACTGGACCCGCAACACAATGATAAATGGACGGGCAGGTGTATGTATTAAATGCTGTAGGTGTGCGTATCTGTATCTGTATCTGAGACTCTGTATCCGACCCCTGCGCCTGCTGTGCAACGAAATGTGGCATGTAGGCAGTGCATTTGCCAACGGGCGCAGCTGCAATCCGAGCCTTAAACCGAAACAGAAACTGAAACCTCAAAGGCAGCCTTCGGTTTTGATATATTAATTGGAAGTTGTGGAGCTATCGGTTTGCTTGCTTCATAATCAAACAATTTGCAGTTGATTGGGACTCGGATTCGTCGTGAGGTGGGTGGTGGGTGGTGGCTGCCTACGATATGTTGTATATATATATGTATATCTGCCCCCTTGGGCACAGTTTGTGTTTGTTCAAGGCGCTGGCTGTTGACACTAACCCAAACCAAAGCAGCTGATAACGTGGCGCCGGCACGTGACCCACTAATGAGCATTTGTGTTGGCGTTTGTAGCTGTCGGGGTTCGGGGGGTCATGCAAATAGCTAAGCCGCGCGCTTTCCTGGAAACTCGCTGTGTGGCAGCAACTGGCTCATAAAAAAGTCATTTACTTGGCCCCGTCTTCCAGCTCGTTCAAGCCATAAACTATAATCATCAAAAATTGTGTAGAATTTCGAGAGCAGTTTCAAAGTCAGGTAGCAAAGTGTTGCCGGAAATTTTGGGTTTTCGGCATAATTAGATGCCGAGCCCAGACTCAAGATTTATGTCGGCCCTCGATAGAACAATTGTGCGGCATTTGCCTTCAAGAGCCGCTTTGTGCGGTCGACAGACGAACTATTTCCTTCTGCTTCTTCATCTCATTTTGTTCTTTCCGGAAATTGTAAAACTTGTTCGTAAGTCGAAGAGCAAAAGGTTTCCAGATACCATGTTTATATCTTGAATATTGTTTTCAATTGCAACTTCGCAATTTGTGAACAGATTTATGTCGTTTTCACAGCTCAAGTGAATGCCCGGGAAAATTGTGGTTTCCTTGGCAACTTTTCTAATTAAAGTACGTAAATCAGTCGTCGACCGCGCCCTCTTCTGCTGCTGCCGCATCTTCAATTGGGGGTTGCTTTTCGGTTGGCTCTCTCTTAATTAACAGCCAATGTGACAATTACTCTGCTTAGCGGACAATGAGCAATGAATTTCAATTAAAAAAAAGTAGACGCTGCCTCAGCTGGAAAATATTGCAATTAAAATTTTCATATCCAAGCTCGAGCATAAAGCGTGGAAGTGGAACTGCTGCCCAACCTAGATGGTCAATAACCCACCCACGCGAAAAACAATATTTTTTTCGCTTTTTACAAAGCAAAAATAAATAATACAAAATTCGCTAAAAGTAAAAGTAAACAGCTACGGAGAGAGTTTCGTTTAGCAAGTCGAACACGCGATACCCTTGTAGTTGAATGATCAAAATTTGTGAATACTTAACTGTTTTCCAACAACATTTACACATTTCTTATTGTTATATATACAGTTTAGTATAAAGCAGAAAACATTAGACTCATAAATTTTTATAATAATAAATTATAAAAACTCCCTACAAAATCTTTCCCAGCGTCCATTAACGCCTTTAAAAGCGGAGGGATTAAGAAATCCGAGTATCATAAAATAAAAATAAGGTTTTTGGCAACACATTTTTCAGTAGTAGGAACTAATATCGCTTTTCGCGATATTCACTGCACTTGGATGAGAAATACGGGTCAAAGGTTAAATGAGCGAAATTAAAGTTGAATTCTCGGCTCTAAGATTCTTAGCACAATATTAACATAAGCGGAAACTGTTGATTTGGATTTATGGTTTCCTTATTCGATATACTTTTAAATAGAAGAGGAGTTCAAGATAGTTCGGGCAGAATGACATTTTCCACAGGCAAAACTGGGTGAAAGATAATTAATATCTAAAATGTTTAGCAGAAAGGCCAGATAATACCCGCTAGAAGAAATAAGATCATATTTATATATGTCTATTGAGTCTATCTCATATTGAATGTTTAGAATGTTTTTCATATATGTTACCCTCTGCCCTGGGTTAGTGTATGCGCAGAAAAATAAAGTAAAAGTAATGCAAACAATAGTCACCCCATTTTTTTTTATCACTCCCTCCTGCGTTTGCCCTCCATTTACACGGTTGAGTGTGTCTACTCGAAATTGTACTTGAAATGTTCTGCAAAAAAACAACACAAATATTTGTGCAAATATTTACAGACGGGGTGTGCTTGGGTTAGGGGGCATGCAGGGGCCACTCCCCCTTTAAGCCATACCTTAATGATTTGTCAATAGTCGCATGTGCCAGTGGCATTTAGATTGCTTGAATTCTCATGTTTATGAATGTGTAAGCGTATTACCAAGTACTTACCCCACCATAGAAAGCCCCCCAAACCGAATCCTCAAAGTTCCTCGGACATTGCGTTCATATTTGATGAGTGTGTGTGTGTGTGTGTGTGTGTGTGTGTGTGTGTGTGTGTGTGCACATATTCCCCCTATTCGCACGTCTTATCGACATCTCTGGCCGCCATGTGGTGCACACTGCGACTGCGTCTTGCATCCGTCCCCCCTCTCCGGGCTATAATATACCAAGTACTTTGGCCGCACATGGACAGCGCTCGGAAAGTGTGCCAAATGTATCGATATGAGACGTGTGTGTTCTTTGGCTCTTTGGCCTTTGTTTATTTATTTTCAAGGCACTCCTGCGGCGGCATCTCGTACAGAAATCGTATGCAGCAAGCAGCAGATGCTCACTTAAAGGAGCCGGGCCCTAAAATGCATAACTACATGCAACAAACAAGGAGTCCACGCAGGAGTACAATTTACATTGTGTATGAACCAGCTGACATGCTGCTGCTGCTGCTGCTGCAACTCATTTATGAGCCTTTGGTGTAGCTCAGTTATGCGTTGTCTTTTGCCATTTTGACAGCTGTCACGCAATTGTTGTACTTATTAGCTTAGCCGTTTAACATATTCTGACACATCCTTACAATGTATAGTTTGGGCATCTGGGCTTAGCTCTTGATAAATGTTTTTGCATGAAACATTTTCTTTACAAATTAAAAAACCCTTCTGAGTCCTTGTTCTTGACTTTTGGCGAACAGTATCTGTTACCCTGAACCTCTCGTTTAATTCCTTTTCTAAAGAACTCATTCGGGTTTTTTCTAAATTATATTGGCGTTCCTGTTATAATACTATATTTTTATTAACATATATGAATATATAAATATATAAAAACAAAATTTTGTTGGAATTTTTCTTGTATTTACTTTATTTATTAAATTTATTTCTTAAAAACGATTTTAAAGAATGTAATTTTTTTTATATTATTTTTTTCATCTTGTTTTTACTTTAACTGTCTAGATCAATTTGGCATCTTACATAATAAATCTTGGTCAAAATTAATATAAAATTGGTACCCTCTAAAATCCTATATAGAAAGAAATAGGTCAAAATTTCCAACTCCCATAACTTGGTCAACTTAAGGTTTGGTTTTTTGTTAATGTTTTGACCTCTATATCAATTTGGTATCCAAATCTTTGTTTTGGGTATTTCTTTATTTATTCTTTATTTATTTGCTTTACTTTATTTATTCAATTTAAAAACTATTTTAAAGAATGTTATTTTTTTCATTTTTGGCCTTTTTTAAGCCTCTTTTTTAGCCTCGAGATCAATTTGGCATCTAAAATAAATCTGGCAACATATGATATATAGCCGTTTGTAGCGGCTTTTAGCACAATTTTAGTAGTACTGCATACTTTCGTGCTGACTACATAATACGTTTAGAGTAGCTGTTCTGCTGCATACTTTTGGTCCGCGTATAAAAATAGCAAAAAATAGCATTTTTTCACAAATTTTTGGATTTCCAAACAAAATCAAAAACAAAAAACGTGGTGAGCCAGTCGATGCCAGAGATCCGTACGAGTTCAAAAAGGTATTACTTTCCAAAATCGGACCATTTTTAGCCGAATTATCGGAAAAAAACGAAAAATCTTCAAAATTTTCGAGTTTTTCAAACCGCTATTTCTCGGCCAAATCAGCCCCGATCTTGGAAAGATTGGTCTCGTTCGACTCGTGGTCACAGCCATTTTCAGCCAACATCGTCATTTTTGCATTTCTTAGAATTCAGATTTTTTGGTGTCAATCGATAGTCGGGATCCGTACTCCTAAAAAGAAACAGAAATTCAAAATAAAGTCAGTTCTTTTTGAAAAACTTGCTACCATGTAAAAAAGTTATGGTATAAAATGAAATGAGTGTATAAAAAATGTAATAAATGGTATACATATAATACACATGCATAAAAACAATATACATACATCTTTACAAAATACCCTGTAAATTATGCCATGCACCACAGCAAATACTTGTGATATTTAATAAACTCTTTCAACTGCCAATTTGCACAGCAATCAGGCAACAATTAATATTAATAATTGATGGCTATAGACACTGCGCTCCCATTAGCTGCCTTCATGTTGGGGCAAACATACAAAAAAATATATAAAAAAAGGGTAACATTATTACATTGCACAGCTCAATTATTCTTGCAACATTGTAGCAACAACAATAAATAAACGCACACAAAAGCGGTTGAAAACCAATTTCCGCTAAAAACTAAATAAGAAAAACTCACGTTTGCTTTAAAAACGTTAAAGAAAAGTGGTCAAGTGGACGGAGATGAATGCGAGGTCAATTATGCTCGCAATTGGTAGCATCGCCGCAAAGACATGTCCAAGTACAAGAAAAGGGCGAAGCACCACCAGCAACAAGCACATTAACATTTAGATTAACATTAACATTAGCAGGCGAGCGGCGAGCAGGCCCTCTGGCTGTACGCATTTAGGCAGAGATTAACAGTTGGTAGACCCCGGCTGGAAAAGAGCAATTAACACGCTGAGGTCAAGTCGTGCTGGCCAACGGGGCCCCATTACAATGGGGCAAGTGTACCATTGCGCTACAAAAAGTCAAAATATATACATATATATATATACATAGGTATTATCATATTTCTTGTGATGTCATGTGTTTTTTGGTTTGGTGTTTTGGTTCCTGTTTCGCATGGGTCTCATCTTCTGCTCAGCGAGCTGCGCACTTGTTAAACTATTTGTCTGTCTGACACTGAGATTTGTCTCAGGCCGACAGCTCTTTTGTTCTTTTTTTTTTTTGTCCAAATAAGCAATCGGAAGTATAACGCAACAAGAATGTTGATGAGGTTGAAGCCCACCAAGAAATATGTACTTACGTTTAAAGGGAACTATCTATTTTTGGCATTCTCAAGTGCCCTAGAAGTCAACTTAAACTTCGCTTTATTTTTGGTTTTTTTTTGTTGTTGGGTGAGCAAAATAATTTGGTTTGCTCATCTGTTTGCATAAGTCGCAATGACACGAGCTGAATGTGGAAATAAACTAAAAGAAAGATTTCTCTTAATTTGCAAAGTGGTAGTAAAGAGCGAAGAATTAAGAATTAGTATGCTTTAAGCTGTTAGGAATTAATGGAATATAAATAGGGCTTTAAGATTTAATGTTTCAAGCTGTGAGGAACTTTCAAAGCTTTTCGCCCAGGCTTTTACAGTAGTGTTGATCAACGCGAATATAATTTTATTAGCTAGGTGAAAAGTCATTTTAAATAATTTACTTCCTTAAAGCTTTTATGTATGAGAAGTATGAGAGCTTAAAGCTTCGGTGTTTACTTACTGGAAGCTTACATGTGCTTTAAAGCTCAAAGAAAACTTATAAATATATATAAAGCATTCATATACTTTCACGAATCTTTTCCGCTTGACATTTTTCATTAGTAAATATAAAGTATTTTCTTTCCTCACAAGTAATATTCTCTTATCCAAGCACTGACTGATTAATCTACATCAAGTTTTAATATACTTTCAAGAATATTTTCTGCTCCATATTTGTCTTTAGTAAAAATGAAAAGCATTTTATCTCATGTAAAGGTTCACTTACCCCTACCTGGTTAGATTATTCTATAAAAAGCTTTAATGAACTTTCTTTTATGCTCTACATTTTTCTTTAGTAAATATGTAAAAAGGACGTGCAAGCTTATTTGCTCCAATGTTTACCCTAGTACGGATTGATTACCCTCTAAAGCTTTAATATACTTTCAGGAATATTGTCTGCTTCACATTTTTAGTTAGTTTAGTCAATATAAAAAGCTGTTTGCTTTGTTATCTTTTTATAGACTTCATTAGGATCTGCTCACACGCAAACTTCTCTGCACCATTTTCGGCTTGTGTCAGTTGAATATTCCGTAATATTTTGTTTAAACATTGACTAATTTGCTCTGCTTTTTTTTTTGGTTGCGCGCTAATCGTCGGCCGTTTGTCTAAATTAATTTTAGGACAGGTCACAAGCTGAGCTGAAGCCCAAAACTCATTTAAATGAATTCAATAAAAATATATGTAATAAAATATATGTTATATAAATACGCTGCAGATGAGATGATGTTGATGTAAAAATAAGACAACACTTTCACCATAAATTAAGCGATCGGCGTATTTGTAGCTTGATTTAATAAATATTTATAGTTGATTATGGATATCGATATTCGCGGATTGATGGATAAGCTACACTGAAAATGCAATCAGAAAGAAGCCCGAATATTAATGAAATCGTCTGGTTTAACCAGCCCATGCCAAATTCAAATCCAGCCTCAGTCAACAATTTGCACCTTAACCTGTAGCTGCGAGCTGTTTACATTGTTGGCATTCCAGAGTTTTGATATTTGAATATGAAATTTTATGCCCGCCAGCCGCATTCATTAGCTAAACAAACTCTCGTATCCCAGCTCGTGCAAGGGGGTTTCCTGTTGCCGGCAACAGCATCATCAGATCTATACTTATTCATAATGCTCACTGACTATTCAAACAACTCAATTTATAGCAATTTGCGCATCTTAAAGCTATTTCGGTGTGGAGCAAAAATTTAAACACTGTAATCGCTTTTAATTGTTTGGCCGACAAGAAATAAATACCATTGAAAAAAATTAAACAGAAATATACAATTAATAAGAATTATCCAATAAAGATTCTTAAATGACGAGAAGTTACCCTGTTTTCAGCCTGGTAAGAAAAATCGAAAAGAATATATAAAATTTATATTAAATTTAAGTTGGGAATAAACCAAGCCCAAGAAATTTATGAATAATTGGACTAAACTCAAAAAATTTAAAGCTCGGAGTCGAATTTCAATAATTAAACATTTTTAAAAATTCAAAACCATAAAATATTTCGAAAAAAGGAAGATGGGAAATAATACATTTTAATTTTTGACAGAAAGATTTGAATAAGTTTGGAAATAAAGAAAAAAAAAGTAAATAAATTAAAATATATTACTAAAATTTTTTATAAGGCATGAAACAAGGAGAAAGCCAAAAATTTTCCAAAGACCATCGATTTATTTATGAGCTAGATATTCGAACTGGATTATTATACCCTAGTTAACTGGCAACAGGGTATCTATGAAATGACAACAATGCCAGCAAGATCATTATCACTGAGATTATTTATACGACTTTGTATCATTAGATGGCCAAAACGTAATGTACTTAACTGCAAAAAAACAAAAAAAAGGAAGAAGATGAGCAGAAGTAAAAAATAACTCCAAAGTCTTGCACTTAACATTGGCAAGCTGTTAATTTGCTCGGCCTTTGGCTGCGAGACTTAAGAACGCAAAAGGTCAGCTTTATAAATAGTTATAATACAATTACCAATTATAAACAAATATTCGAAATAAACGCTTGATTAACGTCAAGTTCAAGTTAAATAATTAGTTAACAATGCGTAACGTGCAAAAATGATTATTTATGGCTTTTGTCTTTGAGCCGGAATTGCAGCTGTGGGCGTTTGTGGCTTTTAGCCAAAAGCAAATGGGCAAATGATATTCGATATTTGCGATATGTAATTTGCGATTTGTGCAGATGAAAGCCATTAATTTAGTAGCCAGATGTTAACGCATTTGCTTAACACACGCTGCTGCTGCTGCTTCTGCTGCTGCCCAGTTGTAATTGATTACTGACAAGCGAAACGGTGCATGTTAATCGTTAATTTGGCGCCACTGAACCACCGAGCCACTGAGCCAGTGAAACCACCGACAAACGTGCTGTGCATGTCCTTGCCAGTTGGCCAAGTTCGTTAAACCGCAGCTGAAACGCAATTAAGTCATCAAATCAAATCGCCAGAAATCAAATCAAAGCCAACAAAAAATGCTACCATTAAAATGCGTGCGCAGTCTTCGTGGGCAGTCTGCAGCCGGAAATTATCAGAGAAAAATATAATATTTAAAATATATAAAAAAAAAAGAAGCTAATTTCGCCTGTTGAAATCAACAACTATTTTGTAATATTTATTAGCTGCTGCTGCCCTCGCCCGTCCCGCCGCGCAATAAATACAAATGTAGTTAACTCTTGGTGAAGGGCCTTGCGCTGCGCACACGGCGTATGCGCAATCTTGTAGAAATATTTTACTCGCCGCTGGCGATTCGTATTTAGGTCTTTTATCCATTTGCCTTAAAAAGGCCAATGCAAGCGGGTTTACTGAGCAACGGATTTAAAAATTACCTGCTCAATCTCTGACCGAGGCAGCTACACAAAATATGTTGCAAATAATACGCATAATTAACAAATGATAGTCAGGACTGGAGCCCACTAAATGAATGGGGCGTTACCTGGCTGCCAGACAGACGTCAGGCAAATACCACAGCAAAATTGAAAACCTCAAACGAAAACAACAACAAAGTTCGAATGCATACCAAAGTATTGCCAAATGCAAGACTCTGAAATACCAGTACCCAGGAAAATACCAGCTGTTTTGCAGTCAATAAATACAAGAGTCTTAAGACTATATTTAAATTATTTTTATTTTATTGTAATATTAGTATATTCATTTAAGTTTGTGTATACTTAATATCCTAAATGTTCCTTAAAAAATATTATATAGTGTATGTGAAACTTTGTTTCCTTAAATTTTAAACGAGCTCTCAATTGTTAATAGGCCTAAAAGTTGTTACTATATGCCTATTAATATCATATGTATTGGTAACAACTAAAGATCTACAACCTGTCAGTATAATAAGTTTATTAAGGCAGATGACAGATGATACAGCTTACTTATAGCAAGAGCTTAAGTGTTTCAACCGCTTTGAAAACTTGAAAAATGGTGGCGTGCGCATAGTTTTCCTCTCAATCACATGTTTCCAATTGAAAATATGACTAAATAGATTTCACGACATCATAATGGGTCAAGTCATGGCCTAAGCGTGTCAGGTCAACAGCCTGAAAGCGGTCAAAAAATTAACCTAACCTAGCCTTGACGTAAACATTTAGTTTATGGTCCAACACTTTAATTTCAAAGTGACCTTAAAAAACATTAATGAATTTGGCTGGCACACGACTTTAATTATTGAACATGATATTGTTTATGTTTTCGCGTTATATGAAACCTATATTTAATATTTTCTGATGCTATTATAAGAGCTAATGGATGATAATTTACAGTAATTGCTTGATTTAAATGCAGTCTATTGATTTGATTTTTACTAGACTGAATGAAATTTCAGCTTGATCCTTCACTTCAATTTTTTCTAAATTTAGTCCAATAATAGCTCAGGCGCAGCCAACTTAACTCTAGCAAGTGTTGCCAGATCAATGAAAAGTGCGAGGCACTCAACAGGAATCATTTAGTATTGCCAGATCAATTTAAAATATTTATTTTAATTTTTATATGCATTTATTGCTTATGCTCCATGAAAAAAATATATAAATGTCTTAAATTGTCATTTGTGATATTCCCGCTTTATACACCGGTGCCGGGTATTGCCTAAAACCGAAATTGAAAAAATCAAGTGCAGCGCTCGAATGCCAAAAACCAAATTCGAAGGTCAGCGCCGTGGCATGCAACAATTTGGTGGCTTTGCTCGATTGGACATGCTGCACTAAAGCGTCCGCCTGTTTGCCAGTTGACTCTGCTGCTGTTGTTGCCCGGCGGCGCATTTTATTTCTTCATTATGTACGAAACAATAAAATTTAATTGAACGTTAAATTTAAAACGTAGCACGAGCGGTTGCCGCTGCGACTAAAAAGGAGCAAATTAACTCATTGTTGCAAAAAGTTATGCAAATGGGGCGTAAGGTGCCGAGCAAATTAAAATGGCATTAAAATTTATATGCCAATAAAAATAAAAATCGGAAAAAATCAAAGAATACAAAAAAAAATTATAAATAAATCTGACAAAAGGAGAGCAGAGTGCGGTAAAAGTGTCGATTGGTTGTAAATAAAATGCTCGTTAATTTATGTGGGCGTAATTTATTTTACATTTTTAATTTTTTTTTGGTTTACAATGGAGCCTACAGCTCATGCATATGCAAGAGGCATACAAAACTGTTGTCATATGCTATGTAAATTCATTATTCTGTAAACAATTATGCCACGGTGGGAATAGCCGAGGGATAACGTTGCCGTGGGAAGCTTAAAGCGGATACTTTGACATGGTTTAATATATATGCAATGCGGAGAGCTTTACTAAGTGAATGCAGAGAACGTCAGGATTCTATTTAAATGGAATCGCCTTTCTATGCGATTTTCATTATTAAAAATAACTCTGTCTCGCTCTACCCAACGTCTCTATCTGATGCCCTTACTTAAAATAATTAAAAATATACCAACACATAAATATACCATAGCCATATTTTGCTGTGGAAGTCTTCTTGTTAGAGCACCACAATGCCTAAATATTCATTTACAACAATAATCATAGAGAACTATCAGCGATACACGCTGACGATTTACAAGGTTCAAGAATCCCCTCTGATCTATTATAAAATGAATAATAATATGTTACTCGCATGTAATGGGCATTACCTCACATGTAAATCAAATAAATTATTTATAATAGTTGCTGACACAATTAAATGTTCATGGATAAACTCAATATGGGAAACGTCTTGAAAACGTTTTTCAAAATCCAAATATAACTTAGGAATCCCGCACAATTACAAAAGAGACCTTCAGAGGCGAAATATTAATTACCCACAGAGCTTTACAGGGTTAGAGCAACAAGTGTGAACGCCCCAAAAAGTGCAGCGATGAAAAATATAATAGAAGAAGAGCATACCATGATCTATTATAATATGATATATGCTGTGATTATCGAACATAAAACTAATATGCTGACAGTTAAGTGGAAATTAATGAATGCTGCGTCTCAATGCGTTTTGTGACTTTTGTTGGGGCTCTTCAATAAACATTTATGCACACACACACATATATATATATATACAGAGATGTATATATATACATATATATTACTGATGTTTGTGGAGTCTTTGGCGAGTCATCGAACCGCTGTAGTTGTATAATTTATGCATCTGCTTGTTGCTTACAATAAACATCAAGAACTGATGACTTCAATCAACCGACAAAACTGTCTATTTGGTGTATCTTGTGTAGGTTGTGTGTGCGTGCGCATGTATGTGTGTGAGTGTATGTGTGTGTGTGTCTCAGCGCTGATTCACGTTGACCTTCTTTGGACTTTTTGGTCTGACTATGTCTTGACTCAGATGAGATACATTTTACACGTTTTGTTGGTAACGAATTGAGTCAAAGTCACTCGAATTAGCACAGAATTAGCTAAAAAGCATTTTAGTTGCTCTTCTCATTTTATTCATAGTCACAGACAATTTACAACGGACAACGAAAGCCCCCCACAATCGCTCATAAATTCTAGTTTTAACTTCCAACCGCAGCAACAAGTTTCTGGCCACATTTATTGTTTTGTTTTGTTTGCCACTTGATGTTGTTGTTGTTAGTAAAAACCCGAAATTCACATCCGCCTACAGAAGCGTTGCCAGGTGGAATCTGGGCTAAGAGTCGAGCTTAGCATCACACAGCTCATCATCTAATCGCATGCGAAATTAGAGCATTTATAAGTGGGGAATTTTGGATTTTCGATTTTGAATTAGCAAATTCTAATGCTAGGATATATGAAACACAAGTGTTTGCGGCTGACAAATGCCCTATAAATGAATTAACTCTACCTGAGTTAATTTAAATTTAATAAAGCTGTCTAATATTTAATTTCATCATATTGTTATTATTTTAAACCATTTGATTCATATTTATGCAAATGTAATTACCAACATTCTAATAGTCTGTGTATTTTTACCCCACAAAGTGGTTGTGGTTTTTTCTTAATTTTCATCTTATTTCATTTTTTATAATTCCCAAATGCTTAAAACGAGCAAGTTCTTAAATCATTTGGTTAATTATAAGAAAATCTGTTTCAAGATTCTTAGTTTTCATATAACTTACTTATAAAGAATCAAAATACTTTCTAGTATATTTATTGTGTTAAGTACAATTAAATTATTATATTAATTATTTTATATTTTAAAAATTCTTATATAAAATTATTTCATTATTATTATTATTATTATCATTATTATTATTATTATTATTTGTATCATTATCATCATTATTATTATTATCATTATCAATGTTATTATTATTACTATTATTATCATTGATAATGATCATAATTAATTATATTATTTTTGTTATCTATCATTAGTTTATTTATAAATATTATTGACAAATGTAATCAAAACAATAAGTAATTACTTAACCTTTTGTCTATAATTCCCAATTAGTTTAAGAGCTAGCGCTGTAAAACAAACCATTTCATAAATAAATAAATGATCCAGCTTAATATTACTCTCTTAACCACATATCAAAGCTTCGAATCGACCTCATTATAACTACTTGGCTGCTGGGCATAATCATTTGTTTGCTTTGTGTGCAGCTCAGCAATTTTCTAATGAGTCTGTTCACACACAGGTTGCGCCCCATTGGATCGTAGGCCTCGTCGTTGCCTTTGGGCCTAGCTGTGGTTGCGCAGGCGCCATTTAAATTGAGTGTGGGGTGTGGGCTGGCAGCTGGGGGCCAGGGGCATTCATTATGGTTACACCAGCTGCAACCACTGGCTGGCTGCCTGTAATTATCAAGCAGCCAAATATCATTTTAATTGTCTGATGTCTGCCCAGAGCCGGCCGTTGAGTGCCATGATGGGTGGGGTTTGGGGGGGCAGAGTGCCAACTGACCATTTGCCATTTTGCATGTGCAATTAACACCGTCGTACAATGCGTGCAATGTGCAAGACCTGTCCAGACCCCAAAGCCCCAAACGCTGCTGATGATGCTTAACCCAAGCTGACGCATTGACGTGCAGCAGTCTGTCTGTCTGTCGGTCTGTCCACGTCTGTCAGTGCCTGTCAAATAGTTGCATAGAGCTCTATTCGTGTTGGTCTCTTGGTAAACGCCTTCTCCTAAGTCTTAAGACCAAGACGAATCTGCGGCGCACTGTGGCGCGTCTTTTGTTCTACGTAAAACTCTTTCATAATGCTCCATTAAATTTTATGCTTTCATAGATCAAGATGAACAAATAAATTTGAGACCATGTGACGAGTTGTTGTTGCTGCTGCTGCTGCTTTACAGTTTGTGCAGTATTTCTTTTGTTGTTGGAAGGTCTGCGATCGCTGCCCAACCAGCCGTTGAAATGAACTTGAGCCCAAGCCCAAGCCACATCAGTTTTTGGGCTCTGCCGTTGCTTGGTTTCATATTTGCTTCGTTTGGTTTGGTTTGGCTTTGGTCCATGGTTTATATGTTGGCCCAGTTTCGATGCGATGCGCCCCAGCTAAAGAGGTTTTAGCCATTCTGAACGGAAGCGCTTTGTTTAACGCGCCTCAGACATTGCAATTTTTCTTTGCCCACTTTTTGGCTATGTGGGCTCAGGCCGCTGCACAGTGGGCCGAGGCGCAAGTCCAGGAATATATTATATAGCTTAAAACATTTTTCAAATATTTATTCATCATTTAAAGTACTCTGGAATATATATAAATCTGAAATGCGATTTGATTGCGCTAAAATAGGCTGTTAGAAATTTCATTCCTCCAGCTTGATTCTTCGCACCACTGTGCACAGGTTTCTGAGGTCTTTTCAGCGCTCGGTTCACATTTGGCTTTTGCCGTTTTGTTTATCGGAAGCGGTCGACGTCTTCGTCGTTGTTGTCGTTTGGTTGGGCAACTGTTACCAAATAACTGGAATCATATGGATTTATGATAGAACCGTTTTGTGTGCTGTCTCCCGCCGAGTGGCCATATCATTGCCCATAAAGATGCCAGTCCTTTCTAATTGGCTGCTCCGACAGTCGAAGGACGGTTGAGAATTTTTATTATGATTTTATTTTTCGTATTTTGCACAGTTGTATTTTTTTTTTTGCATTGTCTTCAATTAGCTCAACCACATGCAAAATTTAAGATCTTATTATGCGCGTTAATTAGTTCATAAAGCTTAGCTTGAAGTTATGATAGCCTGGGTGTGTATTTGGATTAATATTTTATAGCAGCTCGTAATTTATAATTATGCGAAAGTCTTGACCGGATATTGAGTCAGAATCTGAGACAAAAACTCTAGCAGCTGACTCGAGCGAACGTATTTTCTGGTCAAGTGTGAATATGCTGGCACTCGAGTTGACGTCAGAGTTTGTGGATCTGTGGCATTCCTCGAGCGGATTCAATAAGTTCCATTTGCTTATGGCTTTATTTTGTTGTCTGCAGCGCGACATTGTCCACTTCATTTGCTGGCCGCCGATAATCTTTGTTTCGCTACAATTTTGTGATTGTGATCATTTCACTTTTGTTTGTTTTATTGGTTGTTGTTATTGTTGCCGTTGTTTTGAGCAGGAGGCGTCAAGGTCGGACGTGACATGCACAGCAACTCGAGCGCCACTCAACGCCAGCGGCGACAGAGGCAGCGGCGTCTGCGCATCAACGTGAGCCACCACAGTCAGCACCACCGGACGTCAGATCAGTGAGCCAACACGACACCAACTTGAACAGTCGCCACACGTTGCCTGACCAGCACTTGACCGGGTCGTTTCGCTTGGAGGCTGTGTTCAGACCAGGCTGAGGTCGTATGGGAAGGCAGTGCAACGCACGCCTTTGTCTCTGGGCTGAAACGGGATTTGGCTGCAAGTGAATTATTTAGTCACGCCAATGTGCATGTTGCAGGCAAACAACAAACCCGAACCTGATGCCTATCAACAAATTGACCCTCATGCGGCACACAATTATTCAGAGCAATTCATTTCGATCTTTTATTGCATTCCAATAAGAGCAGCTGCACGGCCACCAAAATCACTTAAGAGCTTTAAGTGTGCTGAACCTGGTGCTAAAAGCAATTACAATTTTTTTTAAAGCTTTAAACGTTTTTAAATGGAAGTTAGGTAAAAAATTTAGGCAAAAGCTTAAAAGAATATTTATACTAAGCTTAATTAAGTTACCAATTGACTTATATTTAGTTAAAAGTTGACTTTACATAAGCTTAAAGCTTTAGCAGCTGCACGGGGACAAAAGTGTTAAGAGCTTTCAGCGTGGGGAAGCTTGTGATTAAAGCAATGACAACTTTTTAAGGCTTTAAGCACCTTTCTAAATTAAAATTAGGTACAATAGTTATGCATATAATTAAATGAAAAATATGAAAGCTTTTAAAATGTTATATACTTGACTGAATGTAGTTTACATTTGACATAACACAAAACTTAAAGCTAATTAAATATTAAAGCTTAAAGCAAGCTGAATTTAGAACTCAGCAAGTTTACAAAGTTTGTCTATGCTTTACTTTTAAAAAATTTTCCAACTCATGTATAATTTACATGAAAAATATTTCGCAATTATGTTTTTAATTACTTGCAAAGCTCTTGTAGAGCTTTAACGGTATTGACTGCTATAATTCAAATATATATTAAAGCTTAATCTTTTGTTCCACTTGGCCTCGATCTCACCAATTTCTGGCGTCTCTTTAACGGGCATTTTCAGCCGATGGCTTTTAAGCCATAACACCTGCATTGCCTAATATTTTTCAACCAGGTTGTTAATAGTTTTTACTCACAGCTTCAAAAGCTTGTGCAAACTTCAATCAATTTGAATTTGAAAAGCAGCATACAATTAAATAGATCATTTAAAGATCAAAACTGAAATTTAAATCTTGTGCTCGTAGCCTATTGTTTTCAGCTTTCAGCTGCCCGCTATAAGCTAATGTCTATCACGCTTTTCAACATTTCCGAAGCTTTTGCAATTTGGATATTTAATACATAATTCAAATAAAATAAAGCAGCTCTCTCAAATTCTGAAAATTCAACTATCAAATTTTATGAGTTTAATCAAATTTACGGGGGTTTTTCGGGGATTTCATTTTAATATATTTTTTAGCTAAAACAAGTTGAATTTTATTTATTTGGTGTGTGGGCTGCTGTCAGCCTGTGGCTGCGCGTATTTTATCTCATTTTCTACTTCTTTTTTTATTCAATTGAATTACGCAAAGTTCAGAGTTCGACACAGTAGCCGCGCATGGGTCCAGCATTAGATCGTGTTGCCAAACTGTTGAAGTTCTCTAATAAGATAATTTGAAATGCGCCAAATTTTGGTTATTTATGAACTGCAAGCGGCATGCGAAGTAGTTGAAAATGTTTGGGGCGCAGCTGGCGCCAAAACTGGCGCCAAATGAATTTTTCAAAAATGTTTATTTGACACTTTAGTTTTCTTATATTATTTTTAAGCTTTATTTATCCAACATAAACAAGTTTTTTCCTCATGCCGTGTGTGTGTGTGCGTGTGTGTGTGTTAAAACCAGTTCAGCGCTCAGTGATCATAATGCTTGATTGATATGAAACTGATCTATTAGTTTTCAAGTCGCATCAATGCAAATTAGCCACAGAAACATAAACAACAGCTCTCAAGAATTCACAAAACTTCAAGACATTTAACAATTTTTGGACAACGCAACCGACAAATATTTTGTGCTCGACTCGGTCCATCTCCTTGACTGGGGCCTTATTAATTAGCGGCTGGTATTTTGTCCAAAAACGTTCTATGCAGACGCCATCAATTGGCCACATTTTGTGGCCGCGCTTCACGCACGATGTGTAAAGTGATCAACTTTATGTTGCTGACCGCCAGCGAGCAATGGGCCGTATGAGCGATGTTCGAACCGCAACGCGTTTGCCTTTAATGTCGCTCATTATTTACGCACAGTAAACAACGGGCGGCGGCAGTTGCCGTTGCCGCTGGTGGGAGCAGCAGCCACATGTGGCCAACAGGCCAACGGGCGGCCCCACAACTTGGCCAAAAGCCGCACAGCTTGAAACCTATCCCACATGTCACTGTGCATTGGCGTTTTGCTGTTTCCGATTGGCTGCCGCTGCCGCCAACGGCTCCCACACCCGCATCATGTGCAACAGCCTGGCAATTGACTTTTTTTAGCGTTCGGCCATGTCCGCCGAATATGCTTCAATTCTCGACATGACATTGGACACACTGGATCACTGCAAGCGCCCTCATAAATGGCAGTTGATTGATTTCAGCTGGCAATTAACCTTTTTGGGATTATAACTTAATTAGTTTATTTATAATAATTAATACTAATGCAGCTGTAAACGGTTTTAAAAGATGACAGGGAAATGTCTCTTTTTGAGTTACTGCATTAAGCGCTGTCGATGTATGTTGACACTTTTTGAACGATAATTTATCAATTTTGTTATTCACGAAGGAGTAAAATAGAATCAGCTTATCGCGGAGTACTTAACACTCCATCGATCATGGATGAGCGTTTTGAATAATTCAAAATAGGAAAATGTACGGATATCTTAAACGAACCGAAGATTTAATATTCTTTTGGACATTTGTAAAGCTCGTAAATGCCGAGGTGGGGAATGTTTCGGGAATTGGAATATTATTGGAAGATTACCTTAACTATTTGAATAATAATAGCTTAATAGGGAATATACTTTTTATTTTTTTTATATATTAATTTAATTGGGAATATTATTTATTTTTTTAACATGTTCGTAATCCTTTTATATAGTTCTTACTTTTATATGGAAAATATTTGATATTTATTATTTTTTTTTTAATATTACTGTTAATCATTTTTTTATTTTTACAAATTCGTATTATTTTTTAGTTTTCATTAGTTTTCTTATATTTTTAAAAAATTATATTTTTGTATTATTTTTATTACTATAAAGGGAATCATTAATAAGTTTACATTTTCATAAACTTTTAATTTTGTATTGTTATTTCACATAGGCAACATAATTGATTTTCTTTTATTTTCATTAATTTGTATTATCATATAAATAAAATTATTCACTTGTAGGGAATAGCATTAAATTTTGTATATAAGTATTAATAAATTATTATTTTTTATTACTAAGCTCAGCTTTTAAGCCTTTTCTATCTTCTCTTCTTCTTCTTCTCCAGAAAGTTACTTTAAATTTATTGTTCGTTAAAAGTTAACTGTTTGCGGCTACTTTATAGAATCCGCTGTTCAGTCCATTTTTTAAAATGCAATCACAAATCAAAAATAATATACTCGTATGTATACATGGTGCAGGTTTATTCATCTAAAAATTTGACTTTTGATATTTGTCGCCTTTGTTGCTTTCAAATAATCAGATTATCTGCCCAAATTGGCAAATGTGACCAAATGTGAATTAGAAATTGTTTGCCGCTGTCGCAATAAGTGCTGCCTAATGGCATGTCCAGAGTAACTGCTGATCCATAAAGTGCATAAATTAGTTATGCGACAGCTCCGGGGGCAGCTAAAGGGCAATCACTTAGCGCTCGCCGGATGGCATTGCCCATAGGTATTGCATTGAGCACTGGAAGACCTTCGTGGCTTAAAGCGTGAAAGGTCTTAGAGCCGATTAAAAGGTGATCAATTTTTTGGGAGGGGGTCTCTAAAATGATTAATAAATGTACTTCCTATAGGCCATCAATAGTTGCCTCGAACTGTGCTCGACAATTTTGGCCGCATTTTGTCAGCCATTTGAACTTTCGAGAGCTTAAATTGTCACTACTTGAATTTCAGGCTGCGTTGTTGTCGGTTTGCCTCGTTTGCGTGCTTGGCTTTAAGCCAAATCAGCCGAAAGCCATTGACTGAAACACGCCCACAGCAATCACAGCAATCACAACTGGCCCAGCCCTCCGCCCCCTTACATTTGATGAGCTTTATTGACTTCGGTTGATGTCATAAGCTATTTATTATTTGTTTTGTTCATGCGCTTTAATACACTTTCGGTTTCAGTTTTATTATTTTTATTATATTTAACATTATTTTCCTCGCGTCTCGCCATTGTTTACTCATTTCATCAATCACAGTCACTGCCACTGCCACCAGGCCTGGAGGTTCCCATCGTTTTTTTCTTTTCTTGGCAGAATGTCATTGTCCTTGCACTCGCAAGTGTAACAAATTTTAATTTCAGTTTGAGTTTCTATTAATGTAAAGTTAACTAAAAACTGATCACAAATTAAGCATTCGCAACGAATTGTTGTTAGTTATGCATTGAGCTTTACCCAGCTGCTCTATAATCGACCTTAAATATATCGAGTTTTTTCTGAACATTAGTTGGCTATGAAAATAACAATTAATATATACTAAAAATAATATGTAATAAACAATTGCAATCTCAACAAATGTCTTGAAGCTCTCTTAAAGCAAACAGGTTTCCAATTAATATAACAACATTAGACTTGCAGCTTTAATTGGTTGCTAAATTACTTTTTAGGTCAATCCCTAAGCTGTATGTGAAATTTAAAATTTTAAATTGCAATCACAGCAAGAATCTTTTCTAGAAAAAAGGTATCCAATTAAGACAACAAATTTAAGTTGCAGCTTTAATATATTATTAAAGCTCTTTTTAAGTCAAGCTCTTAGCATTAAAAATAACAAATATCTAAAAGCTTTAAGCTCTTTTTAAGCAAACAAGCTTGCAGCTTTAAATTTTTGCTGAAGCTCTTTTAGCTTTCAGCTTTAAGTTAACTTTATATATATATATTGCAGCAAATATCTTAAAGCTCTTTTTAAGCAAACAAGTTTCCAATTAATACAGCAACATTTGGCTTGCAGCTTTAAGTTTTTCCTAAAGGTCTTTTTAGGTCAAGTTCTTAGCTTTAAATGAATTTAATTGTGTGTAGCTAACAAACAGTGCTTGAACCTTGTTAAATTGTGTGGGAAAACACGACACTATTTAAAATAATTTTAATAAAATTGTCACGCAGTTTTCCCGCTGAGGAAAGGGACAGTTCCGCATTGTAAATAGCTGGCGATTATTGCTTATTATGAGCCGGAATTAAATTGTGTTAGCGTGTGAAAAACAGAGGACACGAACGCACTTAAAGTAGCCCAGGTGTAGCATTATGAGCAATTTGTCGAAGCGTAAACAAAATGAAAAAAAAAAATATCAAGCCAAACCAAACAGCGGCAACGACATTGAAAATGGACATAAAAGTGGGCAAAAAAAAAAAACATGTCGGAGATGCTATTTCGCACCTTCTGTGCGCTGTTTAATTATTGTGGAATCTAATGACAATGGGAATGGCTATAAGCATGCATATAATTCTTTTGTCATGCCGCCCCAGAGGCAGTCCTTAAGCCGAACGGGCTGATCTCATTTGCGGGTAATTTAAATGTAAATTTAATCAATATGCAAATTTCATTAATTTCTTATTGAGCTGACGTTTTTTTCGGCTTGCGTTCTCAATATATGTTTGAGATATTGATATGCTGGCTATGCTCTATGAAAGAAAAAACGAAACAAAAGCCGCGCTGAATTGAGGAAGACAAACGTATATCGATCAAGCCGAGCGTTAAAGCAAGTTATTTATGCATAATTAATCTATGCTCTGGCAAAAATTAGCAAAATTCAATTGGTTAATTAATAAGAATTCAATAGTTATTAATTCTCAGCTCGTTGCGTCAATAAAAAAATCGATTTAAAATTTCAGTTATAAGCATAAATATGCATATAACGCATATAGTTCAGTTATCTTATTTTTAATCTAATTTTCAGACATAAAACTTTGTTTTGCCATCATTAATTTCCTTTTATTGATGGCACACTTCTGCAGAAATCCATTTTAAAATGGAACCATAAAAATCTCTCTTGCTATAATCAATAACAGAACAAAAATTGAATACCCTCTAAGAATTATAAGGGGCATATGCGGCGTAGCAATAAGAACAAACTATTCTTGTAAGTGTGCATTAAAAATCTGCGAGCGCTGAACTAAATATGTTAAATAATATATAATAAATAAATAATATATGAAAATAATAATATAATTAATTTAAAATTAAAATAAAATGTGTATGTTTTACAAGTTTTTAAATTTTATTATTTATATACTATGCAATATTTTTGTAAATATTTTCCAGATATTTGGGTATATATTCCAATAGTATAAACAACAAATTTTTCTTTATACTCTGCACCTTTTCATAGGGAAATTTCTAGTCAAGTATATTGTCCAGTTTTAAATTTTTAATTATTTATATATTATTTAATATTTTAATAAATATTTCGCAAATTTTTTTTGCTAAATATCGCATTAATATAAACATAAGTTGATCTTTATTACTCCAGACCTTTTGACAGGGCAACTCGCAGTCGAGCACGCTCGTTTAGAGCATTCGCAATTGTTGTTGTACAGAAACTAGTTGGAGTATTAACTTTTACTTTTGTTTCGTATAATTTTTGTTTTTTGTTCAACAGAACAGGCAATATCTTTTATTCTGCCAGACATGAACATTAATTCAGCCGTCTCTTAATCTGTCTGTCTGTTTTGGCCATTGTGCAGCGAGTTTTGGACACATTTAACATGGCTCCGACACAGTGTTAAATTGGGTTTTTTGTGTGGGTATTTTTCTTTAATAGTTTTTGGCAACTCCTTTGGCGCAATGTTTATTGATGAGCGCACATTAGGCGACAATGTATTGTTTTGACTAAAGATTCCTTTTTAGTGCTATAATTGATCGCAGCTAATTTGAATCACAATCAATTCTACACAATTTATGCCGCGCTGCAATTGTCATGAGAATTGCATACGAAAATTGTCTATCTGCGGGCGGGCAAAGCCGGCGCATTTATAAGTGCCAAGTTGAAAGGCTTCGAATGCAGCTCAGCTCAATTAAAATGTTATAAATTGCTCTCTGCACTGCGTTTGCCTATTCAAAATTGCGCATACGTCGTGTGGTGTGCTCAGCATTTTAATTAAAAATACAAATAATAATCAAAAAAACCAAAAAAAAAAAATAAAAAAAAATTGATAAAAAAAAAGAGCCACGAAGTCTGATGGCCAAGGGGAAAAATTGCCAACAACTTTATTTAATTTATGCTTTCAACTTGATTCATAAATTTTCCACTCACAGTTGGTTTTTTTTTCTGCAATTTAGTTAATAAATGTTAGATTTAACTGCATTACATATAATTTGTATACTCTTGTAGAGAGTATTTTAAGCTTGTCATGAAATGTGTAACGCATAGCAAGAGACAACTCCGTATCCATAAAGTATATATATTCCCGATCAGCATCAGCATCGTAAAGCTGCCATAGGAACAATCGGTGGAAAAGTAGGTAAAATCTTCAATTTTTCATCAAACATTTACGATCTTCACTATTCCCACAATTCATCAAAAATTAACTGTCCACAAATATCCTTACTTTCGCTTTTTTATTTTATTACGATTGAAATATTCGTCAAAATTTTTAACTGCGGATTCTATCGACTATTTTTAATTGTTTGACTTTTTTTTTTAATTCAGCTGGATCTTTTAAATTGAAATTGATAAGTTCATATACAATTTTTGTGCTATAAATTAGTTTTTTCTAGATTTGAAATATCTTCTTTTATTAAAAACAATTTTTTATGTATGTTGTACGATTATACCACATTTTTCATACTTTTTTATATTTGTATATTATTTTCTAAATCCTGTTTGCAACATGTCCAAATAAACTTTTTCTATTTCTATATTAAAAAAATATTCATTAAAGCAGTTCTCAGCTCTTCCGAATTCCTCGCTGTATTATCTTTTTCTGTTATAAGCAATTAGCCAATCTTATCTGGGCGATAATTGAAATGGTATATTGTAAAGATATTGCACAAAGATTTTTCGTTATTTATTCAGTTTGCACAATCGAAAAATGCCTTGTGTGTGTGTTGTGTATGTGTGTGTGTGTGTGTGTGTGTGTGTGAGGGCTGAGGCTGAGGCTGAGGCGAGATACACGCCCATTCGAGTGGCATTTGGCAACCAAGGCTTTTGTGCTGGCAGATTGAATAATGATTGCCATTCACACCGACTGGACATGACTGACCTATGTTAATGCGCGTATTAACGGTTATTTGTTATTTGTCAGAGTAATCATAAAAATGCAAGCAAGTGACAGCACAAGAATTTGCAGTCAAACTTTGCCCGCTTTGTTGCCTGTCAATTTTGTCAGAAGCCAACATTATTTGTTGTGTTTATCAAATTATATTTCTACTTATATTATTCACTGCTTTTATTTAGTTTTAAGCATTTGTACGACCCGCTGTGCTGTTGCAGCCTTGTATCTAAATGTTGTTAACTTTATTCTTCAGCTGCTGCGATGCTTCAATAATTTGTATTCGATTTTTATCTATTGGCACTCGTTTTGATTGCTGCTCAGCAAGCGGACAATTGCAGTGGGGTATATTCGACTCTATTGAACTTATGTAATGTTGTTAAACAGCAGAAATGACTGTGTGCTTAAGTGAGATGTTTTCCGTTTTCAGTTCGATTAAATATCCAGTTGTCTCTTCTGTTAATTTTTTCAACAATTTATTTAGATGAATTAAATATGAATTATAGCTATATACATATTTGTATATATTTATATATATTTTTTATTTATTTATTTAAATTAAATCACAATTGTTTTTAATATTTGATTTTAATAAACTAAACCAGGGACGTCGACCCAGCTTAATAAATATAATTTATTTAGATGAATTAAATATGAATTATAGCTATATACATATTTGTATCTATTTATATATATTTTTTATTTATTCATTTAAATTAAATCACAATTGTTTTTAATATTTGATTTTAATAAACTAAACCAGGGACGTCGACCCAGCTTAATAAATATATAAAAAATATATATAAATATGTTAAAAAAAAATATACAAATATGTATAGAAAATAATAGATGAATATATATATTTATATATTTATACATATTGCTTGATTTTTAAGGTATTAAATATAAAATTCTAATCACAACTTTCGTTTAACGTTTTGAATCTCAAGTAATTCGAAACTATTTCACAAAAATTGTTTCTAAACTACTTTTTTTTTAAGTTTATATATAAAAAGAACATAAAACTGAAGAAAAAAACGAGCAAGCAGAAAGTCTACGTCTTTTGTACAAATAATTAAATAGTTTTGATACTAAGTATACCCTAATACGTTAAACTGTATTAAAGTAAGAAAAAGCATAAGATACACATTAAGCTACATTGGTTGCTTGTAATTCCCAAGCAGTTTAAGCATTGCTAAGAAGACTTCGATCATTGCCCCTCATGGGACATGGCAGCAGTTACTTATTTGCCCGCTGCCTCAGTATTATTTCTTCTGCTCATGCTACCAAAAAGTTATCTTTTTGGCATATAATGCCTGTTGTTCTGATTGATGTTGTTTTTGTGCTGCTATTGTTGCAGATTTTTGTTGTATTTGTATAATCCCAATAATCTCATTGAAATCATTGAGCAAATGTGCATTTTATGCGCATGCCGTATGAGCTTATTATTCCCGAGCTACTGTGCAAAATGGCCCATTGTTATTTGAAAGCTATTGATTGATATGCAGTCATTATGATTTTCGGCATAGAATTTGACAAATTGTTATGAGCAGCATATGAAAATAATCGAATAAAAATGTGTACTACTTAGTATATATGAATATATGTTCGGACACGTGTTAGGCACAGGCGACTCGAACTACGAGTCGCGGCTGTTGCGGAACATCAATCAAACGAATTTTGAAATCTTATGCGTTTCTTGATCGCAAAGTATTTGTATTTAAAGCTGTTATTGTATGCAGAATTAATTGTTTGTCGCTTAAACTTAATATTAATTTACCATATCGGAAATGGAAATACCAAAACAAAAAAAATCAATTATCAAATATTATATAATATCAAAGGTACAATTTGTCATAAATATCAAAACTAATCGATGAGCAATGAGCGATTTTTGATTTGAATATTAAAATGGAAGCGTAAATAACAAATTTCTATCAAAAAACCGAAAATAAAAGCAAAAAACTCGTTTGTTTCACACTTTGAAGAGACGATCATATGCGGCGTCAAGAAAGCTACACAAAGCCACATAAATGGCAATATAAACTTAATTACACTCATTAAGAAGGTAAATTCCTTTAATTAATTAGACTTTCACGGCGGAATGTGGCTGCCTAGAACGTTGGCCACTGGCCGTGGATCTGTTTATCTGTTTTTTTGATGCGGGTTCTATAAAAAGACTTGCCACGCCGCATTCCACAAATAGAAAAGAACGCGAAGCCAACTAATTAAATTGAACGCAGTTCCTAAAGTTGCACTCTGGGGATTTCAGGACGACATTCTTAAGACTGCGCTGGCCTTGACTGTGGTCAAGTCTTCTGCCACGAAGCAGCCAACATAAAAAATATAATATTTAAGAGGGAGACAGCGAGAGAGAAACCGAGAGAGATCTCTTGCCACGGCATCAAGGCCGTTTGTTGACGCTGGTGCTGGCGTCTGGAGTGGAAACCTGATGAAACCGACAACAAAATAGAAGAAATTACTATCTGAGTGTCTTACAAAATGTGGTTTAGACCCCCATATAATTATGGCCAGAGATACGTGTGTGATTACAACAAAAGCTTTTCTTGGCGGAACTACGCAACCAGATGACTGGCAAATGCCAGAGTTATGTGGCCAGACAACGCATCCAATTCTACGCAGGGCCAACATAATTTGTCTGTGGGTCAGTCGCGGCATTAAAAAGCAACAAATTTTAATGCGCTCAAATTATATCAAGTAGCCGACAAGAAACCAGTCCCAATAACAATAATAATAATACTGCTGCCACTAGAGTTAAGTAGTTCTAGTTCTAGCGCTGCAAATCAGAAATTAAGATGACTTGATTATGCCTAAATTATGCTAATCTCTGCTCTTTGACGATGCGACGACAGCGGCCAATTACGTCAGCTTAGCAGCACGAGACCCATAACCTGCACAATCTATGGCCCCAGTTCTTAAGATCTTCAGTTATTTTAGGGGCCACTAATCATATGCATATCCGCTTTCTTAGGGGCTCCAAACAACGCGGCTGCAGTCAAAACAAAGAGCTTGATTTGGTTCATTGGTTTGGCATACCCTACAAAACAAAGGGCTGCTGGGGTTTTTTCGATTAGTAGCAAGAGACGGGCTGCTCGAAAGAACTCTTTACAGTTAGCTTTAACAGCGACTTTTGTGCTAGACATTTAAGATGTTTTAAGCTAAAACTCTTTGGGAATTATAAACAAAATAAAAGTTAAAGAGGTACAAGTTCTGAATAAGAAAGTTCGGCTTAGATGGCAACGCTGTTTCAAACTTAAGTGTTGGAAAATACCGTGAATTAGTAAGTGGGAGCTTTTAAAATTCTTAAAGATTCTTGATTGATTACTATATTGACTTCAAGACATTTTTTCAGTTTCCTATTTAAAACTTGGCTTTTTTTCATAACCGAGCCTTATAAAGTCCCTGCCAGAACAATGCTGAGTATTTAATTGTCCATCACACCCAAGCAGCATTCTTAATACACAAACTTCGTTTTGGTTAGGCTGTAAGTCTCTTGGCATACGGTAGCTCAAAGACATTTGTCAGGCTGGTTGATAAATAAAAATAAAAAACATGCCGCATTGGAACTTGATCTCAGCATGTTTTAAAAATCCATTTACAACTTTTTATGGATTTAATGAACATTTTAGCACCAGCTACGCATATTGACTATTTTTCCGCTGCCTGACTTTGGTATTCAATTCCATGGTAAAATATCTATCGAGTATTCTAATTAATTTTAGCCCAAAAACTGTAATTTAATTATCTTACATTTTTGGTAATAAAAATTAGAGAAGACAAAAAAAACAAACCGAATAATATAAATAAAAAATTCCAATAGAAAACAGAATTCAGACAATGTCAAAGACTTCAGTTCCGTTTGTCATAAAAATGCCGGTAAAGATCAAATTTTTTAAATATGTTATTGAGCATTTAGTTTTTTATTATTTTGTTGTCTCGCTGTTTTCCTCACCCACATTGTTTTTTTAAATATTTCAATCAACCATTTCGCGGCACAACAAATGGCTCAGCTGTCAATATTTTAAAAAGTTTTTATGAATTTTCGAACAAGCCAGCGCTGAGCTCCTTGCTAAGCTTTATTAATTGTTCTGGTGCCAATTTGTTGTTTGTTCTTTGGAACAGGATCTGTTTAGGAATATATAGCTTTAACAACTAACTAACCATCAATCTTCATTTCCTGATGCCCTCATCAGGTGAAAGGAGTCTAGAGTCTGACGTCAGTTGTCTTCAATCCACATAAAGCTGATTCATTTTAATATTTGTAGCATAAGTTTTTATTTTAAATGCGTAATAGTTGACCTTCGGCTTGCACTATTTGACTCATGCATTCTCGATCAGAAAATTAAATCAAATTCCCCAATGCCCAAGTCCAAGTCCAAGTCCGGCAGTTCAATAACCTGCCAACATTGGTATTCTTTTGGTTCGCATGGTTTATGGTCAGCTAATAAATGTATCTGATTCATAGATGGTTGTGAAATCTCTTCTAGAAAAGTTTTCTGACATTTTTATAATAATTTTATTGTTATGCATAACTTTATTAAGTCCGCTTTTGAAATTAGTTAGTCACAAATCGGTCAGCTAAGCGAGAAGCTTATTTTGTTATTTCAACACACCTGAAGTGGACTTCTAACGAAGAATCTGCCTTCCCTTATTGATCCTAGGGGTATTATTGTATATAAGTTATTTACTGGGGAAATGGACTCTTCTGTATTGACTACCCAATTAAACATATCTATACAACTTCATCATTTAAATATTGTTTGACTAACTAAGTCTTGCATGAAGCGGGTTCGGTTCCGGATCCTCTGTGATGTTTACAACATGCCCTACAAAGTATTCTGCTCGAAATCTTCTCTTACTGGTATAAAGTCTTATATTCTTAACTATTTACCAAATAGATAGCCTTAGTCTATAGGTGGGCGGGAGGTGTGAATTTTGTTTTAAGATTCAATTTGTTTCATTAATCCCTGGTATTGATCAGCACCTTCTGATCTTTACCGATATGCTAATATGGAAAAAGAAGAAGTATATAGAATGATGTGATAATTACAATGACGAGGATAGAGTACATGGCCTAATACTGTATGCTGCTTAGATGATTCGCCAGTGCATTAAAAGAAGACATATTTTTGAATCCCAAACTAAGGCATTTATAGAAAGTAATTTTATACTTTTTTAATGAAACTTCATAGATTTCCCTTCCCTTTATTGTGCAAATTAAACAAAATTAATGGGAGATGCTCATTTTCTATTTTAGCGCTCTTTTCGCTAATATAATGAATCGAATGGAAAAATAGGTTATATTTCTGTACTGCATTAAACTTTAATGACTATAATGGAAACTTCAAAACAGAACTTTGATATATGGTATCTTTCAAGTTGAGTTCTTCATAATGATTCATATTGTTTGACTGATCAGTAATAAGCATTAGAGCCGTCCCTTCATTAATATAATAATATATACACATAATATAGTTAATATACATAACATAATTAATACACATAATTAAATAATGTATGTTGGAAAAAAACGTTTGCCTACGTGACACAATTAAGGCCGCACTCCAAAAATCCAAATACAAATAAATACATAAATAAATTAAAAAAACGCAATTAAAAAATTCAATTTGTTTATATTCAAAAACAAGAAGGAGCTATTTTTTAATATTTAAAAAAAATTAAATATAAATTAATTATAAACTAAAAATTCGTTTGAAGATTTACATAATTTAAGAAAACTTGTTTATGTTCTAACTATCCAAAAAACTTAGGATTATTTTTATTATTTTTTTTTTTGTTAATTTTAATACGTTTTTAATATTACTTCAGGAATTTCTAGCATTAATTAAGTTAAGTAAATGCCCAAAACCGGTAGAAGGCAAATAACTTGTTCCGATTCTGACTTTCATATGTGGCTAAACTTTGTTAATATTGTTACTAAAGCCAAAGAAATCGCCAAAATGTTCAAAGGGCTAGTAAATCTCATATATTCTTCAAAAAATTCGCGTGCCATTCGTGAATAAAATAATAATTCAAAACTTATTTTAAGCAAACTTGTTTTGTTTTTATCACTTTCACGGCTTGGCAAATTATTGTGTGTATATATTATTATTATTATTTAAAAAAAAAGATATATATATATTTGATATCAGGAATTTCTAGCTTTTATATTTGATCAAATTGCCGAAACGAGTATAAGGCTATGAATAATCTAATAAATATTTATGTGCCACAATAAACTTGTTATGTTGGCTTAAATACTTAAGGCTTAGGTGAAAGGAAATGCCCAGCAAGCAGTCTGGCACTTAACTAGGGCCTCTCCCGAATTGACCAGCTGAACTGTTTTTTTTTGTTTGGCTATTTGAAATTTCACCCAGCATGGTCCAATGCACTACCCTGAATTGAACTCGCATTGTTCAATTCTTCAATTAATAGTAGCCCAATTCGACTCACAAAAGAAATAAAGGAAAAGTGTAAAAAAAAGCTGAACTGCTTTAATTATAATGTGCATTTGATTCGCGAATCAGTCTGCTATTGACCCGCCAGTAATTACACAATATAATACCCATATACATACATATACATATATATATATATATATGCTCTAGCTTTCATCAAGTCTTTGGACTGCCCCAATAAAAACAAACCACAACCTCGCACAATACCAAAACCCTCTACTTTTTGTGGCAATCACACGGGGGCTTTGAAAACTTCAGATGTGATAGATCATAATTGTGACTTGCACTTGATTGGGATTGCAGCAACTGAAGGGAGACATTTTTTTGGATATTGTGTCAACAAAGTGATTTTACACTGCGAAATTATTTGCTGGCCCTGCCTTGACCCACAAATAATTGAAATTCATTCTATAAGAGCCAATTGGGCGCATTAATTAGCCATTAATTGTTGGCAACTGATAAGCGTGCAACTCTTATCATTTTTGGCATGCCGAAATCATCCCGGATTTCAGTGTTTACTTTGGCACATGCGAAAAATGCCGCTTGGTAATTAACATGGCCTCAAAATTTGGCCAAATCTCGTGCATTTCAGCAAAACTGAATGAAATTTCGGTTGGGTAATATAAAATTTTGGTTTTTTTACGGTTTCGATTACATTCAGTGTAGTTTCTACGATATTACGAGCATTTGAATTTCCACATGCCGCGTGATTTTCAACACGTCTTCAGTTTGGGGCCTGACTAAATTCGGTTGCGTTTGTTGTGGCTTCTCTTTTGGAATTGTTTTATATTCGAGTCTTTTGGCATGATCAATATTTAATTTTGTTAATTAATTGTTTTGCCTTTATTGTTTACAGTATTCGCATTTTGAACAAACAGCTGCTAGGTTTTATTTCTGTATTTGTATTTTGTATATTGTATTTTGTATTTGGCTTATGAATCAGCAGCTTGGCTTTGGCTATGACAGGGCCGAATGACTGTGACGTTTTGCTTAGAACATCTACCCGGATTTGTTTGCGGCTTTAATTGCCAGCCTTTAAAACAAACGTTGGAATTTAATTGTTTCCCAGCAATAATTTTTGCGTGAGCCACTAAGCAAAAAACCCAAAAAAGGAACTATGCAAAAATTGCTTCTCGTTTTGTTTTTTTTTTAAATATTATTTTGACAAATTGCCTGTTTCATTAAACAGAATTACCGTATAAAATGCGAATGTCGTAAAACTTGGTTGGCTCTAGAACAAATTTGACTAATGCTACAAAAAAAAGTTCGTAAGCAGAACAAAATCAATTAGCTGCCGGTCCTAAAATCCAGCTAAGAAAATAATAAAAAACAAACCCACAGAGAAACTAAAACTAGAAAAACAACAGAAACACAAGAATTTCGGTTAAAACGGCGGAAAGACTTTCCGAATAGCTGTGCTAAAAGCCCAAGAAGCTTTAGAGATTGAAGAAGAAGAAGCAGCTCAAGAAGCTGCTCTGCTCTGCTTTGAACTGATCTGCTCGGCTGAGCATGCACGCCCGCACTAAAAGCCAGCGCAGCCACACACGGCTAAGGCCCAGGCTCGCTCTCGCTTGCGCTCTCCCTCTCTCTCTCTCTCCCTCTCTTTCTGAGAGCCGCTGCCAACGAAAGTGAGCAAAAGCAGCAGCAGCGCCGCATCGCATCTGCTGGCGTCAACGCTTTTGTTGCTGCTGCCGCGGCTGCTGTTGCGTTCGCTGCCGCTGCTTGCTGCCGCGGCTGCTGTTCTGCTGCTGCTATTGCCTTCTGCTTGAATCCACTTGTTCGCATCTTCGAGCTGCGTTGGCAGCGGCGTCGCCGACGCCAACTATTGTGTTTGTTGTTCTGCTTGCCGACGCTTGGGTGCTGCCAGATATGTGAGGCTGCGACGCTGGCAGCGACGCTGGCGCTTCCAAACGATTGCTGGGCCGCATATAAAAACGACGAACTTGGTAAAAATATTCACAATCATATTGAAGTATTGAAGTTGTACACGTTACGTGCGTTCAGTTGTGCGAGTTTAAACAATATATATACACATAACACCCCACAGTGTGTAAGCCAATATTATTAAAATAATAAAAATAACAATATACAGTTAATTTAATAATTAAACCAAATCAAAGACAATTTGCAACAAGTGCCACGAAATAAACTAAAGACCAAAGACTTTGTGCCACATTTTGTGACTAGTGACAAGTGCCAGGCATCAAGGATATTTTGTACATATACATATATTTTTTAAGGATAACTAAGCTAGAGTTAACTACTAAGTTTTCCAAGTGCTGCACAAAAACCACCAAAATTAACTGTAAATTGTGCCGTGACGTTATTTTTGTTGTGGTTGAAAATTAAATTCATTTGCGGTTGATTGATTGATGGATGGTTTGATTGATTCAGCTGCCGCACCGCCCCTGCCACACAATACCCAGCTCTGCCTAACAGGCATGCTCTGACGCTCTGTCGCTTTGTCTGTCTGTCTGTCTGTCTGTCTGTCTGTCCGCCTTGTCTGGGCTGTGCATTGTGTTTAACTCACTTGAAATTTATTTGTTAGAGATGCGATCTGAACTTTGTGCCGCTGTTGCAAAATTGCATACGCCAACGAGAGAGAGAGAGAGTAAGGGAGAGGGAGACAAGACAAACATTTGCACTTTTAATTTATGTGAAAATCAGTCACAGAATCTCAAACCCAGCAAGCTAAAGAGCTAACCAAACACCAAGTTCAGGCGGAAGCCACACTTTCCAGCAGCACCAGCTAAATTAACATACATATATATGTCCAGTTGCAGCCATTAGAACACAACAACTGGCCACTTGGAGCAGACTAGTATGAATTAATTTGCTGCATTCCATTCAAATGTAAATTAATTAGCATTAGCTGCTTTTTTCTAAAATTTATTTTGGCCGTTCTTCTTAACGAGCAGTACAGCAGCAAAAACAAATGATTATCCTAAAAAGCAAGTTCATTGCCTAAGTCTTTTGTTTGGAGCGCCAAGCCAAACTCGGCAAGTCCATCAATTCCCGTTAAAAAGTGTGTCAACCGACAAGAAGCCCGAGGCCACAGAATTCCCAGAAGTCAAACAAATTATGAATCTGCGCATCAATCAGAGATAGCAAAAAATTAATAATAATTATAATAATAAAAACACAATTTTTGCTAGCTTAATTCTGAGCGCATTATGGAGAGAAAGTATTAGAAACTCGCCAAAATTCCCAAGTTGTTTTTAATGAGCGCAGCGACCAAACGAAAATCGCATAACATATTTTATGCAAATTAACTACAACAACGACAACAATGAAATTCGCTGTGGTAAAACCAACAAATTTGATTTTTATTTATTATAAACATTCGCCTGAACGTCCGTCTGTCCATCCGTCCGTCCGCCTGTCCATAGATTTTTATTTATAGCACTGAGTCAGCTGGCACGCATCCAGCCAAATTTGGCTCAAATCGAACAGCTTTAGAACTGTGGTAGTTCTCTCAATCTCTATCTCGATGTCTATCGCATCGTCTATCGTGTTTATCTCTTAATGCTAATTTCTTGGCAGCTTTTGCTTTTCATTTTCTATTGTTGCTATTGACAATTTACGAGCCAAGATATTTGGGCTTTGAGTCAGCGGGCAGGATTTAGCAAACGGGTCTTGACAATCGAAAAAAAAAACAACTGACATCCTGACTATAAAAAACTAACGAGCGAATGCAAATGAATTAACTTCAAGTTTGTCAATTTAGACACTAACTTGTCAGCTGCCATCAATTATGAAATTGCTGCACTAAACGCCAAGAGAGGCTGGCCAGAAGCTAACCCAAACGACGCCTCTTTGCGTAATCCAAGCGGCCAAACAGCTTAGCAACGATTTAATGAATAGACAGACAGACGGACGGACGGACAATACGGATGGACATATCCAAACAGATACATCAACTAGACGCAACAGCAGCAGTTGCTGCTTTGTAATTTATCTGACTTAGAATCTTTGACAAATTGCACAGCAGCCGCCCGCAGGGGGCAACAATAAATATGCTACTCCATAGATACACATATATACTTTTTATATATATATCTGTGTGTGTATATATATATATATTTATATATTTAGGCATATCTTTTGCAAGTCTTTTCGGAAGTCTGTTTGGCCAAAAAACAAGTTGTGCGCTAGACACTGAAATTCCTTTGCGCAAACAACTTGTAGACAACTGCCCAAAAGCCTGGCCTGGCCTGGCTGGCCCAGCCTCACGCAGCGGACTCCAAAGTAGAATCCGCTGGACAGTCATGCAGTCTGAAGTGGACGCTTGTCAGCAGCAAGTGCCATTTGCCATGTTAACCATATTGTCGTAGTAGTTGTTACAGCAGCCGCTGCTGTAGTTGTTGTTGTTGACACGGAGCCGGCTCATTGCAATATCCATAGCTGGCAATCCGCAGCAGACACCCAGATACAGCGGCACAGCGTGTAGGCTGTGATGCTTGGGGCCAACTCTCCGCGTCTTCGGGGTATCCGGCGCGTGCACTTTTATGGCATTTTGTACGTTCCTGTTGCGAAATTATGTCATCACGATATTTTGCATTTCATCGATGACGACAACAACAGCAGCAACAACAACTGACAGCTGACAGCTCGTGTTATAGCCGGCCGGCAAGCGCTTAGTCAGCGGTTTCTAATTGTTTAATGTCGATTAGCTGGTTCAGGTTTTTATTTTTAGCCTAGTGGGAAATTGTAAATCAAGCTTTGTTTATTCTAATAGTTATCTGTGTGGAATATGTGGATCTTGTAGTAAATGTTGGACTAGTTTTGATAGTGTTCAAACAGGAATAACTAGAACTGGAGTCAAAACTTTTAACTGCCTTTGCTTTAGTCTAGTTTTGGGAAACGATTTTTTCATATATTAATTAATTTTAATGTACAAAAATTTGCCTTTGCTTAATTATTAATTATATGTCGAAAACTTAGTACTAGGATATTTGATAGCATAAAAAGAAAATAAATAATAAGTAATAAGAATAATTTAGAAATATAATAAATATTTCAAAAAAATTCAATTATGAATTATTTTATTTATACATATTTTATTTTTTTAAATATTGATAACCTACTAAAACTAGGATATTTGCTGGCAAAAAATAAATAAATAACAAAATATGATAGTTAATATTAACATAAAAATAGTTGCTAAAATAAATGAATAATAATTATTAATATGAGACATAATAAATTTTTACAAAAATAAAAGTTAGAGAAAAATTAATAATTCTTTTATTATCATATTTTTTATCAATTTATTGTGGAAATATTAATATTTATATTTATTACACAATTGTCTGGAAATGTCGCACAAAAACCCAGCATAAATTAAAAAAAAAAGATTTAGAAACTTTGAATAACTTGATATTTCATATTATGTAGTTTAAATAAAAATGAATAAATATTCAATAATAATAATTAATAAGAGTAATAATTATGAATTTAAAATGATCTTGCAATAATTATGAATTTTTAATTATCTACCATTTCAGAAGCGACACGCATTTGGAATATCAAATCAAACGCCATGTCACGGTTTCAAAGCCCACTCGCTTTGGCCCTGCTGCTGCTGCTGTTGGCCATGCAAGGCGCCGTCAATGCCAGCTACCAGGCCAACATGTTCCTCAATGGTCAATATCAAAACGATATTAAGGAGCAGCCCGAAACGCATTTCTCCGTCAATCCAGTCTCGAATCCATTCCTGCATCATGCCGTGATCAGCAGACAGGCGGCGCCATTCCAAGCGCCAACCTATCTGCCGCCGCTGGAGCAGCTCAAGTGCGCCAATGGACAGCAGTGTGTGCGTCAGGATCAGTGCCAGAATGGCTACTTTAGCCAGCAGCTGCCCAAGATTCAGGTAAGCCAGCCGTAGAAATTATCAGATTGTTGCTCTTGCTCTTGCTGTTGTTGTTGTTGTCGTGTCGGGTCGGGTCGCTCGGCTAGTTTGCTAACAATTGCATAATGCGCATCGATTGTGGCTCGGTTAAACCCGACATTCATGAAATATACGAGTAAATGTGGCAGGCGCTTGACATGCGGCCGCCCGGCAACCGGACAAAAGGCCAACGCCAAATTAAAAGCCTGTCTACGGTCTGGATAATGTTGAAAATATGGCAATGCGCTTGATTAGCCAGATCTGATCTGCATTTTTTATTGTTGGCACAGTTACCGTTATTTTCCGGTTTGTCGTTACAAAAACTAAATATATATGTATATATATATATATGTATATAAATAAAAAGCAAAACACATTCAACCTTTCGTCGGCCGAGCATTTCGTAATAACTGGCGAGTGAAATAAAAAGTGAAGTTCATGTTTAATTGCTGCTCGCCAAGTTCGCCGCTTGCCAAAAAGAAATTTATGTAAATGCACAAAAGTTGTTTTTTTTTGTTATTGTTGTTGTTGCCCTTTTTGCTCTGCTGAGTGCTCGATTTTGCATATTCATCGGCCGCCCATAAATAACGTAAACAAAACAGATCACAGACCCCGAAAATTGATGCACCTGCAACTGCAACCTCCGGCGGTTTCTCTCCATGCTCTGGCTTATGAAGCGCGCGACATATAGCCGCAAGAGTTCGAGCATCGAGCGTCTATTCAAATGTGAATGGCGACAATTGCAATTTGCGACCAAATTTTATAACTTATTTTGCTTTGAATGGCGCGCATCGCCGGCAGCTACAACAAAAGACTTAGGCAACAAACTTGCTGCATTTTTAACAGCCTATTCACGCTCATGTGTGTGTGTGCATATAAAAAATGCATTTTATTTCGCGCTTACATTGCAAAACTAAGCAACTGAATTATGTTTTTTAATTAAAAATTATTGAAGACGATCTATGTCTGCTTATTGGCCGCAACGTCGACGCTGACGTCGACGTCAACAGCGGCGCCTCAAGTGCACATTTGACCCATTGACCAGCGACGACAAGTTTGGCAACTCAAATAACAGCAACAAATGCAATTTTATTGATGACAAACTTAATTACGCATACAAATAAGAAGGCAAAGAATGCGTCTGTTTATTATTAAGGATAGACGGAGAAATACCCTGTACCTAAAACAAACAATAATGAGCTGCAGAAAAACAATGCTGGGGCTTATTCTAAATTTTGTATACTCTTTATATATAGTACTAGGGGATATTTCTCGGCATTGCCCGTGTCAGGTTTTCTGCTTAATTTTAAATCTATTTAATTTAAATCAATCGCACTATCTTGAACTCAATGTTTAAACTTAAAGTTACAGTTATATATATATATATATATATATATATATATATATATATATATATATATATATATATATATATATATACAAATAAATTTATTTGAAAAAGAGCTTAAAGTTCATCGCATAAAAAACTAAAAGTTGGAATAAACGGTTCCCGCCCATGTTAGCCTTGTGGTAAAATGCCTGAAGTCGCAAAGTAATCTCTCGTTCATTAGGCCTTTCACACGCATTCATCATCGAGGAGGGCGAATTTTCCAGAGAGTGTGAAACACCCCTCAAATGAATTTGAACAAAGACCTTTTAAAATTGGTTTGTGGCCGATCGGATGCTAAATAAAAGAGTTGCATATAAAGGTTTTTGAATTTTCGACACTTGCGGGTGGAATTTCCCAAGACCCAGTCTTAGCGTGCATCTCCATCATATAAGGCAACTGCAGTAAAAATTTCAGGTTACCAGCATCAGTCAGTTTGTCAGCTAGTCAGTCAATCAATAAGTCAGTCAGTTGGTCAGTTTTATTTATATAGAGATCATATATTCTAACTGTCAATCTGTCAAGCCTGAATTTATTAACAGATCTTCCGTGTCCAATATGTCAAAATGTGCGAATATGTTAACAAATTAAAACAAAAGTTTCATTTTTGTTTTAATTAAAAGTTATTGATTGCAGATATTGACTAAATAGCAAAAATAAGATATGGACAGGACAGAAGTGAATATTAAACAAAAATTCTTCATTAGAATAAAGACAGTGTAAAGAATTCTGTATTAAATATCCATTCCTGACGAATTTGTTCGCTTTATGGCAGCTATAAAAATGCATTTAAAATTTCATATGCTAAATTTAAAAACTTATAAAAATAATATATTATTTATCAAGAAAAAGAATATCAATGTCACTTGCCTGTTTAATATGCGATTGATTTTAAATTTATTTAGCGTTTTATTTTTTGTCTATAAACAAAATGTGTGGCTCAAGCCATGTTTGTTTGAATAAACTAATATAGTCAAAAGATATACATATATTTAATGGGAATTTTAAGTGTGCATTTCAAGCATTTTTATTCAATTCAATTAGCAATAGCGTTTAAAATGTTTAGGAAAAAAATATGGTTCTAAATAATAAATTATAAATAACATATTTAAGCTAAATGTGCGGTGCGCGCGGTTTTGGCTATGAAACATGTTGATTAGCCGTAGCTAATAAGGCTTAATTTAGTGTGCTACGAAATGGGCAGCTCAACTGCTCAGCTGCTGGAATTTGGTCATTAATGTGGCTTAGAGCAATGAACCTGGAAATCGAGAGAATGTCTATAATAAGTGCGACTATTAATAGTTGTATTTAAGAGCTGAGCACCGTTGACTGCCTAAATTAATTGACTAGCACCAGATTATTGAATTGATTAAAGCTAAGCTACAATTGGCAATTAAACTAATGTCGATCAAGAGCAACCACGTGTACTCTAACTATATATGTAGTATATATAACGGGCAGCTGTAAAATACATATTTGCAGACCACAAATGTTGACCGATTCGCGCCTGGGCAATAGACAAAGAGCCAAATCGATAGACAAATATTTAACGCGTGGGCGTCGCAACGCACTGAGTCACAGCTTCGTTTCTCTGTGCTTTTGGCCAAATTAGGCAGTCGGCTAACAACTTATGTGTAAACTTGACTTTGACATAGTCAACAGTGCGGGTTATGCCAAATTGTTTTTTTTTTTCTTTCGATTTGTTTGCATTTCCTGAACAATTCACAGCTTTGCGCTTTAGGGAATCTGCAATACAATAATATTTTTAAAATATTCGAAATACCTCACATTTTTGTTGCTTCTTTCATTAGCGCTCATTATTATTAGCACACAGCATGCCAAAGATCTTAAATCAATAAACAAGCCAAATATTTGTGCGAATTTTAGAATATAATTTGCGCACACAAGCAATTAAAGTTAAATACATATATATATATGCACAACAATCAAAGCTCAGGAAAAATTCTCAGCACGATGATGTCAAGTGCTGTGTGCCGATTATTATTATTATGATTATTCATAAATTTAACAGTGTTTGGACTTACGTCAAAAACGCCGCACACGTTCCGTTTGTTTAAAAAAGGTTTAACAACCTGTGCGCCAAAAAACCCCCCAATTTAAGATAAGCAACTGAACCCGCGCATCTAGTCATCCGGTTTGACGGGAATAGTTCAGATCAGAGTCTAGCCCGGCGTTCACACGCGTGCGCCTAACATGTTAATGTTATCCTGAAAGCTGAGAAACAAATATCTCGTAGAGTTTTATATCATGCTGCTGTCCAAGCACAATGTGTGTGCTTAAGCTAGATGTATTAGCATTTATTATTCAAGCTAGTTCAGGCTTTACTTTCAACTTTAAACAAAGCTTAAAGTGCTTCACAGTCATTAAGTTTTGTGTTTTTATGCTTATAAAAAAGCGTTTCATAAATTTGTCAGTCGTGATTTAAATGATTTGACTGTGTTACTACGGCGAGGCCCTACTTAATACTCATGTTCTACATGTGCCTTGACAAGAATTTCTAGTTTTCGAATACCAATTTGAGCGTGTCCAGTGATCAGCGTTTTATTACCCAAGGTCGATTAGTTTGATTATTTTTTTTCTCTCTCTCTCTATAAATATATAACTTAAGCGCGTGTTTTGCGTTTCGTGAGGCTGTAAAATGTGAACATAAATTAGCCAGAAAACAATTTGGCCACAGCTTGATTGATATGGTATCAGACCCATATATTTATATGCATATATGTTTATACCCTGGTACAGTTCATCTTTGAACTGGTTTTGTTTGCCTAGGAAATGGGTTCAATATTGAGTGAATTGCATAATTAAGATTAATGGCTCAATCTTTAGCCAGCGCTATTTTAGCCACGTTAATGCTGCATTTAAGCAGTCGCATGGCCAAGCTAATTGATTTGCATAGACGTCAAAAGCACGCCTTTGGCTACTGTGAGGCTTCTGTAGCTGCCACCAAACAAGAAGAAAAACCAAGAAAAAAAAAGGCCTAGCAGAAGAAACACCTTGGTAATTCTTGAACTTCTGGCCCGCAGCCAGATAACATGATTATTATTATTAATTTGCAATTGTTCAAATGCCAGCTGGACGTTTGGCTTAAACAAATTAGCCAGCATTGGCGAGGCGTTGCGAAGGTTCCATTAGAATCACATAAAACCGTTGAATGAAGGCGGCAAAGTTCAATGCAAATGCTGCAATGCCAACAAGAGGCTAAAAGATAATAAAAAGTAGCTGAAGACTGTGGCAAGAAAAAGCACAACATAGGCGGCATTTGTTTGGACATTATTTTAACACATCATTTATGCAACTGCAATGGCCGCTTTGCTGACCTTTTGCCAGAGGCGGCGACAACAACAATTGCGTTGCAGCAGCAGCAGCAGCAACGATCGTTTAGGCCGCTTAATTAATGCCGATGCCAACGAGTGGCAACTTTATGGCTAACAGTGTTGGTCAAGTACGCGTCTACTAAACACATTGATTGATTGTGCGACAAGGCAAGTGGACAGTAAGCTTTGTATCTGTCATTTGCCAAGTTCGTTGCAGCAGTCATTTGTCTCTTTATGGCCTATTAAAATCGAAGAATAATACAGGATATTTTATAGCAAATTTTGAATGGCCTATAAAAAACACAGCTGCAAAGGATATGCAGTAAAACACATTTAGCCTAAGCCTACGCCTAAGACTTCAGCTTTTGGCTCTAACACACAGTTATGTAACTTCTGTAGGTTCGTTGCCTAAGTCTTTCGTTTATAGTGGCTATAAAAAAATATTGCAAGAAAGGATATCATATATCAAATTAGCTTCACTCGTTCGTTAAAGTTTGTCTGTATCAAGTTTGTTTCCTCAGTCTTTGGTTTTTTATGGTCTATATAAATTAAGTTGCAACGAATATTTGTTTAATATCGCATATTAAAGAAGACATATTTGTTGAAGTTGAGCTGAGTTGAACACGCAGCTATGATAAGTTCGTTGCCTCAGTCATTCGTTTGTATGACTTGTAAGCATATCCTTCTGTCTGTCTGTTCGGCTTGAAATATGAAATTTATATTCTCCTATATATGTAGAGCGAGTTAATCATTCAGTTTTCTTGATATATCATCCCACTATCAAAATATTGATAAGAATCGAAATTGAGTCTTGGTTTCTTAAGCATAACTCAAAAACTTTAAGAGGCTTCGTAGGCTGTCGTTTAGTATATACAGATGAGGAGTATTTCCCTTTCGGGATAACTTAACCCCAAAAATTGAAGAAGAAGAAAACTCTCTCTCAAAGCTAGAGCCTTGTAATTTGTTATACATATAGAAATTAGAATGTAATATTTATGCCAACCGACATTAAACTTATTCTACATTTAATAACTTAAATATTTTTAATTGAATGTTTGCTAATTAGGTTAGAGTTTTTATGTGCTTTTCAATCGGTTTACTCTGATTTATGTTTATTCATCCCGTGAATGCTTAAACATTTTCAATTCTCGTTAAATAGTAAAGAAGCTTATATATTTGCCGTAAGATTTCAGCTTGTTTTAAACGTGATTATTTTCTCTTTGCTTGCAGAACTGCAATCCCGAATCAAACATCTGCTGCACTTACCGACCACCAGCAACCACGACGACAACAACCAGAAGAACGACCACAACAACCACGCCCGTGCCGTTTGCCACCTGTCCACGTGATTCGGATTGTGTGGCGCCGCAAGATTGTCGCAATGGCGAAATCAGCGCCATCAACTATGTGAAAAAGCAGGGGGTAAGTTGTGATAAAACATTTGTCAGACCCAAACCGTTTAATTGGCTCAACTTGGGCAACACACACACACACACACACATACGGACACAAAAAGTAATCATTAGCACCGGAAAATGATCTGGGCGTATCAAAAGTATCAGGTTTTTTGTTGTTGTTGTTGTTTGTGAGCAGCCGAAAAAGCATTAGAAAAAACCCAGCAACCGCATAAAATCGCATTTGGATGTGCCAATGATGAGATGCCCCGAAAACAAAGCGTTCCGTAGTTAAATGCAGCTATCGCAGCACATTTCACAAGCAACTGCAACTGCAACTGCAACTGCAGCAGCAACTGCAACTGCAGCAGCCAGCGGCGGCAGCAGCTGGAAAAACCCACAACAGTTACAGATGCAGCTGATTAGCACACAATTAGTTTACATTTTGAAGCAAAATATTCTTTTGTTGTTGCTGATTGTTGTTTTAGTTGTTGTTGTTGTATCTGTAACTAGATGCAAATTGCACTCAACTTTTGATCTATTTGGTTGTGTTTTTTTTTTCTTCTTGTTGTTCGCATCAAATTCTGTGAAATGACGAATTGTCCGCCTTTGCAATCCGAGATTTCAAATCGGCTTTGACACGACATGAGCTAGAACCCGCTGAGATAAGTCTCATCGCGGCGTGGGAGTGAGGAGTGCCAGCCACAATTGTCATCTAATTTTCGTGTTTACAAGCTTACAGCTTAAAAACACGAAAGTCTTAGATTGGAATCAAAAGTTAATTCAATATAATTGAAATGCGATATTTGCAAATGAGAGTTTGTTATATATTATATAACGCTTGCACTGTGCCTTTATAGAAATGAATATACATATATATATTTTTGTAGCTTTTTTAAAGCTTTACTTCATTTTTATATTTTGCGTATAATTTTTTCACAATTTTAGACAGATATGCAACAGTTTTTTGGCATATATATGTATATACACAGTTTGTATTTCATTCAAAGAGCTTATTCAAATTAAAAAACAAAATAACTTCAATTTAAATGTGGAATTTATGAGAATTTCAAGCTTTCACTTTTTCATTTCATGCATTCCCTAATATATCCGACATAACCTTTGAATAGTTTCTGCATTAAGCCACATTCCAGCCACAAAATTTAGCTTTTTTTAGCTGCAAGTGATTAACATATAGTGAAAATGTATCTGATTTACATAGTAATACGATGACATTGCTCAAGCTCGAGTCCGAGTCCGCGCGAGAGGCTGCAGTCAGTGGCAATGTCAAAACGAAAGACTCAGGCAACGAACTTGATGCCGTCAAGTGGCAATCAAGCAATGGAATGCAGTTGAACTTACGAGCAATGTGCATGAAATGCATTCAAGCCAAAAAAGTGTTAAATTACGGCCTACCAGAATACTAGCCAGGTGAAAGAGACAGCTTCAGGCGGACTAAAGAAAGAGATGGCAACAGCCACTTGCAGATTTATTCAGACCGGGCGCTGGCATTGCAATTGCATAATTTGTTTACATGCAATGGCCAACAAAACGGGTCAGTTGCGTACTCAACGCTCTTGTTGCCCGTTGCCGGTTGTTGCACGCAAAAAAAAAAAACAAAAACACAACAAAAAAAATCAGAAAAAAATCAGCACAGCAAGTGAATTATGTTGCAGACGCGCTGCAGCAGCGCCTGTTGCAGCCACGCACTTAAAACTGAAATCGTTTCAGCCAGTTGATGTTTTCTTATTCAGTTTTTTGTTTTTGCGGTGGGCCACAGCCTCATAATTTGCCTCGACTCAACAGCAGCAGCAGCAGCAGCGAGTTGGCAGCTGGCTGCGACCAGGCCCAGCGACAATTACGCACCAAAAAGGTGCCTCGAACTCGTTAAGTTATGCAGGCATTGACGCCAATTGCGTGGCATGCTACAAAATGCACGCTGGGGACAACAACCAACCAACAGCAACAACAACGTGCAGCTGTGTGTATAGACGAACCAGTTGCCGCAATGTATCCCTAATTTACAAGAGTGAGAAGAGGCAAAAATAACTTAAGTAGTTTAACAGTGAAAAATGCGCGGAATGCAACATTGCAAGGTCGTTCGGCAACCCTCTCTGTCAAGCGTTGCACCGAGAGAGGCCACACTGTGGCCTAGGCCTAGGCACGCTCTCTCTCTCTCTCTCTTCCTCTCTTTCTCTCTCTCTCTCTCTCTGTGTTGCTGCGCGCATATCTGATCAATTAATGTTTACATGCCACATGCCACGCATGCCCACTGTGCCCATATCGGCTATTGACCGACCTTTAAGCTTCAGCATTTGCCAAGCTGATTGATAACGTTCGCTGCCTTTTTAATGGATCCTCTCCTGACCAGCTGACCAGCCTGACCAACTGAACTAAACGACTTCTCCTGTTTATATATAGCATCGTATAATTATGTAGATGATTATGGCGCATATTTTCATTATGGCCATTTATCATTTGGGCTGCGGTACTGTGTGCTGTGCATGTTGCATGTTTTACATTTTGTAACATGCTGCATTGCGTGAACTCAATTTTTTGTGTACATTTTATTTTTTAGTTCCAGTTTCATGTAATTTATGTAAAACGAAATGTTGTATTTTTCATCGGTTTTGTTTTTTTTTTTGTATTCATCGAGCCGGTTTAACACTTGCAACTTTGACAAATTTTAAGCTACGGATAAACCTTGTTTATTGACATTTAACATAGTAAATTATATTTAATTTATTGCAACCAAGAATCTTAATAGAGAGTAAAGAGAGAGAGCTTAAGAATCAATTCAACATACTTCAATTTAACATAATACATACATAAAAGACAAAATAAATTTAAAAAATGGGCCATCAATTTCCAACAACAATTTCATTTAAAAATTTCAACAATTTAACATTCTACAATTTCATTCAAATCTAATTCAAATAGATTTACAAATGTAATTCGTAAATTATTTTAAAATGCATAAAGCTTGAGATCAGTATTAAAAAATCCATTAGCAGATTCTTTCAGCATTAATATTTTTAATATATTAAATTCGAAATGCTTTCCAAAAAATTGAAATCCTTTTGCCTGTGCCAGTGCAGGATATATAAGCTGACATATGAATAAATAATTTTATTTTAATCAATTTATATTTATTATTTTAAAATGCATAAAGGATGAGCACAGGATTTAATTAAATACATTAGCATACATTTTAAGTTTTCAAATTTTTAACAAATTTTATTCAATTTGTATTAAAACAATTAAAATATATACTATTTGCCTGGGCTAGTTCAGCGTATAAACTGACAAATGAATAGAAAATAATAAATTCACTGAATTTCTGTTTATTATTTTATTAAATTTTTAAAATAAAGCATGAACCCGAAAAAAAATTTATTTAGCATATAGGGAGAGTTCAATCTAAGACAGTCGCTAAGTTTTTTAGCGCACATTAGGCTTCCCTTTCAATTTGATTGAGGCTTTAAAGTAAATTTGATTGATTGGCCAGGCAAATAGCATTCAAATATTTGAAAACTCTCCAATTTCGCATAGAAATCTTAGCAAAACTTGACCATTGGGGTCTTTGCATTGAACCCAACTACTGACCTAGCATTCCGTTTGGCAGGCATTTGGGGTTTGTTTTACCTAGATTGGCTGTCATAAGTGTTGCGTTATTTAAGCTTTTACTGTAGACAGTCATATGGGTAGCTGTCTGTCATGTTGAGGAGGCAAATACCGTAAGACAGACAAAAACAACAAAAGGCTAACACAGCAAACAGAGCATGTCGAGTAGGCACGCAGCAAACAACACCACTGACAATAATGATGATGATGTTGATGATGCTGATGATGATGACGACAACTACAACTTCAAGGTCTAGGTCGTAGTCGGAGACAGCCAGAGGCTTTGCGGGGCGCCAGACTGCGGCAAGCAGTCGTTGACAGCGTTTAACATTTTGTTGTTTCTTTTTTTTTTTTTGTATTTATTGATTTTGTTTATATTTTTTGTGCTTATATATTTATGGCAGCTTTGGTATTTCTTTGTCTGTGTTTGGGCTTGAAGCTCAATTATAATAATTATTATTACGGTTTGGAGGGAGATCTTTGAATGCATGCATATCATTATCAATGATTTCTGTTATAGATATGCGCGCTTATATATAATTTATATGAGACTTTAATAACACTTCAAGCTCCGCTGGCCACATAATTAATAGCACTCAAAGCCGATACAAATTTGATTTAATTTATACGCCATCTAGTTGGCTTGCGCTATAAATTTGCTGTTTTAACGGACATGCATTATTTATGGCTTAGAAGATGTTGCATAAACAAAAGACTTAAGCGACAAACTTGGGCCATTAAATGCTATCCGACTGCTCAATGCACATCAGGGCCGGGCCAAGCCGAACCTAGCATCAGTTGCAAGAGGCCAAAAGCTAAAAATCAACAAATTCAAAATATTTTTGGTATTTTTTATAGGCGCATAAATTGCCAAAGCTTATAAAAGAAAAAAACACACATCGCTACAACAACAAGATCGAGGAATTTAATGCTGTGGTATTTGCCACATTAACGCTGTCATAAAAAACAATTTCGCGAAACATTTGTGTCATAAATTTGTATTTTACATAAGGCACCAGAAGAACACTTGACATTTCCAAGCGAACACTCGACAGCCAGGTTTCAGTTACAAATGAACTGCCCATCTCCAAGCTCTAATGACAGCAGCTGAAAATTGCAATTGCTTCATTTAAGATTCATCTGGGAAGCAACATGAGATGTTAAGGTTCAAAAGCTGCTTAAATTAATATATTTCTGATTATTCAATTCATTTTTGACAAGATATTAGTAGACACGAAATATAATCAATTTTTTTACTTTATATAAAATATTTTTATATTTTATTTTATATTTTTTTAAAATAAAAATCAGGGAGCCTCTGTCACTTATTTTTTTAACTATGTACAAAATCTGTCAGGATATAAGAACTTTTTTAACTATTTGCCAACACTGTCAAATAGAATTCTTTATAATATTGTGTGCATATAAAAAGATTTTAAGAGATTTAACATTTTTGTAATAAAAACGAAGAAATTTGTCACTACTTTTAAAACTATTTACAAAAATAATTGTTTAAGTTATAGAGAAAGCATTTCAAATGTTTTTGATTTCTTACATTTAAAAAAAGAACATTTTCACATCGTTTTAAGCTATTTACCAACACTGCCGCATAAAGTTTTTTATGATATAAAGTGCAGATAAAAAAATTAATTTAAATATTTATTTGCACAGCCTAATCATAATTTAATTTAGCGCAAGGCTGTCATTTGCCTGCCTTCTCTCCCCCCTTCCCCACTCTTCGCTCTTTTCCATTCCGTGCTTTTAAACAATTTGTTACAACTTAATCTAACAATCAAGTGCCATTTTAAGCTTCTGTCATTGCAAACTTGACTCTATTAGCCTTTGGTCAGTTCGTTGCCTAAGTCATTTGTTTTGTTTTTCTTTTGCTTGGCTCAGGAAGAGCTGCCGTGCCCGACTTGGCTTGGCTCGGCTCGGCTCGCTTAGCAATGGCATTAAAATAAATTTCATAAAATTTCATATACTTATTGTAATTGCAACATTATTAACAAATTGCAGCGCGCAGCAACAGAGACAAGAAACAACTGCAACAACAACAACAACAACAAACAAGTTGTATGGCCAACAAAATTTATTAAAAGCATTTTGGCGTCATTGTTGCTGTTGCTGTCGCCTGTACAAGTAGCTTCGGCTTGCTGTTCTTCTTGTTGTTGTTGTTGTTGTCGCTGTTGTTATCTTGAAGCTGCAAAATGATTGATCATAAGCAAGAGAGCAAGAGACGCGACTTAATCGGCAATCATATGGAAGCTGAGGGCTGCTGCCCGATGCCTGCTGCCTGCTGCCTGCAGCTTGTCATTGATCAGCAACAACAACAATAAATATGCCAGCTTTTTTTTTTTAATGATAACATGTATTACATAAAATTTAATGCGTGCGTCTCTCGCTTCAATGCTCAATGCTCAATGGTCATTGAGTGATGTCTACATTAAGATAACATTTGATTAACGCTTAATTGATGAAAATTATGCCAGAGGGTCAGCTAATGATAATGATAATGATAAGAAATTAAGGCGGCCAGGAAGGACAACCAGACGACATGCGACAACGCGACATCGTCTCGCAAATTTAGGCCAAGCCTTGGCCAGCGGAAGCGGCGCATTCCCCCATTTAATTATAATTATTAATTTGTCATCCGACGCATCTCGACCGCCTGTCGCTGTTCTCTTTTCGCTTAATTTTTAACAAATGTGCACATTATTATTCTTTTTTTCCTTATTCTTGTTTTTTTGCTATTTTTTTTTATTATTATTATTTTTCGCACGCCCAGCGGTAGCAGCAGCTGCTGTCTGTCGTCTGCTGTGAATTATGAGTTACAAATTGCGCGAAAACAATAAAACAGAAGGTCGCAGCGTTGACAACGCGGCCGTGCGAAGAGCTTCGGCTTGGGATCTGTTTAATTTTTGCTTGGTTTTCGTTTTTGAATTTGTTTTTCAAGAATTTACAATTCAATTCTTTTGTGGGCGGCCATATAAACATTACGATTGCGTAAGCATTGCGACAATCAAGAACCAGTTTTTTTTTTCCTTCATGCAAATGCGAGGTGTTGAAAATAATAATAATTGTAATCTGTAAGTTTGCGGAACAAAAAATTAAGTGCAAAATAAGCTGAGCTACAAGTGCATAGGTGCATACTATTAATAGAGATTGTGTGCTGCAAATGTCAACAGCTTTATAAAATGCCCAAGGCATATAGGTTGTGCATTTTTTTAAGCTTACAGATAACTCTTGGCAAGGCAACTAAATAAAATATATTTAAATTTATTTTGTTTTATATAATTATATAAAATTTATATACAAATATTATATATTATATTTATTAACTCGAGCCAGCAAAATAATAAATATTTAAAAAAGGGAAAATCGCCAAAACCAACATTAAATATATTTATTTTATTTAAACAAATTGATTTCAATGTGCTTCGAGTATGCATAAATAAAATACATATTGCATATTTAACTATTTATTGAGCAGCTCTGTCAAGCTTAAATACAAATCTCAGCTGTTAGCTGACATAGAAAAAGTTGCTTGGAATTTTCATTTGTTTTATGAGCAAGCTTTTTCTTTAATATAAAATATACTACATACAAGTTCTTAAACAATAAAATACCCTGCCTAACAGAAAGAGTATTTTAGCTTCGTCCACGTCCAATATAGATTTTCGTGTATTCTTTTTCTAATGTATATACATTTTTTGTTTCCATAATTTGTGTAATTTTTGTGTAGCGGCACTTTGACTATAGAACCGACTAATTGCCGCCGAATAGAGCCGTTAATGTGCACATTTATATTAATATTAATTTTATTAATATGTGTCTAGACGTGTTTTTTATTCAGTTTCGTTTGATTTTCATAAATGATTTTTACACAATTAAGTCATCAATTTGTTTTTGTTTGTCTTTTTTTTTGATTTTGTTGAGTTTTTTGTTTTTGTTTTGTCACGCACCCACAAAGTTTCTCAAATGTTTTCCGTTTGCAATAATTGTTGATGATTTTAGCATATAAATAAGCAAATTAATAGACAATGTGTGTTCGTGTGTGTGTGTGTGTGTGTGTAGGCGACAAACTTGACACAGCAACTGCTGCAGCAATTGAAACGTTTTGAAACGTTTTCTTGCCGCATAGATTGCACCATGAAACTGCAAATTTCTGGGTTAACATTAACACCAGTTGGAAAACCAAAGAAGAGGCTGCAGCACACAAAAACAAAAAAAAAAAAAAAACAAGCAAAACAATTGACAGGCAGCATTGGCCACTTTAATGAGCGGGTTGCCGTGCTCAACAGTCGCTTGTTGCTGGTAATTTAATGCGCTGCCTCATGGACTCCAAAGCACGACCCAGACACGACTCTGACTCTGACTCTCCGACCGTTGCTAATTTGTGTGTGGCAGCTCCCCTCTCCCTCTCTCTCTCGCCCACTCCGCACGCCTTATGCTTGGCAAATTTATAATATCTGTCTCTCGCCTCTTTTTGTTAATTTTTTTTCCAGGCAAATCGTTGCTATGAGCCGGAGATTTGCTGCCGCATGCCATCGACTACGCTGACCGAGGATGGCTACATTTTCAACCTGCCCGAGAAGACATTCCCGCTGCCCACCAATCCCACAGTGCCCGCCGTGCGCACCACACAGCCCGCATATCGGCCACAGCCCACAACTGCGCCTGCGCCCCGACCCACCAATGAGTATCTGCCGCCGACGACCACACGTCGTCCCGTGGTTGATTATTTGCCACCGCAAACCACTCGCCGGCCCATCTATCAGCCGCAGCCAACTCAGACGCGCGCTCCGCAGCCAACACGCCCACAGCCCACGCAGCAGCCGTACCGCCCACAGCCCACGCAGCCGCCGTACAGGCCACAGCCCACGCAACAGCCCTACCGTCCGCAGCCCACGCAACAGCCGTACCGTCCGCAGCCGGAGCAGCCCGCACCCACGCAGCCTGCGTACCGACCACAGCCAGAGCAGCCCGCACCCACCCGTCGCCCCACCAATGAGTATCTGCCGCCCGTGTCCGTCAACGAGATACCACACCGCGAGCCGCGTCCCACGCAGCCACCGCGCTATGAGCCAGACCGTGTGCCACAGCCGTCCAACGAGAAGCCCGTGTACCGCGGCGAGGATCAGCTCTCGCCCCAGATCTTCCCCACGCCCGGTGCCGCCGATTTGCCCAAGCATTTTGCCAAGTGCGCCTCGGCGCTTGTCTGCAGCCCGGAGAACTACTGCAATGCCATTGGCGTTCTGAGCGATACGCCCCTGCAGCTGAGCCCCATGGAGGCCGCCTTCCGTGTGCCGCTGACCGACTGCCTGCTGCCCGACAGTGGTGCGCCCGGCAAGTGCTGTCGCGATCCCAACTATGTCGATCCCTGGCCCGTCAATCTCGCCGGCGTTTGCGCCACCCGCAACAAGCGGTAAGCGGCAATACCCTTTGGAAACTGACCTGGAACAGTTGCTTGACAGTTGCTTTCGTTTGATATCAATTTTTGCAGCACCAAGCCCACGGGCGTTAAGGATATTGATGCCAACTTCGCCGAGATCCCATGGCAGGCGATGATTCTGCGCGAGTCGAGCAAGACCCTGCTCTGCGGCGGTGCCATCATTGGAGACGAATTCGTGCTCACCACGGCCAGCTGTGTGGACGGGTAAGTTCAGTTTTATCTAGTCTCTAGTCTCGAGAAGATTACAATATTCGCCATGTGGCTGCTGTAGCGTGCCCGTCAACGATGTGCGCATCAAGGCCGGCGAATGGGAGCTGGGCAGCACCAATGAGCCGCTGCCCTTCCAGCTGGTCGGTGCCAAGACCATTGACGTGCATCCCGCCTACGATCCCTCGACCAGAGCCAATGACATGGCCATCGTACGCCTGGACAAGCGTTTCGAGTTCGCCACACATATTCAGCCCATCTGCATCAGCGACGAGGATCCCGGCGCGTCCGAGCAGTGCGTGACCACCGGCTGGGGCAAGCAGGCGCTGTCAAGTAAGCCAGAAGAGCGTCCAGGCCATGGCCAAAATTGATTTAATTCCCTTGCAACTGTCTCCCTCTTACACCACAGTTCACGAGGAGGGCGCCATTATGCACGTGACCCAGACCTCGACGCAGGCGCGCAGCGATTGCGGTGCGGACGGCACCAGCGTCTGCAGCGCCACCAAATTCGATTCCTGTGAATTTGATGTGGGCAGCGCGCTGGCCTGCGGCAGCGGCTCCAATGTCAAGCTCAAGGGCGTCTACAGCGCCGAGAACAATTGCGGCGAGAATCAATCGGTGCGCTTCGCCAAGCCGGACATCAAATGGATCAATCAGGCATTTGCCGATCGCAGCAAGCCCCTCCTCCTGAAGCGCTTCTAGAGCGCCTCGGGCCGCTAACCAGGATTTAGCCAACCAATCAAGTGTACAACGAACAGAAGATGATGCAGAAACAGAAATTGATATCAAGGATGTTGAGCAATCAATCCAATCCATCGGGCGACAGCTCAACTGTTGCGACCGTGTTTTTTTTAGTTGAACTATTTTTAATGTAGCCAACTTTGCGCTGCTGTTAAACTCTTTCACTCTTCCCCTTCAAAGCACCACCAGCACCCGCACCATCACAATGACCAGCAGCAGCACCATCCCATCCCAAGAAACCACCAACCACATCTACCACCCCTTCACATTTCTAATTTATTCAAAACAAGTGTCTTCTGTCTTTAGCTTTCTTTGAGTTTTTAACTGCCAGCGTTTCTTCTCGAATCTATTTCTATTTTAGTTCAAATAAGCAAAGTGAACAATTTTAATGGTATAGAAGTCCAGCAAGTTGTAAAATATTTAATTATAAGCCTAGGTTCTACGGACAAACTCGATGAATTGCCAATACGAACAATACGGACGAACGAAACCCAAAATTCACAAAAAATATAATCAAACAACAAACAACAATTATGATGAACAATTATGATGAAACCTCCAAGTCCTTTGAGAGAAATTGAGATTATAAATGAAATAATAATTTTTTTGATTTTTTTCTATCATTTACTCTACTGCGTACCTAGCTTAAGCGCCCCCGCCCCGACCCCTCCGTCCTTCACTCTCCTTATAGCCGTGCACCTTTTCACATATGAGAGCACCAATACCGAGATTTACCGTTATTTAAAGCTTTTTCCTATATCGTAAATCGTATAATATGTATATGTAATATGTTAAACATGTTGTATAAAGTGTCTATGCATCTAAATTTAGCTTCTTATTTAATTTTTAAATAAAGAGAAATTATTTAGATATATCGTAAATGCGCGCATTTATATTTCCTTTCTGCTTTTTTTAAATATATGCATTAGTTTCTAGCCAGAGCGTAGTTGGTCGTATACCAAAGCACAGATGCTTCTATGGCTTCCTGGAAGTCAGTAAACTTAAAGTCCGGCAATAGGTTGCGCAGCTTTGCATTGGATGCCGTCTTCTTGTGTTGTCCGTCTGCTTTGCTCGTATCACAGACCAGTTTACCCTGGAAAAACAATTATTTCGATAAGTATGCTTAACACACCATTTAAAATAAAGCCGAACTTTAAACCTATTAATTATTTATGTCCAGTTTTGGCTTTGGTTGCCCCTGGCTTACCTTAAACTTAAATGCCTTGGCTATGGCTTCCGCCACTTCATAGATCGTCACCTCTGACGATTCATCCACACTAAGCACAATTGGCTCAACGCTGTTGTAGTGCCGCAGCACCCATATCATCAGCTTGGCCAAGTCCAGGGAGTAGATGAACTGACGCAATGGCTTGCCGCTGCCATAGACTGTGAAAACTTTTTCGCTTTCGGGCGTTTCCGGCTGCTCTGTGCGCAGCTTGTGCATGCGATTGATCATGCCCGGTATGACATGACTCACTTCGGGCTTATAATTGTCGTGTGGCCCGAATATGTTGCAAGGTATCACAGATGTATACAAATGTCCGTACTTGTCATGATATGCGTGATTCTGTATGTCTATCAAACGCTTTGCATACGAGTAACCATAGTTGGACGCGTGTGGTGGTCCGTTGTGGACCATCGTCTCATCGATGGGATAGGTGGTCTTGTCCGGAAAAATGCAGGTGGACAGGCAGGAGACAACCTTCGTGCAGCCCAGCTCATGTGCCGTGTGCAGCACATGATCGTTGATCAGCAAATTGTTGCGCTGAAATGGATAAGATGAAATTGAAGGCTCTGCGAACAGCTGAGGCGACGCCTTTTTACCAAGAAATCCAGATTGTTGTTCATATTATGAAACAGTCCGCCGACCATGGCAGCCAAATGTATTACATGCGTAGGTTTCACTTTCTCAAACAGTGCCTGCGTGGCCGCCAGATTTCTGCATTGTTTATAAAAGTCAAAGCAAATAAAGTGAAGTACAAACAAAATGCACTAACGTCAAATCAGCATCTTTGGAGCCGGCAAAGAACCATTCCTCGTCGCTTGGCTGCTCTTTTTTGATAACAGCTTGCAATGCACTGCCCACAAGACCAGAACCGCCCGTAACCAGCACCTTTTTCATAATTCTAACAGGTTTATTGTGCTTTCACTTTAAACAACAAATTCAACCACCTGATAGACTTAATAGTGATGGTCAATGCGACAAAAGGTATGAGCGATATATTGAGTTTGTATGTCGCTGCTATCGATAGAGCGTAAAATACCAAACATATCGATGTGGCATACAATGCCAGACGTATATCGCCGGCAGCAATCGAATTCTTGTACTCGATACCTCATTTGTTGTTTGGTCAGCCGGCTTGCAGTGAAAATTGTTTATGCGTGGAAAAAATGCACAATTAATAAATAAATAAAATGGATACGCAAATTTTAGATGCCGTAAACGACTTTCTGGTAAGATTAAATAAAGCAGCAATTATTGTGTGTCTTCTAAGCGCGCTAATTTACGCAGAAAGTGGACTCCATAGACGAAGCGTTTGTAAGCGTCATTTTATTCAAGTCCGAGGATGACAAGGCAAGCAATTTTACAAATAGTTTGAGTAAGTAAACCCATAAATTCTGTTCCAGCACGCATTCAATGTGTACTTCTTGCAGTTACCGCATTTGGCAATGTGGAAAATCGGGAACAGGTACTGCGCTCGTATTTGCTGCGGGCCGCAGAAGCCCCAAGCTACCACATGCAGGTGCTGATGGGAGCGCTACCCAAATTGGTGGATGCACATCTCATTACAGCAAGGTGGGTGAGTTATAAGCAATATGATATATCAATATTGATATGCGTACAATTATAGAATGCTGTGCGACAAAGTTTTGTCCTGCGAGAAACTCGACTATGAGCGCAAAACCTTTTGGATCGAAAGTTTTCGGCTGATCAAAAAGGTCATCGCGCATGTGGACTATAAGGGCGTGCGTGAGATCATGAAGGCGTGTCGCGACAAGGCCCAATGGTTTCCACTCAATGTCAACGTCACATATCTACCCCAATTGCTCGCCGTGGAGGAAATCATACGCTTTATATTCGATCGTAATAACTGCCTGCTGCCCGCCTACTTCATAGCCAATGAAATAATGCGGCCATTTCCCTATCACTGGAAACTTAACAAACTGATGACTGATTTCGTTGAGGAATTCCGGGCTACAGCGCAAATGGTTTCGATCATTGGCCATGCAAATATGCTGCCCATTGTGGAACATTTTGGCTATGCGGATCACTTGATGAACTCCTGGCGACTGGATCACAACACATTGAAGTTCAACTTTAAGGGCAGCCTGCCGTATGAGCCTGAATTGCTAGAGGATCAGACGCCGTTGTTGCGCTATGTGCTGGAGCAGCCGTACTCGCGCGAAATGGTTTCAGTCATGCTGAATCTCCAAAAGCATCAGAAGCAGCGCTACAATGCGCTCGAGGAGCAGCTGGTCAATCTGATAATACATGCCATGGAAATGACTGAATCGAACGATGCCACTGCGGGCAGTGGCTTCAATGCTACCGACGAACAAATCTCACCCAACGAATGGGTGTGGCTGCACCTCTCCTCACAGCTGATTTACTTTGTGCTCTTTCAATTTGTCAGCTTTATGCACATTGTACTGGCTCTGCATGAGAAGCTGTCGAAGCTGGAGCTGCGCAAAGGTCGCGATCAGCTTATGTGGATACTGCTGCAGTTCATCTCAGGCAGCATACAAAAGAATCCCGTAAGTAGGCCAACTTGGACAATCCCTGACTATAAGTTATGAATTCAATTTACTTCTTTTACGCAGATCACCAACTTTTTGCCTGTGTTCAGACTCTTTGATCTGCTCTATCCGGAACAGGAGCCACTCAAGCTGCCCGACTACAACAAGTCTTCCCTGGTGCGTCACATGGCGCCCATCTGCATCTGGATACATCTAATGAAAAAGGCGCGTGTGGAAAATATGAACATAACACGACCGTTGCCAATTGCCCTTAAAAACCATCAAGAGTGCGTATTTTATATGTTTATTTAATTAATTATTTTGTATAAACTCATTGTTCTTTCAGCTTTCTTCAGCATCTGGTCGCGCCAAATAGCATGATGAACGTCACGTTGGGCAATGATTTTCGCATTATACTCATCTGCAATGCATACTCAACGAATCAGGAGTATTTTGCGCGACACATGAATGTATTGCTGGATGCCATGAATGGCAATGCGAAGTCAGCGAATGGCACACCGATCCCAGCAGTTACCTACTCCGTTTCAGTGCTGGACAGCCTGACGGTGCACAGCAAAATGTCGCTAATACACAGCTTTGTTACGCAAATGCTGAAGCAGGCGCAGAGCAAGACGCTGGTCCCGGCACCGGCGCTCATTGAAACCTATGCCAGATTGCTGGTGTACACTGAGATTGAGTCGCTCGGCATTAAGGGTTTTCTGAGTAAGCTAGATAAGATAAATGTTAACTTAATGGCTTATTCTTATATACATATGTCATCTTGTTTATAGCCCAACTGCTGCCAACAGTCTTCAAGAATCAGGCTTGGGCCATGCTGCACACGCTGATGGAAATGTTCTCCTATCGCCTGCACCATGTGCCCACACACTATCGCGTCCAGCTGCTCTCACTGCTCTACACGCTCTCCTCAGTGCCGCCGACCAATAAAATGCAGTTGAATCTATGGTGAGTTGGTTATTTAAATACCTTCTAATACCTATTAATCGTGCCTTTTCCGCAGCTTTGAGTCTACTGCTCTGCGTTTGATAACCAGCATTGGCTCCGCCGAGTTTCAGTCCCAGTTTTCGCGCTATTTGAATGATAAGTCGCCTGGCGGCGTTGCGTCCAATGAGAGCGAGGAGCTAAATCGTGTTCTCATCTTGACTCTGGCACGTTCTATGCATGTTCATGGCGGGGGCGATGAGTTGGCCGGCTGGTGCAAGGATTTTCTGTCCAACATAATGCAACACACGCCGCATTCATGGCCAATGCAATCGCTGGCCTGCTTTCCGCCTGCACTCAACGAGTATTTCACACAGAACAATCATCCAGCGGAGAACAAACAGCAGCTGAAAAAGTCCGTGGAGGAGGAGTATCGCAATTGGACATCCATGTCCAATGAGAACGACATCATTGCCCATTTTATAAGGCCCAACACAAATCCGTTGTTCTTGTGTTTGCTCTTTAAAATCATATGGGAAACGGAGAGCATCAGTCCCGTGGCATACAAGTGAGGCACTGCCAGCTCAGCCCCCCGTTAAACAGTCCTTTAATTAATCAAACGCCTTTTAGAATTCTAGAAGGGATTAGCGCACGTGCCCTGTCCACACACTTGCGCAAATTCTGTGATTATCTGGTCGCCGAGGTCGCCAGCTCTTCGGATGGACGCGACTTTATACACAAATGTGTGGATACCATCAATAACATGATCTGGAAGTTTAATGTGGTTACCATTGATCGCCTGGTGCTCTGCCTGGCGCTGCGCACGCATGAGGGCAACGAGGCGCAGGTGTGTTTAATCATAATTCAATTGCTGCTGCTGAAAGCCTCCGAGCTGCGCAATCGCGTGCAGGAATTCTGCAAGGACAATAATCCCGATCACTGGAAGCAAAGCAATTGGTAATTTGTCTTTTAAACAAATTCCAAACTGAATCTAAAATTTCTCTACATTTTGCTTGCAGGCACGAGAAACATCTGCAATTTCATCAAAACTATCCCGAGAAGTTCGCGCCGGATGAGTCTGCATCGCAGATCCCGCTACCCGTTTACTTCAGCAATGTCTGTCTTCGTTTTCTGCCAGTGCTCGATGTGGTTGTGCATCGCTTTATCGAGCTGACCATACCGAATGTGCACCAAATTCTGGGCATCATATTGGATCACTTGAGCATACTCTATAAGTTTCATGGTGAGTGCAGCCACCTCTGCTCGCTGCACATTCCTAAACTTTTATATTCTGTTTGCAGATCGTCCCATTACCTATCTGTACAATACGTTGCACTATTATGAGCGCATTCTGCGTGATCGCCTGCCGCTGAAAAAGAAGCTGGTAAGGCTGTTACCTAAAGTCGTATAAAGAACACGGTTAAAGCTGTATTTCATACAGGTTAGCACCATAACAAGCGCTTTTAGTGAGATACGTCCGGCCAACTGGAGCGTCAGTGAGCCGTATAAAGTTTATCTGCAAAGTCAGGACGCTTTATGGACGCCCGAGCTGAGCTACTACATGAATCTCATTAGAAGATTGGCTGACAGTGAGCTATAACCAGCGAGTACTTTAAACATTTGTTAATGCCCAATCTTGTCGCCCATTTAGCTATCAGCGGGAAGAACGTATTCTATACCACCGATTGGCGCTTCAATGAGTTTCCCAATGCACCCACCCATGCGCTATATGTTACCTGCGTGGAACTGCTTGGCCTGCCCTTGGCGCCTTCAGTGGTTGCGGGCAACATAATCGATGTGATTGTCAATGGTTACGCTGTGGTGCCGCAAAAGGAGATACACAGCTATATCAATGCGGTGGGCATTGTGCTGGCGGCCCTGCCGGAACCCTACTGGAGTGCCATTTACGATCGCCTGCAGGACATGCTCAACACGCCCAACATGCTCAACTGGACATACCGTTTCAATGCCTTTGAACTGTTCAATTTCAAGACTGTGAGGGAGGCCATGCTAGAGAAAAGCTATGCTGTGGTGCTGGCAGTGGCGCATGCGGTGTTCCATCACATGGGCGCCTTCAAGCTGGCAGCTATGACCAGATACATCAAAGAGAAACTGAAGCCCTGTGTGCGCACCGAGCACCAATTGCTGTATCTGTGCCATGTCTTTGGACCATTTCTGCAGCGCATTGAGCAGGAGAAACCCAATGCGGTCGCGGGCATAGCCATATTTCTGTATGAAATGCTAGAAAATGTTGACAAGCAGCATGGACCCAAGCCGTTGGAGTATATGGATCAGATTTGCGACTTTCTGTAAGCATTTTGTGAGCTATTTATTATGTATATATGTACTAAGGATATTTACTTTTATGCAGCTATCACATTAAGTACATACACGTGGGCAATATTATCAAAAACGAATCGGAGGCAATAATCAAAAGGCTGCGACCGCAATTGCAAATGCGTTTGCGCTTCATAACGCATCTAAATCTGGAGGATATACACACAGAGAAGATGTAAGCTTTATATGCAAATTTGTGTAATTTATGATATTCATGTATTTATTTTAATTTAATAGCGCTGACAGCAACGCAAATACAACCACAAATGCAAATCAGTCGCCATTGCAACCACAGCAGCAGCAGCAGCAACAAGCTCAGGCAGCGGCTGTGGCTGCAACAACCACCAGCTTGCCACTGGGCAGCGGCGGCAGTGCTCAACAGCAAATGTACCTGCAACACATGCAGCAACAGCAGCAACAACAACAGCAGCAGCAACAACAGCAGCAACAACAACAGCAGCAGCAGCAACAACAACACTTGCAAAGCATGGGAATGCGTCACAACTAGACAGCAGCAAAAAATACTACTAAAACAACAACAACAACTCGATTTAGCTTAGGTTCTACGTATTTATTTAAGTATTCATAGGTTTAGTAGCAGTCCGGAAATCACAATGCACATATTCTACACAATTGGCACAGCTCAGCTTAGGGATCAGGTTTGTCCGCTAGCAGATCACCTCGTGCCGCTCAGTTGTGCATTGGATCTTGTCTGATATGAACGCTTTTTGTAGTTTACTTTTAACGCTTCTCGTCTGCTCGAGCAGCGTTTGGAGTGAGCTGTGCGATCGAGGCACTGGCGAGTGCAAGGAGCTGTCCGCCACGGAGTGTCCAGTTCTATTCTATAATCAGCACCTGATTGGTGAAGAGATCAAATATTGCAACGAATTTGAGGACATCGTGTGCTGTCCATTGCCGCTAAATAGGCAAAATCAAGCGCCAGCGGATGTTACTCGTCCCTTTGAGAAGGGTAAGCGGCAGCAGTAGCAGTTATTATATGAAAATTCAACTAATCCTCCACTCCGCTCCTTTCCAGAATGCAAGCACTTCAATGATATCAGAGCATCCTGCCATAACTCGCCGTTCATTGTGGGCGGCACCAAGGCGGAAGGTCGTGAATTTCCGTTCATGGCGCTCATTGGCACCACCGAGAAGGGCGAAAAGAACATTAAATGGGACTGCGGCGGCACATTAATACATCCCAAATACGTTGTTACGGCTGCCCATTGTCTGGTGACGGTTGAAACAAAGGAGCAGCGTTTGGATCCCAACTTCGATTCGCCCAAATATGTGGTGCGGCTGGGCGAATTGGATTACAATAGCACCGAAGATGATGCGCAACCGCAGGACTTTAAGGTCGTGAACTACGTGGTGCATCCCTTCTACAGTGACGATGATGAAGGCAACCTATCCAACGACATTGCCGTTATCGAGCTGGATGGAAATGCGACTTTGAACGAGTATGTGGCACCCGCTTGCCTGCCGCCCAGCACCGGCAATGAGAATCTGCAGCTAACAGCCGCCGGCTGGGGATTAACCGAAGATGCGGGCAAGAAATCTTCGCATCTGCTTAAGGTAACCCTCGAGCGTTTCGGCGATGATCTGTGCGAAGAACGGCTCGACCTGGTCATAGAAAGACGCACCCAGTTCTGTGCGGGCTCCGTCAACAGCAATGGCGACACCTGCAACGGCGACTCGGGTGGACCCATTTTCGTTCAGCATCCGCATTACAATTGCCTCAAGCTGCTCCTTGGCATCACCTCCTTTGGCCGCATCTGCGGCACGAGAGGTCTGCCCAGTATCTACACTAAGGTTCACCTCTACACAGATTGGATTGAGAATATTGTGTGGGGTGAGTAGTAATTAAATGTTGTCTTCAGTCTGCAAATTGTGTTTGTTTTTATGTACTCGTTTTATCAGTGTAAATTTATTATTACCAATTATGTTAATTAAAATGTCACTTAAGTAATATGTTAAGTAATTGATAAATTGTCTTAAAAAACGTGTTTAACATATATTAAAGCCGACTTCCTCTACCTATTTTACATCAAAGTCCACAAAGCAAATTCTATATATATTATATAATAACTCTGAGAAAGTTACAGTTCACTTGCAAAGCTTTCAAGTCAATTGCAATTGTAGTTCCCCCCTGGACTGGTTTTAATTTTTATGTTAATACTTATTCGGCTTTTTATGGAGGGGATCTACTATAACGCGACGTAGAATATCTACTTGAAATGTTGTAATGTTTCCCAAATATATAAAGCTTCTAGAAATCATTGCGTGTAATAATTATCTGCCTTTATTGGCATTGTTTTCCATTATGACTGCGAATTCTATTCTTCTGTTTCGCTTTGGAATATCGTATACAATACTGAGAGTAAGAAATTGAACGGTACTTCTCACACAAAGATGCTCTCTGTTTCCACCTCTCTGCCTGCGCGCCATCTGATTTTCGACATTCGCCAATTGGAGCAGATTTAAGCGCTGCCACTCAAACAGCACTTTTTAATATTGCCACTTGGTTAAAAAGAGATCGCCAGTTGCATAGCAAGCAGCTGCAGTATGGCAACATTAGAGCTTTGCCAGCTCTATTGCTCACGCGCTCTCCATAACTTTTCAGATACCTGCAAGTCCGGCTTGAGCTGGCGATGCCAGTTAGTATTTCGACGTGCTACGGGACAGACGTGTGCTGCGCCAGAGCTATTGTGATTGTGTTAGTGTTTGCCGCCGAATTGTGCAAGGCACGTACTGTAGTTGATCGTGTGTTTACTGTGGGGCCCGTATAGAACGCGCCGTTGCAATAAATCAAGCGAAAAGTATTTAATTAGCAAAAAATGCAGCAAAGCGAAATGTACATTCGATGCGCATTCGATTTTTATTGATTAACACATCGCACACAAACAAGCCAAACGTGAGTGTGTGTGAGTGTGGGTGCTTCGATCATCGATAGTTGTGTTAGGGGTGCGCGGAGTGTGCAACACCGTCTTACCGTTGCTTCAGTACCTTAGATCGTAATACTACTCTACGTTCAAAGTGCCGCGCGACTGCATTGTTTTGACTTTGATCGTGTGCTCACCCCACCCCTCGTTGCTCGGCTACCTGCCCCCGCTGTCAAGCGCGTGCGTGTCGTAACTTTTGATTAGCTTTTTTTCTGCGATTCCAAGACTCGTCTTCAAGTGCCAGTGCCCCGTCGCCCGCACCGACCGTCACCCTCTCCGACAACGTAGCAGGAGCTGCAGCTCACCCTTTGGAACATTGCGCTTGGCGTTTTTGTTTTTGTTGTTTTTCGTATTTTATCGCCGCCTACATCGCATAATTTTTGCAGCTGTTGCCGTTTCGAAGGTGAGCATCAAAGGAATTCACATTTGCCAGTTATTGTTCTTCTTTGTATTGTTGGCAGGAACACGCGCATAAATTTATTTATATTTCGATTCTTTTTTTTCTTGTTAAATGCCCAACGGATTTTGTACTGAAAGTTGCGCACTATAAATAGATCGGACAGGTGTTTTCCTGTTGGGCGAGCGCTTGCACAGAGAAAACATCCTTTAGCCAAAGCTAGTTAATACCATTTGAGAATTTTAAATGGAATTTGCGTTTGTTAGCTTCATTATTAGAAGGTTTAATTAACAGGCTTGATTCTAATTAAAGCTAGCTAAAACCATTTGAGAATTTTAAATGAAATTTGCATCTGTTTGCCTCACTATTAGAAAAAATTATTTACAGGCTTGATTTTAACTTGGGGATAAATTAATTTTTGTATAATTTGGATTCTAATCTCTAGAAGCTCAAATTTCTAAGCAATCTCTGTAATATGATGATGACGCACCTTTTCTTCATACCTCATCGATATTTCAATTATGTTTTTGCCATACGATTTGATTATTGCATATTGGTTGACAGCTGCTTTTAGTAATTATTCAGCCTTCACAATTGCCGTATCGAATGCTCATCCAATGTGGGCTGTGGATGCTGTCGCAGATGAGATCATTTCTAAAATCAAAGTGAAAAATCAACCGCAAGACGACGAGAACACACAAAAGACAAAAGAATGGCCAAAATAATAAATAAGAAAACAAAAACAGCAGAAAATACTGAATTCTTGTGTTTGGCTTGTAAGTCCATTAATCACAAAGGAAACGCTGACTCCGCGGCACCAAAGTTTTGTATACTGAGTCAGAGAAGATATTTAAATACTTTCATTAAATACAAATGCGGATTGTTTTTTGTTATTGTCTCTTTTGACCGCTTTGTGAGTTGTTTAGCCTGTCTTGACTTGTCCAACAGAATCTACGTGTAATTAATTGTGGGTTTTGTTAACCGAAAATTCATTGCCGGCCCGAGCCGCACTTTTACGGCCTTTGATAAGAGCCGCTTAGCAAAACCGCCAAAAGCATTCGATATGTATCTGACGCGCTGACAGGCTCTTAGAATCGAATCCGAGTCTGAGCGGTTTCTGGAAATACGTCGAACCTCAACTTACAAATAAGCTAACGAATTTCGATACGCCGATATCAAGTAAAGCGCAAGTCATAGCCCAACACTTGAGAGCAAAACACAAATGACCTTGAGGGTAATAACTCTTCGGTGTCTGTTAGTCATGCCTGGAATGCAGCCGGACCGCATTGGCGGGCCGTACGCCAGTGCCTTAGCCCCCAGCTGCAAAAAGCCAGAGCTAACCAAACCGGATGGCATCTGCATGCATCTAACAACCGAACAGCAGAACCCACACACAACAAACACACACACACACACACTCTTATACACAGATAAACACAGTGAGCGTTAGAAATATTCGTCAGTGAGTCGCTGCTGTCCACGCAGTTATGAATAGAAGCTTATGGATATTAAATTTTATGAACATACTTAGAACGATATGCCACAGAGAATTTCAATAAACGAAATGCCAATAAAATTTTTTAAGCCCAGAATAAAAAAGAAACAACAAAAAAAAGTGAGAATGCGGGGAGCGAAACCAGTCGTCAGATTTGTCTAATGCGCGGGCGCCGAATACGTTTCGGTTAAGCAAACTGGTTAGAAATACAGACAGGGAGAGAGAGAGAGAGAGAGAGAGAGAGAGAGGGAGATAGAGTCAAGTAAGAGAGCAGGCGCAGTTCAATTGGAGATTCGTTTGCTGACGAAAAAACCTTGATGCGCATCTTGACTCTTTTAGCTGTATTTTTTATATAAAATCTACAACAACTGCCAGCTGTAACATTCCATTTAACCAACTGAGCATATTTGACAGCTGAATAATTAATTCGCATATTTATGCAGTTGTTGCTTTATCTTTAATCACAGCGAAGTGCGCAGCACGTCTAAAAATAATAGTTGTTAATAAATGAAATTTCAATTAGCACATCACATGCCAATTGTTGTCTTAGTGTATCCTTCTTTGCGTTTGTGTTTGCATTTCAAAGTTCGTTGCCTAAGTCTTTCGTTATGCCTCGAGGTCATGCACTAAAGAGCATGCACACATGTGTTGAAAGGTTAAATTGAAGCGCTGCACATGTGTGTAATACGCGGCAGCGGACACAGACGACCTTTTAAAGCATATTCATTTCCGCTCTATATTCAAATTGGAGTTTTCTTATTTGTTTTAAATGCTTGTAACTTGCTCCCTAAGGTAGTTAGAGCTGCCAAATTAGCTATGTAGACTCTGATATATATACGTTTAACAGCTTGCTGTTGAATTTTAGTGTACCTCAAGCCCCTAGCTAACCCCCCTCAGCCCTTCTGTAAAGCAATAAGCCTCTGTGCCCGTTGGTCTGCCCGTTTATATGCTGCGTAAACTGATTGAGCTGGCAAATTAGCTATATAGATTCTGAGATCTGTGCGTTTAACAGCTTGCTGTCAATTTATAATGTACCTCAAACCCCTCCCAACCCTTCTGTAAATCAATAAGCCTCTTTGCCTGTTGCTCTCCCTCTTTGCTCGCTGCGCAAACTGAGCCTATCAAATTTTTGTATAACACATATTTAACGAGTTGGTGTCAAATTTTTGCTGCAATCGACTGTCTGCCGCAAGCGCTGCGATCTAAGCGAATTCGACACGTCGTCTCACATTGATTTACATTACCCCCCCCCCTCCTCCTCCCTCCCTCGCTCATTTGAAGCGCCTAATTATTTGGCTGCAGCCTTGAAATCATACGCCAAGTTATTTTCAAACATGTTGCCCATTAAGTGGAATGCAGGGTATTTAATAGCCGCACAACGCTTGATTGGCACACACTTATTGGTTTTTGGCATTTAGTTTTTGGCTCGAATTAACAATTGTTTTCAATGCCATCGAAGCAGCAGCAGCAGCGGCAGCTGCACACAATTTGTAAGCGTCTCGTGTAAATTGCCATAATCGTAATCGCTCATCAAAAAATGACGCAATTGGCCAACAATCAATAAGTTGGGCGCGTGTTCAGCAGCAGCAGCAGCAGCAGCTGCGCCAGGCAAAGCGACCTTTAGCATAGCCAACGATATCTAAGCCAAATTATAAATCAATGCACGGCAGCATTTATGAGGGCTTCACAAGTTTTCAATCAACTTTTAAAAGTCACGCAAAATTTCGCTGAAAATGACACCGAAAATTGTTTTCAGCGAAAGTCGCAAATGCAAATCATTTGGCAGCGCCAAACAAAAGCCGCCCGATTTTGCCGTTAATTATTTTTGTGTTTTTTTATTTAAATCAAGTGTGTAAAGTGTAAAAACGAAGAGCTAAATCGAAAAAAATAAACAAAAGTCATTTGTAAATTACAAAAAAAAAAAGAGAGAAGGATTTCTCAAGAGCTGCTTGGCAACAGGTGAGCAGCTATCGGGCTTGTGTCTAATTGTGATTTAATGTTTATAAATATAATTGACGTGTGCACACATCAGTTCGCAATTTGTGCGCGGACTGTGCCCACAACAAACTGAACTTCAGTTCAAATGAAGCTACTCTAAACAAGATACACAACAACACAAATAAACAGCAACAACAACGAGCTGATGAGTCGAGTCGAGTCGAGTCTCAAGTGCGGGCCCAATCGTTGTCGTCTCGAATGCCTTCTAATACCAACAAACCGCTCAGGCAAAACGGCCATCAGTTTACAATTGTTTGCCATCTTGAGATGAAATATGATCTGATAGGCAATGTTTGTCTATAAACACGGCTATGTGCGTGTGTCTCTCCCTCTGTGTGTGTGTGTGTGTGTTTAGCTCGAATGTCTTTGCAGTTTTTGGTATCAAATTTAATAGACAATAAACACGACAAGCGTCTAACAAATAAGCGCTTAACGCTGCTGCCTGAACCCTGACCTCGACTTTGACTATAATTTTTATACGTTTTTTTTTTTCGGCTAATAAAGCTAAATAAAACTTGTGTAGCTTGTTAGGCTTGATTCTTGTGAAAGTTGATTGCTGATCTATCTAAGCATGTATGCGTGCTTGTGTGTGTGTGTGTGTGTGTGTGTGTGTGCGTGTGTGTGTGTGTGTGTGTGCGTATCTGTGACTTTCCATAAATGCGTTTTAGAAACCAACAAAAATAAATAGCAACATTTTAATTTAAAGATAGCCAGAATAAACAGTAAAATTTGTGCTGGCGACTATGAAATACTCTAGCAGGCAGATCAATAACAAAAAGAAGTGAGAGTGATCTAGTCGGGAGTGCCCGACTAGGGAATACCCTGAATCTTCTTTTACCAACGCCTAATGCTGTTCGCACAAGGGGTTAACGGGGGGTGGCGGTAGCTACAAAATGAAAGATACTTGATATATATGATATATAGCTAGCTAACCAAACCTTAAGAACTAAGAGGTTTGGTCAAATAATATGATTTCTTTATCGCTTATCATCGATTGTTTGTAAAACGGGACAAGTTATCGATTATCGGAAAAAAACGTGGACACTTGAAGGAGCTACGTTCAAAATTTGTAGTCTCTAGCTCTTATATTTTCTAAGATCGAGAATATATATACTTTATGGTGTCAAAGATGCTTCCTTCTGCCTGGTACAAACAGTTGTACCCATTTTCAATAGGTTTAGGGTATAAAAAACAATAGATTATTACAATTATTTAACCAAAATATTCATATTAAAGTTTTTTAAAATTTAATAAGAGGCTTCTTACCATATTATCCAAAAATTAAAGCACAATAAATCGTATTATGACCAACTTTGGTTAACATATCTTAATTATCAAAACCAAATGATTTAAGTAAAATTCTCTTTTCATGGTTCATCCATTTTTTCAGTGCAATGTTGACTTGATTTTTGACAACATTTTATATAAATAAGCGATAATTTGTGCGTGTCTCTGAATTGAACGTCAAACAAATTCACCTTCATAGTGTTACATATTGGGCAACATAATGTAAATAGCTGATGCGAAGTGTAAGAAATAGCGCCCAAAACGTGCTTGATTTTGTTGTATGCTAAGCATAAAACGAAAGACTTAAGACACGAACTGGCTGCACCAGTTCGACTAGATTACATATCGCACAGCTAATTTATGTTAATTTGATCCATAAATATGCATCATTATTTATAGCTAAGCAGTTGACACTTTGCCGTCCCAAGCCAAACAAAATTACTTTTGCGATAATTATTTTGTTTTTTTTAACGCTGCATTCCAAGGCACAAAAAAAGCGCCAAGCGAAATAGAAAACTGATTAATGAAAATCGATCGAACGGGCCGCAAACAAACGCAACTTTCACTGTGGCCCGTGTGTTTGGTGTTTTTTGTAGTTTTTATTTGTGATGTGTTTATTTTATTAATTAAATTGATTAACAAGCAGCAAGGCTTAGCAGCTGGCCAAAACGCGGCGGCCCAAATGCCAAATGTTGCACATGGGCACTCGCATCAAAGTCACTCGAGGACGCAGCGTTGGCCAAGTTGTTAATCAACGGGGCAAATACCGACAGATCCGCAGCCGCGACACGACACGACACGAGTTGTTGGCCAAGTGGCGCTATTTATGTCACGAAAAAAAAAAAAAAACTAAGCCAAAAGACAAGCGGACGGAAAGGCAGCTGGCTATGGCAAATAGCCTGATAGCAACTATTGTGGGCCAAATTGGCATCGAGTGTTTGTCAATCACATTTTCGTTCAATTGCGGCTTCAAATTTTTGGCGAGTTCGCAGCGAATAGAAACCAAATCGCGCACTCTCACAATAATCATACGCATCATAATGAGCATCGACATAATGACGCCGACTTTCGCAGCTCGTCAGCAGCTCGACATCAAAATTGAAATTAAAAAAATAAATAAAAAACTCAAGTAGCAGCCAACCGCTAATAGCCGCTGGCCAAAACACACGCACCTAACGCATACGCCATGTGTGTGCCTATCTGTCCGTATATGTGTTTGTATTTTTGTTGCCGCTTCCAGTCGAACTTATCAAAACTCGCATTCAACGTGCAGTTCATCAATAAATTGCGATTAGAAAGTTTGTGTGTGCGCTATGAATATCATTTTATGTTAAATTTTTTATTAGCTAATAATAACAATAAGTTTGACTCTCTCATGGCTTAGACTCTTAGCTGACTACAAAGCACATTCAAAATCGAATTAAATCAGCTGAATCCGACAATTTATATTGCAACAGCGTACGGCAATTATATATTATACACAGAATTCTGACGTCAAACAAATTTTTTTATCGGCTCAAAATATTTATTAATATTATTATTTTAGAGATTGATAAAGTACCTCAAAGTTGACACAAATACTTGAGATATTGCAAACATTTGCTTGTGTATCTTTGCAGATATTATAAATAAATAATTCAGCTTTTTCAGCCATACAATTTAGCTAACGAATTGTAAAGTAATCAAGTAAAAGAATTTTGTCAACTTTCGAAAGAAACTGTTTCTGTTATATGTTATGTGGGCAGGCCCAACCTCTATTCTAAAAATAAAACAAACATCCACAAAAGTATACGAATATATTTATAGAAAGTATTCAATTGCAATAGCTGAAAAATGGTTCACTAATTTTTGTATATTTTTATTAGTTTTGCCGAGAATTAGCGAGCAATTTAGACTATAATATGACAGACAGGGTGAATATAGGGGTCATGCTTTGTCAAATGGCCAAAGGTTAAGTTCACCAATAAAGAATTTTTAAATGCACATTTTTTAGTATTTTAAGCAATTCGCCCACAGATAACCCTTTAAAAGAGTTGACGGGGTTTTTTTTTAAAACTAGAAAAATAACAAAATGTCTTTTGCATGCTTCTTAAACGATTCATAAGCAATTACTCATGGAACAAAATGTTTGAATAATATAATAAAACAAACATCGAGCCAGCTAAATAAATATTTGAAATTTGGAAAGGTCGCCAAAACCAGCACAACAAATTATAAACCACGCAAAGCGACTTGTTGCTTTTTGGGAACATTTTCAAAAAAGTTTTCCATTCATTAAAAAGAAATTTAAATTTACATAAAAAGAAATGTGTGTAGCGCATTCTATTAACATTAAAAACGCATAAAATGCTTTTTAAAAATGAAATAAAATATTTTCCCAAGATAGAAAAAGGGGAGCTTAATAGACGTATTAGGGAATAATACCGAAAACTAAATATATTTATTTGTCGCTTTAAATAACAGTAAATCCAATCTACGCCAAACAAGTTAAAGATAAAAGATGAGGAAACTCTAAGAATTTAACTTTGTGGATTATATATACATATATATATACAAATAATTTTTAGATAACATTTTGATTTTATTATTTTGATTAATATTTGTTACTATGTAATTTTCGCCGAGTCTTATATGCTATTGTCTAAGATAATGTGAAAGATAATTCCGAGTCTTAGATGGGATTGTCTAAGATAATTTGGCAGGCATCTCGCCGCCTTCGACGAAACCTTCCTGATTTTGGTCAGTTGTGTATCTGAAGCAGTGTCTCAGAGTTGAATGCCATAGTTCCATATATGCGCCACGATAATCTTGAATATTATTTGCTAGCAATTCAGTCGTAGTGAACTTTTGGGCCAGTCAAGCTTTGCAAGTTTAGCCTTAGCCTTGATTACCGTGCCAGATAAGTGTGCTGTCCAAGTTAATCTTTTGCCCGGTGTAATCCATATAGTTAAGTTCTTACAGCTTCCTACTATTCCTCTCTATTAACTCTGCCAATAAATTTTAAAATTTTTACTTAAAGCTTTTCTCCCAGTTTTCGCCTTTAGCAATAACTATTTAGGCTAACTGTTTTTGCAGATACGTTAACTTGTACACTCCCAGCAATTATTACACAATTTTTAAAGCGCAATTTAAAATCAATTTCAACTCTTTTACTTAATTTTCGTTTTGCTTTTTCTTGTTTTGGCCAAACTATTTTCTAATTTTGGTAATTTCTAGTTAAAAATTGGAGCGCGCTCACAAATTGCGCGCTCTTGTTGTTATTTTGTGCGATGTTTCTTTCCTCTGGAAGCTGCCACATTCAATACAGTTACAGCTACAGCTACAGCTAAAGATACAGATACAGATACAGATACTCAGATACTGGCACACTTGGCCGCACTTGTTGCCGTCTGGGAGCGCATGGTGTGAGTATCTATCGTAAAACCATTAATAGTTGACTATTTTGTTATGGCCCAGCAACCGGTTACTGGGCACACACACACACACACGCACACACACACATACAGTCGTTGGCGGTACAAATTTGTATACGTTTTATTTAGCTGTTGTATTTTGAAAATTGTATCTCAAGCTGAACATGAATGAGCTTTTCGAATATTTCGTAACCAGTTGGACTGCATTTTTTTCTGGCTCGATGTTGTTGTTGTTGTTGTTGTCGAGCAGCGAGCAGCGTGGCCAAAATGTTTATGTCTTGGCTTTAATCGATAGCCAGAGCAACAACAACGCGCACGATCACAACAAAGTCAAGTGTGTGTTTTGCTGGCAGGCATTGAAAGAACTACGAAAACGCGCTTTTCATCTGCCAAGCTGAATTGTTGGCTTAATTGCATGTGAATTGCTGCAACAGCTGCAACAATTATGTTAATTAAGCCTAGATTCTAATTAATTGAAAGCGTTGAATAATTACAGCATGCAGTGTAAGTTTAACCATAACGTTATGTAATGAAAGAAATTTGCTCAACTCATTGCGTGCCTTCACACGAAACAACGGGGAAAAGTATCTTGTAGGTAAAGCTGTTGCTGTCTCTGTATCTTTGCATTTGTATCTTAAACTGTTTAAGTTTCCAGCTGTGCGCCAAATTGCTCAAGCTCTTGGTAAGAAAACACGTGAAAATGTGAAAATATAAAAAATGTGGGCATATTGCGTTACAGCTAAAATAAAATAGCCAAGAAGTGGCTAAAACGCAAAAACGGCTGTACAAACAGCGCGCACAAATTCGATGCAGGTCAGCTACAATTTCATAGACCCCCCCCTCCCCCCGTACACTCCTCTGCCCCGCCTGTATTGGAAATTTGTTCTAACCCACTTGCGGATCCACTTAGATCTATGCTCTAAATATTTTTTCAATTAAAGTTTTTTCAATGCTGCGACAGCAGTTTCTTATTTTGTGTTTACATTATCTTAATTAACTTATTTTTATTAGCTTTCCATACCCTGTACTCATTTTACATAGGTAAAAGGGTATAATAAATTTGTGGAAATCTGTATTAGGCTATTTTCCTATCAGCTTTCTGTATCCCGTACTCATTTAAAATGGATAAACATGGTACATTTAAGTTATGAGGGTCTGTAAGAGAATACATTTCGGAACAAAAAGATATATTCTTCATCAGACTAAAGATCTGAGTCGACATATCTTAGTGTGTGTTGTTCGCCCTTCTATGCGATTCTCATAAGTTCAAGTTTTACAAGTGTGTGTGTTTATTGATCGAAATATTGTAAACCTCTCTTTCTCTCTGTCTCTCTCTCTGTCTCTCTCTCTTTCTCTCTCCCTCTCTCTCTTTTTTTGTCTCTCTCTTTCTCTCTCTCTCTCTGACTCTTTTGCTCCACCTCTCTCACTCTTTAAGTGCGTCTCTTTCTGTTTCTAACTCTCCTCACCTGCCTCTCACCCTTATTTTTCTTTTTTTGTCGTACTCTCTCTCTCTCTCTCTCTTAATATCATTCATATATGATCTGTTTCTTCTCAGTTTATGCCTACTAGCTTTCTTTCTCGTATATGACTCGCTTTCAGTATCTATCTCTCTTTCAACTCTCTTTCTCTCTCTCCCTCACTCTATCTCTCTCTCTCTCTCTATATCTTTCTATATATCTACTACTCCCCCCCTCTCACTATTACTCGCCTTTTTATTACTTATTACTAGCTCTCTCTGCGTCTTTAGAGTTTACTGGTTCCCTCACTATTTCTCGCTCTTTTTATTAGTATATTTTCTTCTTTCTCTATAACTTACTCACTCCCTTAGTCGCTCAGACTGAATTAGGTTTCAGTCAAGCTTACTTGGTGTGTACAGGGTATCTCTATGTTGGCAATTGCACTCTAACTTGCTTACATGTGCACTTAGCTATTTATTTGTATTTGTTGTCGCCGTTTTAACCAGCTTGATATGTATGTAGTTCAATGTCAAGCATTTTGTGGTCAGTCGTCAGTCACAGTTGTCGCCGTCGCCGTCGCCGTCGCAGTCGCTGCTCTCAATGCCAGCCAATTTCTAGAGTAGCCAAACGAGGCAGGCCTCGACGAAAAAAAAAAAAGAGGGAAAAAACATGATGAACAACCCAAGACAGATCCGAAAAGTAAAAAACAGCTAACAACAGCTGTTCGGAAGTTGAGCTACCGTTACGGCTTATAAAAGATTGTAGCTTATAATATATATATATATATATTTCTCTGATTAGTTGCTGTTGCTTTTGGCTTGGCATTGTACAATGACTGGTTAGATTATTGCTTTGGGTGTCCAGGCATAAACTTTAATTACAAGCCAGTTGTCGGCAACTGGCCAAAAAAATGTGGAAATAAAAAAACCGCAGAAGTGGAACGTGCAAATGGTCAAGCATCTAGCTGTGCGTCCACATCTTCATCTTAAGCTCCAGCTTGTGCTGCTTCTTCTGCGCGTCGTTCCAATTCTGTTTTAAATTGTAGTCATTTTTGCCAATCATTTGTTTGGTTTTGTTGCCACGACCAACTAACACCAATTGGCGTTCATTTATCTTGCCACATGCAATTTGCCCGTCAAAAACTGAGCCACAATTTTCCATATCAAAACAATTCGAGGCACGACAAAAAACAACAGCAACTACAACAACAACAGGCAATACGAGAAACGCTTGTGCCACACATTTGAGACGCCCATTTAAGACACCATTTGTTGCCCAGATTTGTAGAGATTTGTTGAGATTTTCCACGCCCACCAAACAGCTTTCAGCTATGTTTTGCAGGTAGCTGCCACAGTTTAGGTTCGGCTTATTTATGGATATTATTTATAAAGAAACGAAGCCCACAAGTATTTCTACCCTGAATATATGCTGTTAGATAGACGGAACTGATGCTTGAATTAATACAGTTACTAAGACAGTTACTTAAATCCTCAGAGTAATTTATATTTAAAGTATGTCTGAAATTAATAAGGTTTCAATATATATAAAGAAGCTTTAAAAGTCCCTAAAACCTTCAGATTAATAAATTTGAAATAAATAAATAGAAGCTTTAAATCTTGAGATAAATCTCTGTTTTGTGTTCTTTTATGTGTTATAAAACGTGCTTTTGCATGTCTTAAATAAATAAATCAAAAGAAGCTTAAGAGTCCTTAAATTAAGAAATTTTTAAAACATAAAAATATGCTTTAAGAGTCCTTAGAGATATCTAAGTTATTTTTATCATGTACTGAAATGTTTAATTGTTGGGAATATTATATAAATATAAATCATTACATGGTTTACAATTTATCTGCTTTCTGTCTTTACTTTAAAAACAGAAGATTAAAGCTTTTTTAAATGTGTACACTTAAAGCTCAAAGCACATCTAGTTAAAGCAATACCCTCCCACTTTCTCGTCAAAGTACTCACTTTTTCATTAAATGTATGTATTAAAGCTCTTTAAAAGCTTGCAGCTAGAATAATTGTTTCCAATTTATACAATAACGTGTAGCCTTAACTTAAAGCTCAATTGACTTCGATTTGCTGGCTAACTGATTGTAATATTTCGAATGCATGTATTATATTGTTTGCATACAATTAAACTGACTTTAAGCACAAAGCTGAGACAAATAACTGTAGTTGAAAGTACTAAAAAATGGTATTCTAATTAAATTTTATTCTTCAAGCCCTTTAGAAATTTTCCAGGGTATTCTCATGGTGCAACAGTCACGCGCTGTTCTTGACTGCGGTAACTCAAGCTGATTTCTGGCCCGTGTTAAGCACGTCATTTGCTTTGGCAGCTGTCATTGGCTTTGATTAGTTTGTTGAACGTTGAAAATAAAAACCTTCGATTTCACTTCCCAACCCGATTGAAGGCGTACACTGTACATTGAACCTGCGTTTCACACGCAGCTTTGCCGGCCAGCTGAGCTGTGTGTCCAATAACCAAATCTGTTGACGGTTTTCGAGTTGCAACCGATGCTGGAGTTGGGTTTATGGCTTCATTACACGCCATGTAAAAGTCTGTCACCGGGCGCCGAAAAATATCTTTCAACATATTTCTCCTCGCTTTTGTTTTTTTTTTTTTGTCCCCCTCTCTGTTATGAAAATCTATTTTAATGGCTTTTGTGGGCTGAGAAAATTTCCTGGCATTGTTTTTTTTTTGGTTGCCTGTTTTTCTTTTTGTTTTTGCATAAGAGTACTTTGAATACTTGCGGTGCAATACATACGCGTACTTTGAGTACTTAGCGTTAAGGCAATAAGTAATTTTTTTCGAGCTCAGCTAATGATGTAATTTCTTGGCTTTTGGCATGTCGTAAAAATAGCTCATTTACACAAACGCATAACTAATAGATAATTTTTTGTAATTATAATTTGTTTCTTCTCTTTGCAGTACCACAAAAATTGTAAAACATCAAATACAAATACCAAAATGTGTCATTAATTTATGTTTGAAAAGTTCAATTTGAAAATGTGCGCAAAATAACGTGTAATTTGCCATTGGCCAGCTGTTCCGAGGCACACGTGTGACTAAAGGTGTGCTCTTTGTGGTTATATCATTTGTGATTTTCTTTATTAACAACACGATTCGTAAAGCTAATGCAACAAAGAGACCCGACACAATAATACGCAACATTTGCTAATAAATTACAACAATAACAATAGACAAACAGCATCGAAAAAATGTCTATTAATAAAAGACTTGAGGGCGTGGCCGCCGCCCGCCTATTTGCCGCGACTCTGCTGGCTCTGGTCTGGCTGGAACTCGGCGCCGAGGCACACGTGGCCCTCACGTATCCACCTGCGCGCGGCTTGGATCTGGACTTCTTGGACAACTCGCGCACAAAGGCCCCTTGCGGCATGCCCAAAGGTAAGTCTCCGGCTTGAGAAAGGCAAACGCAAAGGCATTGACTAGGGTAAAAGTGGGTCTGAGAAAACTCCTGCCAATCTGACCTGCATTGCAATGCCCACGGGCAGCTGTTTCTGTGCCAGCTTCCAGTCAGGCTTTATTTTTTTGTATTTTTATATGTTTAGCCTCTGCATTTGCCTACAAATTGTTTTTGCTTGGTTTATTTATTTTTTTATTTTTTTTGCATATAAATAATATTTGACTGCCTTTTTTATTTATTTTTGTGTGTTTTTGGCTAGCGAAATACTTTGGTTAGCAGCTCGTGGGAATTATGGCCGGTTTTTTCTATGGCTTTTCTGTGGCCAACAACACTTGCAGCTGGCTGGCGCCTTTTTTTGTGCCACTTTGCCAACTTGGCCGACCGAATGTGGCCAACAGTTTTAGGCTGGACTCTCATAAGAGCTTTAAGCTACTTATTTAGCCTTAATCCACGAGTAAATCTTTCGATCATCCTTAGATACTTTTTTTTTACCATTCGTAACTCATTTTAAAGCTGTTCTTAATCCGCAGTAAGATACATGTTTAATTTTCATACATTTTTTTTTTTTTTTTATCAGACTATTTTTTATTCATAACCTTTGTAGAAAGCACTTCTTAACTTTAATTGACCAGTACTTAATTTCTATTAAATGTTTTTCGCGTTGTACTCTATTTTTCCCAACTGAGCAAGTAGTTTTTACTCTAACTAAAGCTTGGACTTTATCAAAAGATTCCTACCTAAGTACTTTGACATTTTTTAGGAGTTTTTTATACATTTTCTTGAGATATTAAAACTTCTTCGCAACTGTCACATATTCAGCGTAATTCACATAAGTTTTTCCCAACATCTTGTGATTCTCTTGCAAAAGTGTTTCCTTGCTGTCATTCATTATTTTTATACCCTTGCAGGGAGTATTATAGTTTAATACTAAATAATAATAGAGTAACATGTGTAACGCATAGAAGGATTTCTCCTTCTACGATCTCATAAAGTATATAGTATATACCAGATGTCCGTCTGTCCGCCTACTATATCATACATATAGAAAAGTTCGGTCGAAAAGTAGGTTCTTCTAAGAAAAACTTTTTTGCTTATCATTATACATCTCATATATATGCAACATTTTATCAACATCGGACTACTATATCACATAGCTGCCATAGGAACGATCGCTCGAAAAGTAAGTTCTTTTATGACCAAGTTTTCTGTTTTCCAAGATATTTTCAGCGAACTCAGCATTCACAAGCTTCACTATTCTCACATATTTTGACTAAACTGTCTTTAGTTACCTAATTAACTTCTGCTCACAAATAATACAACTTCAATAGAACTTTAGCAGCTGAAATGTTTAACACCCAACAATCAGACGTCGAACTGTCAATAACTCGCTCTTTTCAGCACATTTAATCATTTGTTTTTTTCATGTTTTTTTTTTTTTTGGCTTTCAGTAATATTTCTTTGACATTTCTTTGCAAGCAGTTGTTGGCTGTCCATTGTCACGGCTACAAGCGGCAGAATTCTAAACGAAGTCAGCCAAAAACAATTTTACCTTAGAGGCACGTAGTATGCATTATAATCGCATTATTCAGTTCACTTAGTCATTCATGTTATTTAAGTTGGAGTTGTTTACGTTTCGGGGCACGCTTCAGTTTTGGTTTTTGTTGTGTTTTTTTTTTTTTTTTCTGCTGAGATCGTGTAGATCCCATTGATCATTGGAGTGGGGCGCATTTGTTTGGCCAGGTATTTTAGTCGCATTTAAATTGGCCATGCACGTTCAATTCACAGATTCACAGCGAGCATATTCATGAGTGGCATTCATGCATTTTATGATTCACACACACACACAATCATATTTCTATGTGCATTCGCGCTTGCATAACGATTTTCAGTTTCAGTTCAGTTTTGAAGTTTTGTATTGTTGCGTCTTACTTAACTATGATTATTGTTGTTGTTAGTTGTTGTTGCAGTTGCAGCCGCAAAGTGTTACCAATTAATTTGCATATGTTGGAGAGGCAGCAGCAGCAGACGCCATTCACTCTCGGCGCTTATTAAAAATTGGGTCATCATTCGTTTATTTAGATATATTAAATATACCCTGTAAACATGGCTCTTTAAATAGCCCACACGCAACTCTCACACATATGAATATTCAATTTTAGAATATCTCAACATTCTTGAAGAACTCAATTAGTTTTATTGAGCGCCGGAATAGATCAGAAGTCTCTACCGTACGAAAGACTGTGATATAAATATGTTATAGTACAGTGATATATGCTTACTATTACATTGAGGGGTATTCACAATTGAGGGTTATTTACATTGAAGAGGATTAAAGACATGGCCAAATACCGTAGGGCATTAAGATTCTTCATATTTTCTCAGTCTATATTGACGGTCAAGTCATAATAAATATCTTTGTCTGTCTTTTAAGAGAAAGTTTGGCGTGCAAATTCTCTGAAATAATATAATGATCAATTATAATAAATACATATTTATCTGAAAGCTACATATATATATATATATATAATAATTAATTAAAATAATATATATGTGTATATATTCTTTGTGTATGTTTTATATGTTATATATATATATATATGTATATTATAATACAGATATCTTAACCATTCAAATGAAGTCTACGCAGACTTTACTTTAATTAATTTGTATAAATTTTAATTTTAATTATTAAAGCTTGCTACAGGGTATCTGCTAGTCCAACTCTGTTTCAGCTCAAAGCATTCTTGTTTGTTTGTTTTATTGCCCGCATAACTCTGCGCCTCAAATACTTTCAAAAAAAAAAAATGTTGCCCACTTGCTTTGAAGTTTTTTGACATTTGATGTGGCTTCAGCTGATGTAGATATATATATATATATATATGTATATATCTGAATGCATATAAATAAACATATACATGTGTTTTTGGCAGCATATATAAATATTTTAATTAAACTACCAACAGTTAAATTTTTCGTTTGCCTTGGGCAGAAACCAAACACACGTGTGTCGCATCAAAATGCCAAATCAATTTTAATAGCTGCTTAGCGCATCGTATACTATATAGACACATATATATATAAGTGTATATATATATAGATATATTTATGTGTATTATAATGCTTATAACGCGCATTGCACACTCGTTCAACGACATTTTTGTATATATTTGTAATTTTGTTCGCTTGACTTTTTTTTTGTTTGTTAATTATATACGAGTGCGCATTGCGTATACGCAACGTGCGCCGCTTGTGGCAAACTGTGCGCTGCATGTGCGACCTGCCGTCTGTCTGTCTGTCTGTCTGGTTGTCTGCCTCTACCGGTTGCACGTTTAACCCATTTCGGGCCATGACAACTTTTGCCTTCGTTTGGGGCTTTTTGCTTTTCTTTAACGGTTTTGTTTTTTGCGCAAGGCGCCGCTTGGCTGGCCAATTGGCGAATCGGCGTATTGGCCAGCTAGCTGCAGCCGCGGCTGACTGACTGCCTGACTTGCTACCTTGCTGCTGCTGATGATGATATATGCTGCCAATAACAACAACAACCAGCTGAATGCAAGTGAAAAACTTTCACTTATGCTTTTATATATGGCCATTGCGCCACACACACACACCTGAGCAGGCGGGCTGAGAGCTGCTGCCAGATGATGCAAGTTAACAACTGTATCAAAACAAAGCGCGCTTCTCGCAGCGACCGCATTTGTCGAAGAAGAAGAAGAAGAAGAAGTAGAAGAAGAGCTTGCTGCTTGCTTTCTAAGCGGCTGTTGCAAGTGCAACCGCAGGCAGGCTCGGTCCGGGGCAGCCTCATTGAACTGACTCGTTGACCTCTTGTCGCTTGTTTGCATTTGCTGCATCTCAATTTGTTAACACTCGTTGCGCTTGTCAAGGGCCAAATGTTTTGTTTTGATTTGCCTATTTTACTTTTTTCTTGTCTTCTTCTTCCATTCCAATTTGTAATTGTCTGCTGTGCTTTGTTTATGTTGCCCACTTGAATGGAGGCCAAGCTGCGGTCTGCCGCTTGTGTCACACTTTATAATGCGGTTCAAGCTTTTATATCGGCTTACAGATCCGCCAGTAATTACGCTCCATAATTAGCTAAAATTTAGCAGCCTAAGCTAGTGCATAAAATATAAATTATTAACGAAATTCCGCTTTCGTCATGCGACTCCAACTTTATCATCTCAATTTACTTCAATTGTTTTTTTTTTAATTATATCTCAAGAGCCATTTATCAGCATCTGCTGCGACTTGAATTGTTTTCGTTTCGGTTTTATTTATTTGATTTTTTTTTCTAGCGGCGCTCATATTTCAATTTCCAATGGCCATTCATTTGTTAACTGAAATGTCGCATTGAAATTACCATACAAATCTGAACAGCATTCACTTGCACTAGACCCATAAAAAAATAATGCCACAGAATATCAATGAGAGCGCGCACTACAAATGCCATTTCAAATGGCAAATGTGTGACGAGCATGTGTACTAGCAGGCTACACTGAGCGAAATTAACTCTTGAAGGACACAGGTTGCAGCGAGTGGAGTGCAGTGGAATCAACATATTAGAATTCCTGCGCTTTAAGTAAGCTTTATTTTAAGCACTCAATTCATTAAATTATACTTAAAGCTTTTCGGGTACTTTATCATAACTTAAAGTTTTAAGCAGAAATTACACTTAAAGTTTTTAAGTGTTTTTTAAAGACTTGCTGAAAAACGCTTTATATACTTATTAGAATAAATTAAACGTAAAGCTTTTGTGTGCTTTTTAAATGTAGAGCAACACAGCCAACTTGTTGAACTTAAAGCTTTGAATGAACCTCATCACACTTAAAGTTTTGACCACAAATCACACCGCTATTATCCTATATAGACATAGGTCGAAAATGTGCATTCCCATAACTCGGTCAAAACTCAACCAATTTTCATAAGGTTTTTCTTTTTGTTCTTGGTTTGGCCTCTAGATCAATCTGGCATCTAAATCTGGCAACATTATTTTTGGTCAAAATTCAAATATCTTATATAGAAGTTGTTGCTAGAAGAGGGTTCAGGGTATACCCTAGTCGGGAACTCCCGACTAGAGCCTCTTACTTGTTTTGTCTGTCATTGAGCTGACAGTTAGTTTGCAGAGACACCAGCAGGTAATTTTTCTCAGTGCATATGCCACATATGCGACAGATATCGAGTGGCATGCCATAAATACCAACGCCGACTGTGCAACTGGCTAAGACAACGTCACGAGCAATTAACTAAAGCGAAAACTCCTTGACCACAAGCAGGCCATAAGCTACCAGGCACCCAGATAGATAGATACCCAGCTACCAGCTACCAGCTACCAGTTGCAGTTGCAGTTGCAGTTGCAGGCAGACCGAAATGCAAATGCAAGCACAACCAATCAACGCTTGCCACAGGTTGCCACGTAATTTGCGGCAAATGAAACGGCGGCAACATGATGTTGTTTTAGGGTTGCCAAAGCCAAAATTAATTTTATGCCATGTTACACTCTCCCGGTCAGTCGCTGCCATAAAATTTATGGCGCTGCGCGGGGCTTCGTTAGTCAAGTTTATTTGTCAACCTTTTCACGTTGCACAGTTGCAAGTGTGTGTCTGCGTGTGTGTGTTTGCGGAAGTCTTTGCCTTTGCAACGACACGCCATATTTGGCAGCCATGTTGCCAATATCCCGTACCCTTCCCCGCCTCCAACACCCACTGGGACTGTCTTTCCGCCCAGTTGGCGCATGGTGCATGCAAGCGGCACTGCAATTAGAATGCATGCAAGCACACATTCTTTTTCCACTACGTAATAACAACAGGCCAAATTGGCCTGAAGGTTCGGTTGGCTGGCCTAAGCATACCATTAAGAAAATGATGCAAAAGCCAAGACAATTCTTATATACATAAGTGATTGGCCATTTGGGTTTGGACTCTGCCACTGCGAAAGTTGACTGCGAACACTTTTCAAATTATCTCTTAAGATTTTCAATTCTTAAAGGCAAATACTTCAAAAACACAGTCAAGGAACTTTGTAAATAGCTGCAATTATCTTAATGGGTATTATTAGAATTACATAATTGATAAGCACATTAAGTAGAGCCGTTAGCTGGAGTTTACTGTATGTGTACGAAAGATAAACATTCCAGAGGTCTCTGCTAATAACATTTCTTATGCGTCTGACAGTCTCATTCAGCATGAAAGTTATTCGCATTATTTCGTTTTTGATTTATTAGTGATAAAAACGATAGTTTATTTTATTTTGAATAAAATGGCGAATGTGTCAATTTAAATGAATGAAAGACATTTACTTCGGTTCGATTTTGATTTTAGTATATAACCGAGAAAAATGGGTTAAGATTTAAATTAAAATTTGAATGAATAATGTGAATGATAGATATGTTGGCCAGTGGAATGCGGCTATTTAAATAGGTTAGCTTTAAATATATTAGCTACACATAAATTAAATTAAATGTGTGCGGATTAATTCATTAGTTAAATGAATGACTAGAATGTTAAACAGTGAAAAATTGAACTTATATTATATTATATTGCTTTGATTTTTATATATAATTAATACTAATTCGTTACTAAAACTTATTTAAAGGCCAATATGGCTGGTAAACTGCCTTTGGCAAGAATGACAGGAATGTTGGACAGTGGAATGCACGCATTTTGAATCATTTCGCCTTAGACAAGCAATCTAATAATTGTATTTAGTGAAAACAAATTAATAATAGCTTATTAACATGTTTGAGCCACAATTTGTATGCCAGGCCAAAGAGCCTCAAGAAAACTGTTGAAAAATCTTCAATTCGCTGCGTTTTTAAGGAATTAAGGAATTTAAGTCGATATCAATCAGAAGCTGAAAACTTTTGCTCAATTAAATGCATTTTGTATAACATAAATAAGACGCTCTTTTTTCATATTTTTTATATTATAATAATATTGCTGTGAATGCCAAGCAATACACTTGATATTGAACTGCTGAGAATTATAATCATTATCAATTTTTTTGGCTACGACTTTCGAAATGAGACAGTCGCGAGCTGCGAGAAGGCGAGTTCAAGCGCAACATTCGATATTCATGCAACGCAGCCTCCAAAAACCAAAGGTGAACAACTTTCGCGCTCGTGAGAAATATGACAGACCGAAAACCGAAGCAAAATATGAAAATGACCAGCAGAGACAGAGAGAGAGAGACAGAGAGAGGGAGAGGGGAAGAGAGTGCGAGTTACAGTGGCGGCTACATGAGAAAAAACACAAGCTCAAGCACCTGCCAATATTTTGGGTGTCCAGTTGCCAGCTTCCAGCTTTTGGGCAACTGGTTACGCCCTAAAAAGATATATATATATATATACACCTTGTAACTATATACATACATATATATTCTCTGATTTTGTTGTGTTGCCTCGATTTATTAATGGGCTCAATTGATTTATCGCTCGAGCTATCAGCCTCTTCGTATTTTTTTTTTGTTTGTCTGCCTCAACTTAACCCATTTTCGCCGAGCTGCTTCAACGTTTTTCAACTTGAGTTTTTTTGGTGTATTTTAAATTTTTTTAAATTTTTTTTGGTTTTTGTTTTGTGGTTGTCAAAACCATTTTGGCTGGCCATGTGAAAATGTGTGGTCCACTTGGTTGCAGGTGCGGAAATCGCCAGTTGCAAATTCAGTTAAGAACCATCGAAGTCTAGAAAAATTACGCCATTGAAATCAAAAGTCGCATTCAATTGTTGACCTACAAAAGTCGCTGTAATGTCCATAGACACGCAGCGGCATTTTTTTGTCCGATACCCTGTAAATATACGATGGACTCGAAAGGGGCTTTGTAGAGCTAAGCTTAGGCTCCATAGAATCTTTACACAAGTATTCTTAACAGTCAAGTTGAACAGAACCCCGGAAATATTTCTGCTGGAGCTGTCAAATTTGTTATTTAGATGCTTTTATGCCTCATAAAGATAACTTGAAGTTCACATTTTGGATTGTTTTCCATATCTTTAAAAGGGAATTGCATATGCAAAGCTGATAGAAAAGACTCGAACCTGAGTAGTTGAACTCATATTCTCACAACAAAGACTCGAGCCTGAGTTCATATTTGATTTGTTCGTTTAACTTATCTTAATATTCATTCTGTTAAACTAAGACTTTTTTGTGTGTAAATTGAATGTATGTTTTCTAGAATTGTTCAAACTTACTTTAGATTTTAATCTAAACTTAATCTTAGTGCAAGTCACGCGTACTTTTAGAATACTCTTTCACTTTTTATAGGATATGTTCAAGTCACGCATTTAATTGAAACTTGATTTCTTACTGCCGCTCATAATCAGCGACAAAAAGCTAACGACTTGCAGTTGCAGACGGGGAAACGGGCAGACGAGGAGTTCATTTCTATGCCACGACTGTGTCCAGTCGCCGCCGTTGTTGTCGTTGTCTGACCATATTGGGCAGCTGCTGGAAAGAGTGTGGCAATTGAATGCATTCAAGTGGTCAGCACCGATGTACCCGATGAGTACGATGAGTACGATATTTGGCCAGGTCTTTAAGCCAGCTATCGGGCAGATGACCAACAATCTCGTGCCAGCAGCAGCAGCAGCAGTAATCATAATTTTCCAGCTTCCTTATTTGTCTTGTCGTAATGCTAACTGGAAAGTGAGCCGCACGTCCCCCCCTCCCTCCCTCCCCCCCCCTCCCCCTCCTTTGGCTGGCTGCTTTCGCTTTCAGGTATCGTTATGGCCATTAAATGGCTTCAATTAGCGACTCCGACTCGCCTGTATTGGCTGACAACGATGTGCGATCTGCGCTTGGGCATTGATTGGCCACTTTTAGCAGCCCCCTGCTCCCCACCCCCCTTCCCGGCCAAAACTCCCTACTTACCTAGGTGGGATGCAATTTTTCACAGCTGGCCGAGGTTACCGCATTGCACTTATGCAATAGTTGTGAGCATATGAAATTTGTTGGCAGCCAGAAAAACTTGTAATGCGAAGATGTGTGTGGCCAGTGTGCAGGTGTGTGTGCGTGTGTGTGTGCAGGTGTGTGCAGGTGTGTTTGTGATATGCTGGCCTTCCTGTGCCGTGTCTCTCTTTGCGGACCTGCCTCCGATTGTCCCAAGTCTGGGCCCACTCGCCTATGCAATTGTTGGAATTTAGTGCGCAGGTGCGCAGCTGCGGATCACTTCCACTTGGAGGCCCACTTGGAGCCCCACTCGGAGCCCCACTTGGCTGCTACGCAATGCAGAACCACAAAACCAGTTCAGCTCGAGTGCTGGGAAAACATTTAATTATGCGTTACATATTTCAGTTAGGCCAATTGCCAGCTAGTTCGCTCTGCAACTGCAAAGCCTGATCAGCCCAACTGCACGGCCTGATAAACAGCATCCTCATCAACTTGATGATCATCATTCGCATTCGCATTCGCATTGCCGTTGCTCCATTTCTTCCGCTCACTGGTTAACAACCACATTTCAATGGGCTGCCATTAGCTATTGATACTTGGCCTATGCGAATTGTATAGATTTCCCAGAATTGGCCAAAGTATGTAAATGGGCTTATGGAGAAAACAAGCTAATTTTACTGAATGCCGATTATATAATTTATTTCTGCACTCCTCCAGACGAGCCAGGCAACTGAACAAGGAGGAGGCTCGATTAACCAGACTTAGGCGAAGGCCATAGAAAATGGAGATAATTTTCCATATTCCTGGCTAGCATCAACAGCCAAGTTAAAGATCCTCAGATTTGAACTATCTTCTGCTGCCCTATGGCTGCTTAAGTTTAGTATCTATTGTTGCAAAGGTAATTAATCTTTAACCGTAACTGTTTCTTGTTCAAGCACATTCTTTAGTTAATTTCTAGCCGTTTCTACTCTGCTTTTTAGCGGAATTTGCGCCCTCTTTCAGTTTTAATTAAACCTTTTGTATATGTAACACCTTGCAGCATTCTCCACATAGCATCAATTCCATCAATTTGGTTCATGCTCCCTTTAAAATATGACTCTGAACTATTTGTGAATCTCCATTGAACCAGTTCACAGACATGAAAGACACCCGCAGCATCTAATTAAAATATGTTTTACATTTTTCTTAGCTCAAGAACCAGCTTGTCTTGAATTGAATCTTTTTTTGGCGAATGTATTTAATAAAATTAATACATATTTAATACGAAAATTCGTCTTTTGGGATCGAATATTTACAGAGAAATTAAACCTAGAGTCAAGCTCTTCATAACTTTTGGCAAATTGAAGCCTAATCCAACAAAATCCAATCTAATCTTTTAGCTGCAACTAATTGTAAATTGTTATTTGTTGCAGGCTCCATACGCACCTCGCTACTGTCGGGCTCCATGTTTAATGTCACCTGGCATTTGGCCTATCCGCACAAGGTAAGTGGAGGAGTGGACGAGTGGAGGAGTGGAGGAGACTCTTGTCCGACATCTTGCACAATCTTTTCGGGGCAATTAAGCTGATGATCAAGTCATGCACAGTGAAAACCAGGTTCTTATCTCGCTGTCAAACATAATTAGCCAGACATGTGCATCAAATGATGTAATGATTGCCACACATGCATCTAGATACGCGAGCTTGGGCCCCTTGGCTCAAAGTCAGGCATTGCGTTAGAAGTTCCCATAATTGAAAAGCCAATGGGAATTGGCGGCCAGACACAAAACGATTCAAGTCACAAGTTCTCAGTCATTGTTTGCGAAATATAAACAGAGTTAGCCGCACGAGAGGAATTCATATTAAATAGTTCATATCATGCACACTTCTAGGGCGGCTTCCGCTTGCAGCTTCTGGATGCACTCGACAGGCCCGTGCTGGATCTGACGCCGCACGTCAACAACTCCGAATTCGTGCGCACCGATGTCACGTAAGCCAAAGTCTAAACCCGCCCGAGGATGCGGCTAATCCTGTTCTCCTCGATTTCCCTTAGCGCTCAATCGTATCAGGTGAACATACCCAAGGATTTCGAGTGCTTCAATTGCACGCTGCGCCTGCTGCGCCAGGCGGACGAATGGTCGAGCAACTATCGCTTCTGGTCCTGCGCCGATGTGGACATCAAGCAGCGCAAGGACTTCAAGGAGAGCTGCTCCGGCAAGGGCAAATACTTCCCGTCGCGCTGCAAGTGCGAAAAGAACTACTACGGACCGCAGTGCCAGTACCGGGACGAGTGCACCAGCAACACGGACTGCGGCGCCCAGGGCAAGTGCATCGACCTGGACGGCACCTCGCTGCCCCGTCGCCAGTGCTACTGCAACCTTGGCTGGCATGGCTTCGGCTGCAGCAAGCGCTCGCCCTACAAGTCGACCAGCCTGGATCTGTCGGCCTTCACGAAGAAGGAGCTATCGCCGGACTATCATATGTACTGGCGTCTGCTGGAGGAGCAAAAGGAAATCGAGATCGTGCTTAAGGTCAATGGCACCTCATGGGTGGGCTTAGGCTGGCGTCCACGTGGACTGACGCCCGAATGCAAGAACTTCCCGCTGATAAAGGACATTGGAGACTTGACGACAACGCTTCAGAACGCGGGATCTGAACATGCGGCGCCGGAGCCGGCAAGTGAGCCGGAGCCCAAGAGCGAACCGGAGCCCAAGAGCGAGCCGGAGCCTAAGAGCGAGCCGGAGCCCAAGAGCGAACCGGAGCCTAAGAGTGAACCGGAGCCCAAGAGCGAACCTAAACCCAAGAGCGAACCTGAACCCAAGAGTGAACCGGAGCCTAAGAGTGAACCGGAGCCTAAGAGTGAACCAGAGCCCAGGAGCGAACCGGAGCCCAAGAGCGAGCCCGAGCCCAATGCAGAACCAACAGCCGAGCCAGTTGCCGAGCCGAGCACCAAAACCAAGCGCGTCGCCAAGCATGAGGATGAGCTGGCCAGCATTGACGGCGTCACGTCAGTGGCCACCAGCGTATCCTATCGCGTCAGCAGCAAATCCGGACGCAGCCGCCGCCAAGCGACAGGTAAGAGCGAGAGGAACTGCATTAGTTCGGCACCTGCAACAGTTAGCACAGTTCGTTTAATTTAGAGCTAATACGAGTAGTGGCAAAAACCCACACAACCCTGCAGATCCTCTAGAGCTGCGTACTAGAAACTTACTGCATATTGTTATTGCTATCCTTGTTGAGCTTCTACTACTTTTGACCTCTCTCAAACCCGCACCTAACACTAAGCACACAAATCTATTTTATTCAAACAAACCACGCTGTAAACACAGAGCCTAATAGCACAGCGGAGCCGAAGACCGAACCGGAACCAACGACAACGAGTGAGCCTGTGCCGAAAAGTGAACCAGAGGCAACAACAAATGTACCGGAACCTAAAAGTGAACCGGAGCCTAAGAGCGAGCCGGAACCCAAGAGTGAACCAGAGCCAAAAAGTGAACCAGAACCTAAAAGTGAACCGGAGCCTAAGAGCGAGCCGGAGCCCAAGAGCGAACCTGAACCCAAGAGCGAACCGGAACCCAAGAGTGAGCCCGAACCGAAGAGCGAACCGGAACCCAAAAGTGAACCGGAGCCTAAGAGCGAGCCGGAGCCCAAGAGCGAACCAGAGCCCAAGAGTGAACCCGAACCCAAGAGTGAACCTGAACCCAAGAGCGAACCAGAACCCAAAAGTGAGCCCGAACCGAAGAGTGAACCGGAGCCAAAGAGCGAGCCGGAGCCCAAAAAGTCCGCAAATCTTGAGTCAGCAGGTAAACGCATGTGACTTGGTAAAGGCTTAGCATTTTCAAATCCCGATCTTCATTATCTACTAACCAAGCTAAACACAAAACCCACACGAATCGCATCGCCCCAACCCAATCGAAAATTACTCTGACCCTTTCAATTGTGTTTCCATAGAGCCCAAGTACAAGCTTAATGCGTACACACCGCGCCACGACTTCAATCCCATGGACTGCACGGATATCGTCATTGGCACGGCGCGTGGCATGGCCAGCCGGGTGGGTGATTATTATACTCGGGATCGTTCGACGCCGCGCAGCGATGAGTTCTACGGCGGCAAATCGGATTTGTCCTTGGGCACAGGTTTCGAGGAGAATGGCGTGACCACCATAATATTCCGCAAGAAGTTGGTGGCCAGCGATGCCACAGATCACACCCTGGACGATGCGCTGACCCATGTGATATGGGCCAAGGGTCAGGAGCCGGGCAGCTATGTGCATGTGCCAGCCTCTGGCTTGGAAACGGAATCATCATCCGTCAAGGACTTCTATCAACCGGATGAGCTCAAATATCATGGACACAAGCTACAACGCGGCGTTACCCAAATTAATTTCTTTGGTAAGTCTCGGAAAATCCCTAGCTAATCCAATCTTAACGATTGAAACTCCTGCAGAGAAAGACAAGCCTGCGACTAACACCGATCGCAGTGATCTAAGCAGCAATGTGCTGGACAACGATTGCTACGGGCACTGGAAGTACCCCTCGAACTGCTCGCCCCAGGAGCACAGCTGCGAGTACTACGCCAGCTGGGAGACGGTGGGACGTGGCGATGAGATGCGCTGGCACATTGAGACATCGAATACACAAACCTGGACGGGCATTGGCTTCAGTGATGACCAGCGCATGTCGCAGACGGATGCGATTATTGGCTGGGTAGATGGACGCAACGGTCGTCCGTTCTTGATGGACACCTGGGTGCTGGGCTATGCGCCGCCCAAGCTTGACGAACGTCAGGACATCTACAATGCATCCGGTCGCATCGAGAAGGGCGTCACCATCTTGGAGTTCAATCGCAAGCGCGTCAGCAATGACGAACAGGACTTGTCCTTCACGGATGACCGCTGTCTCTATCTGTTCTTCCCCGTGCTCGGGGGCGCCTTCAACGTGGTCAACAAGAAGACACGCAAGCACGAGCAGGTGCCACCCATTTCATCGCAGCGCGTCTGCATCAAGTCCTGTGGCAAGGGTAGGTTCAAGCCATGTAAATAGCTGATCATGAGTTCATGCCATGTTTTTCTTCCAGAGCTGGAGTCCGTTTTCGTGGGCACCAGCACACCAGCGCCCAGTCGCTTGGTCTATGCGGTGGGCGTTAAGCTCATGAACCTGGCCGAATCATTTGAGGCGCCCAAGCCAGGCACTGTGGATTTCAACAATCTGGCCGCTACCATATCGGACTCCTTCAATGGCATTCTTTCTCCAATTCCTGGCTACTATAAGACCGAAATTTTAGGCTTTGAAAAGTGCGTAATATTCTTGGGCATCAAATTCGATTAAGATTTTTATTAGCAGTATTTAGGCGCAGCCAACTTAACAACCGCATTGAGTTTAAGCGTTGCCAGATCGCTTAAGAGGCACGTTAGATTTAAGTGCTGCCAGATCGCAAGAAAACTTAGACTACACCTAGTTAAGAGATGCTGTAAACTTTAACTTTTAGTTTTTGGGATATTTGTATGCTTTTATAATTATATATTTTTTTCTTTTTCAAGGGAGGGCAGCACAATGGTGGCCAAGGTGCAGGCCATGTTCGACAAGGCCGACGTCGAGAAGCTGCATACCCTGGATACCAATAATGTAGAGAAGACCAGCGAGGCGGCTGTGCAGAAGAACGCGGAAACTATTAAAGCAGCCCTATTGGATCAAATAGCCACCGGCAAGGTGGGCTCCCTGACAGTGGATCCGCAGTTCTTAGATTTCGAGGCGCTGGAATGTAAGTTTCGTGAAAGTAATGCCAAGATTTAGGCCTAACAGCTTTGGTTTTTATTTGGCCACAGACAAGAGTGCCGTGGATACGAGTGCCAAGGATACGATACTCTCGTTCTTCGATCTGTCCGAGACACGTTTGTATATTGTCCTAGGTCTGATCGCGGCCCTGGTGCTGATAGCTCTGATCCAAGCGTTCTGCACCATATTGAAGACCTCACGCAAGAGCAAGAACACAAAGGTAAACTATTTTATTCCCATTCCCATTGCCATGTTGATTACCAAGTTACCAAGTTTTAGCATTAACTTTACATGTTTGTTCAGTTTTAAACGTGGCGCACATAATTCTTGTTAAAGATTTCAATTCTTACACGATTAATAATGTTTTTGTTCAATTGTATAATGTTATTTAAAGCTGGTTTACGTAATACCCGACGAATGGCGCATATATCAACAGCGGCAACACCAACGCTACTATCAGCCCTCTAGCGATCTATAAAAACAATATACATATATATATCCACAAAAAAAATCCAAATTATCAACACAAATTACCCACCATATATGTTATAAAAAAATATATATATACTCGTATATCTCACTGCCTGAAGAGCTACAATCTGCCCAATAAAATCAATAATCAAAAAAATAGTTAGCCAAATATCAGAAAGTCCTAACAACAGCGCGGATATCTTTAAACATGTACTATATAGTATATACGCCAATGTGTTGTTGAGCCGCGTTTATCAAAATTCTAGAACATAAAGAATTCATTGGTAATTGAAATTCCTTTTTTGTTTGTTGTTGTACTTATTAACCAAAGTTGTGACTACTTTAAAACGCTAACCACTATCAAAAAAAAAAAAAGAAAAAACACCCCTATAATACTGTATTTGATCCCCAAAGGGTACTTTTCTCACATTTCTCACATTTGCTGTCTATCATTCCTGTATGTGTTTGCTAATCATTTAAAACATCTTATTTAATAACTATCTAGTTTGTTTAAACTTTATCTGTTGTGTTTGTAGCCAAACCAGTTAGCATTTGATCTATGCTATGTATTTCTTACTAAAAATATATACACATCGGAAAACCGATCCTAAACTATTCTCCTACTTTAAACCTATGTACTTTCGAGCAAATTGAATGTAGTTCATTTCTTTCTGCACAATACTCCCTAACAATAATACCCATGGGTGTCATATCTTTAAGCTATCTCTGCTTATAAAATAGAAATTTGCAAAATTCGAGAAAAAAAAACGCAAGCACAAGGCACATTCCAGAATCAGTTATAGTACATATTAGTCCTCCAAAAACGATGTCTAGCGCACAGTAATCTCGAGCGTTCCGAACGTTTAGTATAGATCGTAATACACATAGAGCCCGTATGCCCAAATGCTGACTGGTTAAGCGCTAAGAACTGTACGAAACTGCACAAAATAATATCAATCTGTGGAATGCTCTGTTTGCTTACAGGAGAAACTGATACAGAACTCACCCTGGAAGGAGTTTGCCTCGAACACGAACTACGCATTCGATCCGTATGGCGAAACCGAGGAGAAGCACATGACCAGCAGCACCGCGGCCAAGGAGAAGGCCCGCCATCGTTCCACGGCCAGCAGCCAACAGACAACCCTGCCCATGTCCCACTCGCCCACCAGCAAATCGCAGATGTACTATGAGAATAGCAACGGCAATGGCCATGGTCATGGTCATGGTCACGGCAAGAGCAGCAATGGCAACGGTCGCTCCAATGGTCGCCACATGACGCAGGAGAGCAGCGCGGGCGGCAGCGCGAGCACTGCACCCGGACCCTATGCACGTGGCAGCTATGCGGAGCGGGCTTATTCGCTGCCACGCCAGAATCATCAGTACCAGCAGAGCTCGGCCAATATGCAGCCATCCGGCTACTATACGCACGATCGACGAGCTGCACGACAGGAGCGGGAACGGGAGCGGGAGCGGAGCGAGGAGCGACGCCAGCGACATGAGCGAGAGTCCAGCTATGATAGATCGCGCGAGGATCCACGTTTGAATGGCGGCGCCGATACGCCGGACTTTTATTTCATGCCGTCGCAGCGCAAATATTCCGGCGAAGTGGTGCGCGTTTATGTCGACTACAACAAGGATCCAAAGCACTAAGAAAAAAACCAACAAAAACAAACAAACAAACAAATTTAAAGGGCATACACAAAACACGTTGCAGCTTATTTAAAATCTTGTTTTAAGTACTTCGCTCTATATTCCGTCCTTCTATCCGGCTGACTGCTGCTTCTCGTTTCGATTGCCATAAAGCAGTTTCACTGCATGCGTTTTTAGGGGGAAAACCTCCCACATTTTCACAATTGATTTTTTTTTGTTTTGGGTGCGTAAGCTTTATAACAACGCACAAGCGCACAGAGTTTTATTTAATGCAGTTCAGGAAATGTTTTTTAAATCCACAATTTAGTAAATTGTAAATATTTTGCATAGAATATAATTGTCTGGACAAGTATTGATTCAGGACTTTTGCAATGTTTTCTATTTAATGTGCAAAGAAATATAGTCACTGTATTTAATCAAATTAAATATATGTATGTATGTTAATATATAAAGTTAAAAAATGTTGAGCGCATTATACGATATAATACTCGTACAAAATGTTTAATTTTACAATACATTAAGTTCATATTAATAAACCTAGGCTCGTAATATACAGTAAAAAGTTGGTTTAAATTTGTGCTAAAAACAAGTTGAATATCCCATTTTGAAATGCCAACCGTTCCTATTTGTCGGTACTGTGAGTCGTTGTAAGTGTTGCAAAACGCGATATCATACATATCGATATTGCACACCGTAACTATCGATATCGGTTTACTGCTTATATTATCATCCCTATGCGCAGAGTTTCGCGCGCTTTTAGTAGAAAATGAATGCCTGCTTACACATTATTGAATCGTTTGAGTGAATTGAGGTAGTCGAATCAATTAAAAATTATATTATTTATTGTGTAATATAAACACAAAGCACAATGGACATCGATGCAGAAGTGGGTCAGGCGTACCACACGGTGCAGTTGTCGACAAAAGAAATGCTCAAAAACAATCGACGTCAACATTATTGCAATGTAAGTAATTTTCATGAACTTTTCGCTGTGCTGTGCTGTGCTGTGGATTTTATGCAATTATAACAACAACCACTAATGTATTTGTTGCTAATGAATAATCTAGATGATTAACCTGCTGGCCAGCAGCTGCAAAGCCTCGGGCCTGATAACCACTTCCTTTACAAATGAGGAACTGGTGGAGTTCTGGCTGGGCGACATTTTGCCCCTAATGTTTGACACAGATCGCAATATACAGAATTGCGCCGTGGCTGCCATGGCCGAGGCTCTGGTTGCACTCGACGTGTCTGTCATACACGGCGCGAAATGTTGGCCCCAGATACGCAGCGAATTCGTCAACAACTACACGACGCTCATCGGAGAGATGCGCGATGCGAGGAACAACAATTGGCACAAGATCTGGACGCTGCTGGTGCAGATCATGGACAGCGAAATGCTGCGTGGCTGCACCTACATCAACAAATTTCTTGCCGTCGTCGAGCTGGGCTTCCGCAACCCGGACAATGGCGTACGCTCCGAGGCGTTTCTCTGCTGGCGCGTGCTCATCAAGATCTTTGCCGCCTACAATGAGCTGGCGGCGGGCAAACGTTTGCGACTGCTCCTCATTCCGCTGCGCACATCACAGTCGCGTTCGCCGCACGTAAGCGGCATCAAGCTGCGCGTCTGGTGGTATTTGATCAGCTGTCTGGATGCTGAGTTGCCCAAATCGTTCGACAATGCTGTTGAGTATTTCTTGAGCTTTTTGTTTGGCGGCGGCGCGCGTGGCAATGCAACTGGCCTGGCGCACAGCTATCAGACAGCGCGGGAGCTGGCGCTGCCTTGCCTGGTCGCCTTGTGGAATATGGAACCATCCTCGGCAGCCCTGCAGCGCCTGCTGCGTGACATGCGCCTGGAAGTGCTCAGCCAGCCCTCGCCGCTTATGAGCTCTGAGCTGCTGCAGCAGCACTGGCGTCCCATGTTGGCAGCGGCGGTTGCCGGCATGCAGCTGCTCAGCCAGACAGAGCACAGCTCTGAGACGGAGCAGGAGCTGTTGAATTTGCTGCTGCGCAATCTGACGCTGGCCATGTTCCAGCTGCGCGTGGCCCCTTTTACTGTCGCCTGCTCTGCGGAGCTGGAAAAGACGCTGCCCGGCGACGGCAGCATTGTGCGCTCCGTTTTCAATGCCTGCGCTGGCCTAGCCATGCCACCGCAACGCGTGGACTCCCTAGATGTTCTGGAAGCCTGCATGAAGCTGTGCCTGAAGGCGCGAGCCGAGGTGCCGCCTGCCATTATGCAGCGCTGCGTGTCGCTAATCTATGCCCCGGAGCAGCTGGAGACGCGCAACACCAGCGAATTCCGTCAGCTCAGCAGCTTCGCGGAGCTGCTCATGCAAAATAACGACGAGGAGGACTACGAGACCTTTGGGCTCAAGCTGCAGATATGGCGACAGGTCTCCGGAGCACTGCTCGACTACTTGCGTGAGAATGCTCTCGAATATCGCGTGGCACACAATGCTGCGTTCGTGGATAGCTGGATTCTGTGGCCGCTGCAGACAAGCGCCAGCTTTGCCGGGCGACGCGCCAACAGCTCCTTCGACGGCGCCTTCTGTGAGCAGTGGCGGCAGCTCATCAATGCGGGCCACAATGCCAATGAGCGCAAGAAATTCGTTGCGGATCTAAAAACGGCGCTGATCGAGCTCCTGAACAATGGCAGTAAAGAGGAGCCGCATTTCGCGGAGATGTTCGATATCTATGTCAGTGCGGTGCTCAAGCTGGGCATCTGCAAGGACTCGCCCCTCTACAAGGATGTCTTTGCGCTGCTCTACGCTGTCTTTGAGCGACCGGCGCTGTCCCAGTCGCTGCTGGAAGGCTGCCTCAATACCCTGCGCAATGTCATACTGGAGCTGCGCCAGAACGAGCTCATGGTCGTGTTTGATGCACTGAAGCCTAGTTTAAGTGCGGCGCTCCAGTGCTGGAACAAGGGCAAGTACGAGGGCAGCTTTCTCAACGAGTGGAAGCGTGCCATTCAGGAGAAATTCCGCAAGCTGTCCATGAAGAGCATGGCCAATCAGCTAAAGGATCTGTTCAAGGGCGACGACCTGTTTGTTATCATACCCTCCGTGTGGAGCTTGAATCCGGACAAGCTCACCGATCGCCAGAAGGAGCGTTTCGCGGAGAAGTCGGACATCCCAGCGCTGTACAACGACATGAGCCAGTCGCAGGACTCCTCCATCAAACCCTGGACACCCAAGAAGGTGGTCATCGCCAAAAGCAAGCAAACCGAATTGGCCCTAAGCGGCGCTGATCGGAATACCGAGCAGGATAAAGACCAGGACAGCGATGGCGTTGTCATCATTGATGAATCACCAACTGATCCGCCCACCACTTCAGCTGCTGTCGTGTGTACGCCCACGCGCCGGCGTCAGCTATCGGAAGTGGCCAGCACCGAGCCGAGCAGCACGGAAAAGTACAAATTCCGCAAGCCGCGCGCGCAAATCGAGGAAGAGGCCAAGCCAACGACCGCTGCTGCCGCGGATACACCTGTACGCCAGACGCGCAAACGTGCTGCACAAAAGGACAAGCAAATCGAGCAGCCGGCAGCAGCTACCGAAAGACTGCGTTCGCCCAGAAAGCAAACTGCAACCCCTCAAACAACAACAGCTCCAGCAGGTAAGAAGGTCCATCAACATGCTCGGCGAATCGTCTTATTGAAGTTTCTCTTTTTCCCACAGCTGCCAGCAAAGCCAGCGCACAGAAGGTCAAGGATAGTGCCAAACTCACCCCTATGCAGAGCGAGGATCTCTTTGCTGAATTTGCAACCCCGACACCTGCTGCACAGGCCCTACCCGAGCCGGCCAGAAAAACGTCGAGTGTGCCGGAAACGCAGCTGAGTGTTTCACCGGAACCGACTGTCGAATCGGTGGCCAGCACACAGATGCCGTCAGAGCCCTTGGGCGATCCCATGCCCATGACAGAGACCTCGCCCAAGAAGCCCAATACACGACTATGCAATTTGGTAAGTCCACAAGAAACTAGCTCGGGTAGATATGATATATAAAAATAAAAAGTACTTTTGAGGGGAATAAAATAAAAAAAACTGTGAAACTAACTGAAGGAGGAAATTGAGAATGATAGGAAAATATTTAGGATTGAAAAACAGAGCAACTATTTATTGAATTGCACAGCTGACAAAGAATCTCAATTAATGTGACCATGGTGGTTATTAAATAAATAATTATTAATCGAATAAATAACCAAATAAATAATAATAATATAAATAATAAATAGACACAAATTAAATTATCATAATAACTTTATCGAAAGATATTATTTAATGACAATGTAAAGGAATAGAAACTAAATATGAACTCAAGCAATCTGACCATAGATGTCTTAGATGAAGGGACAATATAATCATAGAGGACCATGGAGAAAGGAATAGGAATAGATCTATAAATAATTAAAATGTGACCATGGATAAAAGTTTGAACGAATAATCTAATATCTTTCATGAAGTAGAGAAATGGATGGAAACTAAATAAAACCCTGGAGGACATGATTAATAGAAAGATGAATTTCAATAAAATAAGTGTAATAGCAGGAAAAAAATTAATATACATTAAGAAGAAATGGCGGGACCATGGAGGACATGGGTGAAAATGAATTGAATTAATGAAAATAATTAAAAACCTTGCATGTCCTCAAATGGGTGAAGATAAATTTAATTTACGAAAATTATTGCCATGCATGTATTAAAAGGGACCAAAAATGAAACAATAATAAAAATAATATGACCATGGAGGACAAACCGAAGAAACTAGGAAGCAATTAAATAGGCATTAAAAAATGTGAAATTGGCACATAACAAAGAATTCTGACTAAGCTAAGCTTTTGTATAACTGCATTAATCCCAAACATCTAAATCCACCTTGGCAGAGCTCCCCGCCGGACCGCAAGCAGACCAACAACTCGACAAGTCCGACGCTGCGCCCGAAGCCGTCGGCCCATTTGACCGGACGCGGGGCGCAGTTGATCAATATGATACGGAACAAGAAACTGGATGCTGGAGCACCCTATGCACTGGCCGCCTCGACGTCGGCGGCGACTCGCGGCCAGGGAACGCCCGCTCGCCAAATGGAGCGCGCCGAGCTGGTGTCGACGCCCACCTGCGAGCTGAACGAGCTGACCGCGGCGGAGCACACGTCCACGCCCATACAGCAGGCGAAGGATCTGTTGATATTCTCGAAGCGGCTGCCATCGCCTTCGGCGAGTCCGTCGGCGTCGATATTGAAGCGCAAGCTGCGCTGCGAGAGCATCGATGACTTTGAGTCGCCGGCACTGAAGCGCAAACGGGTCAGTTTTCATGATCCGCCCGTCTCCATAACGAAGGAGTATCTGCGCGACGTGGAGGAGACGCGCAGCGGCAAGCCGAAGCGCTGCCTGCTGCTCGACAAGCTCGCCCAGACCACGGAGGTGCGGCAGGCGCTGAAGCGACGCGGCCGACTGGACAGCATCATCGAGATTGAGAAGTTTGCGCACGAACAGACCGCGAGGAGCGCGGCGTTGGACAAGTCAATGGACAAGTCCCACGAAGCAATGGAGGATGAGGCTTTCGATACGCTCAAATGGAACGACACGACAACCACAGCCGGCGGCGAGGAGAAGAATCAGCCGGAAGCCGAGGCTCTGCCTGGAGCCACGCCCAGTCGTGACCTGGCCATACTTGATGCAGATTCCGCACTGGATCTGGTTGTGGAGCAATGCTCGCTGGACTCTGTGCTGGAGCGTTTCTTTGCCAAATCGCACGGCTCGACGCTGAAGAGCGCCCTCAATCTGGCCAAGTTCCTGTCCAATCAGATGAAGTCCAACGACAAGCTGAAGACCACGGTGCTGGAGACGCTGTCCGAGAATCATTCCAAAGATTTTCTGGATCATGCAGTGCGCGAGAACCTGTCCTCGGTGGTGTGCGATCGCCTCAACCTGAACTCGGTGCTGGAGTACATTTGCGCCAAGTCGAAGATTAACAACGCCTGCCGCACCAGCCTCTTGGGCCAGGTGCCGGCGATGATACGCCTGGAGGCGGAACGCTTGGCTCTGCTCCAGCAGCTGCTGCAGCAGTGCAGCCTCGGCGATGACCAGCTGCTCGATCTCATTGGCCAGTTGATGCGGATGCGCGAAAATCGGAGCAACTGCATCATTGCCAGCGGCGGCGGCGGCAGCATTAATGACAACGTGGCCGAAACTGCGGCCGACTCATCCTCCAATTTGTGAGTCGAATATTACTTCCTGAAAGTATTTTATATCTATTTTTGACGGCCATTATCAAGAAATCGCTTGACCTGATATTTGCCGTAGCCTAAGTTACATTTTTTTATAGTTATACGCTGTTTATGGCACCTGCTTTTATGGTTTACCCTGATTATAAATACAAATATATATGGAATACAAACTATTTTTACCCAAAGCATGACAACACTTGCATCATTTAAAACAATTACAGGAGATTTCATTGGGGGAATTACTTTAGTTAAGATCATTTAATAAATGTAAAAAGTTTTATATACGTGTAAAAAAAAATTCTATTCAAATGTCCATACTTAACACCCTTAAGCCTTGTGCGGATGGAGACATCTCTAATTCCTTTTAAAAATTTTAATTTAAATCTTGGACAGAACGGCGATTTTCTATCGATACCAGATAGTTTAAAAGAGAAGACCACCAAAATTTTTGCTTCTATACCGTACACAGCTCGAACATAATTTACTTTACTTGACTTTAAAAAGCCCCTCTATTCGATTCTCATGAATGTAAGTAGGTCTTCTTAGTTGTGTGTTGACTCTGAAAGTTCGGGCTTAGGCATATAGCAAACTGACTGACTATCTATCTCTCTTTTAATTTCTCGCTCTTAAAAAAATATAATAATAATTGTAAAAAATTTAAAGCTGGATACAGCGTATCTCCTAGTCGGTCACTTTCGACTTGAGCACTTACACTGCCCTTGTATGTGATTCTCACAACCTTTTGCCCAACCCTTCTTCACTAGAAGAAATCAAGTCACACTGGTTGAACATTAACCCCATAAGATTTATTCACAGCAAAAGCTCTTAAGTACCCATTTTGACCCACTAACCTTCAGTGGAGGACTTGGCTACGTCGTCGCAGCAAAGATAAGATTACTAAGTATGCGAATTAGTATGCATATTAAGTTTTAGAAAAGTCCCAAGCATTAATATTTGTTCGCATGTGTATTCGCCGTGTACAATTCCATTGATAATGTTCACGTGCGAACATTCCGTCTCGCCGCGAGCTTTATCAGTCGTCGGCGTCGTCTGCCGACATCGTCCGACCGTCGCCATGTGCGACGGCGGCGAGCTTTAAAGCTTTCCGTGTGGGCGGGCGGCGGGCAACTGTTGCGTTCCCGTGGCCGGCAGAAATGACCAAGAGCTGAGAAGCTGCTACGATTAAACGATACTTTTATATCAAATGCAGATACCAAAAGAAAAGACAGCAAAAGACAAAATAATCGCCTGACAAATTAGTCGAGCACATTTTGGCAAGGTTATTTGTAGGTCTGCACTTTGCGGGTCTGGGTCTGGCTATATAAATAGCCTGCTGTTGGCTTTCTTCTGGCTAGGCAAATGTTGCTGACCTAACCCAAGCTGCTGGACGTCATCATGCACGTCCAATGTCTGCTCCCTGTCTAGAAAATGTATTCTTCTTCCTCCTCCACCCGGTTGACGTCTGGCATGAATTAGCACTGGATTTGGGCCACAGCTGACGTTTATAATTTTGGTTATTTCATTTGTGTTAGCTGTCGCTAATGAATCATTCATAAATCGCGGGAAACCAATTGAAATGCGTAAAGCATTAGACGAAATTCCGCTTATCAATGAGCAATTCAAGGGTACACTGCACATCAGGAAAATAGTTTCGTGCAGAGGCTGGACTAATAACTAGGTATGGAAAAAAGTTAAAATAATGTGAAAAAAATTTAGAATAATGGGAATAGATAGAGAGAAAAATACTATGGGAAAATTTAAACGGTTTAAAAAAATAAATAACACATAACAACATCATTCTACCCTTTATTTCGATACGCGGAAACAAAATTAAAAGACTTTTATTTTATAAACATATTTTAACTTCAAATTTAACTGTCAGACTTAAGCAGTATTTCTAAAACTGAAATTTACTGTGCAGTGTCTGGAATAATTTTATCTTTTATGACGCGTCGAGCCGCCATTTACCAGCCTAGATATGCGAGTAAGTACTCCCATAGTATCTACAGACCGGCAAATGTGCAAACAAATTGAATAATCACAAAGTCATGGGGTGAATATAATGAATATGCCTGGGTACGACGAAAATATACCCTTATTACTCAAATTTGTGCGTTTATATAGTTATTTTGAAGCTTTTATGAATCAGAGACCTACATAATATGAAAATGAGTTCTATGAGGGCTGAACCTTGTAATTTGTAAGATCGCGTTTTAGAAATTCGTCATGCTATTAAATTTTAACTATTAGCTTAGCATGCCCTCTTTGTGTTTTCGACGACAGGGCAGAGCATTGTTTAAATATGTGTGTCTAAAGATATGAATATAGAATTGCGCTCGGTTAGTTACAAAAAGAAAATAAACTAGTAGATAAAAATAATATAAACGACGCCGAGTTCTGCTCAGTTCATCCACAAGGTGAACTCATCATTCACGAATAAACGAGTGTGTGTGAATAGTTCGTCAGTTTCAGTTTTTTGCCGAGTGCTTGCTAGCCAATTAGACGTGTGTTAGAGACGCGAGAGCGGATGTAAGAACAGCTGTTTCTTAGAGTAACGGCAAGGAGGGAACAGCTCGACAAGTTGCAAAATTCTCTGAGCCAAAAAAGCTGCACATGCAACGGCAACAGCTGCTGCACAGCCAACCAACCAAATAGCCAGCCAGCTGTGTGGGGTTATACGTGAACGGTCAGCGTTTAGAGCGACGACGACTATCAACGCACACGGACGGGGTAGCAGAGCAGCAGACAGAACTGTTCACAAATTTCCAGCAGCGACGATTACGAATTTCCAGCATCAGAATAACAACAACGGTAAGCTTAATACACAATTTGAACAAGCTCAAAGCGGTCGCGCGGGCAACAACAGCAGCGGCAGCAGCAGCAGACCGAGCCGAGTGCGAACTAAAAGTGAATAAAAACTCTGATGTAATCATTCGCTATTACGCTCGCCACAAAAAAAAAAAAAATATATCAAATCACATTGAATTTCTTCAAAAGTCGTCAGCATTGTTGCCGCTTTGGACTTTGTTGGATTTTATTCAGCTTTTATTGCGTGCCGCGAACGGTTTGGCTGGAAACAACTCAAGGTAAACATTTGGTACGCGCCTGGAAACGCATAAACGACGCAGCTCAAGTTGTGGGTACATTCTTATGCGTTTATTCAACACTGGGCAAAGCTTTGTTTGAGTCTACCTAGGCACTGCTTCGGCATGTCATGGAACGAAGCGCGCCCATATCGATTTAACACACTTAACGTAATTTTTTGCTGCCAATAGTACATGTGTGCGTTGGAATGTTGGAATGAAACACACACACACGCACTCGGTTCCAATGCTGCGCGCGCCGGCAGCGCAGAAAAGTTCGCAACAAAAAGCTTGAAGTGCTCTCCCATTGCTTTCGCGCTCTCACTACAACAAAAGAGAGCGACGAAAGAAAGAGACATTAACGAAAACAAAAACAAATAAAAGTGCTTAATATGCCGTTTAATTAGATTTCAAAAATAATTTTTAATTAGCTAAACAACAATAAAGAGAGCGTTTCGTTGCCTTAAGAGAAGATGTCGTCGCGCATGTTTAAATTCGGCGTCACCGCCGCCAGCGCCTGTGTCGGCTCTGTAATTGCCTCATGGACCATCGATCGCTGGAACTCGCCGCATGTGGTAAGTCCAGACGACTTTTGGCCATAAGCCAGCCCTTAACCAAATGTGTGCTCCACAGGTCAACAATGCCACGCAACGCCCACCCAAACGCAAGCGCACCCTGCCCATGCGTAGCGAACAAATCAAATCCCTGATGAGCGGCGAGGAATTCGATGTGCTCATCATTGGCGGCGGCGCCACGGGCGCTGGTTGCGCCCTCGACTCCATTACAAGAGGTTCGCACGAAATACCCTTCACAGTTAACAGTTATTAAAGGGTTCGCTTCGACACAGGTCTAAAGACGGCACTCGTCGAACTGGATGACTTTGCCAGCGGCACCTCATCGCGCTCTACCAAGCTAATCCACGGCGGCGTGCGCTATCTGCAGAAGGCTATTCTGGGCGTAAGTATGCCAATTGTTCAGAATCTATTTAAGCATATATAGCTAGCAGGTATTACCCAGCCTAAGCACAATGCTATCACCTAGTTGCTAGGCCTTAATCCCGGGCTGGAAAACTTAATCTTATGTTGCCGGGTAATACCTGCGAGTTTAATTAATAGGAGTACTACATTTCATTAAAGCTTAGATCGTAGAACGTAGTACTTATTGCTAAGGCTAGAAGTAATGCTTGTCTCCATGTATTTCTCACTATCGCTACAGCTAGATCTTGAGCAGTATAGAATGGTTAAGGAGGCGCTGGCGGAGCGCGCCACAATGCTTGAATCGGCGCCACATTTGACGCATCCGCTGCCCATTATGCTGCCCGTTTACACGTAAATAGCAACTAGACCTATGTTCAGGCGGATTTACAAATATTTTTTGCGTTTCAGGTGGTGGCAGGTGCCCTATTTCTGGGTGGGCATCAAGGCGTACGATCTGGTGGCCGGCGATCGCAATGTGAAGAGCTCGTATTTGCTGTCCAAGAAGGATGCTCTGGAGCTGTTTCCCATGTTGAAGAAGGATAAGTTGTGCGGTGCCATTGTCTACTATGATGGCCAGCAGGATGATGCACGCATGTGCCTGGCGGTTGCTTTGACAGCGGCTCGACATGGCGCCACCGTCTGCAATCATGTGGAGGTCAAGGAGCTGCTCAAGAAGGACGACGGCACCGGCAAGAAGGTGCTGTGCGGCGCCAAGGTCAAGGATCATATCTCTGGCAAGGAGTTTACGGTCAAGGCCAAGTGCATCATCAATGCGACTGGCCCCTTCACCGACTCCATTCGCAAAATGGACGATCCGACGGTGAAGAGCATCTGCTGTCCCAGCTCGGGTGTGCATATTGTGCTGCCCGGCTACTATAGCCCCGACCAGATGGGTCTGCTTGATCCCTCAACATCCGATGGACGCGTCATCTTCTTCCTGCCCTGGCAACGGCAAACAATTGCCGGCACCACAGATCTACCCTGCGAAATAACGCACAGTCCCACCCCAACCGAGGATGAGATTCAGTTCATCTTGAGCGAAATCAAAAACTATCTCAACGCCGACGTTGAGGTGCGTCGCGGCGATGTGCTGTCCGCCTGGAGTGGCATACGTCCCCTCGTCTCCGATCCCAACAAGGAGGACACACAATCTCTGGCGCGCAACCATATTGTCCATGTTAGCCCCTCGAATCTGGTCACCATTGCCGGTGGCAAGTGGACCACCTACAGAGCCATGGCGGAGCACACTATGGATGCGGCCATCAAGGGTAACTATTCATAAAGATATCTGGTGTATATACAGCTTGAACTGCCTTAATCTTTGCCAGCCTGCAACCTGAAGCCGGAGCGCGCCGAGGCTGTCACATCGTATCTGAAAATTGAGGGCGGCCAGGGCTGGACACCCACCATGTACATACGGCTGGTGCAGGATTTCGGCCTGGAGTGCGAGGTGGCTCAGCATCTGGCCAAATCGTATGGTGATCGCGCCTTTGCCGTGTCCAAGATGGCATCGCTCACCGGCAAACGCTGGCCCATCATTGGCAATCGCATCCATCCCGAGTTCCCCTACATTGATGCCGAGATTCGTTATGGCGTGCGTGAATATGCCTGCACCGCTGTGGACATGATTGCGCGCCGTCTGCGTCTGGCTTTCCTTAATGTGCAGGCCGCCTCGGAGGCGCTGCCCGTCGTTGTGGACATCATGGCCGAGGAGCTGCAGTGGTCCAAGGCAGAGAAGGAGCGCCAGCTCAAGCATGCCACGGAATTTTTGGCCAACGAAATGGGACATACCATCAATCGTCAGTCCAAGGAAAGAATACCCATTAAACTGTCCAAGGAGGAGATTCAGACATATGTCAAACGCTTCGAGCTTATCGACAAGGACAAGAAGGGCTACGTCTCCATCAACGATATTCGCCGCGGGCTCAAGAGCTTCGGCGACGGCGATGTCTCCGGCGAGCAATTGCACGACATTCTCAAGGAGATCGACACCAACATGAACGGCCAGGTCGAGCTGGATGAATATCTACAGGTGCGTATTCACACAAAATCAAGCTTTATTTCATTTCACAATACACAAGACAAATATTAAAATACAAGAATTGAAATTGCAGTCGGGTATAACCGACTGCTTAATACGCGGTTCACAGTCTATTAAATCAGTCGAAGTCGTCCGGCTTTTTGGGCTGGCGACTCTAAGATTAGGCAGTTTCTATTTTTCTCATTAAATTTATTTTTTTGGGCTTCATCTTAGAGGAGATAATATGAATAGTCTACAAGATAAATTTGAGCAACCTAGCTTTAAAGGGTAAGATATATTTAAACACGCTGTCTGACACGGATATACACGGATTTATATAAATATTCAAGCTATCAATTTCTCTTAAACGGACACACGAACGGACATTGCATACAACACACTATTTTAACATCGAGCCGAGTCAAGTTACACACAAACATATATATATATATATATAAATATATATATAAAATCAAATTGCACAGATGATGTCCGCGATAAAGACAGGCGATGTGGCCTATTCCCGGTTCGCTCGCATGGCCGAGCTGGAGGAGCAGAAGCACGAGGCGGCTAACCTGAAGCAGAAGATCAGCGTGGATCGCTCCGGTGGCGGCTTGTAAGTTACTTAAAGGACGACAGAGCACATCTAAACTAGGATTAAGCTGCAACGAATTATACAAACTATATAAACAACTTATTTACATTTTGCTGTTAATAAAGTCTTGAAACTCACACCGACAGCTACGTTACGCAATGCAACAGCTACTGCTGGACTCGGCCGGAGGCTGTTGCCCTGGAGCTGGCTGCTGCCTTGGAGCTGGCTGTTGCTTTGGTTCCTGCTTTTGCCTTGGAGCTGGCTGTTGCTTTGGAGCAGCCTCCTTCTGTCGTCCATTCCTTTGCTCGTCTTGGCTGAGACGTTCCGCGCGTGTGCCTAAGTTTTAAGCATAACTTGTTAGTTAACAGACGCCAATCGAAGTGCATTCTTTGAGTCCATCTTACTGAACGAGGATATGACATTTCTATCAATGTCCGCCGTCAAGTTGCCATCGGCGCGCTCGAGCGTATAAATATGTGCCACAACGCAGTTGAACATATCGTCGCGTTGGCGTGGTGTGAATGCGGCAAACATATCAAGTTTGGGATCCCAGAAAAAGAGCAGCTTACCATTGCGGCCAGACGTTGCCAAGGAAGTCTTCAATTCTCTGCACATCTAAAAAAACGGACAGAAAAAAGGACAGACTTTATTTAGCTGAGATATTAAAATGGGAACTCCAAACCGAGTTGACTGATATGTCCTTTTAGACACCAGAAAGTTTATTAGTTATTATTATTATTATTTATAAGTGTTCCTCAAAGTTATGTCATTTTACACTCCCATTTTAAAAATATTATATTGATTAATCAGGTTAATTTCAATGTAGAATATATTGTAGATTACATTGAAATCAGACTCATTATAGATATAATAATTTTAAAATTAGATTGTGAATTATAAATAACTTTGAGGAATACTTTAACTTTCTAGGAGCATTAATTTTCCTATAGTACTTACGTCAATTAATATATCCTTTAGCGTATTGGTACTCCAATAGGAGTCGGATTTGTGCTTGACTTGCCATAGAAACAGGGTCTTAATGTAATAGCTTTTTAGATTGTTCATATTTTGTTTGCTATCGCGAAATTTCTTCATAAACTTAATAGTTTCCTTCAGCTTTTGTTTGTCCTTGATCATTACATTTTCGGCCTCGTAGTAGGAGGCGCGGAATGATACGTTATTCGGTTCGAATGGCTTCAAGGGTTTCGGTATCGCATCCCAATAGCGAATATCCTTAAAATACTTGAGCTGCTCTGGCTCCAAAATATTTTGTCTGGCAATTAACCTGATGGCTGGCACAAAATCCACCGAGTATTTAATACCATTGTCATTGATAAACATCGTGTGCGCCGGACCACATCGCCTATAGACCACCGGGGTGACCCTTCCGTTGACCTCAATTTGTTTGTCCATTTTGTTTAGAGCTCGTGCCATGGCGCCGCTTATCATAGCCTGCAGCTTGTCCTCGAGCAGCAAATTCCTATTTGTGACCAATTTCTTCAAAGCCGTGTGTGAGACCTTGTTGTGCTCCTGTTTTTCCAGAGCATTCAGCACCTCGGTCATGTCCAAGGTAACATTACCGGGTCGCCTGGGATCCTTTTTCACAATAATCCTGTCATTCTCGGGAAATTTCAAATTAATTACCAAATCGAATTCGTCCGGTTTCGTGATCTTCAAATTGTCCGCATAACTTCCTGTGTAGCATAGTTATATGTATCAATATATATATATATAGAGAGAGAGAGAGAGAGAGAGTGCTCAAATAAAGTCTATATCGTATATTCCAACTGTCAGCGCGATAAATTGATCAGTTCACATAATCCCTTATCGCATCTAGTTTTATAGCTTCCTGGCCTAGGGGCTTTCTTGGAAGTAGTTACTTGCACGGAAGTTGATAAGATCCCAATAAAGTGCAACTGATAAGTTTCGATTGCTTTTGATTATAAATTCGAATAATGCCGTCACACATTAACTGAACCGTTATCGTTGAACAATCGCGGACTGAAAACCTGCTGATATTTAGTCTAATCTAATGTTTCAATATGATGAAGGAATCTTTTAATTCGTAAGGTTCGAAAATATATATAGAAAAATAATATTAGATTTTATGCAAAAACAAGCTTTATGATACAATATTTCGTTTTAGATAGGAGTGCGAGGATTATAATGAAGCTCGTAATTTGACTAAAATATCATGATACATTTTTTCATAAATGAATTAAATTTTCCGCAAATTGTTTCTATATGTGAATAATGTTTGAGAAAGTAAAACATGGCTGTATCAACTCATATCTTTCTATCTTATTAAGAATATATATGTTCATTTTCATGTTCATTCAAAAATAATTAGATTATACCCGGCCATTGCAGTCTGAGAAAAAACAGTTAAATGTTTTTTGCAAACGGAAACCTGAACTTCCAGCACAGCGAACCGCGCCCCCTAGCGAGGCCGCACATGCTTACATACACACACATGCGCGCATTAAGGAACACACACACGCACATACAGACATACAGAGCATATACATATGTATGTGTGTCGCAATTCCGAATCTGTGTTTGCTTTCCAGTTGCAAACGCCACGTAGTCACGTAGCGAGCCGGAAAAAGCAATTGCACTTCCTTTTTTGCTTGGGTTTCACTTACCACCCAATTTGTGGCCACATAGCCACTTGCCTAGTGGCTGCTCCTCCTGCAGATTTTTGTAGATCGTATCTCGCAGTATATTAAAATGATTCGTGAACGCTTCGCGATCGCCATTGATATTTATATATTCTGCATTGGCTACATGTAGAGTCTTCTCTAGAAAAGACATTTTTTCGCACTTCCACTGCACTTAACTGATCTTAACTTGTCTAACACCAGGAATGAACTGAAACAACAAACTGCAAACTGTAAAGAAGAAATTTAAGAGAGCGTCTCAGCTGAGGCAGCCGGCATGGCATAATCTCAGCGATTACGAAGCGAACTGAAGGCTCGCTCTCACACTCTCTCTCTCTCTCTCTCTCTCTGCGCTTCTAAGCTACGTCACGTGCCACTACAAACATTTGTTTGCTATGCTCAGAAATGATTTGCAATTATCTTATTTATTGATGCTTTGTACGTTTTAGTGTGCAAGAACATTTTTAATATCGTGGAAAACACAAAAAAATAAATGTAATTCTAAATAGATAAAACTATCTCATTTTGAATAATTGTTTATAAATAATTTGAATACTTAAAATATCAAACTTCATTTTGTGGATACTTTCTAAAACCAATTCTAGCTGGACTCAAAAAGCAGAAAGGGTAGTAATAGGTCATATTTATTTACTACTCAACTCATTCCCACATTTCAATAAAAATAAGATTGGTTTGTTGATTGAATTAGTCAAATGTTATACAAAAATTTCCTTGATTTTTAGAACTAAGGAGAAACCACATAACTAAATTTAAAGAAATTAGTTTTTGTAGCAAACGCACTTTTGAGTTTTTTCTATGCTCAGTATCTTTTCGTGTAATCTTATACTGTTTGCTCCATGCGCCATAAACACTGCTCGCTCAGAGAGAACCGAATGACCTCACATTCGAAGTCAATCCACTATCAGCGATTTTCTTTGTATGTGTGGAATATTGGCTTGCGTATCGCCAGAGTGTTTATACAATGTAAGCAATTGAGTTTTTATGTTTGTTTCCTTATGGGAAATGTCTGCACACAAGAAATACATTTTCGGGACTTCCCCTTATTTTTGATGGGAAATGTCTGCACACAAGAAATACATTTTCCGGACTTGCCTTTTTTTTTTGTAATTGTAATTTCTGGTTTTTGGTTCATTTTGAGACTTCTTCTTTTATGATCCTTCAGGGTGCAGGTCATATTTCAAAAGGTCAATATTATCGTATTTCTGTGTATTGCCTGAGAGCTGATACAATGTAGCCTCTTGAGTTTGTATTATTGTTTGTTTATGGGAAAAAGTCTGCAGTTTGCTTGATCCTTTACGGTGCAGGTTATGTTTCAAACAGTGATCAGATTAGCTGAAATAAGAAAACAGTTTCAGCTCGCCAAAGATTAAATTCCCTTGGATAAACAGTTTTAAAATTCTTGTTTGTAGGTTTATTGTGATATATTTTCTGCCAATATGTTATATGTTGTTATATGTTGATAAAACAAACAACGTTGCTTATACAATAAATGCATACATAGTATATGTTTCTATGGCAGCTACATTGTCCGATCTAGCAGACACCAACATATGTATGTATACTCCCTGCAACGCAAAGATAACAGTTTTTAAGCTGCTTCTGTTCGTTTAACTATATTTAAGCTAAATACATCGGATATGACTATATATATAAAGTACAACCGTTTTTGAGCACGTACACCATTAAGTAATTTTATGGTAATCTTAAAATAGTTTCGTTGCCTAATTTTAAAGGCTAGACCATAAAAAGCATATCAGCTAACCCAGCTGTGAAGTCCCGTAGAAAGGCACTCGAAACCCATTCATTTTTTACAAATCATTTTACAATGTTTTTGAACCCAAGAAGCAAATGAATTTATAAACATTTCATATTCGAATTTTAACAAAAGCTGTACGTCATTCAATATAATCGTTAATTGTTTTCGTAGTTTATCGTCAATAGCTTTCTTTAAGCTTCTCACAAAATCGTCTCGTCAGCTCTTTATGGCGCTGGTTATGTGATTTCTTGGCGAAATGCGAGGATCAAATATGGCCTCAAAGTTTACTTGGCAACCTTGAGGGCGAAAACAAAACATAAACAAACAAAATGCAAAATTAATATCTGAATAACATACCATGCTCCAGCAGAAACATTCCGCGATCGTACAGTATAATGCTTTCCACTTCACATATAAAGTAAACAGCAAATAGCTAGAAGTATATTTTATAAACAATTCCCATTGAAATGCTCACCCAGGGGCGCCAGCATTAATCGCAGCGTATAAAAGCACACGATGCGACGCCAGTGCAAAAGATCTGCATCGATTTGGTCAGGATTCGCAGCTTGAAGCAAGGCAAACCGCGTGCCTTCGATGGCCTTTTGAAAGTAGCTCAAATTGAAAAGGAAAACAAATGCATGCATTACTTTAAACTGTTTCAGATCTCTACTCGGGTCTTACTCATTGAAACTCATGCCAGGCGCATGTTTCACATTGCGCAGTGCCGAGTGCCTTAAGTCGGGCAACTGTTCGACAATAATCCGCTCGGCTGCGGCGCGTAGCGAATGGATCTTTAGGTATTCATATTGTCCAGCTTGAAGACGATCACTGTACTGTTCCATCGCGTGGCAAGCGATTTCGCGTGCTTCGTAGCTAAGCTGACAGTTGGCGTCGTTCTGCAGCCGCGAGCTAAGCGGATAGCCGTGTAGCTTCAGTCGGGGCTGGGTTTGCTGTGTGCTCATTTTCTGATAACAGCAGCCCACAAAATTCAAGAATTTCGCTTGCTTACAGTTCAAAAACATGCGCATTAGCGTGGCGCCCAGATCACCACACGGGTGCAGACCAATGATGCCGAATTGGAAATCAGTGTCTGGCAAGTGGAAAGCCTCCCGTATGCTCTCGATGAATTGCACTGGCTTTGTGTCGCTGCTGAGACGCTGGGTTAGGTGCACTGGTCGCTTAAAATGAGTTCTTTCGCTGGCCTTCAAGTGCTTGTCAGCCATGCTCTCCAGTTTAACATCGATGGCCACCGCTTGCTCGTTCAAATCAGCCTGCATTTCAAGGCAGCAAACGTTGATGCCATAGCCATAAGCCAGTATGCGGGCCAAGTGACCTACGCCGGCTCCAAAGTCTACCACAAAGTCAACCGATGTCTGTTGGCAGCTGCGCGCGCAAATTGCGGCCATTCTTTTGATTTCATGCGACTTCTTTGGCTTCACACACTTCATGAACATGTGCTTCAGCTTACGGTGCTCCAGCAGTGGGCAAGGCGGCAGTGCAACCTGTGCATGAACAGCCGTTAATATGTCCTACCAAGTTTTATTAGCTTACCAACATCAAGCTGCTTCTTTGGCGTCCTTCTGATGCACAGAGTACGCAGCACCTGGCGCAGCGCTAACAGCTCCAGGGGCCATAGCACACGTGCGTTCATGGAATCGACGCCTTCACTTTGCAGCAGATCGCTCAGCTTTTCTACCGGCAAGTCTTCCAATTGTCTCCGCCAGCTTAAAGGAAGTTTGCTCCAATGGTCATCCACATAAAAGTCCTGCCGCATCAAAGAGATCGCGTCATATGGATTAGGAAGAAGCGAAAAGACCATTTACCAGCACATAGGAATCCAATAACCACTCGTATGTTTTAACTACATCTAAACAGGCGGCAAGTTTGTTGTTAATATCAAGCATGTTGGCCAGCTGTAGCAGTAGGATTTAACAACTGATTAGGCGCGCACAAAATTATTTTAAAAAAAAAATTGTGTTGTTACTTTTGCTGCGCAAACAGGTAAGCAACCAGGGATGCGCACTAGTTATCGTTTTACCAGATTTTTCACAGCATTACTCAACACTGTTTATAATCGAAATATATCGAAGTCAATAAATCAAATCAGAAGTAGTAGTCGAGTTCAGTATTTTCGATAGTTAGATAGAGCTTTCGATGTTTCGTTTTTAACACTGGTGAACAGGCTGTCTAGCAATAATAATAGGAAAGAAAAACACATCGTTCGGGCCTAATTGGCCATTAAAAACGGAAAGATAACAATAGAACGCGCTGCAGTTTGTAAGTGCTTCATAAAAAAAGTGTGAAGTGATGTATTGAAGAGTATTTGTGCCTGGCCAGGGCATTTTTCTAATCCCTAAAGGGTGGAGACAGGTATACACACATATATATTGGCAGTGCCGTTAGCTAAAGCGAAGTGAAAATGCATCTGCACCCAACAAATGGCAATATTTGCGAGCAGATATGAAAGAAAACAACCAATTGACGACACCGAGGCAATAACTTGCGAAATAGCAACAGTTGAGGAGGTCGACGGACATACGGTAAGTGCAGCTGCACATATGAAAATTAACATCGCCCAAAAGAAAAATCAATAATCTGCGACGCAGCTGTCGCCGATTTGTTGATGACGGTGTCTGGCTGTGTGTGTGTGTGTGTGTATATATATGTATACAAAAAAAATATGTTTCTTTGCAGGAATACCTGCTGCGCGTGCAGAGAGGTGATAGCTCCTGGAACGTTCTACGCCGTTACAATGACTTTAACAAGCTGCACAAAAGTCTTCGTATCTCTGGCATTGAATTGCCGCTGCCTGGCAAACGCATCTTTGGTAACATGCGTCCGGACTTCATAGCTGAACGGAAAGAAGCATTACAAGTTTACATAAACACAATACTAATGAATCCCATTTTGGCATCATCGCTGCCAGCCAAGCGCTTCGTTGACCCCGAAAGCTACTCGCAATCATTCTATGGTAAGTAAGCTTATCTTGACAGTTAAATGCAGCATATTCAAATTTTCATGTTTTGTTGCAGACCATGCAGTGCAACATGCTTTGCTCTGTTTACGCAACGACACGGTGTGGACACTGGGTGCCACCATGGGAGCGATAGGTTGGCGGCTACGCAAGCATTACTTTAAGGCGACTACCAAGCCGCCAGAGAAGAGCAGCAACAAGTTGGTCAAGAGCGGCTCACAGAACCAACAAAGCAAGCATTTCGCGGCTGGCAGCAATGGCGGTGGTCACTCGGTATCGATTGATGCGGGCACAGTCGATCCGAATGCGGAAATGGTGGCCGAATGGTTGGAGTACGGACCTGACAAGTACGTCGATGACAAGGAAATGAACGGCGTGCTGAAAAGCCTAATGGGCCTACAGCATCCGCACATTGAGTCCATAGTGCTAGCAGGGAACACCGAAAACGGTTGCTTGATCATCAGAAAGTATGTGATCCTACTTCCTACATATACATAATTCTAAGGCTGGCTTTTTACAGATTCCATAAGCATGGCACTCTCAAGGATGTGCTCTGCATGGCAACGCCAAAGAATCCATTTTTGAGCAAGTACGGCAATCCCAAAGGACGCACAGCTCTCTCCATGAAGCAAGTGGCGACCTATGGCAAGCAAATTTTAGAAACTCTTATATTCTTGCACTCGAAAGGCTATGCTTACGGTAAGTTTATTTAAATTTCGATATAGGGAAGCATAATTGTAATTTGATTTCCATTACAGGTCACTTACATTCGGGAAATATTGTCATTGTGGATGACTGCGTCAAGCTGTTGGACGTTGAGAACTATTTGGTGGGTGTGCCGGCGTTTTATCGACCATTTTTCGTGCAGCACAGCAAGATACATACAATTGAGACAGTTGACGTTTACTGTTTCGGCCATGTGCTGTTCGAAATGGCCATGGGCTATCCGCTGCAGGAGTCGGTGGTGCGACAAATTACAGAATGCCCCGAAGCGTTAAGTAAGAACAGCTTTATAAATGATTTGTTCATATTGCTAATGAGATCTCTTACCCTACAGAATCTCTGTTGGAAAGCATACTATCGAAGGAAGCATGCAAGGCAGGCCTGCCCACACTGGAGCAACTGCTTGGTCACAGATTCTTTACGCAATATGCAACAGACAGTGGAACCACAGCCGAAAAGCCGTACTTCAAGTTGTCTCTGGTAAATTGTATAATTATTCGTATTTAGTCAATTTTCTAAATATTGTTTTATTTTTGATTTCTTTTCAGAACGCAAAGGAATTGCTCAGGCAGGCGGCGGTTAAGTGCGAGAATCGTTTGCGTGATGAGCAAAAGTCGGTTAAGAACCAAAAGCGTATTGTACGCGTGCAGGAGCTAATGAGCTCCGAGGAGGAGAAGCGCAAATCAAAGCAAAAAGCTGTAAGTAGCAATTAAATGTGATTAGTTGTTAAGTAGAAGCTGTAGTCGTTGGCTCATCAACACGGTTTTTTATTGTTTTCTTTTACTTTTGGTAATATTTAGAAATTAGAGCACAAACAGTCGAAGCTAAAGCAACAGGGTTCGCTCCAAGCAAGCAATGGACGCTTGTCGCTGGCGGCCGTGACAGCTGCATCGACCAGCACAGCTACTGTCGGCGGTGGGCTAAGTACAGCAGACTCTTTCAACCGCTCCGACAGCACCCCAGAAGAGCCCCATCTGGCTGGTATTAAATGTAGTTATTTGCTTTTATTTATTTTTTAACTACTTCCACGTCACACCTGATCGTAACTATTTGTTTTCTGTTAATGTTCACAGCAATCATGCCAGCTGCGCAGCCGTTGCACCAGGTGCTGCCAGCGAGCAGCGCTGCCGTGGAGAGGCAGACATCGACTCCGAACATTGCAACAGAGGACGTTGACGCTGGCGAGGATGAGCCCACGCGCTCAGCATTGCTCGAGTCCATTTGCAAATTCAATCGCGGCTCCCTGCGCAAAGTACGCTCAAATGATTAGGCGATGCGCAAAGAATTTTACATATTTACATTTTGGACCAAATGTGGCGTTATGAAATAACGGTTCCATTAAATTAAAAGAAAAAACAAAGAACAAATCAATGGAGAATACCCAAAAACAATGAAATAGATACATTTTTAGATACATATAACAATACATATTGGTAAACTAATGCATCTATTTATTGGCATACTTAAAGAAAACAATCCAGCAAATAACTATAAGTAACTATATATATATATATAAAAATACATATATATTTACTAACGAAACCCACTGAATCTGTGTCCACAAAATAACGTATAAAAGTGTTTTATGAACTCAAATTATATGTTCGTCTATATAGTAGTATATATATATATATATCTATGAATGTAAGTTACAAATCACACACGTCTGCGATACGGAGACGACTAAAGGTCAAGCGTACGCAACTAAAGCTTTACATATACATATACATGACCACTACACGACTGAGACTAACTTTGGTACGAGTATCTTAAATGAAAATCACGATTTAAAACAAGAAGACAAAAACAAACAATTTAAAAATTTCCAAAAATTGTTAACTATAAGTCTGCACCGAAATTCGCACGATGACGCTCTAAACTAATAATCTACTTATAACTATCATGCATATGTATATGTACTTAACCCAAATAATCTGTTCCTTGATGTTGTGCTCCCTCTTTTTTATTGCCGTTACGGTCTAGTATTGAGGACATACAAATGTAATACCTTGGCCAAATGTTGTACTGCTTTGTTTTTATTGGTATACTTTCTCTTATATTGATATTGATATAGACAATTTATACATATGTATTAGATGTTTGAAAGCGTAACAGGCGCATTAATGAATTCAAAAGATATATTTATATATGTATACTCAAACCATAATGAACAAACTCATGAAACAATTGTAATTTGATATTGATGTGTATGTTTGTATTCCTGTCTATGTGTTTTTATGTAACTGACTGTGTATATGTTCAAATATGTGTGTATATATATATATATAAGAACATACCAAAACTAATGCGTGTAACGAAAACCATATGAGCAGCATATTATATTAACTATACATATATAAACCAAATAAAATGTAAAGTATTTATCGTTGTAACTCAAATAGAGTTTGAATAAGGAATACAAGCTAGGGTTAATTATATATGTTACCCTATAAGCAACAGCTATTGTACACAAAGTTTCTGAGATTAAGATCTCTGGCCTAACAGAAAATCAAAACCGGTTCCTAGATGACCCATTATATCCTTGGTCAATAGCATACCATTGATAGAGTCCTGGTGAACCTACAGTTCCAAATCCGTGCTAAATTCGCTCGGCATTGATCCAAAAATATGTATTCATGCTGCTTTTTTGCAGCCGTCCCCTCCTCCCTTTATGGTTCCTAGATGCCCGATATATCCTTGGCTTAACCATACCATTGATATAGTCCTGGTGAACCTAAATCTCGAGAAATATGAATATGTATGCGTTTCTTTCAGCCTCCCCCTACTCCCTCTATGGTTCCTAGATGACCAATATATCCTTGGTTTAACCATACCATTGATAGAGTCCTGGTGAACCTATAGTTCCAAATCCTAGCAAAATTCGCTTGAAATCTTTATCCACAATTAAATTAAGATTTAAAAATTAACGGTCGCAAAATCCACATTGCGCTGGGCCCGGCCGTTGGCTCACATTTTCAAATCAAAATTCAGCTGAAATACCAGGCGAACAGAAATGCCCAGCAGGTCGATGCACAGAATTTTTTTTGCAAAAATGATGACTTGCAAGTTTCTTAACAGGTCACTGTTAATCAGCTGTTATTTAACATTCTACTGTTAAGTCACTGTTAGTTAAAATACCACTGTTAACAGCCCCTGCTTAATGGGGGCGTCGGGCTTGATCGGAAATTTGGCAAAAATACCAGGCGAACAGAAATGCCCAGCAGGTCGATGCACAAATTTTTTTTGCAAAAATGATGACTTGCAAGTTTCTTAACAGGTCACTGTTAATCAGCTGTTATTTAACATTCCACTGTTAAGTCGCTGTTAGTTAAAATACCACTGTTAACAGCCCTTGCTTAATGGGGGCGTCAGGTTTGATCGGAAATTTGGCAAAAATACCAGGCGAACAGAAATGACCCGCAGGTGGTAGACGAACTAATATTTGTTTGAATGAAAAATTGCATTGCATAGCCACAAGGCGCAGCTATGTGAAATGGGTACTGAAAGCATAAAACATACATATTTCTGGACCGTTTCCGTGCGCATTTTGCAGGGATTCGGTCCTCTAGGTTCACTCTAGGACTATATCAATGGTATGGTATGACCAAGGATATGTGGGTCCACTAGGTACCATCAAGGGGGGCATGGGTCTGTTGCTGGGTGATGGCTGAAAGAAAAAGCATTCATATTTTTTGACCATTTCGGTCATTTAGGTTCCCCAGGACTCTATCAATGGCATGGTTAAACCAAGGATATATTGGTCATCTAGGAACCAACGGTTTCGATTGTTCACCAAGATTATATCTATGGCATAGTGTAACCAAGGATAATGGTGGTCATCTAGGAACCATTTGTGGACTTTTACAATTGATTTTCTTACTTCGCATAAATTATGCCAAAAATATACACATTTTTGCTATAACAATTTCAATAACTCTATAGCCATAGTGCTAAAGTACTAAATTTATTAGACCTACTTATTTGTAGTAGGCTGTTTTATTAGATGTTCTTTTTTTATATCGTTTAAAAAGACGTTATGCTAATATATAAACTAACGGCAACGTTGTAAAGTGGTGTCATCATCCTCTGGCACATGCGGTCTCTCGGGAAGGATTACGCTGCTTTGTGGTTATCCAGGCCTTCTGTTGTATCTAGTGTCTAGATATATCGCTCTTCATATATTTGGTGGCTGAGTTGCCATCCTGCCTCCTCAACTTTTCAAAGTTTCCAGTTTAGATGGTCCCTTTTGTCCTGGAATGCCGATCAAGAGATAAAAGCATCGTGCCCTTTAAGAAAACGCAAAGATATATATCAATTAGTCAGAGCAAAAATATTAATTGATCTTAAGATGACCCCCTTATAGCCATCAGAAGTCTACATCATTGTAAAATTGTAAAACTTGTCCTATATATATTTTTTATTTGAAGAAAAAAAAACGATTTACCAATTCCCTTCTAGTTGATTCCCATGAGAGCGGATAAGGCTTGTTAGTTCAAACAAAAAAAATGTCAATTGTAGTTCTTCTTAAGTGAAAAGTGAATCTGGTAAATTTTTAGCATCTCCGTCTCGTCAGCCAGCATACAGGGCATCTCCTGGTCGTGCCTGTTTTCGATATATCAAAAGAATACTTGAATCTTAAGGTAAAGTTACCTGCATTCGTTTGGGTGTCAGCTGGCAAGGTCAGTTAACCGAGTCGTGCCCGGTTAATGTGTGTCAATTATTGATTCAACATTTGGGCCGGCCCGGGCCATTGCCACGGCGACAGAGCAATGGAGGACGGCACCTTGTCAGGCTGCAAATGGCATAATATAATAATCATTTGCGGTTTTATGGCAAGCCGCGACGCACTCGAGACATCGGAAATTGAAATTGAACACGTCACGAGAAATGGCCAGCGCGGCGCAAAACTGGTCGGGCCTGGTAACGCTTTGTTTGGGCCAGGAACGCGAGCAGGTACTTCGATTGATTTTGTGCTTACTTGGGCCCACGCCAATATGGATAGCTTATGTGTGTTTAATGAACGGGAATGCCTCGAACATGGGTAGAAATACAAAAATTTGTCCAAGTCACGCATACGGGTGATTGCTGGATGAGGGGCGGGTGGTGTCTGGGTGAATCCCCCGCAGTTAGTGCCAGTTGGGAGCATGTAATGTAATACATTCTGTTTCGACACTTTCGTTTTGTCACCATGCAGAGGCAGACGAGCAGCCAGCGCACATCCCTGACCAAGTCCAATGTGGCCGCAGCATTGGGCGCGCCGCCAAAGGTGAGTGCCGCACAGGCTGTGCCCAGACGGATTATGTTCCTCCCCCTCTTGTATGTTGTGCCAGGCGACTGTACGCTATATGCCCAGCTATCGGCTGGAGCCAAAGAATCCCCTGAACAAGGAACGTTTGGAGCTGACCATGCGCGCCATCATGAACAAGAACTATAACGATGATTATCTGTTCCATCCCAGACAGTCCTATCATCTGGCTGCCCAGGTCAGCGAAGAGATTAAGAACAGCATCAAGCTTCTGAATTTCGATAGGTGGGTTACTTATCCTCTTGCCCAAATTGCCCTAACCTTATGCCTTGTGTGCCTGCCCAGATATCGCTACGTTGTGCTGGTGACCGTTGGCGAGCTACTGATGCAGGGACTCTGCTCCATGGTGAACTTCCTGTGGGATGCCGACAAAGATGGGTTTGTCACCTACACGATCGAGACACCCAAATTTGTAGCTGTCTGCACAATATTCTATTTGTACTATGATTGAGAGTGCGAAGGGAACCTAAAACCAAAGTTAATAAATATATAAGAACAAAATTGATATATGTGAAGGCAAGATATACGATGGATATAGAATAATAAATAAATAAGATAAAATGAGAAAGGAAAGAATTGAGAAAAGTGCTTACAAAACTTAAAAACAGCTTCAATTTGATTTCCCATCGTTGCCGGGGGGAATCGGGTAAAAACATCTAAGGTTTATATTTCCAGTGCTTTACGAATTGTCACTAATTCACTTTTTGGCACAATTTCGTTGAATACACTTGAAGAAACACTTGTAAATTAAAACAATATGCCACACACACACACACACACACGCACACATTAAAAGTCGAGTTTCCGTTTGTTCATATTTATTTGAATATCGTTTAAATATATATAATAGATATATAATATGGTGAAGCATAATTAATTGCAATTTATTTAATTAACTGGACGACGACTGCACAAAAACCAATTAATTATATAATTTATGTAGCTCTCTAAAACTTTTGTAGTTCCAATAGATTGTAGACATATGATAAATCGGTTAAGGAAGTCATATATATTCAATATTTATATATATTATATAGGATGTTATATTGGCCACACACATGCACACACACGCAATACACACACATACACGCACACTTTTTCGCTCAAGATCATAATTTGTAAAAATATATGCATAGATATATATGTAGATAATTTATCTGTTCGACACTTGAACTCACAGAAACATCGGGCGTGTATGCCTGGATTTATTATATATATAGTATTATAGATCATATATAGATATCGATATACACCATACGACACAGAACTTGTTGTTGTTGTTGTTGGAGAGCGCAACCATAAGAAAACCAATGTAACATTTGCAAAACCCATTTCAACAATTTAAACATTTTGAAACAAATGCTACACGACGTTCTCTTTTCTAGCTGGAACAGAAATATTGCAAAAAAAAAAAAAACTCGGAACAGCTCACAATGCACAATATGATATCATCTCGGGCGGATGGAGGGCCCAGTTCAGAGACACTTTAAAAAACACACAAAGTACCTGAATCCTCTTATCCTTGGGCGAGCAACAACAGAACAGAACGGAACTCAGATTTGAAAATATGCGATTTTCATTTTAGCAGTTAAATCACTTTCGGCCCACAAACAAACTTATATACATACATATATGTATATATATGTATTTATATGGATATTACTAATGGGGCCCCCTATGTTAACATTCAAGCACTTCTTTTGCACTATTTTTGTTCACAGAAACGAAAACTTGGGTAAAACTCTCAGAACCAAATGAAAACTCTTAAAACTGATTCGAACTATTATAACACAATATGCAAAATAAGTTAACACAAAAACTGATGTACATATTTTTTCATTTTGTTTAACCTTTTTTCGTTGTAGTTGTAGTTGGTTTTTGCACTAGTTGCACATTAGAAAAGATATTGTATACAAAGCTTTTGTTTTGTTTGGTTTTTTGTTTTTGTTGTTGTTTTTTGTTGTAGTGTGGGATGAGGAAATCTTTACACTCTTTGTAAAAATAATTGAAATCAAATATACAATTAATAGTTATTAAATATTGAAAACTTTTGGCACAATTGTAATTAAAAAATTTGTTTTGTTTTTCTTTTTGTTTTTGAACTGTAGAAACTTTTACACTCTCACTACACGGGAAATCAGAATGTGTATGAAAAAACCATAAATAAGATTGATTGATTGATTGTTTGATTAACAGATTGATTGAGTGGTCTGCAAAAAGAACAATAATAATTGGATTAATACAGATTCTGCAAAACTCAGTTCATATATGTATAGACTATCATATGTGGGTGTGTGTGTCTTCTTCTTCTGGGTCTGGGGCTAGGAGCTGTTGTCACAGGTAACTCCAATTGTCTATTGATTGAACTATGCTTCTACCAATACACATACATGCGCATAAGTATATGTATATTTGTATTTTTTTGTTTTTTTTTTTTTTTGTGGGGGTGTTGTGTAAGTCTACGACATCTAAATTACGTGTCCACAGAACTCGTCTGGGTTAGGGGATGGGTCCTGCATTTGTTGTTCTACTTCACCGATCACTGTGAGCAGCGGGAGCAGCTCTCTTTTTGTGGGTTTGCCCACAGTTTGTCCATTGTTTAGGCGGTGCCGCCACGCACGACCACAATGACCAGATGATCCTCCTTGAGGCCCTCTTCGGTGAGGCTGTGGCAGGTGCGCTTTAATAGATCCGTGGAGAAGTCACACGGCGGGAATGCGTAGAGCACGCCCGTGGCCTCTGTCTCCTTATTCAGCAACGAGATGACGCCAGCTGCTTCCTTTTGCTTCAAGTAGGAGACGAGATTACGCAACGGACGCGTCTGCACGCTGGCATCATCGCAATCGGTGTCCACCGTGGAGCCAGCCAGGCCCATGAATATGGCATGCGATGATGAGGATGCTATGCGCTTTTGCACATCCTCCAGCTTTGGAGGATCGAGGCGCAATCTCTGAGTTATTCGCAAATTGTGCTTGCCCTCCTCGTCGCGCATCAGCGACTCGACAATGTCTGTATCGCCGTCTGTCAAATGAAATTTGGCCGGGAATAAGGAACTCTTCAGTATGAGTGCACCCGTCCAAATTGTGCTGCACTTGCGGGCCACCTCCGGGACTGTCGCCGCCGAACCGAGTGCATCGTTGCGCCGCGTTGAAGTGTCCGAATCCGAGCCAGGTGAGCGTGCACGCTTTAGTGGAGATCGGGAACGCGAACGTTCAACACCAGGTTCCCGTGAACCGGAACGCGCCCGATCGTAAGACTCTCCAGGCGGACGACGCCATTCATCATCGGCACCGCCCGGTGGCGGCACAGATGACACACCACCCAGGGAGCTCGGATGGGGCGGTCTGTGCACATCGTTATGATAGTGATACATGCCACGTCCACGGCCGCGATAGCCGCCACCACGTCCACGATAACCACCACGAGGCGGATATGGTGAGTAACCACCACGCGGAGGATACACAGCCGCCTCCTCATAATACGGATCATACTCCGGTCGTCTATACTCTATGGCGCTCTCGTCATATGACGGCTTTGAGGTCTTGAATGGTGCCACTGGGGTAGCACCAGGCAGCTCCGCGAAATCAGTGCGCAACCTACGCTCCGGTCCGCCCAGTGGAAAGCCACGCATCTCCTTGACAGCCGCCGTTGCGGCCTCAACTGTCTCATATTGTATATAAGCATAGGGTTCGCCCTTCTGATATTCGATCTTCTTGATGGCACCGAACCGATCAAATTCACGCTCAAGCTGTGTAACCGAAGTCCATGCGCCGAGTCCGCCGATCCACATGCGTGTCGCCGGTGTGACCTTGCCGTAGCCAATCTTGCACTGGAACTTGCCAATGTACTGCCCGGATAGCTCGATTTTGGCGCGATGAGCCATGTCAAGATTCTGATAGCGCACAAAAGCAAAAGCGTTGCCTGTGCCAGGAGGCGGCCTCTTTATATCAATATCATCGACTACGCCATATTTACCGAAAATGCGGCGTAGCTCGTCATCGGCAATAGTCACTTCCAGGTTGCCAGCAAAGAGCGTTCGCGTAGAGAGTGGATCATCTTCTGGCTGAACATGATGCAAATAATTGGGAAATTTATCCTTTTTGCTTTCTGGCTTCTCGTACGGCACATGCGGCCGCGGGGCCATTGGACGCATCGGTGCATATTGATGTGGCGGTGGATGGCCATGCAGATGATGGGGATGGGTATGAGGATGACCACGATGCATTGGAGGGCCGCGAGGAGGGTGTGGATACTCATGGTGCATGGGTCGATATTCACGTGGGTGCACAGCATGCGGATGAATAGGTGGACCATAACGGTCATACGGATCAATTGGTGGCCGACGATGATCCAACGGCACGCCAGGTCCCATCGGCGACCGCGAATAGTGATAACGTTCATAGTCCGGTGGCGACATAGAGTGGCGAGGTCTATAAATTCAACGCCCAAGCATAAATACCCAACCTCGTGATAAGTATTATAGTCGAGTTCACATACCTGTATTCCGGCCGTGTCGTTGACTTATAAACAGGCTCCACAATTGCCATTTTATCATAGATTATCAGGCGAGGCTTGTGATGTTTAGCCTCGCGCGCATCCTCGGGCGTGCGAAAGCAAACGTAGGCGACACGTTCGTCCAGATCGTGTGCGAGCCGCACACTGAAATCCCCAAATTTCTTGTACTCGCGATAAAGAGTCTCCTCAATGAACTCGTCCGGCGCTTTTGGCGGCAGCGCACTCACACACAGAACTTTGTAGCCAGCGGGACGCTCTGCAGCGGGTGGACCGCGCATGTACGGCTCACGATGCGGTGAACCATAGCGACCACGGGGGCTCGGCGAGCGGTCCAAGCGACGCCTCATGCGGTCCGGTGACATGCGTTCGGGAGAATCGCCCGGCACACCGCCGCCATTATCGTAGCCACGACCCATGCTGCGCGAGTTTCTAACTAGGTTTCCTCTGCCTGGTGAGCGGGAAGCGCTACGTTTCATATTGTGGATTTTGACAGTTATTCGATCAAGTTCAGCTCCTTCTCTATGAATACTCATGAGCAGGAGCGGAAGCGGTTAATTGTGCCTTGGCCTTTTTCTTGTGACGAAGTCTGTGAATAAAGTTTATTTACAATTATTTGAAAATATAAGTAATTATTTTGTGCTGTTATTTTTATGCATAATACATACAAGGAATTGCAGCTGCAAATATGCGCACACATTAACATACGCTAAGTTAAATCAAAAGAAAAAGTGCACGCAATGAAAAGAAAATGGCGGCGAGACTGGCGTCGACGGGACAGGTAAAATAATAAGTAAAGTTCAAGCCAAATCTCATGCATTTACATTATTAAAACACAACCTTCTTGCTTACTTACTTACCACTAACTTAATGTACGTTTTTAAAGTACTAAACTTTTATTTTAGTTTCTTTTTATGCAGTGGCACTAAGAATTCCAACTTTCTGCGGTTCGCAATTTATGTATTCGACGAAAAAAAAGTGTGGTGACAAGATGATGCAGCAAATATATCGATATTTCCAGCTTATTCGCAATATCGATACCTAGACAACGTTTTTATTTTTTAATAATTTTTGTTTCGTTTTAATAACCTTATTTATTAATATTGCGAATGTTTTGGGGCACAACTGCATAATATGGCAATGTTTAATTATTTTTGTGATATTCTTGAATGGTCTTTTATATATCGACGATACCACAAAAACAAGCTATTGTGAATTAAATATCTAATTTCGATGTATCGATGCAATTTGCAACAAAGTACATATGCAAGCGGCCGAGCCGGCAACATTTTATACAGGTCATTAAATTGTAATAAACACTAGTCAATGGCCACTCATATGTCAAAAATTCCGGATAAGGATTAGTCAAAACGGATCAAATGGTTTAATTGCCGCTACCAACAGCTGCATTTTAAAATGGCTGGCGATTAAAATAAATTCCCAATCAAAGCTAACGGACAAGTCCGCTAACGCAAAGTTGGAAAGCTAAGATAGCTCGTGAATTTATGGAATTTGTAGCTGAATACCAAGAGCCAGCTGCAGGTAGATAAATAATTACCTGAAGTATTTACCGCGCATTTATAGCGGCACTAAACTGCATTTACCAGCGAAATATTGTGTCCAACAGCTGCCTGCCTGGACAAACATAGATGTATGTATGTATATATGCATGTGTGCATATATTTACATACATATGTGTGTTTATTAATCCGTACTCGCTCTTGTGCTCTTTATAGCTCTCGCTCACTCTGGTATATATATATATATACATACATATATTTACTAAACAGTTGACGATAACAAAACACAAGGTTCTCCCAAATGGAAATATATAGAATTTTGCATACGCTTAAATGGCAATTGCGCCTGCGTCTGCTAGTCATTCCACTTTTAACCATGGCTGCGTGTGGTGCTAATACTGAAAGCGTCTCGGACAACACTTGCGGCGCAGTGAGTGCGGGGAAAGATCAGGCACGTTACGATCACTACCGCATTTATAATGTGCAGTTTGACAACGAGGAGCAGATCAAACTGTTTCAGCAACTGGAGAAGGAGAGCGACAGCCTCACCTTCATTGGCCACGCACGTGAAATTGGCCAAAAGCTTTCCATATTAGTTGCTGCTCATCGCGTAGCAGACTTTGCGGATCTGCTGGAGACCTACAAGCTGCAGCATCGTGTATTGGTATGCGCTTTGATTTGCTCCAATAAAGGGTTCTATTATCTAATCATTTGTTTGCAGACGTATAATTTCCAGGAAAAAATTGATCGCAATATGCGTGAAGTTTTGCCGGAGCATATCGATGCATCCAAATACGACTGGCAGCATTTCTTTCACTTGAAGACAATTTATAATTGGATGGATCGTATGGCTGCCAAATATCCGGATCAGTTGAGTGTGCTGAACCTGGGCAGCAGCACGCAGGGAAACGACATTAAGGGTGTCAAAGTGGGCAATAATCCAGCTAATAAAGCTATTTTCATTGAGAGTGGCATTCATGCACGCGAGTGGATCGCTCCAGCCACAGCAACTTATATAATCAATGAGCTATTGAACTCGACGGATGAGCGTGTCCAGAAGCTGGCCAAGAACTACAATTGGTTTGTGTTTCCATGCGTTAATCCCGACGGCTACAAATACACATTTGAGCACGATCGCATGTGGCGCAAGAATCGCCAGTTGTTTGGCACCTGTCGTGGCGTGGACTTAAATAGAAATTATCCCGATCATTGGAACTCGACAGGTTCTAGCAGCGATCCCACGCGTTACGATTTTGCTGGGCCCAGCGCCGCAAGCGAACTTGAGACGCAGCGACTGATCGAGTTCATACGCGGTAATGTGGAGAAGGAACAAATCAAGACTTATATTGCCCTACACTCGTACTCACAGATGCTCATGTTTCCCTATGGCTACACCAAGGAGCACGTATCCAATTATGACGATCTGCAGGAATTTGGAAAGAAGGCATCGGCGGCCATCAAGGCTGAAAGTGGGCGGGACTACGTTAGCGGCAATCTGTACGAGACTATCTACCCCTCAAGCGGAGGTAGCATGGACTGGGCTCATGCCGAGGCCGGCATACCAATAGCTTACACATTTGAGCTGCGCGGGCCACCCGACAGCCAGGACCTATTCATTCTGCCAGCTGTGGAGATACAGCCAACGGCCAGTGAAGCCTTTACTGCGATTCGTACTATTGTCGAGGCCGCAGCCGAAAAAGGTTACTACAAGTGAATTTTCTCTACTTGATAATGCTGTTACACTGATATTCTTAAAGAACTTGACGTATAACGATGTAGAATACTAAGTACATTTTGTCTTGGCAAGCGATATAATCTTAAATAAACTCAAATGTTTTACTGTTTTGTGACCACAGAACTAAAAGATAAAAAATTCATTTTGCTTGCATATCTACATATGTGTACATATATATTAGATATCAACACCATGTGGCTTTTGCGGTTGGTTAACGCTCAAGATACATGCCTAAAGCCATAACTATGTTTTCAAGTAGATAAATATGAAACAAGAAATATTGAAAATACCTCATTGTTGAAAATAGTCTGAGCTAACGGTGCTTTTTTGAGCATCCTTATAAGTTGAGGGTAATAAATAAATATTTATCGCTGATATCGCTGTTATCGCTGTAGTTGGGAAAGCTCGATTGTTTTGTAAAATCGAAAATGTTTATTTGGTATTTTTGTTGTATTGGAATCAGTGTATTTTTCACGTTGACCGCTCGCGGTCACACTGTACACATCCCTATAGGTCTCGGCAGAAACATATAGATTTTTTTTATTAAACACTCACTCAATTAAACAACAAAAAGTCGCCGAAGTAGTTACGTTTTTTATTGCTGTAACGTAGAATAAGACGCATCTCTTTGTTTGCAACGTGTACGTGTAGGGTAAGCCCGAGCAAGCCAAAAGTGAAAGTCCCAGAAAAAGTACAAAAAGAGAGATAGTGTGACAGAGAGTGAGAGCGAGAACGGTGAAAAGAGTCAGAGTCTGGGTGAGAGAAAAACGATTTTTTCAGAGAACAACGCGGATTTTCGTATTTGCTGTGGACAGGGGAACGTGTGTGAATTGAGCAGAACCTGGTGAGTACATTTTCTGCCTGTTTGCAATTGGTATTTTTGTATTTTGTTGTATTTGCATTTTCAATTGAAGCCGAAAATAATTTGAAAGCAGAAGCAAAACCGAAACGAAACTAAACTAAACGCAACGCAACGGCGCCAAGCGATAACAAATCGAGGCAAGCGAAAATAATAATAACAACTACAACTACAACTACAACAGTAACAACAACAACAACAATAGAAACTAACGAGAACAGTCAGCGCGCTGCCGAAGACCGTCAAAATTCTCAGCCACAGCCAGCACACACCACCTTACAGCACCTGCACCCTATTAGCTGCCACCACGCTCCACAAACAGCCAGCCATAATGTTCGTCAATTCGATGACGTTCCGTGGAAATCCGGCGAACTATCATCAGCAGCAGCCGGCGCTTAATCATCATACGCTGGCCGCTGCCGCGGCCCATCATCAGCAGCAGCTGCATCATCATGCCGCGGCCACCGGCCATTTGAGCCATGGTGTTGGGGGCGGTCATGCGGCCAGCAATCATTTGGCTGCTGCAGCCGTACTCGGACGACATGGTCATAACTCGCTCAATGCCGGGCACACCTCGAGCTCGTCCCATTCGAGCGGTGCACTGGCAAGTGGCAGCAGCGGCGGCAGCAGTAACAGCTCACCGGACAGCGGCAAGATTTACATCAAGAACTTGGAGCGCTCGATTGACAACAAGGCGGTGTATGAGACCTTCTCCGTGTTTGGCAACATACTCAACTGTAATGTGGCCAAAGACGAGGAGGGCAACTCTCGCGGCTATGGCTTTGTGCACTTTGATTCGGAGGAAGCCGCCCGTGCTGCCATCGAGAAGGTCAATGGAATGCTATGCAATAATCAGAAGGTGCATGTGGTTAAGTTTATACCGCGACGGGATCGTGAGCAGGAGAAGGCCACCCATTTCAAGAATCTGTACGTTAAAAATCTCAGCGAGGAGTTCACCGAGCAACATTTGCGTGAAATGTTCGAGCCCTATGGCCGCATCACCAGTCACAAGGTGCGTATATTTTTGTTTGTCTACATTGCGAATATTTTAGCGCAGCTTGTGTGGGCCGGGGCGGGGCGGTGGAGTCGGTGGGGGTTGCCTTTAATGAGAGAGAAAGAGAGAGAGCGCTAGTTGCAGATAAACCATGTGGCACACTTTGCCATCTCTTAAGCCAACAGCAGGCATCTCAACACTTTCCGCTCTCCGCTCTCTTAGCCAGCGCTCCGGCCCACTGCTGCGCATGCCCGCCCTAAAGAACTGGTCGTGGTTGTGGCCCATGCGTTCCCAGCCAAAGGCTGCCGCATTGAGTAGCAATTGGTTAAACATTTCATTGAAAATATTTTAATTATTGAATGCACTTGCAGTTGATGCTGGATGAGGAGGGACGTTCGCGCCGTTTTGGATTTGTGGCATTCGAGAATCCGCAATCGGCGGTGGCCGCCGTCATTGGGCTGCACGGCAAGCAGCTGGGCGACAACAAGTTCTTGTATGTCGCACGGGCGCTCAGCAAAGCCGAGCGGCAGCAGGAGATCAATCGCAAGCTGGAGGAGCGCAAGCGTCAAAAGGCCGGCCAAATATTTTACTATTAAATTGCAAATATTTGGTGCACTTTGAACGGAAGGATCTATCGCCGTTGCGAGCGATGCGGAAGTAATAAGAAGTTTGTTTAGAGCTCCACATAACATACAATACACACCTACACACACACACACACACATACACCCATACCTATATATGGTTATTTACAAAAAATTATATTGTGCATCAAGCAAAAGATCCAAACAAAAGGCAACACAGCAAGCACAGAAGAGACAACACACACACACCCACACACATTTAGGCGTAGGCAGCTCACACACACACAGGCACACACCCCACACACACACACACACACACTTGAGGTCTGCAAGAGCAGAACTATCAAAAAAAAAATTTAAATCACACTTAAAGAGATTTCTAAAGATTAGCAATTAATATGAAATCTTTTATAAACAAAATCGCTAGTTTTTCTTTAACTTCTTTTCGATTAGATGTTTGTCTCTTGTTGAATTTACCGAGCACAGAAGCTAAATAAAAATTAAAAAAAAAAAAAAAACAAAAGAAAAGTAAAGAAAAGCAGCTTCTAGCTTCAAGAACAGAGTGCGTACACGCATACTTCTAATACATTAATAATACTTACTAAAATTAAAATAAAACACGCAATTAGCAAGTGAAATCTAGGCGAGCGGCGAAAACAAATATATAGCTACCATGTCAAGTCATGGGCAAATAATGAATATTTACACATACTATATTAAACAGCAACAAAAAATTACAAATAATAAAAACAAGTACACACAATTGATGTAAAATTCTATAAACAATTAAAGCACCCACTTTACGTATATAAAGGCAACAAAAAAAAAAAAAACAAAAAAAAAATATATATATTACACGCTGTAGTTTAAAAGCGTTTATAATAATACTCACACACACACACACACTCCCCCCTTCCCCACTCGAAACACATCCCCTTACTAATGCTAATTTTAAAAAATAACGCGAAACAATTTGAGAAACCTTAACTAAAGATGATAGCACGAGGGAAACTCTTGTGCGCCATTGCAGTTTACATGGAAAGAGTATTAAACTTTTAACAATTACAAAACATTTTTGTAATTTATTGTAAATTGTTTCAAGTAGCTAACTTCAACATTTAACACCAGGCAACAGAACACGAACCATACTCTAACGAATATAGTTTCAAATGCAAAAGCCTAAATAAATGAATGTGTAACACAAATGCAATGTTTACAATTTTTTTAAAAAAAAGAAACACAAATATTCAGAAATAAATAAAGAAATGGAAAATAAGGGAAAGGCAAGCGTGTAAACATGCTCAGCACATTTATGATTAACCGGAAAATGGCAAATAATACATAAATAATTTAAGATTATTGAGCTTAATTTTTAAACATGTTTCAAAAAGGCAAAAAAACCCCCCAAATAATAACTAAACACACGAACAATTTGTATAGTTAAAAAACAGGCAACAACAAAAACAAAACGCAAGAAAACAAAACAATTGAAATATCTAGTAATTAAATAAAAAGCGAAACCTTAAGAATTGCATAATTGAATACACATTTACAATAATTTATTATTTAACATTTAATTTACATTTTGCGTTTCGAGTTAAAAGCGCTGCTAACAAATTTTGTCAGCTAAGTAGAGCTAAAAATGAAAATAAAAATTATTATTTACAGGAAATTGATAGTATTAGAATGTACACACAAGACACACACGCAATATGAATTTAGAAAAAAAGTAAACAAATATGCAAAAATGTTTAATGCAAAATGTACAAAAACAAAAAAAAAATATGAAACTTTTCGTTTGCAAAGCAAATGCGACATATGTGTATTTTTATCATTAATTGTAATAAAACCGAAACTTAATTGCTTTTGCAGAATTTAACTTAAAAAGAAAACAAAATAAAAACAAAATCCGAAAAAATATGAATAGTATGAGAAAAACAAAAGTAAAACCTTGAAATATAACCTTTTATAGTACTAAATTTTTAGCCAGTACGAATTAAACAAAATGCAAAATTATACACGATACAATGCATATTTACAAGGCGAAACTCGAACAAAATATAAAAAACGAAAACAAAAATCCTTAAAAAACGAACAGAATTCAAAATTTATAATAAATACTCGATTTTGCACATTTTGCTAAATGAGAAATTAATTACATAAATAATACTTATGTACGTTTTTTTTTATATATATAATTTTTTTGGGCAGCGACTCTCACGTTGAGTCCCCAAGCGACACACAACACACACACACCCCCTATACACACACACACACATAGTGCAGGCATATATACATACATATATTTATATATGTGTAATTCCATTAAAAACAAAACTCCTAATTATAAACATATAGAAAAGAAAAAAAAAAAGGTAAATACCTACTTATTAAAAACCAAGACGATATATAAAAATTAAAAATGATGAAAAATCAAGAATGAAAAAGTAAACGCAGTAAAATATGAGAAATTTGAATAAAAATGCTTTTGCAAAAAGTGTTTAAAATTGAGATAAAAGTGGTTAATTTAATTAATTGTTAATCTTGGGGAAAATACTTAAATAGTTAACAGAAATTTTTTAAAACGCAGCAAAGCAAAAAACGCACAAACTATTAGAAAATAACACACAACATAAACTAGTGTCCGTATAAAAATTATTCCTCGTCGATTATTTCTACATCGCTATTGGCCGATTTCAGTTCTTCGATTTCGTCATTCAAGTCTTCAATTTGTTCCTCGTATTTACGCTTAAGCGAAGCAATCTATAAGTTAACACAATAATTTTGCAGAATAAACAAACAGCATGGTGGGGTGGGGAAGCATTGACAAACCTTCGCCTCGAATTCGCGTTTGAGCATTAGAATCTTTTTTTCATGACGCTCCTCGCATTGCTTCAGATTGGATTGTATGGTCTCCTCGAATGTGTCCGTTAGCTCCTTGCGCAACTTTTCCTCTTGCAGCTGCATCTTCAGCACATGCTCGTAAATCAAGCGATCGTTTTCGGCACGCAGGCTAGCAATTGATTATTGTACCTTACATTAAATCCATGTCAAGCAAAAAACATATCTACTTTACCTAATATTCTGGGCTTCCAGTTCTTCAATGTATTGCTTATCTCGCGTCTCCGCTGACTGGCTGTAGTCCACAAATGCCGAGTAGCGGGAATTGTGCTGCTTCACCAGCTTCTGTTTAAACATTATATTCTTGGCTATGGACGCAAAGCTTAGCACATTGAGATTCTCCTCGTAGTACTTATCCAGCGGCGTCACCGTCACAATCATGGCCAAACGCTCTTTGCCCAGCAGAGCAGCTTGCAGAAGCATTGTTAGCTTTGAATCCCGATACGGTATTACATCCGTATTGTTCTTTTTCTTTAACGAACTTGCCGCATCCAGGCAACGACCCAGCACCATCAGCGAGGTGTTGATGCTTTGCGCTTCCCTGAGACGTGAACCGATCGTGCCCGTTTTGTCGACACGCTCAGAGCCCGCCAGGTCGCAGAATTTATACGAGTTCTGAGTGGTCATGCCCGAACGATGGTATTTCAATACATCCACAGTGAAGACGCAGTGGGAACGACTAGAGTTTGTATTTACGGCGGTTGAAGCGTACGTTAGCCGTTGCTGTCCGAGTCGCAGCAATTTTAATGCTTCGTCGCTGTTTTTCACAAATATGCTGGTCAAACCCTTGATGAAGACTTGACCCTGGTTACAGACGATCTTTAGGTTTTTGCGACGCGGTTCGCACATATTCGCCTGCCGCGGGGGCACGGTCAACAAGTCATAAACAAGCTCATTGTATATCTCGACAAATGACACCCAAATCATGACGGAGACGTCATCTGTGGGCTTTTCCTCGAATTCATGATCGCCTCGGATGACTTGCTGCAAGCGCTGGTGTTGTGCCGTCATATCTGGACATAGTGCCAGCAACTGGCGACGTATTTGCATTTCCTTGATAGTGGCATCGTCCTCCAAAATTATCATGCGCGCATTGATCAGCTTAAGCTTGGGCGTGGTATACAACTGCTTATTGTACATGGTGAATATGTTTTCCAGGGCGCGCGGTATAACGCCGGCCCTAACATTATCACCTAGAGTAGCAAACTGCATAAACTTGGATTCAGAGTTAAGTTTTTTTCGATTACGTACCAAGCAGCGTATAGGTTTTGCCAGAACCGGATGTTCCGTAAGCCATTATCGTAACGCATTCCTCCTCCGAAATGCGGGGGCCCACACATTTGTCATATACATCCCGCTGACCAACGAGACTGTCAAATATGGTGGTGAAGCTGTAGTGCTTCTCCATGCGATTCATATTGTTGCTGCTGTTCTCGGTCGCGGCGGCACTGGTGATCAACACATTGCCACAGTCGGAAATGCCATATAGTTTGGAGGGAGATTCCACTGGACGCAGACGTAGGAACACCTGTGGCCCTGTCTCCAACTCACTGTTGTCTGTCGAACTGCCATCTTCCTCGCCGTTTTTTGTGTAGTCCGATTCCGTGTCCGAGCAGTCTGTGGAGCTGTCGCTGCTTTCTGGGATCACTTCGTCGAATAAGCGTAGCTGTTTGTTGGGGCGAGGTCGAAAACGGCGATCAATACTGGGATCGCGTGGCATTAAAAAGGAGCGCATCTCGCGCTTATTCCCCACATCCCTTTCCATTATTTCGCAAGGGCTGGTGAATTTTAATGTTTTTTTTATTAATTTGTTTGTCGTTTTTGGCGGTTCGACTTAAAGACGCTTTGTTTCCGTGCTGCCAACTGTTTTGAACTTGTTTTCGATTTGCTAACTATCTCGAAGCTAGAGCTAGTCGGTCATACGATAACATCACATTTCTCATACTATCGATAACACGACATGCTAACGAAAATATCGATGGATTGCACAAAGGTGGCAACATTAGCACAAGTGTGCAAAACAAAAACATTAATAAAGGCGGGAGCTCTTGTTTTCATAAGTTTCTGATATGAGTAAAAACGCAACACGCTCCAAAAAACCCAAGGCGGATCCAGATGCGGTGCCACAAAAAGCATGTGCCATAAAGAAAGTGTTCTATATATCGGAAAAGTTGCTCGATTCTGAAGGCGACCATCGATTGTGCTTGGAGCGCTTCTATCATCCCGGTAAGGCGCGACCGGCTTTGTTTATGACGCTTCAGGAGCGGGAAATAATGGAGGTGCTAGAGTACGCAGAACCGCGACGCAGCTGGCTAATAAACAGTGAAGTGTGCTCCAACGGACGCACATACATGACGACGCCAATAGACGCCACGCTACTAGCACTTCATCATCTACGCAAGCATTGCTCCCAGCGCGCAATGTCGCTGGACAGCATAAGTGTGGATGAGCCGGATGCTAGCACAAACCGTCTGCTTACCAAATTCGTGAGCACCGACGGTCTGAAGTGTGTGGCCGATGTGAAGACCTCCGGCGACCTGATCTTCTACAAGTACAATAGTCATAGGGCGCTGGCATGGCTGGCATTGAAGACTCGACAAGTTGTGTCCGTGCTCAAGGCAAAACGGGTGCACTGTGGTTTGGGCGCCAAATCACAAAACTACGTGCGTAGCGAAAAGTTGGTGGAAGAAAACGATGTCAACGAAATGGACTACATGCGCATGGCCTGCGATTATGTGGGTAGATATTTGGATGCGGATTTACATGCAGAACTCACAAACTATCTGCACATACCAAGCGAGATTCAGGCACTAGTCGAAGAAAATGCCACGTCACAAAAACGCAAATCCCAGCAAGGACAAACCAGTGCAAATAGCAAAAAAATTAAACTCGCCCATGGCGATGATGCTGCTGCACAGCTGCACAACAGCAGCCTGATCGACAGTGATGACATAAAGGAGAGCATCACTTCGCCCAGCACACCTGCACCGCTTAAGGAGCGCACCATGACGGCCAAGGAGAAGGCGCTGGCCAAAGGCGCCAAGGGCAGCAAAAGCATTGCATCATTTTTCAAAGTTAAATAGTCTTAAGCATATAATAAGTTGCATTTTTTTAGAAGCATTGTTCAATATCAACTCATATTTTATTTATATAAACAAGCGAAATGATTGAAGTTCACTGACTTCTGTTTATGTCGCATAGCACGCACATCTTCAGATTGGGCGCATAAGTTCTTGTCAATAGGCTTGTTTAATGTTTGATTAACATGTCTGGCCTGGTACTACCAGGTTGTATAAACCAACCAACAGGTTGTATAAATATGACGCCTTAACTGTCGCAGGCAACAAAATAATTACATGTTTGCATAGCACGGCAGGTCTTATTTGATTGATGTCTCGTGGCTGCCTAGATTCAAATGACTGCGTACTTAATACCCTGTAATATACATCAATATGTAGGTTACAGATAGATCTCCGACTGAATAAATTCTTTTCTATAAACTTGTAGAATTTAGAGGAGACACGGCCTATGACCAGCTGCATTTATTGTGCGTTTTTATCCATAAAAGCATGTGTTTTGATCATATAAATATGATCTTTTATAAACAGCAGCTATTCAAAAATGTATAGCATCTATGTAAATAATTGATATAAGAACGTTTTCTCCGGTAAACAAACAATTTCTTTTTGTAGATGAAAAATAAAAATGGATTGTGAGATTTAAGCTATAAAAAAATATATTTTTACAGGGCATTCTCTAATCGAATGGCAATATGCTCGTTTAGTGTTGCCCTCTCACTGTTTGAAATTCAGTTACAAGGCGCTCAAAATGCAGCCCTGGTTTCTGAAAATGGCAACAGCCTGCCGATTGGGCCTTTTATTGCCCAGCTTCTAAAGCCGTAAACTTGTTCAAACTTGAATTCTACTAAAAATTAATACTCTTATTTTAGACCAATATTGACTGCGCGATGTCAACGCCCGACGATATATTGACCATGGAGCTGGTCTATGCAGATCCTGCGGAACTGCCGAACACATTGTTCGGAGGTGCAGATATGGCTGCCAGCAGTGTGGAGCAGCTTTTCAAGATGCCGCTGCCATTTAAGGAAGCCAACAACGAGGATAAACCCATAGTAAATAATAAAATCGAGGCGGTATCGCCTGGCTATGAGCTCAAGTACACGCTGGAGGGTCACCAGCGGCACATTACCGCCGTGCGATTTGCTCCTGGTGGCGACTGGCTGACCAGTGCATCGGCTGATAGTTTGCTCAAGCTGTGGGACTTGGGTACGGCTCAGCTGAACAAAACACTGGCAGGACATGTGCTGGGCATAAACGATGTGGCTTGGTCGCCGGACGGTAAATTCATGGCCAGCTGCAGCGATGACAAAACCATTAGGCTCTGGGATCCGCACGGTGGGCTGTGCCTGCGGACAATGGAAGGGCATGCGGGCTATGTGTTTGCCTGCAGCATCAATCCGCAAGCGAATCTAATAGCGTCTACCAGTTTTGACTGTACCGTGCGGCTGTGGGATGTGCGCAACGGCAAATCACTAAAAATTATACGCGCTCACATGGATCCCATTTCGTCCGTGGACTTCAATCGTGACGGAACACTCTTTGTCACCGGCAGTTTTGATGGCCTGGTGCGCATTTGGGACACCATCAGCGGGCAAGTGCTGAAGACGCTTATCGATGAAGATAATTCACCGGTGGGCTATGTAAAGTTTGCACCAAACGGCAGATATATACTCGCCGCCTATCTGAACAGCCAGATAAAGCTGTGGAACTTTCAGAAGCCCAAGTGTTTGCGCATCTACAGAGGCCACACGAACCTCAAGTATTGCATTGCCGTTAAATTTTCCGTTACAGCGGGCATGTGGATCGTGTCGGGCAGTGAGGACAGTTGCCTCTATATATGGAGTCTGCAGAGCAAGGAGCTTGTCCAGAAACTAAATGCGCATGCGCACGAGATCATCTGCACGGATTGTCATCCCAAATTGAATCTGATTGCAACAGGCGCACTGCAAAACAGCGAGAACCTCAGAATCTGGCAGAGCAGCGAGACCGTAATCGAATTAAATAAATAATTCATTTGTATTTAATTAGCATTTAATTGCATTTGTCTTTAAGCCATTGTTGTATTGGTATTCTTATCGCTGAAGTCGTAACAATTGTAGTAATACAAGATAACATGATAATCAAAATCGCAAATCATATATGGCACAACACACACGCACACCACTGTGTGTACATGAGTGTGTGCATGTGTGTGTGTGCGTGTGTGCACTCAGTCTGGGCCCAGTCGGTCCGCCAAGCGATTAGAGCGTCATTCAAGTCTGGAGCGCCGCACTGAGCGAACGCTCGCCTCGTTATTGTAATTTAACGCGGAAGTCAACGCCGAACGCTTTACTTAAACGAAGTAACAAAATAAACTAAAAACAAAACTAACAATATATATAAAAAAAATAAAATTGAAAAAAAAAGAATCGTTGAGCTAGCAAAGTTATGAGAGCCAACGACAATGAAGGTGAGTTTGCGTTCGTATTGCATTTGCCATGTGAGCAGTTGGCGGGCGGGGGGAGACGGAAATTCCCCCTCTCATCAGACATTTGTTGGGTTTTCCCATGCCGGTTAGAAAGCGAATGACAGTCAATTTAAGATCTCTTCATTTTAAATTGAATAACAAAAGCCGATATTCAATTGATCGATGCGAAGAAATTTAAATTTCCAAAAATTATTCGAGCTGATGGAGGTTTTTCGAAAGCTCAAATATTATAAAATGCAGCAGAAATTTGTTGTTATAAATTTCAGTATAGATATAATATAGTTTTATATACCGGTTATTTCGAAGCGTAAGGATAGCCCGAGATCACATAAGATAATTGTTTGTAATTTATAAAAATAATAATAAACCCACTTTCGAATGCGACTATTCATGATTTCATTCAGTTCATTCAGCACACATGTTTACGAGATAAGTATGTACGTGCCTTATTCAACAAACAAGTTCATATAAAATCAAGCTTATCTCTTGGTTATTCGTGGCCCCCAATACGTTGTCCGAGTCCGTTGCTACTAGGCGGCATATTCGAATCGCTTGGATTTATGATTTAATTTCGCAACACACCCATCCAATGCCAATGCACGTCGCAGCGTCATAAATATGTTATTAGCTCTAATGGATTTGTGATTCTGGTCTTGGGCACTTGCAGAGAATCTATACCGGGAGCAGCTGCCAGATGTGGGTACGCTTATCAGAGAGAGTGGACGAAAGTTTTGTCGGCCGGCGACAATCACCAACAAATTTCCGATACTAAGTTGGCTGCCGCGTTATCGCTCCGCGTATGTTGTGCAGGATTTTATAGCCGGCTTTACGGTCGGACTTACAACGATACCGCAGGCCATTGCGTACGGAGTTGTGGCTGGACTGGAGCCACAATATGGACTCTATTCGGCCTTTATGGGCTGCTTCACGTACATCGTATTCGGCTCCTGCAAGGACGTGACCATTGGTACATAAGTCGGCAGAGATATATATTAGATCGGCTTCTAATTGGGTTCCCTTCCACAGCAACAACTGCGATCATGGCGCTGATGGTCAACCAATATGCGACCATTAGTCCGGATTATGCGGTGCTCGTCTGCTTCCTGGCCGGCTCCATCATTCTGCTCCTTGGCCTGCTCAATATGGGTGTGCTGGTGCGTTTCATATCGATTCCGGTCATAACTGGTTTTACGATGGCAGCGGCCACAACAATTGGAAGTGCTCAGATCAATAATCTCGTCGGCCTCAAGGGTAAGTTCCAACATTTTTTCCATTTCTTATCGCCTATCAGCAGGGGTTTCTCCAATGTGAGTAATTTTTTTTTTTATATATCAATATGTCCTTTGATATCACCGAATATTAGGGCTTACTTTATACAAATTATTTACATTCATTATTGCAGAGGGTATTATAATTTTGTCGTGAAATGTGTAACGCATAGAAGGAGACATCTCCGACCCCATAAAGTATATATATTCTTGATCAGTATCAACAGCCGAGTTGATATAGCCATGTCCGTCTGTCCGTCTGTCCGTCTGTCTGTTTCTATGCGAACTAGTCTCTCAGTTTTAAAGCTATCTTTATGAAACTTTGCAGAAGTCCCTCTTTCTGTTGCACGCAGTTCATATGTCAAAACCAGCTGGATCGGACCACTATATCATATAGCTGCCATAGGAACGATCTGTCGAAAAGTAGGTTCTTGTATGAAAAACATTTTTGTTTATAAAGATTTCTTGACTAAACTCGGTATTTATTAGTTTTACTACGCTCCCCATATACATGCAAAATCCTATTAAGATCGGACAACTATATCATATAGCTGCCATAGGAACGATCGGTCGAAAATTAAGTTTTTGTATGGAAAATTTTTATGTTTTTCAAGATATCTTGACCAAACTCGGTATTTATTAGTTTAACTAAGCTCTTCATATATATGCAAAATTCTATTAAGATCGGGCAACTATATCATATAGCTGCCATAGGAACGATCGGTCGAAAATTAAGTTTTTGTATGGAAAATTTTTATGTTTTTCAAGATATCTTGACCAAACTCGGTATTTAGTAGTTTTACTACGCTCCCCATATACATGCAAAATCCTATTAAGATCGAACAACTATATCATATAGCTGCCATAGGAACGATCGGTCGAAATTAAGTTGTATGGAAAACTTTTTTGTTTTTCAAGATATCTTAACCATACTCGGTTAATTAACTGAAATTGACTATTTTCCCTGTGCTTTTTAGATACGTGCAAAGCACTATGAGCATTATGAAATGGTTGGGTCTGCAAGGGTATTAAATCTTCGGCGTGCCGAAGATAGCCTTTCCTTCTCGTTATTATTATTATTAAATATTATTGGCTTTTTGCCCACATCTCAATTTCTCGTCGTTCAGTTGTCTGATTTATTGGGTCACTCAGACATTTCCCGAGGACTGATTTATAATCGTCAGTTTGCTCCCACAAATAGAATCTAGTTATTATATTTAATAGTATCGTTTGATAAGCCTAAATATATCCGACTCAAAGTCGGAGACAGAGATAAGAGCTGTGGAGCAGGTTGTTTTTCCGGGACCGGATCAGGGAATTGGAACCAGAAGTGCCTAAGGTGAGGTGCTTCTTATCTACCCCAAGTGAATTATGTTTGTTTTAGTTATTTCTTTTCGCCCTTAACAGGCATAGAACCCTCATTTACCCAAAAAAAAAAACAAATGAGCAAATAGAGATTATAGCGCTAATAGCATAAAAGTTTTGCTAAGGCAAACTTAAGAGATATATAGAAAGTCAGCCTTATATCTGGACTATATGGCATATCAACTTTTGTTGGAATTTTGAATTGAAGGAAGGGAAGTTTAGCTTCCCAAAATATGATATAGCCAAGGTTTAGCAATTGAAACATTCTTCAGACATCATGGCGAGGAAATAAGTCTTAAATCTTTCGCTTCACAGGTCCCTCGAACGATTTGTTGCCCTCGTGGCAGCATTTCTTAATGAATCTGACCTCGATAAGACTCTGGGATGCCTTGCTGGGTGTTCTGACTTTGGTCTTTCTGCTGCTCATGAAGGTAAACCATGTGCTCCTAGTAGGGATTCCAATGACAATCTTAGTAAATTTCTCCGTTGCAGCAATTGACAAAGATCAAATGGGGCCACAGGCTGGTCTGGAAGTACCTTTCGCTGTCGCGCAATGCATTGGCCGTCATATTCGGGACGTTCCTGGCCTATATACTCAGCCGGGATGGTAGCCAGCCATTCCGGGTGACGGGCAATATAACGGCGGGCCTGCCGCCCTTCCGTTTGCCACCCTTCAGCACAGTCGTCGATGGGGAGTACGTGTCCTTTGGCGACATGATAAGCACTGTGGGCGCTTCCTTGGCATCCATTCCAATGATTGCCATACTGGAAATTGTGGCCATATCCAAGGCATTCTGTAAGTGATTACAATTGAGGATTCAAGCTCGGCTTAACTTTGTGCTATGCTTCTAGCCAAGGGCAAAATTGTGGATGCCTCGCAGGAAATGATCGCCCTGGGCATGTGCAATATTATGGGTAGCTTTGTGCTCTCCATGCCGGTGACGGGCTCCTTTACGCGCACGGCCGTCAACAATGCGAGCGGGGTGAGAACGCCCCTCGGAGGAGCCGTAACTGGTGCGCTGGTGTTGATGGCCCTGGCCTTTCTCACTCAAACCTTTTACTATATACCCAAATCGACGCTGGCAGCTCTCATAATAGCAGCTATGATATCTTTAGTGGAGCTGGAGAGAATCTCCGATATGTGGAAAGCAAAGAGTGAGAGCAAGGGATAAAAAAGAGTTGCATATGTATATGTATGTCAAACGGCCTTAATATCATTTATAGAACGCGATCTCTTTCCCTTTTTGGTGACAATTGTGACCTGCTTGTTCTGGAGCCTGGAGTACGGCATAGTCTGTGGCATTGTGGCCAATCTCATCTATATACTTTATAGCAGCGCTCGACCGCAGGTTCTCATTACGCTTGAGAAGGTAAGGGAACTCTCCCGCGTCCATTCTCTATTAATATGCATTAAATTTATTTATTTTGTTCCCCTTAGATCAATGGCTATGAAGTTGCCCTGGTCGATGTCAAGCAGAAGCTGGACTATGCCTCTGCCGAGTACTTGAAGGAGAAGGTTGTGGCTTATCTGAACCAGCAGGACTGCAAAATACTTCTAGTTGTGCTCAAGGGCCAGGAGATTAATTCCATTGATTATACTGTGGCTATGGTAGGCAGAAAGAGATTTATTTAATCTTTGCTCTAAATAAAACCCTTTACAGAACATAATATCGCTACAAGGCGACATTAAGGCTCTGAACTGTGATCTGATCTGTTGGAACTGGAATATTGGTTCCGCTGGCGTCGTGTGCCGGCTCAAGAGTGATATGCGTTCCATATTCAAATTTGATTACGAGCTGGAAGAGCTCGTCGCTTCCCACTTTGATCCATCCAACACAGCATCCACCGTAACAATTGACACCGCACAAAGTCAAGTCAATGCGGCCTAGAGGGGTCAACTATTTAAGCTTACAGTATTATATATATATGTATATAAATAAAAACCTTGTACTTACAAATCCGTCTATTAGTATTTAAGATCTATTTAAGATCTTTAGGGAAGTTTGTCTTTAAAGCAGAGCTGAATCAATGGGCTGGAGTTGAACGGAAGGCGGAAGGGTTAGAGGAAGACTTGAAGGCAGAGTTTTTGGAGCAGCAAAACCATCTCGAGTATGGATCTTAGGTGTTGTTTTCTCTCTATTTAAGCAACCAAAGGATAAAAGTTGGCACTAAGTTCTTTCCATTCCATACTTTTCCATCTCAGACTCTGAGGGCACGGCGACAGCGTGTCTGCTGGCTTCTCGTCTCATATTGTATTACGAGAGGTTTGAAGAATGCTTCGAAGAACCTCGCCCATTATGTCATAATAGTTGCTCAACAAAATTAATTGAACTGTTAACCGCAGACAGTCAGGCAGACAGCCTATGCGTACGACGAGCTCCTTTCTCCGAACAATTGAGCCGTATGCAGCATAATTTATGGCTTTCTCCCAGGCACTTGAAGGGGTCTGCCCGAGATTCTGCGGTTGTGCGCCCTCTCAGAGAGAGAGAGAGAAAGGGAGAGGGAGAGAGAGAGAGAGAGAGAGGGAGAGAGTGAAGGTTTAGGGATCTACCTTTCACCGGTTGGGCAAGAAATACCAATTTTCTAGGAAGAGTTCAGCTGAGTTTTAATTACGACCTTTGGGGGTATCCAATTCATGGTAGCCCGTTTTAGCCGGACTGTCTCCTATATATGTATATGTATATGTAGGTTTTAGGTATTCATAGCTCCTCCTTATTGTAATCGTCACCAATCTCAGCTTTCCACCCGTGGTCTATAGGTCACCTTGACGGTTGACCCCATCTCATCTGCCAGGTTTTTGGGTCTTCCAGCTGCACGCACTCCTCGTGTTGCGCCACAGCTTAACATCCGCCCAAGCCAACAATAAATCCACATTTCCGCTATTTATCCTGGCGCTGAAGTCTTCAAAGTCACATTTTGTGGTTTGACTAGGTAATCTCTATATAATTACCGTAATGGCTGGTGATTAATGTATTGTAGGAGCTTAGGAGCTATATATTCATAATATTATTCCTTTATGGTTCAATTAGCAATTATATGGGAGTTGTAAAAATGTTCACAGGTTGGAGAATGTGTACGAAAATAACATTTTTAGTATTCCATTCATTTTATGCTCTTGTATAAAAAGCTTCAAAAACCAATACAAATTTGCAGTAAATAATATAATTAATTGGGGCAAATGGGAAGGCCCATCTTAAGGCCAAAAAATGTGCGAAAACTGATAGAATTTTGGGAACTGCACATGCCTTAGCCGAATTCAACATTCGTATAAATATAATTCACGGAACAGAGTATTGGATGTCTGAATTATCTAACTGAACCACGAGGTAACGAGTTCAAAACTTAGGTCTTGTTCGAAAGTCATTTTCGCTAGTGTTATTTGTCAAGTTTATGTTGATTATTATCATTCGTGGCATTAAATACAGTTAATGATAAAGTACGGACATTTTAGGCAAGCCGAAATTTTAATACCCTTGCCAACCTTTGCCTGTTTTACTGATAAGTGAGAAAAATGTGAAGCCAGATATTCTTGGAAAACAAACTATTTTCCCATATAAAAACTCATTTTTAGACCGATTCTTCCTATAGAGCTTTATAATATAGTAGTGCGATCTAAGATATATCACATATATATATATTGTATCTCTAAGTATAAAACTGTTTGTCCTGACTGACTGACTGATTGACTGACTGATTGACTGACTGATTGTTGATCAACGCACAGCCCAAACCGTTACAGCTAGGAAGCTGAACTTTTTTTTATCAACTTGGCTCTTGATGATTGATTTAGAATATAAGTAAGTATATGCTTTATGGGGTCGGAGATGTCTTCTCCTATGGGTTATACCTTTCATGTCAATGTTATAATTCCCTCTACAAGGGTATAAAAACTATTAAACTATTAGACTGGCATTAGAACCGGGATCTTCGTTTTCCAGTTTCCTGAAAAGAATAGATCTATTTGGCAGCTCATCTACAGTTACATCTGCAGTTGGGTGTACAGCTTTTCTCTAAGTAGAAATAATATTCCTCAAATAATAATAATAAAATGTTGAAGTTCTTTAAACTTTCAAGTGGATCAAGTTGATATTGATTTCTGATAACATGAATGTCGCGTGTGCTGTCGGGGTCGTATCCGGATCAAGCGCCACATTGATTCCTTGGGATTAGGCAACGATATCAAATTTAGGACCAGGTGGTTACAGCTGGTTCCTAGCACGCTTTGCGCGCACTTCTGACATCCTTACAAATTTCGTTAGGATCTTGTGTAGCCAGCTACCAAATATGACACATTCCCGATAAATATACAAATTGATTCATTTTGGTTAGCGTAAACAAGGAAACGGTGAACGGCAGCAGCCACCAGCTGGACCAATCTCATGGCGGCACCGGGGCCCAGAGATAATGCGGATCGCACCATGTGTTGCCGCTTCCACCAATTGTAGCTGCCTCGACGAGCTATTACGGAGCGGGGGCACGCCTACAAGTGCCAAAAATAGGCAACATTGCGAGAGCAAGAGGGAGAGAGAGATCGCAGAGGGACAGAGAGAGAGAGAGAGAGAGCGAGAGAGTGTGAGAAGAATGTGTGTAAAAAGGAAGATTTTCCAAGCAGAATATTCAGATGTGTTTTAAATGTGCTGCGACACGGTCATAGACGGTCCGATCTTCAGAAAATCAGAACTTTAACGAATTAAAAAAAAAATTAATAATATTTAAGATCGTGTTAGAGGTATTCCCCCACGAAATCAACCAGTGAAAGTGGTCAAAGAAAATATATAAAGAAAAGGTTACCTAATGCCACGCAAAAAGCGCGCCTCCAGTCCCCTAGATCTGTACGACGATGACTTCGACGAGGACGCCAGCTCACACAGTAAGCACTAGTGGGCCATATACATCTCGCTCCAATGGCTAATCCACAAACAAAAATCTATTAGGTTCCCAGCCGCCGGTGCAACGGAATGCGGCAAATGCCCGGGAACGTATGCGCATGCGGGTGTTATCCAGCGCCTATGGACGTCTGAAGACTAAGTTGCCCAACATTCCGCCGGACACAAAGCTATCCAAGCTGGACACGCTGCGCCTGGCCACGCTCTACATCAAGCAGCTAATCAATGCCGTCGAGACGGGCAACGGCAGTGCCAATGCCAATCCAACGCAATCCGGCCCAGCCCTAGCCGGACACGCGCTGGACACGCGGAATCATGCGACGGATTGCGGCAACAACGCCGGCGGCGGCGCCGCTGCGACGACAACTTTCAATTTCCACAATGCTGGACAACTCGGCATGGTAAGTGTCAACTGCAGAAACTCCGTGTCAACCAATTTGCGACCTGTGCCTGTGCTCACGGTGCGTATAAGTGATGTCAGTGGCACCACTTAGCGTTGCAGCAACAGTGAATGGGATATATACCATATATATATATATACAACATATATGCAACATATATAGCTGCTCGTGCTTGCAGCTGGACTGCTTCACATGGTGACAGGTGTCAGCTCAGCTATGATAGGCGGCGTTGATAGGCTCAAACTCGTCCAGTTTTTTGTCAGACGTGCGACAGATCTCGCAATTAACCCAATTAAAATATCAATTAATACAAAATATTTGTATGGCTCATGTTTTAGAGATACAACTGTCAAGCTATTTCTCAGAGGTAAAAAGGTTTAATGAGCCATGCTCTAGTTATTCCTTGCCGAATCTTTCGACAAATCTTTGGCATTAAATTTTATAAATATAAAACATTCCTCAGTTAATCCAAATTTGATTTTATATTATTTATAAGATGTCTCACCAGCATTCTACTGCCTGCTCTTTAGTTAGTAAACCTACATAAAAACCGCCCAAAATCACATATTTTCTAATATGTTGGGCAACATCTGCTCAAGTGCTTCTATACCTTCCAAAGGTGTAGCCCCCCCCCCCCTCCGCCCAATTTTTAAGTACAACAACAACAACAAACAGAAACAGAAAAAAATCACATTTTGTGATTTCAGTTTGTGTCTGGCTTTCCTGTAATCAGATACTTTTGTGAATTTCAAAAATACTAAATATGAGTGACAGACTCACACGGAGACATCTCCGTTCGGCGCGTCGAAGCGTCGGGCTAGGAACATTGGTTATTCCTCGCATGAATTTCTTCTTGTTATTTTTAAAAAGATGCACGACTTTGAAGCGACCAAAGTGAATGACATGCAAGGGAAAATTGTCGTTTCTGACTCTTCGCTAGATATTAAGTGGTATTTAATAAAACAAGTCCGAATTCTCTAAAGCGTTCGACTAGAAGATATCCTGTATCCACTTGGCCAATATGATAAAAATAACCTACACAAAGGTTAAGTAACTTCTTGGGTCTTATAATAAAAATTGGGGTACACATAACAATGTAAAAATGGCACTAATGTACCCAATTACAAATTAATATAAATGCATTAGGAATTTTATCTATGGTGCGAACGAAGTAAGTTGAAGAAAAACGGACATACATATAACTTGTCTTCCCCGATTTCGGGGTCTATGACCATCTATGACGATCTATTTTCTCAACTTTAAAAAGAAAAAAACTATGTACATTTGGAAAATCTAATCAACATTTTGTAAAAAACTCTTTTTGATATACAAAAACTATTTTATTTATAATTTGAGAGTTTCGTTTCTCTAGTTCGCACAGTATATATCTAATATCTCTGATATCGATGCGTGTATTCTAATATTAAAAGGGTTAAATGGACTTATCCATTTTTAGCTGATCAACGAAATAATCTTTATGTGGTAAAAACGACTTCTTTTTATAGAAAACCTCCTTTTTATCCATTTTAAATATGATATTTAAACTATTGGTACTATAATTGTGTATTTCTCTACACTGAGGAATTACCCAAAAAAAAAAAACTAAGAAAAGTTTCACAAATTCCAACCGATCCGTATATAGGCAATTGTTTATTCATTCACTGAAGTTGAATGCGTGAAAATTTTCAGCAAATATTGTGCTTCGACGGCGTCTTGTGCCCATATGGTGGCCGTGTTTTGTTTGCATTTGTCAGGACCGTATCGCGGCTTCCTAAACAGCCGCGGCACCCTAATTTATCTCGGTCGCACGCGCCGCCCTCAGACTTGAGGGCTGGGTGGGAATAGAGCGAGAGAGAGAGAGCAATCCATTACCCATTGGTTACCCGGGGCTGCCGATGAGTGTCTCTTGTCTTTGGCCTGTTTATATGTTTTTATAGATACGTTAATGACGCTGTTATTGTTCAACTATGAAAACAATTCCCAAAGAGCCACTAAAAACAATCAAAATTGTATAAACAAACAATGGCGCTGTCGCTGTCGGCTTGTCGTCATATTGTTCCCTTTACAGCTGTGCGGTTAGCCCTAATCACAGCCATGCCTTGCAACAATCCTTTATCGACTTGGGCCTTAAAGCATCAGGTTTTCCCAAGTTAACTCATCACATTCGCTTATTAATTTCACAGAGCTGGCCCTTTGAGTTTCATCAACATTTGCAACATGGCCACAATCGCAACAGCAATTCCAACCTGACATTCACCTCGGCGCGCATGGATTGGCAGAGTTCTCAAACGCAATCCTATCCGAAGACGCCACGACATGAGCCCCATATGGCTACCGATGTTGGCTATACACAGCTGCAGGATGCACATTGGTATCCAACGGATTTGGGCCTGCAATTGGAGCAGTCACGTGGTGGCAATGGCTGCTGTGCCTATGAATCGGCTGGTCTTGGACAGCATCAGCGCGGCATTACAATATCAACTAGTCAGGCGCATAGCCTCTAGTGGGGTGCATATCTTGCATTTACTTTAACTTTCGTTCTTACTGAAATCGTATTAAAAACGTGATTTTAATCTATTCGTCATTGTATCGCACTGTATGTATGTATGTTATGTAATTTACTAAGCCAAAGACTAGTATTATGTTTAACTTTAACAATATTACCTAGCCAATAAACATAAGCAACAGCAACGTAACAGAATCACGTAAGCATTTTGTATTCAAATTTAATAGCCAACCATCTGGCAACTCTATTCGCTATCACGCAGCCCTGGCGCACAGCTGCTTGCACACAAACAAAGAGCCCCACGACAACAACAACGACAGAAGTATCAACAATAGATTAACGTATGCGCTCATATGGCGCAACAACAAAAGATTGATTGAAGGCAATTATCGCAAATAATCCCACTAGAAGCTGGGTACAAGTGTATTTCAATTCCCAACCACACGATTAAAGTTCACTGTGCTTAGCAGATAAGATTTGCGCAAACGTACATATGCATGCATTAACGGCGCTCAAAGCAAGTACAACACATACAGTTGTTTTTCCATGTTAAATTTAGTTAGTACTCGTTCGTCGTAGGAGACGCACGTGAAAGTTTTCTTTGAGTTAAAGAAAAAAAAATCGACTGTGAACCCGTTTTTCGAAGCAATTTAATCAAAATGCCAGCACTGGAAGTAAATCCTGATTTGCAAAAGGAGCGCAACACAGCGACCTTTGATCCAAAAGAGTTTTCAATCTTTTGGGCTGGTGGCGCAGACAAATACAAAGAGAAGAAAGCCTTGGGTAAGTCGGCTCTCCAATACGTGTACTCAGCATTTTTACTCTTTTAATAAAATTAACTGGTTTTTAAGCTAGACTTTAAGAGCCACACGCTCAATCGTACTCAACCGCATTTCGCAATTGGCAGCAATTAAATGCAGCAGTAGCATGACACGGCAAATACCTTTATAAGATAGGCGAGCTACACTTATGCAAATGTAATATGGCCATAAACAATTAAACTTTTGAACTGTGCTCAATATAGGACTTGATATATTTTTCTTATCTGGCAGCCTTGACAATGTGCAAGTTTTCTGGCAACCCATGGCCGGCCCTCTCGGCGTCTTTGTTTTGATTTGTATCTTCCATAGTTTCCCATTCATTAAGTTCGCGACGGTATTTAGCCCCACAACTAATGCAAATTTTACGCATTAATCGTTAGCTCATGTCAAATACGACATTTTATGATCGTAGCTCAAAAATTTATAAATGATGAACTTTGCACAAGCAACAGCATCTCCAACAACTGGTTATAAACTGTAGACTTTGATTGCACTATTTAAGTCACATACATATTTCCCATTGCTAAGCAGCACTTGAAAATGTTATAAATCTTCGGTATGGGGTTGATAAGCTTTATCTAGTCGATTTGGCTTAATCGCTTATACCAATAATAGAACAGTAGTCCGGCATAATTGATACATAGATAGATGGAAAATGCGCTTACGTGTTAACAGCCCTGTCCTTGTTTTTGTTGCAATTGCAGAGAAAATGTTTCTGGAGGATCCAGAAATGAAGGATGATCTGCCTACGTCATATTTGTCCCACAAGGAGTTGTACGAGAACAGTTTACGCAAAGCCTGTCTCATTGGCGAAAAGATACGCAAACTGCGCGCTGATGGCGAGGATGGCGTAGACACATACAAGTAAGGATTACAATTAATCGTGACTACATTTTGGTAATATTTTTATGATTAACTTGTAACAGTGCTCTGCTGGGCGGCTCATTGGGAGCGGCTATACTTAAGGAGGGCAATCCCATATCGCTGCACTACATCATGTTTGTGCCAACTATTATGGGTCAAGTAAGATTCACCTTTGTTTCACTTAGTTGCTCATTCAAATAATCCGAAATATGTTTTCCAGGGCACCATGGAACAGCAGGTGGAGTGGCTGTCCAAGGCCTGGGATTGTGAAATAATTGGCACCTACGCGCAAACTGAACTGGGACACGGCACTTTTTTGCGTGGCTTGGAAACGCGCGCCGATTACGACGCCAGCACAAAGGAGTTTGTGATTAACACGCCCTCACTAAGTGCCTACAAGTGGTGGCCCGGCGGCTGTAAGTATTTAACCGCGGGGTAGATTAGACTACATGACAGTAAAATATCATCCACAGTGGGACATACGGCGAACCATGCCGTTGTCGTGGCCCAGCTGTACACCAAGGGCGAGTTCCGTGGTCTGGCGCCTTTTATTGTGCAGCTGAGGGACACAGATACGCATATGCCAATGCCAGGCATTGATATTGGCGACATTGGCACCAAGCTGGGCATGAAGGGCGTCAATAATGGGTATCTGGGCCTGAAGAATGTGCGCGTGCCGCTCAACAATATGCTGATGAAGAACCAACAGGTGCTGCCCGACGGCACCTATGTGGCGCCCAAGAATAGTGTCCTAACCTATGGCACCATGATGTTTGTCCGATGTGCACTTATTAGGGATACTGCTCAGAGTTTGGCCAAGGCGTCCACTATTGCAACGCGATATGCGGCAGTTCGAAGGCAGAGTCCCATTGATCCGAAGGAGCCAGAGCCGCAGATTATGGAACATACCACACAGCAACTGAAGCTATTCCCGCAGATAGCCAAGGCAATTGTGTTTAAGACAACCGGTGATGGTATTTGGAACATGTACAATGTGCTGTCCGGGGAAATTGAGCTGGGCAACTTGGATCGTTTGCCCGAGATGCATGCGCTCTCCTGTTGCCTGAAGGCCATTTGCAGTGCGGATGCAGCAGCTGGCGTGGAGACCTGTCGTCTGTCTTGCGGCGGCCATGGGTATATGGACTGTTCCAACTTTCCGACTATCTATGGCATGACGACGGCTGTGTGCACTTACGAGGGCGAGAACACGGTAATGTTGCTACAGACGGCACGTTATTTGGTCAAGGTGTACGGCCAGGCGCTGAGCGGGGATCAACTAGTGCCCACTGTGGCCTACATCAATGAGGCGATCAAGCAGAAACAGTTCGTCTATTTCGATGGCTCCATGGAGTCAATTGTAAAGGCATTCCAGTTTGTGGCCGCCAAGTGAGTGTGTTTAAATATTTGTGATATTTAAGTGAAATCTAAAATGAATTCCAATATAGCAAAGTACGCGTCGCTTATGAGCAGATCGAGCAGCGCCGCCGACAGGGCCACAGCACGGAGGTGGCCGCTAATCTCAGTGGCGTCTTCCTGACAGGCGCGGCAGATGTAAGCAGGAACAGGGCTTAAATTAGTTATATACTAAACTATGCAATACTTTTAGCTGCACGGTCGCGCATTTTTGGCGCAATCAGCATACACGGAGCTGATGGCTGTTTCGCGTCAAGTTTCGCCCGCCCTGGCCGATGTGCTGAAGGTGGTGCTGGAGCTCTACCTAGTCGATGCCTGCCTTAATCGCATTGGTGACTTTTTACGCGTAAGCACATATAATCACATAAATTTGAATTGCTTCTGTACTTACCCACAATGTATGATTGTATGCAGTTCATTGATCTGACTGATGCGGATGTTACCAAGTTGGAGGTGCGCCTGGAGAGCTGCCTGAAGCGTTTGCGTCCAAATGCTATTGCTCTGGTCGACAGCTTTGACTTGCACGATCGCGTTTTGGACTCCGCGTTGGGTGCATATGATGGCAATGTGTATGAGCATATTTTTGAGTCAACCAAGAAAAATCCGCTCAACAAAGAGCCGGTGAACGCAGGGTTCCACAAATACCTGAAGCCCTTCATGAAGGGGCATTTGTAAAATAGCGTTTACTTTTTATAAGGGGTATTTCGTTACTGTTGTAGGCCTGTTATATCGCCTTATTTGTATATATCATTAAAGCTTATTCGTTAATTTTATATTATTTTGTGTGAAATTGTTTGCTGAAGTTGTATTTGGTACTCGAAGCACTTTTGTTTTTATTGATATCTCGATTGTTCTATGTCGATAGTGCTCAAAGTTCCTTAATCCTTAGATATTCACCGAGACTTATGTAAATGAATCTAAGCGAATCCTCCACATTCCTTGGCTTGATATAGCCCAAGCACGAAGTCCAAGTTTTGAGTTTTAATAGAGCTTACACTAAACGCTTTATTAAAGATGGGTTTTAATTATAGTTTTTAGATAGAGTGACTGTAACTCCTGTTTTTTTTTTTAACTAGCAGCTGTCGATGGCGGCCAATCGAATGCTGAACAGAGCACAGCCATAAAGCCTTCGGTTGTATCGCTTATGAAGCACCAGCTGGATTCTTGGCGTTGCGTTGTGCATAGAGACGTCGCAACAGGCGATTGCCGCAGAGGAATGTGAATACTGCGATTGGTATGAGCAGGCGCAGTGTTTGGAACATGTTGAGTTGCAGCCAGAAAACGAAGAACAGCGCCAAAATGCCACCAAAGCCCAAATGGAAACCGATGGTGCTGGGTGCCAATGTAAAGTTCGACACATTAATGCCCAATTTGGCCCAAAACACAAAGAGCAGCACTAGCGGCGTTATGCACAGCCCGGTGAATATATCAGATACAATGCGGGGCGGGCGCTTATCGGGCACGCGAAATTGATGCACAATCTCTGGCAGAGGTCCCCTCACATGGCTGGGCTTGATATCTGTAAAATTATATTGAATTTAATATACGGAACGAATTAAGCAGGCGGCTACACTTACCTCTGTCGGGCTGGTTGAATTTCAGCTGAACATCAGCCAACAGCCACTCGAAGGAGTTGGACAGCGAGGCATCGCCGATTGTTAGATAAATGTTGTATAAGCCGTTTTGGTAATTGAAATTCTTGCCCTGATTGCCCACATCCATATCAAATTTGTATGCCTTGCCGCTGTCCTGCTCCGCAACGAATATGATTTCCTTGTCCGTTTCCTGGTTATACAAACGCACAAAAGCCTGATGCACCGAGATGGGTTTGTTGTTGCTCTCATCGACCAACAGGGCTTTAAGCAGCAGCTTTTGTGTGCTGTCAGCCGAGAGTGTGTCCTTCAGCTTGTTGGGAAAGCTGACGCTCTGTTTGCGTGTAGCTGCACTCGCATCTGATTCGGCAATACCCAACTCCAGGGTTTGTACCTTAACACGCCCAAGCACTTTGAATTGCAATTTCTGCTTATAAACGCCATCGGCATTCAAGTCTGCCTGGTAGATGCCACGAGCTGGCTTCAGGCTGCTCAAATCGGCAACGTAAGTGGTTTTGTCTGAAGACTTGGAAACTAATTGAACCTTTTCCGCCAACACTGAGTTATCCTTCTTGACACTAATTTTGGCACTGAGGCTCTGCACGGCTGGCGACAGAGGTTTGCCGAGCAAATCGACAATGGCTACGTTCAGTGTGGGTGACTGCGACTCAAGTTGTCCGTTTCCAATTAGCTGTATGCAGATGGGCGATACCTTTTCCGTGCTGCTGATGGTTTTCAACGCCTCGATGAGCACATGGGCTCCTTTAGCGGATTGCACAGAGCGGCGACTCAGCAAATAGTTGGCAAATTTAACGGCCTGTTCGGGCGTAACAGGTGCTGGCTTGTTGAAAGCCTTCGAAACGCCAAAAACGCCGTTGAGTATCAAAGCCGTAATGCTTAGCCCGCCCTCGAATTGCAACAGTTTGCCATCGACCTCGTCAGCCTGCACAACAGCGTCCTCGATGCGATTGGCAATGAAACTGGCGCTAGGGCCCAGTTGGATAGCCACATTGAATGCATAACCGAGACCGCTCAGCGTGTCATCTCGTTTCAGCAGTTCCTGCAGACGTTTCACAATTTTCGACTGAGTTGCTTCGCTAACCTGGACGCCGAGTGCTTTGTGGGCCACTACGCGATAGTAAATCTCCTGAGTGGTGCCCAGCTCCGATTCCAGCGAGCTGTACACCTTGGACAGCAAAGATTCAGCGAGTTTTGCTGTGCAACGCAGGTTCCTGTGGGCGCCAATTAGGTAGTAGTCTTTTTCAAAGTTCTGAAAATAGGCAAATGGTCAGAAAAGAATTGGATGAGAATTAAAAGATGCTCACATTTAGTTTGGATTCCGCATGCAGCGTCACAATCTTCTGGCATAGCGCTTCCTTTGTCGCAGCATCAGTTGTTTCAATATTTAAGCTGGCGAAGAAAATCGCTTGCAAATCGTTAGAACTGAGCCCATCGACGAAGACTTTTTGCAGGCGGGTGAGATCCTTTGGCCCCAGATGACTATCAACTGTGCGCGTACTCCAAGTCGTTGCTGCAGCGCATAGTACGCATAGGATCATGAAGCCTGTTGTTCAAAATAAAATTAAAAAATATTTTTTTTATGTGTTGGCCAAGATTTTGGGCCGTAGAGCTGCGAAGTCAACGCCGACGCCGGCAATAGCGACAGAGAACGAGACAGCGACAGCGCCTATGCCGGCGTTTGGACCGCATACACGAGGGCCGATTGACTTTGCCATTGATTTTTAACTGTAAAAAATAACTTACCTAATTTCAACATTGTCCTATATTGTGTGGCGCTGTTAAACGCAGCTTATATGCTATAGGATAATAAATAAAAAATGCGTAAATAGCCTGCACCGCCTGTTTCAGCTTCGATATTTTTTACAGACACGTCAGCGGCAGTGTTGCCCTATACGCACGAGAACAAGGGCTGGCGAATAAGCTAGTGTGTACACACTTGTATGAGGTAAATGTGCCAAACAATCGTCCGGTTATCGGCTAATCGATTAACAGCAAAAAGCCTCTCTATTTATGCCGTTATTTAAATAGAATTTAATTTAAGATAAACTAAGATTTTGCATGCTTAGCTGTATGTGCTGCGTCTGTAACACATACATATAAATTCACACAGAACATTAAAACTGAACTGAACAATAACGATTTGTTTTGATTAGGGTCCAAACTTCTCGGTACATTCCGCTAATGGCCTGGTCAAAGAATACTTCACTTTGAAAGTCTTCGAACTGTCGCCCTCATGATTCCATAGAGTTATGGCCGTGGTGCAGTAGAGAGGATACTTGTTAACGCGCACTTCCAAACGCTCCTCGTCCTCCGGTGGCTTATCCTTGCAGAACTGTTCAAAATACTCGGTGTGGTTGGGGCCCAAGTCTATCTTAACCGAACTCTGACGATTGTATTCGTCAAAAAATTCCTTCCACAAGAATTGCTCCATACGATTAGCGCGCGTAACTGTAATATAATGGAACTAACTAAATCAAACGCGCAAATCTTAACAAACAATACGCGCCCTTACTCATCTTTTTGTTTCTATTGGGAATGCCGAAACTCTCCTGAGTTTCGGTAATCTCAGCGGGGCAGGGCCCCTTGCCCAAGATGCGAAAATTATCGTTCCGTTTCATGTTTAAGCGCTTTTCAGTGTAAATAGTAACGAAAATAATTTATTATTGTGATACGAGCTAATATGCGACAATGAAAAGTGCTTGACCGACTGCTTTATCAGGCCAAACATATTCGGAGCCTGGCAACGGGGCAGCTAAGCAACCGACGCTTGCTCTGTTTGATCCTGTTGGGCTGGTGAATCGTCCTCCACGATGAGCGTGACATCCTTGGGCCGCAGTATACAGTAGTAGACCACAATTGTGGCCAGAAACAAGATGCCGCTGTAGACGATCCACTCCCAAATGAAACCGAACCACCAGGATTCGAACTGTTCGTTGGCATACCAAATCGCTGACATCGTAATATTCTCCACCAGGATGAGCACCAGATAGCAGCCATACCATCTCCTTACGCTCTTGAAGCACACACGAAACTCGAGCAGCACAAAGATGTATATATAGCCGAGCAGCAGATAGAACAATGAGCGGCTCAAGCTGCCGCGGCAGCGTGTCTCCAGCGCCAAGGCGGCCAGCATCAGGGCATAATGCACGCCCACAATGATGAAGAAGGCGCGCGGATAGAAGACACAGAACGTGGCCAGCGTGAGCATGCGCATTGTGATGAACGCTATCCAGCCGAAGAAGGCAACGGTTTTGCCCGCAAAGTCGTCCTGCTGGATGCCGTTCACAATCTTTGTGGGCCGCGGAAAGTAGAAATCCACCACATCCTTGGGCGTAACGGGCGTGCCCTTTGGTGTCTGTGCCAGCACCAATGGAGTGCGATCATCGCTAGGCTCCTCGTTAACCCGGCCCATGAGCAATTTGGGCGGCCGCGGCACGTGCTCCTTGATGTACAGCTGTGCATTGACCAGCAGCATATCCTTGAACGTCTCCAGCTGGGAGAGTGGACGCGTCACAAGCCGGCTGCGTCTGTGTTCAGTATCCGATACAGTGCGTCGCAGCTCTGGCGCGGCCGTCGGCGGACTGTTGTCTGTGGGCAGCCGCAGCATGGGCAGCGCCGGCGGCGCCGTGGCGGGCGGCGGCGGAGGCGCTGGCGTCTCGGGCACTGTGTCCAGCACCTCGATGCTATCCAGATGCTTGAGCTCTTCGCGTCGCATCTGCAATTTGGGCCTGGCCTGGTATATCTTATCATCATCCGTGATATTGCCGGCAGCTGCTGTGGGCGTGTGCAGCAAGGCTTTTGTTTCCAGCGTCTCCACGCCGTCGTTGTCCACCTCATCATGTCCGCTTATGTGCAGCTCATGGCTGCCAATCTGGCTGTCCATCTGTCTGGCATGAAAGTTCTGCATGATCTTCTCCGATTGCGGAAAGCTTGTTGCCAGCGTGCGCTCCGATTCGCGTTTCCTGCGCTCAACCTCGCCGCACAGCCGCTCGTTCTGCTCCAGCCGAGAGCGCTGTGCCTCCACCTGCTGCGCCGTTGCCCAGGGATAGTTACGACCCACGCGCCGCTGGCTCTCGATGCGATGATAGCTGGTCGTGATCCCGGCCAGATCTATGGCGGCAAATACCAGGCACATGCCCTGCAAGGCGGCTGCAATGCGGACATTCAGTTAAACCCGACTCGGATGAAAACCAATCCTCTATACTCACATGTCTCGTAGTTGCGAAAGATGTCCTGGGCGAGCATGTGGTACATCTGCAGTATAATCTGTGGCGCCGCCTGCGCATAGGCCTGGATCAACAGATACAGCTCAATGCTGGAGGTTTGCGTCGCCTTCGACAGACACTTCATGCGCTCCACATCGTCGTCCGCGTGAAAGAGCGCCTCAACGGACCAAAACAGGCGCTTGATGAACCTGGAGAGGATTATGACGATAAAGCAATCACATATTCGTCTTTAGCTCACCTGTAGACCACGGCGAATGGAAAAAGGAGCAGCTGCAGCAGTCCCAGGCTGCAGCCTACAAATTTATTGCGACTGGCGTCGCGGGCGCTGCTGCGCTGCTCCCTGGAGCTGAGCACCAGGACGCAGGTGAGCAGCGGTGGCACAAGCACCAGTATTAGTGTGCCGGCTCCGTAGCCGGGCTCATGCTGCCGGAAATGCTGATAGCTCAAGGCCAAGTCTGTGGACGTCTGCAGCATGTAGACCAACAGCGCCAGGCAGGTGGGGATTATGTAGGAGACATAGATGCGCGTATGGCTGCGTATCGCATAGCCCAGTATATGACCAGGCGGACTGGCCGCATGACCCACCTCCACGCTCATATCCAATATTGTTTTGTATAGCTCTTCTTGGTGCGCAGCTGCTCTTCTTCACATGCTTCGATTGCAAAATTCCTGACGATACTACGGATCTATGAGTAAGCGTCGCTCTTTCGGCTCGCTTATCAATGGGCCGTAGATTAGATAAACAAGTTGAGTTGGTCGCGTGTTTGAAAGCCCGCCAAGGTTTGTTTATGTTTACGTGCCCAAGTTTACTCTCTCTCTCACAAATCTTTCAGAGCGCCGAGAGAAGCGAAGCGAGAAGTGTTGACGGCAGCTTTTGAATGGCTTGTAATCTTTGCTGCCGGGTTTCCTTAAAACCAGTTTGTGTCTATCTTATAGTCTTAGAGCCATCCTCTTGAATAGGACCCATATATCTCGGTCGAACATTAAGTGCTTCCCCTTTAAGATATATTGACTAAACATGGCATTAATTTAACTTGACATTGAAGAGCTTAACTATGCTCCCAATCAATATCGGACTTCCATATTATATAGAATATAAAAAAAAAATTATAGAATATATATTAGATTATATATATACAGGAAACACAGGAAGTCGCAATATTTGTTTTTAAGTGGAAAACATTTTTTAAGATATCTTCGGACTGTTATATCATATGGCTGCTATAGAAAGAATCAGAATATAGCCGCCATTTCTTGTTATTTTAAGAACATAAAAATTTAAGCTTCTCTCTTCTTCTCGTCATCTTCTCGCGTCTACTCTGTTTAAAAATTAAGGTAATAGTTAGCTTTTGGTAAATAATAAATAAGGATTAACATTTGAAATATTATAAACTTTAGGTTGCAAACCATTAAAACTTACTTGTAAATTTTACAATGAGAAATTCGATTTTCAGATGGAAAAGTTTATAGTTTTTAAATAGAATAAATAGATTGTCTACAATGCAAATAGGAAAAGTATTTTTTTAAAATTAAAATATATATATCCCTATATTTTGATTCTTGAATAAATTCTATGGCATAATATTATATAGAATTCCGATATTAGATAAGATCATAAGCCGAGAGCTCAACAATTTCAGTGCCCCATTAAAATCTATTGAAATACGTATTAATAAGTAAATTCTTTATTTAATTGCGTTTTTGATGAATTTGCCTAGGAATCGTACCAGGTCTTCTTCATCCAATTGGAAGGCTTGCATGGCTCGTCGAGCACCACAAAGGAGCCCTGTTGATTCTCCGTGGTCTGCTTGGCCTGGCGGCGACAGCCGGCTGCATACTTGGGATTGCCCTCAACGATGGAGGACTTGTCACGGCATTTGGCCGCATTCTGCAGCACGGAGCCGCGCCGACCATATCTGGCCGGTTTCTTGGAGCCACCGGTGGCCACATCCTCGAAGCTCGGCGCAACCGGCGCCGGCGGCTCCTTTAGCTGACGCTGTCGCGACGGACGTCGTTTGATTTGGGATTGCAGCGGACAGCGGGCGGCATCCAGCGAAGAGTCGGAGCTCTTACGCAGATTACCAGCTGGTCGCTCCCGCTCCCGTTCCCGCAGCTGGTAATTGTACTGGGCGCGACGATACTCGGGCGTGGCGGTCAGCTCGTTGGCAGTCATGCTGCTGGCCGCGGGCAACCGAGGACTGGTCCCGGTCGTCGTGGTGGTGTTCGTGTTCGTGTTCGTGTTGGTGGTGCTGGTGGTGGGCAACCGGAATGAGGAGACTGGCTTGTGCAGCACCGGCCGGGCGCGTGGAAAGTCCAGATAGTTGTTGCGATACTCGGGATTAAATTCGATCTTGCCGCGCAGACGCAGGCACGGCTCGCGCACCTTGAAGCGCTCCGGCATCTCGGTGATGTGCGGATCACGGAAGCTCTCGTAATACTCGGGCACCTCTTTGGTGAACTCGCCGCGTGGCCGCAGATTATCGTCCGTTTTCAGCGATTTTTCTTTGGCCATGTGCTTGGGTGGGACATTAAACTTATCGCGATATTCGGGCAAATCGCCGCCGCTCGCCTTTGGCTCGTTGGCGCTGGGCTCCCGCTCCGCGCCAGAGATTAGCAGATTGTCGTGCTTCTTGATGGGCGCACTCTTCGAGTAGTTGGCGTACATCTTGAAGCTGTCCTGGTATTCCGGCACAGCATGGAACTCGCCCTGCATACGGATGCTGCTGATCTGCGGTATCGAGTGCGCCTTCTCGATGGGAAACTGCTCCACGTACTGACGCCTGTACTCCGACGGCTCTGGCTCGTATTGTGTGTCCTCGGCTCGCATTTGCAGGTGGCAACGATTCTGCTCCCGGGCGGCCACGTCACGCTTGAACTTGTCGCTGGTCAGCCGATTGGACGGCTCCTTGTCGTCGCGAAACATTTCTCGCGGCAAAATTTGGGCGCCGCTGTCCACCATGGGATGCGACAGATACGAGGAGCTCTTCATGTTCGCGTCTCCATTCGTGCCGCCCAGCAGCCAGTTCTCCGGATTGCGCACTGGATACGTGCGTGCGCTGCAGGGGAAGAGGTGCAAAATAGTTATCTATGCATACGATTTTTGGGGCGCAGCTTACAACTGCAGATCCTCGGGCGTGTACCAGTGATATTTATCCTGATGCTCGGAGAGCAGCTGCATCAAGCCCTCCAGCCGCAGCGATGTGGCACGCCTCAGCAGGGTACGCGGTGGCCGGGCGTCGGCGTGGCCCTTGCAGCAATAATGCCTACTGTACTCGGACTTCAATGAGCCGAAGGCAATCGTTGGCTCCTCGCTGTTGGACAGACAGAAGTTGCTGTGCGTGTGCAGCTGGACGGGCTGGCGGCGCCGGAAGAACTTGAGATCATCAACGGCAATGTACTCATGCGGCTGGCGGATGCTAAAGCGATCCCTGTGCTTGTGGCTGGCTGCAAGGTCCGGCTCCGAAAGCGAACGACTCCAACTGAACTCCGCCCCGGCACTGCAGACAGAAAAATGCTTTGAGCCCCAAATTCGCCAATTGGCAGACTTCAACCCAAACTCTCGGGTCCTTGGCTACGTTTGGCGTCGGCGTTGCCATTGGAACCAAATAACAGGGAATCGAAGCAAAATCGCTAATAATTGCAAAAAAAAAAAAAAAAAAAAAAAAAACAAGGAAAATGTGCTACGTGGAAATAGTTAGGCATGAGCATGCCCCACCCAGGCATACCCTATAAAATGTTGCTTATTTAAAAAGGGTTTCCCGTTTACTTTAAGGGAATATTCCTTGAAGTTGCCTCTACGACTTTAAGGGAATTATTCCTTGAAATAGGCTCTACGACTCCAAGGAATATTCTTTAAAGTAAACGAAAGTCTTTAAAGTAGTTAACTATTTTGTTCGTTTGTTTGGGATCTGTTTGCTTGTGATCTGCTTTGGGCGAAATTCTTCATATAATATTCAGTTATAATAGTTCTTCCAGAAATTAGTTATAATCTTAAGCCTTAAGAAACCCTTCGAAAACCCGGCTTTCCACACCTATAAGCCCAGGTTTGCGTTCGAACCTTAATCAACTTTCTCTATATTTTCATTAGATTTAAAAATAGTTTGTTTCAGTTTTAAGTTCGGCCAGTTCAAGTTTAAGGTTCGATTGAGTACAAACCTAGCTTTATAGGCTTCTTTTCCCTTTCCTCCTTCCCCATTAATATTCTCCTTAATTTTCTTCTTAATATGAGGCAATAAAAAAACTGCGTTTCAAAGAAGGAAGAACGAGAAATGATATATATGTGGAATAGCATTTACAGCTGGCGAATACACCTCGGCGGCATTCAAGGAACAGGGTAAGACCATAAAAGGACGCTCTGATGGTAGACCTTAGCAAATGGTGCCTTATGAATAATACTAATACGCCTGTTAGACCCTAGCTGGGAGCTGCTCCAAAGGAATTTCTTCATGGCGTGCCAGCACGCACACAACAAACGAACACACACACACACACACACACCTGCTGACATAAGTTGCTAGGCACACACACACACACACACACACCTGACAGATAAACAGACAAATTGCAAAGAAATTGGAAAATGTTCAATGTGAATATTTAGAGGAATTAAATGATTTGTTTGTTTTTACACATCAATCGATAGCTGCCAATTGCTTAGAGTGCCACGCCCACATCGCCCATGGATACATTTGGATTTGCCTTAAATGTCTCTAATTGTTTTTGTGGATAGGGATATTCATAAATGATGCACCTTTCGTGGCATGCAAATTGCAATGTGCACACCTGTTGCCATTGAGTACTTTCAGCTGCGGTTGTTGTTCGTGTATTATGACTGGCAAATTTGCATATTTGATGGCCAAAAGATTTGCATATGCATTTTGCAGCTATTTTTTAAACAACCGATGTGTAGAACCATCAATCATAGCCTGGAACGCTGTGCGCAAAGGCCAGGAGTGTCTGCCCGAAAGGGATTAGCAAAATGGAAGATGTTTTAGAAAAGGGGAAAGAGCTATCAAAGATATTAAAGAACATAGAGGGGAGTGTAATTATAGCTCGATTTAACTAAGAGTAATATAGTTGATGTGTTTCTAGTCAAAATGAGTTATTTGAATTTTTAAAAATCGCATAGAAAGGCGCTATTTACTAAAGGGACTTTGTGTAAACGAAAGAGAGAGTGAAAATGGAAGAGTTAAGGACTACGAATAACAAAGAGAGAGACCTTAAAAGAGTAAAGTCTCTTAGAGATACAGTTGATGTATTTTTGGTCAAAATATTGTCAAAACCTGTTATTTAAACTCTTTGAAAATCGCATAGCAAGGCGCTATTTAGTAAAGGGACTTTGTGTAAACGAAAGAGAGCGCAAAATTGGAAGAGTTAAGGACTACGAATAACAAAGAGAGAGACCTTGAAATAGTAAAGTCTTTTAGAGATACAGTTGACGTATTTTTGGTCAAAATATTGTCAAAACCTGTTATTTAAACTCTTTGAAAATCGCATAGAAAGGCGCTATTCAGTAAAGGGAGAGTTAAGGACTACGAATAACAAAGAGAGAGACCTTAAAAGAGTAAAGTCTTTTAGAGATACAGTTGACGTATTTTTGGTCAAAATATTGTCAAAACCTGTTATTTAAACTCTTTGAAAATCGCATAGAAAGGCGTTATTCATTAAAGGGACTTTGTGTAAACGAAAGAGAGCGTGAAAATGGAAGAGTTAAAGAGAATTAATAGTAAATAGAGACCCCTGAAAAGAGTGAAGGCGGTAAGAAAGAGAAATGGAGAGCCATATACATACAACGACTTGATTTCCTACAGGCGCTTGCATCATCAACGTGCTCCAAAAAATAGTTATGCATATCAAATATTAAGAAATCAAGTAGCGTGTTCGCAAAAGGGTAGATTAGCTGCTTATGGCTGTAAATCAAAAGCGTGTTGTCAGTGTCAGCTTTCTATCAGTTTGCCCAAAAAGCCAGCCGTCAGCTGCAGCTGTAATTGCGTGCGTGACTGTTGCCCCAAAACGGAAACGGAAACAGACACAAACGCAAAAGCAAAAGCAAAAGCAACTGCAGCTGCGAGTGCAAAAGGCGCCCAAATCATGTCGAGCTCGACTTTTAATAGCAACAGTGCCAATTGATTGACCCAATTTCCCACCCGCCCCAAGGTAATAAATGTAAGCAGAGCCGGCGAGAACACCTGAAGAACGAATTTCGTATGCCCTTCTTCTAGGAGGTAGGTGGATAAAAGAGGAGTTTCTCCGGTTTGTTAATTGAATACCTTTGCTTTTTATAAATAAATTAAAGCAATAAAGGCGAAGCGCCTGAAGAACGAATTTTGTATGCCTTTCATCTAAAAGGTTTGTAGATTAAAAAGCAGTTTCTCTGGTTTGTTAATTAAGTAACTTAGCCTTTTTCCTATTTACCGAAATATTTAAATATTCTCTATTTCCAAACAGCCCAATTAGGTGATTTTTATGCTCTATACGAACCGAGCATAGTTCTACTCTAGAATACATAATTGAAATCTAATGAAATGGATATTAATGGAATGATTTTCTTATAGAAACAGTTGACCAAACAATTAAGTTACAAGCTTATTTAAGATTTGAGTTAACTTTCCTCTTAATACCCTTAAAGGGTATTATAAATGTGTAAAGCTTAGAAGATGTCTACAATCCCAAAACCGTACTGTCTTTCTGGTAGTATATAGTCGGATTGGGCCTATTTGGACTACTATAACTGGGACTATATGCCAAAGGAACAAATGGTCAGCAAATAAGTTGTTGTATAATATATGTTCAATATATCTTTAACAATATATCTATAACTAAAAGCTCTACAGAAAGAAAGGCGAATCACTTAAATACTCCCTTTTCCTTCATTGTAAATATTCCATCTATGTAAATATCATATAAATTACACTCTCGTAACTTTGTGCCAAAACATTCGCTTGGTAAAGAGAAAACAAAAAACAGAAAGAATAGATAGAATTATTCGAAAATTTTGTTTTTCAAAATAACTTGTGTAGTTTAACTCAGCAAAAAAGCTTCTATATCAAATCAGTCGAAAAGTAAGGAAAGTTGATCTATTTTTCAAGATTTCTTCATAATGCATCACCTACTATATCATATGGCACTCAGCCATATATTTAGAGAGCATTTCAAATTCGGCTTTATCTAACTAATTAGCTTCGTTTTCAATTTACTTTTTGCAACTAGTCCAGTGCTCTAATCTTGACAATGCCAAATGACCTTTGGTTAGTTGGCTATTTTTAGTCACAAGAGGCCCAGGCGTAACGCAGGTCGCATTTAAATATGCTAATCAATTGGCAATTACAGCACCAGCAGCAACAATAATAAACAATAACAAACCGAGTACACATTTCTCTGCACATAATTATATATAGAAGAAGAAGATTTATGGCCGGCATTTAATTAACATTTGCATGTCACGCCACGGGGCGTATACGTAATGCAGATGACACGAATGCGCCATTATGCTGGCATGAATGCAATAGCCAAGGCCACGGACCCAACTTCTGTTTGAACTACATAAATGCATATACGTAAAGGGAAGTTCTCTTTACCCATCGTTGTTTTTCCAGTCCATTTTTGTTTGCACGTTGCACTTTGCACTTTAACACTTGCCACAGGACAGCACTTGGCGGGGCGAGCGGCTGGGTGTAAACATGACTGGGCTTAAACCCAGATGGCCGCTGTCCATGTCCAGGTGCCCCACAAGGAAGACGCGCGAAACTAAAAGCCGTTCAAGCGCAAACAACAACTTGACCACACGGATCGTAAATCCAAACTGAGCCAAAACACAAACTTCTCACACGCCAAAAACTTTCAATCAAGCACGAGTCGCAGTCGTCGAGGGTGTGCGAACGCGAGTGTGAATTGACGTGTGTGTGTGTGTGTGAGAGTGTGAGTTTGTGTCCCTGACTCTGCGCGAATCGAGTTGAAGGTGTCACTGTTGTGGGTGCAGCCAAATAATGCAGCCTGCCAGCTGTCAGCCTGTCGAGGTTCCTGCATTTCTCATGCATCCTTAATGAAGCCGCACTCCTGAGCCCATTTCGCAACGCAATTTTCAATCAGGATAATTATTTCCGCACACGCAAACAACAACAACGCAAACAACAGCCACAGCAGGCTGGCCAGCTTTCAATTGTCCTGAATGGGGGCCATTTCCGGCGCACAAGTGGGTCAAGTGCAAAACAATTCGCTGGCGGATATGTCGGCTGGTTTATGTGAATGTGATTTTAAGCAGCTTTTGCGTTTTAGTTGCTTTATCAAAACTAACTATACGTTAACTAGACGTCAAACAGCTTAACTAAGTGTTGGGTATTTTTGGTGGTTGCAGTGTTTAGATCTTGGAGAGTCCCTCCCAGCGATCGGGCACCGTATAGAAATAACGATCCATCGCCTCGACAAAGCGCTGCTTGTACGGCTGCGGCGCCACAATTGTGGGCGACTTGCCCATGCCGCCCAGCAGACCTGTCTGCTTAATCATCGACTCCAGCATCTTGTCCAGCGTATAGGGGCGTATATAATCTGCAGAAGAACAAGCGGATAAATAAACTGACGCATCTGTGAAGACACACACACACACACACACACGCACCGATTATACCCAGCACGAGCACATTGTGCTTATTGTCCAATCCCACCAGCAGAGAGTAGTCCATTATCTTATTACGCTCCAGAAATGAGGCATCCCTTTGTATGGCATCGCGCAGCACGGCTTTGCTGTGGGAGAGTACATAAAGCGGCTTCGACCAGGACACTGCAAGGCAATTCGTTTAGATGGGAGCACAACTGCAGCCGTGTTTCGATCATGTGGAACTTACTATTCACTAGATTCTCATCGAGCAGCACAATTTCCCCGTTCGTATTGCTGGGATCCACACGGCGATTGCGCTCCGAGCCCTTCAGGTCGAACTTATCGGATATGTCGCAGCCGTAGAACAGATTCTCCATGACCAGCAAGGACTTCTCCACACAGGAGCTGCAAGCGGACACGGGCAACGGATTAGTATTTGAATATCTGACTATTGTCCTGCACTTACTCCTTCTTTTTAATGCTGACTTTGAAGACGCCAAAGATTTTGGCCAGCAGCGTGGGATGCTGCTGTTGCTGCTGGCACTTGGCTATGTACTCAAAGTAGCCGGGCGCAAAGTTCTCAAATAATAGCATCTCCTTTTTGCCCATTTCCTTGAGCACGAAACGATCGTCTGCAAATAAGATTTACCGTCAGATATTTATATATATCTGGAGTGAAGGCATCGAAGCTTACCCAGCGTCTTGCAGAATTGTGAGCCGGATTTGCCGCCACGCGCCTCCCACTGTACGCTGCTGGAGAGGCTGCGGGCGAGCGCAATGCGCGACTCCTCCTCGGCGTCCGGCTGCTCAACGTGGTGTGCGCTGCCGGCCACATCGCTGGGCTTGCGCACCAGCTCCATTTCGGGGCCGTTGCGATTCTGTGAGATTCTCAGCTCCTCGCGCATTTTGCTCTTCTCCAGCCGGCGATACAGCGTGCGGTCCAGCTTGGGCGGACTCAAGCATTTGGCGCGCATCGCATCGAATTCGCGCGCAAAATAAATTTGGCACTGAAATTGTGTTGTGCTGCCAAAGGAGAGCAGGACATGTGCGCTGGGCGGCTGTGGCTGGGATTTCGTTTTGCTGCGCTCCTCGGACTCGGCACTGGCAGCTGCCTCCTCAGCATCGGGGTCCAGCTGCTTGTGCTTCGGCAGTGGACTCGAGTTGGCATCGCCGCCCGCTGCCTCGCCAGCATTCAGAGCTTGTATGGAGCGCTGATACTCGGCCGAGGTCAGGGCATAGGCAATAACCGAGCTGAGATCATTTTCGCGCACCAGCACGGGTATGGCGCCCATGGGCAGCGTCAGATGATCCTGTGGCGCGAACGGCGACTGCAGCGGATTGGCTTGGCTATTCGCGGGCTGTCGCAGCGTGAGCAGCCGCGACTTGATGGACTTCTTGTCCGCATTGACGTTGACTGTGGAGGCGAGCAACTGGTCCACGGTCAGCTTCTTTTCCGTGTCCGGCATGTCTTCGCCGGGACATTCTATTGGCGCGCCATCCAGCGGCTGACTGTTGGCTCTGCTCTTCGCCAGCTCCTGGCTGGCGGCATCTAGCTGGTCTGGTCGCAGCTCCTCGGTGCATATGGTGCCGGCATCGATGTGATGCGACTGCTTGGCATGCTTCTGAGCTAGTTGCTCGATTTCATGCAGACGTGGACCCCACAGCTCAATGCTCTCGGCCAGCACGCGCTTGGCCATGACGAGGGCGTCGGCAATGTCGTAGGAGTTGACCAGACGTTCCGTCAACAGGGTGTGCACAATTTCCACCTTTTGCTTGAATATGAATTGATCCTTGGTCAGGTTAGCCTTCAGCGTGGATACCAAAGGTGAGTTCTCCTCCTCGGTGGCCAGATCGGCGATGCGCTCGTGTATCCGCGTATACACCTCATGACCGCGTATCGAGAAGCTTTTAATCTCCTCCTGCACCTGCACGCCAATAAACGGCTTGGGCAGCTCCATTTGCAGCGTCAGCGAGGGCAAATCCGTTTCCCACACCTCGACGGGCGTGTACTGGAACTTGGCGCCAACGCCACGAAAGCTAAAATGATGCACATAATCTCGGTGCAGTGAGTGCTCGCAGGGATTGCTCTGCTCAATAGCTGCGGCGCCGCCAGCCTCTGTGGGCGGACGGCGCTTGTAGGCGTGGCCATGGAAGCGCATCTCAAGATATTTGGCCAAAGAGAGACGCTTGGCGGCATCCGAGAGCGGAACCGGCGGCGTCGTGGCATTGCAAATGCTGCACCAGGATGTGAAATAGATGCGCTTGGGATCGGAGCGCGTTGAATCTTCGGTGAGATAAACATGCACACAGCCCAGCGAATGAACGTAGCGACGAACGTGGCCCAGCATGGGCAGATTGCATGACGGGCACATCGAGTTGAAGAGGCAGCAATAGCGCTGCAGGAACTGCTCCAGCATGATGTCGTGCTGGCCATAGAACTTCATGTCCAGCAGCATGGGCAGCTTGCAGAAGGAGGACACGCCTTTGGGATTGAAGTGGAAGCTGCAGAAAAGCACCGGCAAACGCTGATGATTCTGTGGATCGAGTGCATCCTTGTACAGCTGCTCATCGGTTACTTTCTGCGGTCGCTGTATGATATCGCCAATCTTCTTCTTCTTCTGCTTGAGCACTAAAACAAAGGGAGATTTTATAGACTCTCAGAGTTTGTCAAATATGAAACACTTACTTGAGGCCTTTCCTTTGGGAAAGCGTCCGCCAAATGATCGAAACTCGGCGAGGAGCGTTTGTATATCCCGGCTGGTGGCGGCCGATGTGATCTTCATTTTGACGAAATCATGTGCCGGCAGCAGCTGCTGTTCGTTCTCCTTGTTGCCCGGCTCCGTATTGGATTTAAATGGATCCGCGTCTAGGCTTTCGGGACGCTCCAGAGCAGTTGGCGTCTTGGACCAGAGCTTGGAAAAGTAAAGCTCGGCGGGAAACAGTTTGCGCAGCTTGCAATTGCGACCCTGCTCCGTCTCCAGATAAGGCAGCGGAAACGTTAGGAATGGACTAACCGAAAGCAGCGTGGAGCTGAGCGCATTGCGAAAGCGATTATCATAGCGATTCTCCACGGCCAAGGCCTGCACGTTGAGATTGGCCGCCGAGCTGGACACAGTTTCGGACTGCGAGGAGCGCAACGGATCCGTAAAGTCAGCCACATTCTCAGTGATGGCGGCCGTAAACTTCTCCTCCGATTTGCGTTCGGCCAGTGGCCGCTTTGCGGATGAGCGCAGCTGCGGCTCCGGCTCCAGGTGCTCCTCGGCAGCATTCTCTGCCTTGGGACTGGACTCCTTAGAGTCGAATATGGATGGCTTGGGACTGAGCGGCTGGGCGAACTCATCCAGCAGAAAGGACATCTCCAGCCGCCAGTTGTAGCGCGCAAAGAGCAGCGCCGAGGCCACCTTCTTGACGCGCGTCAGTTCCGCATTGTTGCCGCCGCGCAACAGACAGGTGTAACCACGTGGATTCTTGAGCTTCTCGAAGAACATCAGCGTCTTGCCGCCCGAATAGTTGCGTATGTAGAAGTCATTGCAGCGGCCCAGCTTCGGCATGGTTATGTTCGATTCAATCGAGCTCACAATGTCGCACTGAAGCGTGCGGGCCAGACGTTCCATTACGGAGAGCTTGACGTCGAGCACCAGAGTGACGCCGTAGGAGCGCAGAAGATCCTGGGCAATGCCGGCGACATTTTTGTGCACCAGCACCACATTGGGCTCGAAGTTCATGATGCGGGCGCAGACGTTGCGCAAATATTCCTTTTCCTGCAGCAGCACCGTCTCGATGGTGACAAACTTGCCCTCGATGCGTTCGTAGACAATGGGGCATTGCAGCAGCAGGATGTGCGGAAATTCAACATGCGTGGCCATATCCTTGTGGGCGACATTCTTGGAGAATGCAACGCCATGCACAATTTTTGAGTCCTTGCGCCTGCCGCCCGGCACCTTCTTAAAGTTGACATAGTTGCGTATGTCCATGAGATCGTTGGTGCAGTACTCGGGCTTGAAATGATTCGCTGCCGTCGAGCAGAGCGTCTGCAACACCTTGCCCCACTCGGCGTCCAGTTGATGGGCGCGCAACAGCTGTGCCAGCAGCTGCTCCTCATGATCACAGTAGGACTCCAGCAGCTTGGTTGAAATGGTCGTAAAGCTCATGTCATTCTCCAGTTCTAGCTCCTTGGCAGACTGGAAGCTCAGGGAGACATCCATGGACTTGGGCGGCTGCGGCTCTGCGCTGGTATCAAACTGCGGACTAATTGGGTCAATGCTCTTGTCTGGCGCCTCCGCTATGGCCGCACCTGTGCGTGACAGCTCCGCAAATCTGTAGTGGAGGGTTGCATCGAATTCCGTCTGCTCGGCATCGGGCACAATGGGCTCGAGGAAGCCGGCCGCCAACATGGCATTCAGTATGGCCACCGCCTGCACCTCATTGGCCGACTTATTGTTCGTATTGAGAAACTCGATGAGCAGCTGGCCACAGTTTTGAACAGGCAGCTCGCGCTGCATTTCCTCGTGCAGGGTAATCAGCGAATTCGACTGCTGCAGTATGTACTTGCGATCGTTCATGGAGAGCACTGTATAGTTCGGTTGCGAACTGAAGCGCTCCTCCTGATATCCCAACGATGTCTTGCGGGACACCTGCACGCGTTGCTTCTGGGCGGAGAGTGTGCTGGGCGCACTGTCCTGCACCTCGAGCTTGCTGCTCAGATGCTGCTGCAATGCCTGCAAATCTTCGCCAATGTTCGAGCTGGAGGATTTGAGTGAGGTAAGCACAATCTTGGAACAGTAATTGCACACCTTCAAATCGCCCTCGCAGCGTATTATGCTACCGGGCACAACTTGATTGCAGCACTTGGAGCAGAATATCTGACCGCAGAGACGGCAGTGATGCTTGCGACGAAATGTGGAGAACTTTTGTGCACAATCATAGCACTCCTTGGCCTTTGAGTCGGGCATCCACAGGCGCTGCAGCTCCGTCTCCTTATAGTTGCGCAAGTCCTGTAAAGAAACGTCAGCAAACAATCTGCTTCACATCGACTGCAATCACACTTACATTATTATTCTTTGAGGCAACAATGCTGCTGATGTGTTTAAGCACATTGGACACGGTGCGGCCTTGATTCGCTTCACCTGGCAGCTCATCGACACGCTCGTTGGCTTCGCACGTTTCCTCGACGGTTGCTGTGCCGCTGCTGCTGCTGGCCGTTTCGCTGCTCTTGCGCAGCTTAAGCGTTGTTGGCCGAATTGTGTTTAAACTGGATGTTGAGCTGTATTGTGTGATTGCGTCGCCGTCTATGTCGGCCGCATTGCGCTCGCCATAGAACTTGGACTTGCCCACCTGGACGCTGCTGCTGCTGCCGCTGGATATATCGTTGACCGTATTGTAGCTTTGATTGTAGACATTTTGTATTTTTGTGACAACGCGTCCGAATAGCGACTCAGGCTTATCCTCAAAATCGCGCGCGAATTCGGTTAGTTTACTGGGTGAGTGCAGGTGCTGATGTATGGAATTGTTATTGTTGGTGTTGTTGTTGTTGTTGCTGCAGCTGCTGCTGCTGCTGCTACTCATGATGTGGTGTGATTAATAGTACTTGTGGTATGAGTAGCGTTGGGGACGTGCTACCGCGTAGGCTGCTCGTCCTTGGTTAGATAGCTGTTATATTCAGTTGATCGATTAAGGCGGCGTCCGGTGCCAGGGAGCCGAGCGCCAGGTCAGTCCACTTTTGTTCCTGCAAATGCAATTTTAGACGGGAACTTAACATAAACCTTATCACGCTGCGCATTGCTCACCTGCTCGCTTAGGGTGAGGTGTGAGTCACCACCATCGGCTTCGGGATCGGGCAGCTTTTCGATTGGTACTAATATTTGATCGAACGGCAGCACTTCCATGCGCCAAGCATTGTCCACAATGTCCAATAATAGATCATCAATTGGTGCCTGTGAAAATATACAGCAACGCCCCTATAAGAATCCGCCAAAAACTGACTACAATATAACCTGATAACTGTAGCTAATATTCACTCAGCCGTGTTAATTACGTCATTGGCGGGACCCGCTGCCCTTAATGTCTATTGTTAATGTGTACATACTATGTATGTATTTAGGCAGATTTATCACAAAGCCATTTTCAGATAACGGTGTGGCGCAACTAATTCGTGTGAAGTATTCATTGACGACAACACTTTGACAGTTATAGGTGTTGTTGCTAAAGGTATCATTGGTGGCATAACACCAACTTACCTGGCTGTCCATCACTTAAAATATTTGCTTTTTGTAGATTATCCAGCTTTACTTAATCCCTTCACCTAATTGTTTATTTTTTTTTTAGCGATAAAAGCTTATCGAGAAATCACCACTGTATCGATTGTTCTTAGAATGAACATTGGCTGCAAAGCAGTGTTGCAAAACGACGCAGTAAAATTGGCGCAAGTTTAAAAATAGTGCTGCCAATCTGTTTTTATGGCTGCTTATAAGCTTAGCGTCTGTTGGTTTGTGGACTTTTCTTCTGTTTACATCTGAAGTGTTTGCGTTTAACAATTGTGTTTTACTTATTATGTAGCTAAGACAAATTAGCCACTCGATGTTTTGCTGTAAATGTCAAAATGAAGCTAATTTTGTTATGCAACAAATGTGTGACATTCATTTCACACGGCCCCGCTTTTACTTACTAGCATTCAAAGATCTCTATTTATATTTGTATTTAGATATTGTATTCACATTTATTTTGAATTAATTTGTAATAATAGATACTCCAAATATTATATTTGATATTATGCAAGGATAAACTAGAGGGGCTGAGCAATCTTTTAGTTAGTCTGTTAAAGATATAAATAATAGGTTAAATTCCGAAAGGACATTAAGATAACCATCAAGGACATTAAGCTCCAAGAGATCCAAAAGTAGCAATCCTTAAATAAGTTTTGTTATAATACAAATTTCGTAGGGCAAACAATTCCAGTTATCCTTGATAAATTAGCTTTTATCCTTCTGTGGGTCCATTATCCCGTCTTTCAGACGCCTCCTTTCCTTGCTGCAATGAAGCTAAATTATGATTATTAACGAAAAGTAAATTACAATAAAAACGAGCAATATTTCGCCAATCCTCTTGATGAGATGTTCCGAGTACCGAAATCTCCAAAAAAGTGAACTATTTAAACACCGTTTTGCTGATTGTTCCATTGAATAACTGACTAGATGCAGCATAGCGCTATAAAAATGCGCTTTCAAACGTCAGCTATGCCGACATCTTGCCAATTGAACAACAGATGCGAACCGAGGGATAAATAAACATAGTTGAACCACAAAAAACAACACGACAAAAAATGTTGCTACCAAATTTGTTATTGTAATTTCGCATGAACGAAACTTATTTTTATCAATGAATTTCTTGTTTTCTTATTTCTGTTTTTTTTTCGAGACAGGCACTTAACAAGTTTTTCTATATTTTTTCTTTCATTTTTGTCATTTTGAGGGCGAACAGCAAGAGGCAGAGGCAATTGTAATCCGTCAACGATGAAGACTAATTGGCAACTGATTTTAAAGCCATGAGTCGAGCTTAGCACCACACCTCGGCCGGACTAAAAGTGAGCAAATAGCGGCGACAGCGACAACCAAAAGCGACAATTGAAGAAGTTTCAATTTATGTACATACGTGTGCGTGCGTGTGTGTGTGCGGCGATGTGCAGCTCAAAGAGTTAAAGCAACAAATACAATCAAATGTTGTCTAAAACGGGGATTGATACCCGTTGCCAGCACACGCACACACACACACACGCACACACAGTCGAATGCCTATGCAAAGTGGGGGTGCATGTGCGTGTGTCAATTGCGCACGCACACTAACATGAATACCCGTACGTTCGTGTGCGTGTGTGTGTGTGTGTGTGTGCTTACTGTACAGACTGCCAGTGGCAGGCAGGTAGCTGACGCTGACGCTGACGCTGAGCGCTTATAGCGCAATGGCGCCTGCCCGGCATATTAATGAACTCCCTTTTGAGCAAAGAAATATGAAATTAAAATAAAATTTAGTTGCCAACAAAAGCCGTGTCCACGTTCACGTCCGACTCGGCGACTCGTTGACGGAGACTCGATGGAATTTGCCGCCGAGGAGCCGCAAAGTCAATTGAATGCATTTGCCAAAGAGGGCCTAAAGCCGCGCCTGGGCATTAGCCATTAGGCGTTACTTCCGCAGAAGCCGTCGACACCTGCGCTTCGATAGAGCTGGCTCCAAAAGCCAAGAGAATGTCCCACGGAGACGGTCGCTTCTTCTCCAAGTTGGAATCGTTTGGAGCCAACGCACAGGCATTACATTATATTTATGTCCAATTATATAAAACAGTCACGTGCTGCTTCCACACATATGTACATACATACATATATTCCCCCGGACTTACACTTATGTATGCATATATGTACATATATTTATATATAAAAGAGCGGCTCGTCTGCATTATATACTATACCCATTCTTATATACTATAGAATCCTATACAGGTTTTGTCGGCAGTGAGTTTCACTTAATAAATGCAGCTCCTGGGCTCCTCTGTAATTTGAATATTATTATTCATATACACACATCGCACGTTTCGCTATAAAGTCGGCAACTCACGCGCCGATTTAGTGACCATATAGCCAAAAGTCAAACAAAATGAATAAACAACAATTTGAATTCCAATGTTCGAGACATCATCGCAATGATTCAAAGAGGTTTTTCGTATTGCTCGTCCAAAACAAAAACCTTTTTCTTGTACAGTTTTGGGCTTAGCCTTACCGAGGTACCGTTGTTTTTTCTTTCTTTTTTTTTTGTATGTCCAATATTTTCTATTTCCGTTTATAGGGCCCGCCTGACTTAAATTGTGGCTTAATGTACAGATTTATATGCACAGACCGATGCATCGATTTGCCCATAAATACTTTTACGTATGATTGTTTCATAATATCTCGTTTTTTTTTCCCCCAACTTATTTCCATTAATTTTTATGGTTACCCTAACTGAGTCAAGGAAATATACTTTAATTATCAATTTAATATTTTGGGCACAATTTTTAGAAATTTTTTTATGTGCTGCCGCCAGCACGGAAGCTATTTTCATTTCTATTTCAGCAACTATAAAAAAAGTCCGAAAATTCCCATTAACTGAGGCGGAAATGAATTGAGAAAGCGATTTCGATAAAAGTTTAAATATCTAAATAACTAGAAACCCTTTCAAATCAATAATATAAACTAAATACAAAATGAATAAACAAAACGGCACAAGACATCATTTGTTATAGAAATTGAAAGATTTTGATATTCATTTATCACTAAAAAGAGTACAAAGAAACTCTTTTTTGAAAAGCGAATAGAAAGAAATTTACAATAAGCTCATACTAATTATATTACTAATTAACTTAAAGTCGAAAGCAATTAGGTGAGAGCTTAAATTCCAGGATGTATCATTTAAAGTTTTGCAAACAATCATATTTTTGTAGAATAAAAGACCAAAAATCTCTCGAACTTCGACAAAGCTTTATGAGATGGAACCCTAACATTTATAGCCCATTGTGAGTGCATAAAAATTGTGAGATTTGGAATAATTTGAATTTAAATGCGAACAAATACGCGGTTAAAATAAGTTATCGATAACTATGCATCGGTTACTCTGTTAACTTTAATTGATATATCGATACCAACCGAATCGATATTTTAGTAAGCAAGCGATCACTTTTTGAAAGATTGTCGAACCGTGCGGCTGTGTCGAATAATAATAAACCAACTTCCGTGTTTTATGAGACAGGTGCCCGAACTAATGTATTATGGATTACGAAGACAAATCAAAAATTGAGTTAGATGCTTTATTAGCTAGCCAAAACGAGCATTTTAATTAAATAATAAATAATAATATAATAATAATAAATAATTACTCAACAAGAACTCTAATATTAGTAATGTAAGTCCATCAAATAATTCAAATAATTATAATTAAAACCAATCACAGTAGCGAGCAAAGCAATACCACAGTTTTGAATTGGAGACGTTGACCATCATCTACGCATTGCCAACTCGTCAGATCGGTAAAAAAAAATTTAGCTAGTTTATAACACTGTTTCATGATGAGGCGTTTGTTTCGATAGTGCCGATAACTTTCGACAGTTTTGTAGCTGTTAGACAACTGTTAAATTCAAATTGGAACATCCTGTCAAAGTTTTTGTTCCAAATAAGCTTTCGGCGAAAATAATATATATTCTCCCATATAAGCTTACACGTTTACAACATTGCAGATATTTTGATTTGCTTTATGATATTAATCCACAAATAATTTTGTTATTCTTACACGCTGTTAATAACAGTTCTTGAAATGTTAATGCTATTCGCGCTGTTAAATCCGCTGTTTATGCGAAAAATAAATGCAAAAGAGATTTTGAATTAGTTTTGCTTGCTTAAATTAAAGAAACATAAAAAAATATGCGTCCCAAACTAAGCATAAGAGAGGAAGTGGAACAGCTATTTGAAAAGAAGTTCCAATATCAAAAGCCAAAGACGAGCGCCTGGTTGCTGCCACTGCAAGAGCCGCTCTTCAGCGAATTCTACCAGTACGAGTCGCTGCAGGAGCTCAAGGAGCAGTTGAATCGAATCAAGAGCAAATTGAACAATTATGGGGTACAGGAGTGGAGCACACACACAAATCGCCGCGATCCGTCGGGCGAGATCTCCTGGCGACTCAAAAACGAAACAAAAGCCGAATTTGTGACCGTGAGTATTTTGGCTTGAATAAAATATTGATTGACTAACTATTTGTTCTACAGGTGGCCTGGTGCAAGATCTTCGAGTGCCTGCATCGTTTTCCACTAGTCACCCAACCGGAACTGAATAGTCTACACCTGTGCGAGGCACCGGGCGCTTTTGTTGCCGCCCTGAACCATTATTTGCACTCGGTTTACAAACAGGATGAGGTATCTAGAATTCCGTTAACATTCGAAGAAAATTGTTATCTAGTTCCTTGCAGATCAAATGGCGCTGGCGTTCCACTACTCTGAATCCCTACTATGAGGGCAATGCACTGAATGAGATGATAACCGATGACCGCTTCATATTCCACACGCTCGACAATTGGCTCTTCCACAAGGACTTCACGGGCAATCTGCTTAATGTAGCCAACATAGAGCACATGACGGAGCGTTGCGCCAGGGATTTCCCCGCGGGCGTGCACTTAATTACGGCAGATGGTTCAATCGATTGCTCTGCTCAGCCCGATTGCCAGGAGGAGATCGTCGCGCGTCTACTGTTCGCAGAGATCATAAGTGCACTCAGCATTCTGAGCACAGGCGGCAATTTTGTGATTAAAATGTTCACGCTATTCGAGGCGTGCAGCGTTTCGGTTATGTATATGCTGAACTGTGTATTCCAACGGGTGCACATCTACAAGCCGGCCACATCGAAGCGTGGCAATTCGGAGGTCTATGTTATTTGCCTGAACTACCAAAAGGATGCGCCCGGCCTGCCGCGACTGCTGGAGGCCATGCGAGCTAAGCTCGCACAAGCCAGCGATGCCATGGTCATGCCTCTGTTTGGCAAGGCGCAAATACCCAACGACTTTTTGCTGCAGCACAACATCGGCTGCCGACTCTTTCTGAAGCTGCAGGAGGAGGCAATCGAGAGCAGCATCTATGCGTACGAGTCCAAGGATCGTTACTATCTGCGTCATTTGCATCAGCTGCGCGGCGTTGTCTCCTCCATGTACTACAATCGCTACAAGGTGCGTCCCCTGGCCGACGAGCTGTGCATTGTCAAGCAGCAGGACATCAACAAGGCGTTGGGCTTTTCGGTGCCCGTCTATGGTGGCTCCTATACGGAGCGTGAGCATCTCAAGCAGGGCGATCTGCTCAAGCAAATATACTGCCTGCGACGCGAGTTCAATCAGCTCGAGAAGTGTCCAACCGGCTCGAACAGCTACAACCACGCCAAGGCGCACGAAGCGCCCCTCAAGCTGCAGCTGTGCCGCGGCGCGCCCGTGAGAGAACTGCAGAGCAGTCTGTTCGCATCGGAGCCGGTGCTGCTGCTGCGTTTGCGCATTCTGGACACATTCGAGCTTGATCCGCTCTGGCAAACTGCGCCCAAATGTTTGTTCTTGGACGGCAACAGCAGCAATTTGCAGACGCTCGATTACGCACCTGCCAGCGACGATGATGAGTCAACATTTCACAAAGTTCAACGACATTTCTTTGTCATGCTAATTGAGTCATTGCTGACACAACGGCCTGCGAAAATAGTCTTCCACAAGTTTCTGTTTCTCACCCACTATGCGGCGTCTGTGCTCCTGCTGCTGGCCGAGCACATTTTCGAGCAGACACAATTTGAAAACAGCGGCACACTGCAGACCATAACGCTGAGTGGGCTGCAGCTGGAGGCGAATGCAGGCATGGAACAGCTGCAGCAACTGCACCAGGTGCTGAGCAGCGATTTCGACGAGAAGCTGGATGCCCTGCACAGTGTGTTGCCGCTGCAGCAGCTGCAGAAGAATCAGTTTAGCAATGCGCTCATCCAGTACAACAACAGCGTGCTGGTGGCCTGTTTTCGCCGCATGCTGGGCGAGGACGCGTTTCCCCGGCGCTTGAGCCGGGATCAGGCACAAGCCGTGCCCGGTATCAAAGAGACTGCAGCCGTCGTGTGTTAATTATGTAAATTTTTTTTTTTTAGAGTTTCTAAACATAAATTTGTTCAACGATCGTGAGACTTTTGTTTACATATTGTATTTCAACTTTTTTTTTTTCTTTGTATTTAAAAACAATTAATGCAAATTAATTTCTACTACAAATATTTCTCGAGTTTATACAAATTTGAGAAGACTCGCATAAACTGGGACTCCGTGGAGCAGTTTACACATACATATATATTTACATATATATATTTCCATCTTTCGTTCTAAGCAAAATTTGTGTTAATTTCGTATGCATGTGTGGGGCTGTGTGTGTGTGTGTGTGTATTGGGGCTTCAATTCGCGTCTCATCCTGGTTTCAGTTTGGTTTGATTAATCGCCTGCGTTTGCTATTGCTTGGCGCCGACGCCTCGCCTTCATTGGACTAATCAGCCGGACGCTTTTCGCTGTGTTTCCTGGTATAATCCTCGGCATTCTTCACAAATTTCTTCTTGTCCTTCAGAAATTCCTCGGCCAGTTCGGCGCGCAGTGGATGCTCGGGCTCGGGATCGTTAATTAGGGCTATCAGTGCCTGCACCACCTGGTCGGTGCGCGTGGCCGGCTTCCAGTTCTCGGTGCTAATTATGGGCAGGCATACTTGGCCCTTCTCATCGATGTTTGGATGATAGATTTTTGTTTTGAAACTAATCTTTGGTGGCTTGAAGGGATACTCTGCCGGGAAATTGATTTCGATGCGAAAGGCGCCCTTGTTGTAGGGCGGATTGTCGGGCACAATTAGGCCCGTCCAGCGCAGCAGATTATCATCGTCGGCCTTGATGTCACGAAACGATTTTAAACTACTTTCCTGCAAATCTACGAGCTCCTTGCGCAGACGTCGCGGGGCAGTCATTTTTTCTTTTCGTTTTTAAATGTGTATAATTGCTCCAAATCGATGGAACTCGCAGCTGAAAGTAGACTTTTTTAGATGATGCAATAGGTTGTCGCCGTTTATTAAATATGTATATAGAGGATCTGTGCTAGTTTAGCACTCTTTTTACATTTTTTTGTGGCAAGCTCTATTAAGTTTTTATTCTCATCAGAGTTGTGTAGTCTTGTATGTTTCTGTCGTTATTTAGGTACTTATTCAATTTTTATTGGCACGACGCCTTTTCGGCGATGTGGCAACCCGGCAAACTTTCACAATGTTGTTGTCCCGCTCTCACAAATAACATTTCCTATGCTAATTGGTAAACCTGCGATTATACGACTTTACAAAAAAAAAAGTGGTCTTACCAATGCGGAAAAAGTTTTTATATATTTGCCTTTTTGTTTGTTCTGCGCATACTACTGATTAATTTTAACCTTGCTTATTTTGAATAAGCAACATAAAAATGCTGTGCAATGGTACGCAAAAATGAGCATGCAACGCAAAATTGAGAAAATCTAACATTCACACAAAGTGTAAACAAATGTATTTATCGATTAACTGTTTGACATCGAAACTTGGGCCGCAACACGTGCGCCGCGCTGATTCGTTTTGTTTTCCATTAAAATGACTAAAAAACAGGCAATAAAACGTAAAGTGAAGGAACCTGAGCCCACAAATGAACAATCTTCAGTTTCTGAGCAGTCCGACAATGAAGAGGATGTAGTAAGCATTAAAATGAGGTTTGAAATATGTTTGGACTCTAATGTTTGTGTTTTGGCCAGGACCTGCTGCAAGCTGTAAAAGATCCTGGCGAGGATACAACCGATGATGAGGGCATAGATCAGGAATATCAATCGGACAGCAGCGAAGATCTGGAGTTTGAGAGTGACGCAGAAGGCAACTATTTGGGCAGAAAAGAGAACAACGAGGCAGAGGAAGATGACGATGACGATGACGACGACGACGAAGAGGAAGAGGAAGAGGAAGATGATGACTCCGATGATGACAACGATGAAGCCGCTGCAACATCCAAAGAGGAAAAGCCCAGCAGCAGTAAGACAACGGCTGCCCAGACGAAAGCCGAGCCCACCATTCAGATAATTCCGCGTGATCCTTCAAAGCCTGAGTATGAGGACTCGGACACTTCTGATGAGGAGGATATACGCAATACGGTGGGCAACATACCCATGCACTGGTACGACGAGTACAAGCACATTGGCTACGACTGGGATGCCAAGAAAATTGTTAAGCCGCCGAAGGGCGATCAAATTGATGACTTTTTGCGCAAGATCGAAGATCCAAACTTCTGGCGCACCGTCAAGGATCCGCAGACCGGCCAGGAGGTGTTGCTTACCGACGAGGATATAGCGCTAATTAAGCGTGTCAACTCGGGACGCATACCCAATGCAGAGCACGATGATTACGCGCCATGGATCGAGTGGTTCACCTCGGAGGTGGAGAAAATGCCCATCAAGAATGTGCCCGATCACAAGCGATCGTTCCTGCCCTCAGTGTCGGAAAAGAAGAAAGTATCGCGCATGGTGCATGCCCTCAAAATGGGCTGGATGAAGACCAGCGAAGAGGTGGAGCGCGAGAAGCAACAGAAGCGCGGTCCAAAGTTCTATATGCTATGGGAAACGGACACCGGCCGGGAGAGTATGCGTCGCATACACGATCCCGTGTCGGCGCCCAAACGTGATCTGCCCGGCCATGCCGAATCCTATAATCCGCCGCCCGAGTATCTGTTCGACGAGAAGGAGACCAAGGAGTGGCTCAAACAAAAGGATGAGCCGTACAAGCGCAAGCTGCACTTCATGCCACAGAAATTCAAATCGCTGCGCGAGGTGCCAGCCTATTCCCGCTATCTGCGTGAGCGTTTCCTGCGCTGCCTCGATCTGTACTTGTGTCCGCGTGCCAAGCGCGTCAAGCTGAACATTGATGCCGAGTATTTGATACCCAAACTGCCTTCTCCGCGCGATCTGCAGCCGTTCCCCACAGTCGAGAGTCTCGTCTATCGCGGCCACACAGATCTGGTGCGTTCCGTCAGCGTGGAGCCCAAGGGCGAGTACATTGCCTCCGGCTCCGATGACAAGACGGTCAAGAGTAAGTGCTCCTTATTTATCTGTGATCCTAGATCCTACTCTATTTGTACATATTATCTTGCAGTTTGGGAAATTGCCACCGGTCGTTGCATTCGCACCATCGAGACAAACGACGTGGTGCGCTGCGTTGCCTGGTGCCCCAATGCCAAGCTGTCTATTATTGCAGTGGCCACCGGCAGTCGCTTGCTGCTCATCAATCCCAAGGTGGGCGACAAGCTGCTGATCAAGAAAACGGATGATCTGCTTGCCGAATCGCCCAGCCTGGATGTCATTGATAACGAGCGCATCAAGGCGGCTGTGCAATGGTCAACTGCGGAGCCCGAGGAGCAGGAGAAGGGCGTGCGTGTGGTTATCACACACTTTAAGCCCATACGCCAGGTCACCTGGCATGGTCGCGGCGATTATCTGGCCACCGTAATGCCCGAGGGCGCCAATCGCTCGGCGCTCATTCACCAGCTCTCCAAGCGACGCTCACAAATACCATTCTCCAAGAGCAAGGGCCTCATCCAGTGCGTGCTCTTCCATCCCGTCAAACCGTGCTTCTTTGTGGCGGTAGGTCTTTCTCTTCCTCCTCCTCCCCTTGCTGTTCACCATAATCCATATCCGTTCTTTGCAGACCCAGCACAATATACGCATCTACGATCTGGTCAAGCAGGAGCTGATCAAAAAGCTGCTAACCAACTCCAAGTGGATATCGGGCATGTCCATACATCCCAAGGGCGACAATCTGCTGGTGTCCACCTATGACAAGAAGATGCTTTGGTTTGATCTGGATCTCTCTACCAAACCATATCAGACAATGCGTCTGCATCGCAATGCCGTGCGCAGCGTGGCCTTCCATTTGCGCTACCCGCTGTTCGCATCCGGCAGCGATGACCAGGCGGTCATCGTCTCCCATGGCATGGTCTACAAGTGAGTATCACGTGGATATTCCCTAATAAATTCCTTACTTATCTGTCGCAATCCCTGTCTTCCTCACTAGTGATCTGCTGCAGAATCCCTTGATTGTGCCGCTCAAGAAGCTGCAGACGCACGAGAAGCGCGACGATTTCGGTGTCCTGGACGTTAACTGGCACCCGGTGCAGCCTTGGGTGTTCTCCACTGGCGCCGACTGCACCATCAGGCTCTACACGTGAAGCGTGCAGCAGCTTGTTGCATTTTTAGTTTTAAGCGCTCAATTAACATGTAAAAATTGAGATAGTGAACAATATATCTTATTGAATGATATTTTCCGAGTGTGTGTGTGTGTGTGAGTCCTGCATGCGAAAGCTTGAATACAACCCTGGCAGGCTTGCCACCCCCCCTCAAAAGCAGTTGCTCGACGCCTGCTCCCCGGGGGTCGTTTAGGCAGTGAGAGCGAAAGAGCGTAAAATTACAAACTAAAACAAAAAGCAACAACAAAGCATTCTCATTAATAGATTTACAGTTTGCTTTTTCAAGCAGCAGCAGCAGCAGCAGCATTGCCAAAAAGCACAAATCCCAACTAAATTCCAGTCCAGTGTGAAGTGAGTGGGACCGTTAGAGAGAGAGAGAGAGAGAGTGTGGGAGCGAAAGCTCTTTGCTGTGCTCTTTTGGCAAAAGCACTCGCGCGCACATGTCGCGATGTGTACCAGGAATCTAATCGGCTCGCTATCGGCTCCACCGACAACAATAACAACAACAACTGTACAGCTACAAATTTGGGAGCTTTTCCTTCAATCAGCAGTCAGTCGCCAGCCTTTGCCCATGTGAAGAGAAACGTTTGCACTTGTGCTCGTGCCGTCGTCGTCGGTCGTTGTCGTTGTCGTCGAGGATTTTGGGTTTTGGCTATCAGAGCGCGCACACACACACGAATACGAAAAACAGAACAAAAAAAAAAAATAGCAAAGAAATTCACACACGTATAGAAAAAAGCGCAGCAGTGAAAATGAAATAGCAATAATGTGGTAAAGCCAGAGCCCCCCACCCAAAAAAAAAAAAATAAAATATGGCAAGTGTTTTGTTGAGCTCTTGAAAAATGCCAAAAATGTGAAAATATCCGAATATGAGAATCAAAAAGTTAACGAATGTAATTATCAAATATAACGGAGTGTCTAGCTAAATTGCACTACTTTCTCGCTCTATGCCTTTTGCTCTCTCTCCCTCACTCCAATACCACTACCCCCCCCTCCGACCATACTCGCATTCTCTCTCCTTGGCTCTCTTTCTCTGTGTAGAAGTTGAATCAAAGCAAAATCATTCAGAGCAAAAAGAAAGAACGAAAAAAAATACCTACACATATTTTTAGTGTGGCTGTGTGGCAGGCAAAAAAATTTGTATATATTCGTTGCTCCTAAATACATAGAGAAGACATAGGCGCACACCACAAACCAAACCGAAATCAAATCAAGTGTGTGCCACTATGAGTGTGCGTGCGTGTGTGCACGTATGTGTGTTAGTGTGTGTACAAATAAGAGCGGAAGCCCACACGATTGGAAAATGTTCGATATTTTAGCAAATGTAACGACTGCAGTGTGATAAATGCCAAGAAACAAGCACAGCAGCATCAAGTGCAATTAGCAGCGCTGCCCTCTGCAGCTGCCACAACACACCAACAGCAACAACAACAACAATAACAAGTAGCAGCAGCAGCAGCAGCAGCAGTCGCAGCAGCAAGGCAAGCTAATCGCGCATACGCCCCATCAGCCCCAACCAGCGCAAACCAAAACGAAAAATAAATAAAAAAAAAAACAAAAGAAAGAAATAACGGTCAGGCGACCTCGACGCCGCCATCATGGAGCAAGTGTGTGTCAATGTGTGCCAAGTGTGAGTGTGTGTAATGACTAGCACAAGAAATAAATAAAAATTTCGAGCAACAACAACAACAACAACAAAAATCTTCATCAGCAGGCATCTCCAGCTGCTCACTGGAATAAAAGAAAAAGCCAGAAGCAAAAGCAAAAAAGAAAATTAAAAGAATTTCATAACACTTTAAATGAAATTCCCGTATCAATCGCTCCTCATTACAAACTAATTTCGCTGTTAATACGAAAATGAAAATGTGTAAATTCTAAAGGCAGCAGCCAGCAACAACAAACTAGTCCCCCCACCACCCCCCACTTGCCCTCTTGCCCCGACCCATCTGTAGCACCTGCCCACGCAGCGCCAATGAAAGTGAGAGCGCGTCCAAGAACAACTAAATAATAATAATAATTCATCAAATTCCTAACTGTTTTCTGTGCTTCTCTTTTCCCTTCCCCGCCGTCAACTTCTTGTGTGCAGATAAAAAAAATCAAAGTTTTGCGCAAAGGAACAGAAGCAGCGCCCAAAAGGCAGAGCCAAAAATTTCTCTGCACATGCATGTAAAAACTAAAAAAAAAAGTGGAATTATTCGACAACAACTACAGTTACAACAACAACAACAGCAACAACAACAACAGCAACAACAACTAGAACTACAGCAAGAGCGTGCAAGGCGCGAGAGTCGAAAGCACACACAAGCAAAAGCACTCGATAAAAAGTTATTAGCAAAAACATAAATACGTTACTTGCTCTCTTTTCCGCGCGCGCTCTCACGCTCTGCCCCTCGCTCTCTCACAAAAAGGGCGCCCAACGCCAACGCTCAGCCCAAGTGCTCTGTGTGGGAGTGCGAGCTGAGAGTGGGAGAGGCAGAACGAGACGGACAGTAGGTAGGTCAGTGGCAGTGGGCGGCCTAGCAGCGGCAGCAGCGCCAGCGCCAGCGGCAGCGCCAGCTGTGGCAGCTACGCCAACGCCAACGCCAAACGCCAACATCAACTTGAACTTGCAAAGGGCAGGTAAGTGTGGCCAATTTTCTGGTTTTTTTTCTGGAGGGGGGAGGCTGCTGCTCATCTAGTTTTCAATTGCTTGCAGCATGTCCTGCACCGTCTCCGAGCTGCCCAGTGGCTGTCGTTTGCGCGGCATGACTGCATCCTCACAGAGCGCGGCGGCAGCGGCGGCGGCGGCCAACAACGGGAATGGGAACGGGAACGGGAATGGTAACGGGGATAGCGTCGGTGCCGGACCTGGCAGCGGCTTGAGCTCAACTGGGGGCATCGGGGGCGTCAGCGGCACAACGGGCACAAGCGCAACGCTGCAGGGCAGCGTTAGCGCCACATCGAACGTGCTGCAGGAGTCGAATGCGACGCTGCAGCGGCCGCAGTCGCAGAAGCCATGCTGCTTTTGTTGGTGCTGTTGTTGTTCCTGCTCCTGGTGAGTATTACCTGCAGGTTAACTGTTAAATGCATTACATACATATATTTCAACGGAATCTATTTCATTGCCGTTGCTCCACGGGTCGTCCAACCGCAACAACAGGGCTAAGTGGTAAGTTCCTAGGCACAAACACACACACGCACACAAACACAAGCAAACACACACATACACACGCACCCACGCGCAGTCAGGGGCATTGCCTGCTCTCTCTCTCTCTCTCTCTCTCTCTCTCTCTCTGATTTGCTTGCAGCTGGCAATGCTCTATGCTAGGCGAATAGTAAAAGCTCTCTCTCTCTCTCTCTCTGTCGCTCTATCTCGCTCTTGCCAATTCGGACAACTGTTCCATTCACAATTTTGGGAGCGCCAAAAGCTCTCAGCAGGGCACTTTTCAAAAATCACAACCAAACAATTGAAGGCTCTTGCGGCTGCTGCTGCTGCTGCGGCTGCGGCTGCTGCTGCTTCTAATGCTGTTGCTGTTGTTGCCAAAAATGTTGCAAGTTTTCGTGAATGAAAACGAAAGCTGTTCTTGCTTGGGTGGGCATATCTCCCGCACCTTTGTATGCTTAGCTGTTGTCCATCTATACGCACTTAATCATACGAGTACTTGTGCATACACCTACACACACACACACACACACACACACACAGGCATATTATTGGCAAGCTGTCCAAGCAGGGTAAACAGATAACGAACTTTGATGAGCTCTACGTAGGGTGCGTGTAACGCTTACCTGATACGAGGCAGCCAAATCGAATCGTAGATAACGTGTGGCCAGTTTTGTGTGAACCACTGTGGTGGCAACAACAAAAGCAACGCAAGCGCAGCCAACTAACTGTGAAAGCAGCTCAAACAGCTGTTTCTCAAGTACCAAAGCTTTTCTCTTATCAGTGATCCTTAACGCAATTACACTAAGCAAAAGCTCGAACAAGTAACACGATTTTAAGCGAAAAGCTTCAAATGCTGCAAAAACCAAAATGTTGGGCCTAACCAAACGTATGCTGTACGTATACCAATTTAATTTAAAGCGTTTGCTAGTTAAATATAGCCCTTTAAAATATATATACATGTGTGTGTGTGTGTGTGAATTGATTATGGGTTAAACTTATAAGAAAACATAATTGAAGTGTTTGTCAAAATTGAGGGGATAATTTCCATTAGATAGAGATTTCCACATTATATAGTAAAGGTAGTTGATAAATCATATATATATAAAAATATAATATGAAATTAGGTTATAACATTTGAAATTGTAGTGGAAATTTTAAGCAAATCATATCACATGCTCTCTGCTTTTTTAAATCTCAAACTAAACAATAACAAAAACAATTTGTAATTGTAGTAAATATTTTTAAAATATTTTTATTTATAATTTATAATATTTTTTTTTAATATTTGTATATGATAAAACTCAGTTCAGCTTGAGAAAGCTTTTAAAGCATTTTTACAGTTTACTTTATTATATTATTCAGTGTAATTTAAATCAACTAAGAGCTAAAACTTTAATTTAAAACTCAAGTCTAATCTAGTTCAATGATAATCTTAGTTATATTTTTATTTGATTTTTTTTTTAACTTATTTTTAAGAAACTTTTCACGATTTGTAGAAATGCATAGACTGAATTTTAATTTTTTTATTTATAAATTTATATTTTTTTTATTAATTGCTGAATTTATATATTTTTTATAATTCAATTAAAATAAATTATTTTTAAAAATAATAAATAAATAAGATAATCATTTTAATTAAAATATAGAAACTAACTTTTTTCCGTTTTTTATATTTATTTTATAATTTATTTATTTAAAATTAGAATTTTATTAATTGGTGAATTTATATTTTGTTCATAATTTAATTTAAATAATTTGTTATTTTAAAAAAATAAAAAAATAAGATCATTATTTTAATTAAAATATGGTAAGGTCGCCAAAAGCAGAACTAAATTAATGTGATTATAACTTCTTTTCCGCTTTTCATGATTTGAGCTCCCATCTTTTGACATTTTTAATACCCTAATTAAGTAAACTAATTTGAATTGTCTTATCCACAGTCTTGCCATCAAGAATGCCGATGAAAATGCGCCCACCAAACGTGATCTCGTTAGCGCCGATTTCCTAGATGGCGATCAGTAAGTTTTTCCCCAGTTAACACACAAAACAGAAGCTTTACTCAATATCATTTCCCATGCTAACAGGCCCACATTAGATGAAATACGTAGTTGGGGTAAAAGCTTTGATAAACTAATGAAGAGCTCAAGTAAGTTTGCAGAAAACTCCACTTGAAAGTCAATTCAAGATTATTAACGATTATAAATTCTCCAGATGGCCGCAAGGTATTCCGGGATTTTCTGCGCAGCGAATTCAGCGAGGAGAACATATTATTTTGGCTGGCCTGCGAGGATCTGAAGAAGGAGAACAGCGCCGAGGTGGTCGAGGAGAAGGCGCGCCTCATCTACGAGGACTATATATCGATACTATCGCCGCGCGAGGTCTCCCTGGACTCGCGAGTGCGCGAGATTGTCAATCGCAATATGATCGAGCCGACGACCCACACCTTCGACGAAGCTCAAATACAAATCTATACGCTGATGCACAGAGACTCATATCCCAGGTAGGTTGCAGCTAAATATCATTTAAGTATATTATTAATTTTTAAAATTATATGATTATATTGTAGATTCCTAAACTCGCAAAAGTTCAAGACACTCGCTCAAATGCAAGACAATTCGAATGCCGGCTCCAAGGCGGATAGTCCCACTTAGATCTGTTATCTTATACAATTGACGCTATGTTGATTTTGTTGTTGTTTTAACATTAGACTATTTAATTTCTTATTTATTATTTTTTTTGATTTCCCGGTTAACCCCGAAGCCTGTTCACAAACTGTTGCCGGCCAAACAACAACCGCATAGCTGTCCTTTAAAAAAAAAAAAAAAAAAAAAAACCAAAAAAAAAAAATGAAAAGAAAAACAAAGCAATATGTCATACAAACTAAATAGATTCAATTCCATTTGGCGTGTGCAGTACCAAAGAGAATTTATATATAAAGGGGACGCGGGACGGCTGGCGCGGAGGGGGGGGGGGTCGGTGGCAAAGGCAACAGTTCAGGATACGCTCGAGGAGCTAACCAATCACAAATATATATATATAACTTAGACGATATATGATGCATTATGTGAAACCGATTCCTTCTTTACAATGTTCTAGTCGTTAACAAACCAAAACAAAATACCAAACTAGGCAATTTATATAAAAATTAGTTGTTAACAAAAAACAAAATAAGCGGAAGAAGCAGAAGAAGTAGAAGAAGCGCAGTTTTTGGGTTAGATAATGCAACATGCAACAGGCGGCATTTCTAGGGAGTTAACCATATTTGAACCTTAAGCAACTATAAGTTAATATTGTACAATGTATAAAAGTGCAGTTGCATTGTCTGGCCCAACAACAACAACAACAACAACAGATTGGCATACTATATACATATATTGTAATAATTGTTAAACTAAGACCTATTAATCAAATTGAAATTGAAATTGAAATGAAAACCAACTTTAACGCAAATACTTTTTCCAAAAAAACGCAACATTTTTAAACGTATTACTTACATTTATACTTGTATGTAACTTAATTAGTTTTGAAAACATTTTAGATCATACAATACAATACATCCCTATATATATATGTATGTATATATATATATATATATATATATATATATATATATATATGGATAGCGACATCGAAGCATTCTGTAAATACAAAATACAACAAGAATAATACCAAAAAAAAAATTATGCATTAAATATAGCAATTTAGTTGCGATTACGTTGTGACATGGCATTGCAGTTCGTTAGATTTGAAAAAAACAAAAACAAAAACAAAACAACAAAAAACACATAACAAAAACATTAACAAATAATAATATTATATTATTATAAATAGAGATACGAACTCGGAATCAAGACAATTTGGATTGTGTCTAATGTTTATAAAGTATGTAACGCATAAAAGCAAATTCTAGATAACAGTTTTATTGTACATTTGTTTAAAAAAAAAACAACATAAAGTAAATCATTTACAATAATGTCAAAAACGTTCTTATAATCGGATCCTAACGGGATAACGCGCGTACGAAACTTAACTATGTGCGCATTACTAAGTATTTTTTATTTTTATTTCAAATCGAAAAAAACAAAAACAAAAAAATGAATACCAACAAAACGTTTCGCAATATCACTGCCAACTCCGCAAGAGATATATCATATATATTATATGTGTATATATATGTGTACTATATGTATCACACACAAAGCAGTTGCGTTTACTATCCGCACACACACACACGTAAACACTCACACATACACACACTCACACATACACACACTCACACACATACACATTCACACTCACTGGCAACTGCGGGCTGGGCTTATCAAGATGATACTACAAACCCCTCCCTCCATACATTGCCCCCTCCCACCCACCCCTGCCCCTCACACACACACATACACCCCCCCGCTCCACTGAAAACCAAACAAAAATTCACACGCTGAGGCGCGCGCTAGTTTTTCAGCATTCAACAGTCAGTATTAACATAAAAGCGAAACTAACTTTGGCATGCCGAAGCTTAAATACCCTTGCAGAGGGTAAAACAATTTAAAAAAAAAACTAAGAACTAATTTTATAAATCAATCAAAAGGAAAGAAATAATTTAAAAATAATAATAACTTAAATAAATAATATTCTGGAAATTCATTCAAATTTGATTTAGTTGTCCGAGTAGTATGATCCTTATATGTATATGATTTCTGATATATTATAAATATATATAGAGAAAAAATATATAATATATTTTAAATCATTGTGTGTTTCTGATTTACAAAAATAATATATTTTAAACTTTAAAATTTCGTCAGTTTTTGATATATCAAAAATATATATTTTTAATTTTCTTAAGTTTCTGATCTACAAAAATAATATATTTAAAATTTTGCCGAGTCTCAGATATTTAAAAAAAAATAAATTTTAAATTTTCTTGAATTTTTAATTGATTTAATGTTGACTTTCTGAAAAATGATATATATTTAAAATGTTCTTGATTGATCTCGAGTGTGATTATTTCTTTTATTTATTTCTATATTTCAAATATATAGAATAACTATATATAACATTTTCACAAAAGATCATTAAAAACAAATTCATTCGCTTTGTTTGTTACTCTTCTTCTTGGAGAGAGCTTTTCTTTTATATCGTTTCCGAACATTTTGAACATTGAACATAACCTTCAAATTGTCCGACTCTGCAGGCGTGTAGCAAGCTTTATAACTGAATATAAAACTACTGTAAAACATTAATAATTAAATATTAGCAAACGTTGTCGAATTACATTTAAAAATAAACATAAAACGAAAATCAAATCATTGAGCAAAAGTTAACATGAGTTTTAACAGGTGACGTATCCACGTGCCGTACGATTTAATTGATGTAGTTTGAGGCACAACATTTCACAGCACAGAAAGTTTCGTATTTGAAGTTCGATCCCAAAAAATAATAATAATCAAAAATAATAATAACTGGTTACCTCAGTTAAATCAGAGAATGTTTTTAGTAGCTATTAGCTAGTTGGTGTGTCTAGTTTTAATGCATATGTACTTAATAGACTAAACACACACACACAGACACACACACACAAACGAGAGCGGCGTGGGAGAGTTGCGAGGTACGAAAAAAAAACGTCTTCCAGAGCGACAATAGCTCGCTTTACCGCTACACAAACACGCCCCCCCCTACCGCCCCTTCAAACCACACTCCTCACAATAGGCCTTAGCTTCTGTTCTATGTGCACCCGCCCACCCCCTCCACGGCCACACTCCTTGCCCACAAATACTGAAACACAGAAAATACCAAAAAAGTACCACTAGAAATATCCGAAAAGCTCATTGAATTTACGTCACTCAGGCTGCTACTTGGAATTGAAAATTCGACAACCTTTTGCATTATAGAATACGAATATCGATAACAATAACGATAGCGATAACATTATCGACAGTTCTTTAACAAGTGTCATTTTCCATGGTTTGTTAACTTAATTTTAGGCTACCAAAATACCAAATATTAATAAAACAACTACATTTATTTTTGTGTATATGTTTTAGTTTTCTAAAAAAACACAAAACAATATTATATACATATATTTTACGTTTACGCGCAAACACACACGCACGCACACACACACGCACACACATGCATATACTTACATATATATAAATATATATACTATATAACTGTATATGTAATACATACATAAATGTAAATGTAATCGCAAAAAAACAAAAACAAAAAGTATTAGTGAAAAGTTTCGACCAGTTGAAAAAACAAAAGAAAAACCAAAAAAAAAACAAACAACAAAAAAAAATGATTATAAAAAATTTAAACATACAAAAATTTCAAAAATGAATACAAAACACGTTTAAACTAAGCATACATTTAGTTTTAAAACAAATTTAATATATTGCAACAATAAACAACATGAAAATAAAACTGAAATTCAATGAAAAATGCATTAAAAAAAAAAACAAACAAATAATTAATTAGCTAATTAACTAATAGTATTTATTTAAGATGTCTGCATTAATATTTGCCTCACACTCATAACCAAATGAATTATGTGCACAGAATGGAACACCCTGTAAACGGCCTGGCAGAAAACACGGCAAAAAGCACACTGGGCAAACAGTCAGTACCGTCTACACGACAAAGCGTTGATTTTGCTGCTGCCGCGGCCGCCGCTGCTGTTGTTGCTGTTGTTGTTGCTGTTGTCGTAAGGCGGCGTCGGAGTCTGTGCCGACGGCTACATGGCATTCATTTGTGCTACATGCATAACTATTTTACGTGTGCGCATGTGTGTGTGTGTGTCTCTCTCTCTCTCTCTTGGTATGCGTGCAAGCAGCTCTCTACCTCTGACTCTACCTGGTGTCCAACTGCACTACCACTTTCACAATGCGCGCTGGCGCTGTAAGCCAGCAGCAGTAGCAGCGCAGCGGCAGCCGCAGCAGCAGCAGCAACAAAAGCAACAAGCAAAACAAAAAACGCGACGGCGTGTTCGAATGTTCGAAAGTTCGAAAATGAATGCACGCCACAAAATGAACCAGAAAGCTACAAAAGCGCAAAATGTCCAGGGCCGGTTCAGCGGGCAATGCGAAATGCGCCCGTCCAACTGTAAATTAAGGCGCCATCTAGCAATTGCTGTGTGCTTGCGCGCGCGCCTGTAGGCTATGCTAGTCAAGTTTCGAACCAAATTCGATGCAAGTTCGTTGCCTGAGTCATTTGTTATTGCACAGAGTAATAAATGCGTACCTGGAAAACGCGGCACTAGAGCTATGCAGGTGCGTGCACACAGCGGCAGGCGCAGGCACAGGCACAGGCGCAGGGAGAAAAGTACGTGCGGACGGACACTCTGGCTGCTACCTGTGTGCGTGTCTGTGTTGCCAGTGTAGAGACAACATCATCATCGAATCGATGAATTTGAGTTTCGCTCGCTCTGCTGCAGTCGACGGCGATCGCGGCAGCGACAGCGGCTGCGACTGCGCCGCCTCGCTCAATATCAGTTACGAAAGAGATGAAACCATAAAAAGCAATAATAATCGAGCAACATGCACGCTCTCGCACACAGACACTCACCTGTGCTCGCCTGCACAGACACGAGGCGCGCACACACACAACGACGGCACCTTGCACACACACACACACGCACAGAGAGAGAGAGAGAGAAGGCGAGCAGCGACTGCGCAGCAACCGAACCGACCGCAGCGGCGACAGCAGCAGCAGCAACAACACATTCAACAGTTGAACAATCTCCAATTGACTCTTTGGGCATTATAGCCGAGCTCAACGTTCATCCGCGACAAGTTTTTCGTACCTTTCGTGCAGGCGAGTTACACATTTTTGCTTTGGCTCCTCAGAAAGTACATTGAAAACGCACAACAAATTATTAATAAAAATTGCGACAACAGAGTTGCCAACACAGCCGAAAACTCTGCGAAAAATTGTGATATTTAAGTGAAGTTGAAAAAAAGAAGAAGAAAAAAATATATACAGCAAGAAACGTAGAAAAAAAAAACACACACACACAGAATTCGTTCGCGTTCGTTTCGCGTGTGCATGTGAGTGAGTGTTTGTGTATGTGTGTGTGTGTGTGCATGAGTGTGGCTCTGTCGGGCCCGCTGCTGCGTGTGCATGTGTGTGCGTGTGTGTGTTTGTGTATCTGTGTGAGCCAAAACGAGACGCCATCAAAGCTGAGCAACAGAAATAAAATTCAAAATAAAAATTGTGATTAATAACAAAGCAAAAGCAAAGAACAACAAAAGGCGAACGCGCAGAGAAAAAAGCGCGTAAACCAGGCACACATACAAACATACATACATACGTATGTGTGTGTGTGTGTATAAAAAATACTAAATATACTAAATAACCATAAAGGCGCGCTCACAATGAAAAATGTATAAACTGTTAACAACAAAAGTGCAAAAGCAACAGCAACGAAAACAACAACAAAAGCAACAACAACAACAACAGAGAGACGCAAATGCTGCGCGCATCCGCCACCGCCAGCGCCGCCGCCCCCGCATGCTACGCAGCCGTGTTTCGTGTACGTCGTGGCAATTAAAAAAGTTTTATGCAAAATACGCAAATCAAATGTTAATGCTGTGACCTGTGCTAGTGTTAGTGTGTCTGTGTGTGTGTGTCTGTCTGTCCAAAATGCACAGACGCCCGCCAGCAGCAGCAGCAGCAGCAACAACAACAGTCAACTCCGACGACAAAGAGGCCAAGGAGTCGCACATTAGAAGCTCAAAAAGCCAAAGCACACAGCTCGCAGCCAGGCTTTGAGCCAAGACGCATACCACAGCAGCAGCAGCAGCGCAAAAGTGGCGAAAGGTGCACCCACCAACAGCAGCAGCAACAACAACAGCAGCAACAACAACAACAACAACAGCAGCAGCAACAATTCCAGCAGTCAACAGTCAGCGAGTCAGCCACGAATTAAGCGGGCACCAGCAGCAGCAGCGCGCGCGCACACACACACACACACACACGTTCGTTAAACATTAACGGTGTGTGTGTGTCTTTTTTTCGGTTATTGTTTGGCTTTTTCGAACATGCCGCCTTCCAGCGCTGCAGCCTTCCAGTGATAGTGTGCCATAGTGATCCTTAGGAATTGTAGTGCCAAAATTCCAATATAACACAAATACGTTACGTTTTTACCTGTGGACTGGCGCGGACAGCTGCATACAAAAGAAATATGTAAGTACCACATACACCACATGTAGCTCTCTACACAGAAGTAATTATAAATGCATAAAATGCAACACTGCGCTCTAAGCCAGGCTTAAACGTAACGCAACAGCGACATCAATAAAAGCCAAATATAAAGCACCCTGTAAGGTGCGCGCAGACGCTGCTCAACGTCGCAGCCGCGATGGTAATAGGCAATAGTGTTGGAGAGTGCGCAACAGCGTGCAAGAGAGAAAGAGAGCGCAAGCGCGCGTGTTCGTTCGTTCGGTCAGACAACGAGCGCAAAGTGGGAGCGAAAAGGGATCAAAAGGTGTTGTCTGTGTATGCGACGCCGCCGCCGCCGCCGCCGCCGCTGCTGCTGCTGCTGCTGTCGCTACGGGCTGCTGCCAGCGTCTCAGTCGACTTGTTCGAAAATCGAAGTTACTGTTGTTGTTGCTGCTTGTGTTTTTGATTACGTTTTCTCGTGGCTTCTTGTATCGTTTGGTCTCCGACTTCGTTGACTTTGGCTTTAGAGCTGTTGTTGTTGTTGTTGTTGTTGCTGTTGCTCTTTTTGTTTTTTGTTTTTTTTTGTATTATGTATTATTCTTTATACTTTTTGTTAGTGGTCCGCACATTGATGATGGCGATCAATTTGGGGCTGCGATTATGGTACAGTAAAATGAACAACGTCGCCGCTGCCGTCGCTGTCGTCGTCGTCGTCGTCGTTGTCTTGCGTTAGCCACTACGCAGCACACACACACATACCAATACATAATGACACTCGCATGTGCACGCCAGCTTACACACACACACACACACACGCACATACACAGACAAAGAGTCGGGGCACACTTAACCCACACAAAAGCCAGCGCACCAAAGCTGGGCAACCGAAGGGGTTTGGGGCGGGGAGTTGTTAACTTCGTGAGAGAGTTATTTTATTTTCGTGTTCGTGTTAACGTTAACGTTTATTGTTTTTCTTTTCTTTTTCTGCGTTTTTCTTACCTTCTCTGCTCCGGCTCTCAGTCTCAGCCGTCGTCTCTGCGCCTTTGCTTTTTCAGTTCGTGTAGTTATTGATGCCCGGCTTTGACCGATGGCTTAGGGTTAGGTTCGTACATTTCTTGTCTTTGGTAACGCTGTCCAGGGTGCTCACACACACACACACACACACACGCACACACACACACACACATGCACACATATATGCATGTACACATATCTCTGCATGCTTGTAGAGATATCAAATGGCCGTCTGGGTCTAAATTATGTCAAATCTTGATGGGATTTCAAATGGTATTGCTTTGAAACGATTATTCCTCTATTCTTGGACCTGGCCCTGGTTAAGGCGAATGCGTATTGCGCTGAGGGGCGTTTATATTAAGATTCTATAATAAAAACAATAAAGTGTATAAATTAGTAAACGAGGGGTTTTCTTTCAATGGGTATATATTGTATGTCAATACATATATATTGCCGCTGGGCAAGATCATGTGTTAGCCAATTTGAAATACATGAGAATTTATATGCTAAATTGAATATCGATTAAAAAAAACAACAATTAGCTTCGCAGTTAAAAGATTTATGTAGATATTTATAAAAGGGTCTCGTTATAATACCGATTTTTCTATCTGATATATATATATCATATATATGTATATCCAATACTGATAATTATATCTGATATATCTAATACTGATAATTATATCTGTTATATATATCTGATCTTTTCTTCACAAAATTGCGTTCTCCTACTTGTGTATATACTTAGTACTAGCAATTATTTCCCAACCTTGCCCGTGTACTAACTAATGTCTAACTAATGTGAAGGCTTTCGAGCTTTTATAGATCACGCAATCAATCGGTCAATCAATCGGTCAGTCAGTCAGTCAGTGAATTAGTTAGTCAGGACAAACTGTTGTTCAATATTGAATATTGTTAGGGAAATAAATAGGCATTTATGTAAATCTAGACTTTACGTTCGATTCTTAATGTTTTAGAGGTCCGAAAGTCTTTGAGAAAATGTTAAGCTCCCAATTGCTGTTATTGATCAAGAATTCTGAAAAAATGCAAAATACATGTTCATTCATATTACCTAAGATAGCTAGATAGATTAAACTATACCCATGTTGATATCATTTTGGTAGAGTGTTGAAGGCAGCACAAAACTCTTAACGGAATTGTTTAAAAAGTTACAGGCCCTAAGGTAAATGTCCATTTTTTATTGATCATTCTGATATACTACCTATGATATAGAGGTCCCATACGATCTTTAGTTATTTTCATACATTTTTTTTATCAAAAAAAAAGAAGAAAAAAAAAACAATTAAAAATAGAAAATTTGTTATATTTTTATTTAAATTGTTTTCTTTTTGTTTATTTTTATTTATTTTTAATTTTTAATTGTTTTTTTTTATATATATAAAATGTTTAAAATCCTTAAGGATTAGATCAAAGAAAACATTGTATATAAAATATAAGAGCTACTGGGCTAGAATTGTCGGACTTATGATGTAATGTATGATGTATGATGTATGATGTAATGTAATTGAAATGGTTAATATGGAAGGAATATTACTGAATATAGGAATGCATATTAATTTTGGGCAGGGATGTAAATAAAATGGTCTATAGGAATAAAATAGGAGAAATATTTTTGGGTTAGAGTCTCCTGATATCTGATATGTTTTGCAGGAATGTAATTAATATCTATTGGATTAAAATAGGAGAACGAATATATAGATTGATTAGAATATTAATTTAATATGATAACGAGTTTTAGTCCAAATTGCGATTAAATGTTAGAAAATTTAGATGCCAATCGAAAAATGGGGCTGAAAATGTAATAAAAGGGACTACAGTATTAAAATAAGTGCAATATTAAGAAATAAATAGGCTAGTTTGACTTTAACTAGAGCACTTAGCATATAAAACTAATCCTCAACATTCCATAGCCCAAAGATGCTTCGAATTTGTTAAGACTTAACACTTTGGTTATCCGAGAATCTGTTCTAAATTGAAATAGGTAAAAGTCTCAGCCCCGCCTCAAAATCTCTCAATCTCTCAATTTGCTTAAGACCAAGTAGACAAAACAGTTCAAAATCTGAATCAGAATCAGATTTGGCTCGAGTTCTCTTTCTTTTATTATTATTATTTCTTTGCTCCTCTCGAAAGTACTTTGCGGCTAAATGGCCAAAACACTCGCCAGCTTATATCGCGATAGCCCGAGGGGCATTTCGAGCCACAATGGAGGGGCAGCTGGGGGCGGGGGGCGGGGGGCGGGGGCTTGGCTCGGTATCAAATTGACCCCAATTCGGGCAAGTAAAAGCTGCTGAAATTTGCCCAAAGACAGCTTTTGATGTTGATGTCGTTTTAATTGTTTTCTAATTGCTGGAAATACGCAACAGGTAATCGCATTTGAGAATCTTCCGCCTGCAGCCTTTTGGGCCACGTGCCGGCCCCAGCTCGTCAGCATATTGACCGGTTTTGCGCGGTCCCGGCTGCAGCCGCACCCCCAAAAACAGAGCTGCCCCAGTGCACCCACCGAAAAGGTGTGTGTGTGTGTGTGTGTGCCAAAAACTAGTCTATAAGCGCGCCACATGACACTGACCTCACCTACTAACGGAACCAGCCAGAGGAGCAGACGGTTAGACACGATCCGCCGACGCCGGAGATCGCGTCTCGCTCTGACACAGCTCGAACTCGAACTCGAACTCGAGCCGGTTGAACTGACGAAAAACAAGTTTATCCACATCCCCAACAGACACCAAGACTCTCCGTCGCATGAACTTTGCTTGTTTGTTGTTGCAGTTGTTGTCGTTCTTGTTGTTGTCGTTGTTGTTGTTGTTGTCTTTTATCAAACAATAACTGGCAGAGTGGACGTGCCACCGCCTGAACCTGATGCAGGGGGCAGGCAGGTTGCCAGCTTTTTGTGGCTGAACCAGAAAGTCCGGCGAACAGCAACTTCTGGATTAGGTCAAGGATTGACTTGTTGCTGCTCTTGTTGTTGTTGTTGTTTGGTACCTGTTCTAAAAAAACACCCAGCAACAACAACAACAACAAGTTGCTGCCCCTCGTCTCGTTGTTGCTGCCGTTCCGTTTCGCAAACATGTTTTGTTTTGCGCGAAATTCTGAAACTGGCCGCAACCGAAATCGAAATCGAAATCCATCCAAAAAAAAAAAAAAAAAACTGGACTATTCCATTCACACGCAGCCGCTGATGGATCTCGAGTAGCGGCATTTTCTGGCTTAGCTCCGTTTCATTTCCAGCTGTAAACGAAACAAAACAAAACAAAACACAAATAAAACGCCAGCCAAGCAGCGGCCCAGCGTCGCGTCGGCAGCGCTGCCAACTTAAGCTCAGCTGCTGCTGCCGCGGCTGCTGCTGCTGCTGCTGCTGCTTCTTTCCACCTGTTGTTGTTGATGTGATGAGTTATGCAGTTACACGTTTGACATTTGCGAAGGAGTCAAACTAGTTCGACGGGCACGTGTGCAGCTTTTGTTTGGCCTGTCCCTCCGCCAGTTCCGTCTGTTCCGTCTGTCCGTCTGGTTCACGCCACCCTTCCCCTCCACTCCACACACACACACACTCACACACACTCACACTTATTTCGTCTCGTTTCTGTTTCGGTTTCTGTTTATGTTTGTTTGCATGTTTGTTCGCTTGCAAATCGTTCAGCTCAACAACAACAACTACAACAACAACAACAACTCATCGCATTATCGACTCATCGGGGAAACCGCCGCCGTCGCCGCCGTTTGAACCCGTTCCACATTCCACATTCCGTTTTCGTTTCGTTTTTTTCTTTCTCAATTATTTGAAAGGTACGACCCACCCCCCGCCCCAGCCCGTAGACAGCCTGTTGTGAAACGGAGCAGCAGCAATTGCTGTTAATTTGGGAAATATTTTGAACATATGTAAATAACATTGATATTCTTCGAAATTAATAATTGGGCCTTATCATAAAGGTGTAAGTTTGAAAATTAACTAAAAACAGTTGATTGTAGATTAGGAAGGAATAGGATTATTATATACATATATTCTAAGAGTATTTAACCTTAAGTTAATTTTTCTTATTAAAGTTCTTGAGCTTTTACAACGGTAGCTCAGATTCCTAAAAAATTTCGATTCAGTAAATTATAAAAAGCTCTTAAGCTTTTTTACATATATAACTACTTAAATTTTTCAAGATAAATTTTGCAAAAAGCTTCAAAACTTAATAAACTATGAGGGAATAGTTATTTTTTATTTCAATTATAGTATTTAAACTAATAAATTGTTTTGAAAAAAATTTCGCTTGGCAAATTATAAAAAGCTCTTAAGCTTGGCCATAAAATAACTTTAATATTCTTCAAGATAAATGAAAGGGTTTTTTTTATAAATATTTTAAATTGAATATTAAGGAATATTTATTATATATTCCCTAATAGTACCTGATCTTATCAATATATTTGCATAGCAACAGCTCTTGAGCTTTTGATCGAGCTTTTTGAAAGGTGATCTAAGCTTTCAAATGTAATTGAATATCAGGGAATATTTATTATATATTCTCTAATAGTATTCATGCATATAAATATAAATTTCTAAATTAAAGTTCTTCAGCTTTTTCTAGAAATTTAGATTGGCCAGCTTATATTAAAGCTCTTAGTCCTGTACATGGAAAGCTCACATTCCATATGAACTGTTTTGACAAATATCGATTGTCTTTTCGTTTTATTTAGAGAAAAAGGCAAAATTAATAATCCTACATGTTTATAAAGCCGCGAATCTGATCGCTTATTGCTTTACATTCAGCTATTTATCAATTTATCGAAACACAATTAAATCAATATCCTATATCCAATCGAGGAGATGAGGTTTTATTTAATTAGCGTTAACTGAGTAGGTTTTTTATCATCACTTTATCATTAAGTCTTAAAAATATACCCTCAAAGACATTGATTAATCAATAGCCCCAAAGACAACAAAGCTTTAAAGCTCGAAAAGCTCAGCGAGTTTAGACTTAATTGGCTGGAATATCCAAGCTTTTAGCCCTTAAATTATAAATATTTTTTTATGATAAATATTATAACATTGAGTAATAAATATTATTCTATAATAAAGCAATAAATACAAATTTTATAATAATTAATATAACTATTCAATTTCTTTAAGATTTAACAGGAGATTTGATCAGTTGAAAGCTTTAAAATTTTTTTTTATTTTCTGTTTACAGTCTCGCATATTTAAATATTTTATTGTACAAAACAAAGTTCGTTTTAGCTAAGCAATTAAAAAGCTAACTAACTAAAATATTTTTTTTTATGCTTTTATCATTACAGCTAATAACAACGATAAAGGAGCTAGTTGTTATCCAAGTTCCTTAGTGCCATAAAATGCAATATTGAAACGACAACGAACAGAGCAACAACAACAACAACAACAACCACATTTACAACAACAACAACAACAACAACAACAACTACAACAACAACAACAACAAGTGCCTTCATTCAAAACGTGATAGTGATATTAATAATGTTTATATACTCGTAACAACAAAGCTTGCCACCAACAACAACAACTTGCAACAATCCGCAGCGACTTGCAACAAATTTTCGAATGCCTTCGCCATTTGCCAGCCGCAACAACAATAACTCAAGTTCAAAGTTCAAAGTCTTCCGCAAAATTGGCAAACTAGTTAACAATTAAGTTTTGGGGGACACCGAGCCGTACATCCAGATAATGTCCACATCCACGGCGACAACGAGCGTCATCACGTCGAACGATCTATCGCTGTCCGCCCACGCACACGCCCACACGCACGGTCACGCCCACGCCCACACGCATACGCACTCCCTGCATCCGCATCCGCATCCCCATCAGCAGCAACAGCAGCAACAACAACAACAACATCAGCAGCAGCAGCAGCAGCAGCAACAACAGCAACAGCAGCATCAGCAACAGCATCGCCTGGGCGTCGGAGTGGGCGTCGGTGTGGGCGTCGGTGTGGGCGTGGGCGGTGTGGGTGGCCATCTGAGCGACGCCTCACTGTCGCCAATACAGCAGGGCGCCAACATAGTCGCCAGCAGCAACAGCTCGCCCTTGGGTCAGAACGGGGTTCCGCTGCTGACGACGATGCATCGATCGCCGGACAGCCCCCAGCCGGAGCTGGCGACCATGACGAACGTGAATGTGCTCGATCTGCACACAGACTCCTCCAAGCTGTACGACAAGGAGGCCGTATTCATCTATGAGACGCCCAAGGTGGTCATGCCGCCGGATGGCAATGGCGCCGGCAATGGAGGCGGCGGCGGCGGCGGCGGCGGAGGACCCGGCTCCAATGGTGGCCACGACGATGGCCAGGTGATAGACGCCCGAATCGCACAGCACCTGGCGGCGACACAGCAGCAGCAGCAGCAACAGCAGCAGCAGCAACAGCAGTCGGAGCATCAGCCGCTGGCCAAGATCGAGTTCGATGAGAATCAAATCATACGCGTGGTGGGCCCCAATGGCGAGCAGCAGCAGATCATATCGCGGGAGATCATCAACGGCGAGCATCACATCCTGTCCAGAAACGAGGCCGGCGAGCATATACTCACGCGCATCGTCAGCGATCCCTCCAAGCTGATGCCCAACGATAACGCGGTGGCCACCGCCATGTACAACCAGGCCCAGAAGCTGAACAACGAGCACCATGGCGTCTATCAGACCTCGCCTTTGCCGCTGGACGCCTCGGTGCTGCACTACGGCAACGACAATGTGATCAAGACCGAGGCCGAGATCTATGAGGATCACAAGAAACATGCCGGCGGCTCGATTATCTATACCACCTCCGATCCGAATGGTGTTAACGTGAATGTCAAGCAGCTGCCGCATCTGACGGGCGTGCCCCAGAAACTGGATCCCGAACTGTATCAGCCGGACAAGCACATCGATCTGATCTACAACGATGGCAGCAAGACCGTCATCTACTCCACCAGCGACCAGAAGGGACTCGAGATCTACTCCGGCGGCGACATCGGCAGCCTGGTATCCGACGGCCAGGTCGTGGTCCAAGCGGGTCTGCCCTATGCGACGGCCACCAGCGGCACGGGGCAGCCTGTCTACATTGTCGCCGATGTCGAGGAGCATTTGCAGGGGTGAGTTTATCAAAATATATAGAATTTAACACTAGTATAGAATAAAGGTATTATCAAATAGGGCTTCCTTTTATCTATTCTATTTTGTCCATATTCAAGCTCGTTTCAAATCTTAAGTAGATCTAAGTTAGATATTACAAAATATATAGCGCAATATAGTTATATAACTCTAACAGCAGGAATCAAGGGTTATTCTTGCGATTAGAAATCTTGGGGAATTATCTATTGATAACAATTTTCCAGTCTTACCCAAACGAAATTGTCGCTGCTTCTGCGTAGAATTCCATTCAATGCCTTGACTCTAGATTCGATTTGTTTATCTGGATGGTTTAAACAAACAATTTTATATGATTTTCGAATAGTTTTCTCTTCCAGGCATTTAATGCTTTATCGATAACTATAAAAATGAAGACTCTTTGATATCGATAAATGTAAAAAGGACTTTTATCGATTTTAATTAATCAAAGTGAATAAGAATTTATCGAGATAACTTAATTGCTTTTGGCAATTACTAAAGATGTAATTAAGTACAAATTTAAATTGCTTGAAAAGTGTTTTATTATATTGTATTATATTATTATATTATTATAAATGGATGAGCGAAGCCAGGTTAAAATAGCATAAATAATAAGAACAGGAAGGATTTGCTATTATTTTGCGTTGATTTTGTTTCTAAGCTTTCGTAATTGGCATTGTTAAGTGCTTAACTTTTCACATTTCTCACAGAGATGCATTGCCAGGGTTGCCCCTTAATGCGAATTTGTCTTATTGTTAATAGGTTTCGTGGCTTTATAAAGTATTTTATATTATCGATCTTTAATTGCTGTTTTTAACTTTTGACGTTAACGTGAACTAGTCTAGATCAAGTTATACAAATAGAATTTTAACGATAGGGTTGCCACCTGCCTCGTGTTTCTACTTTTGTTCAATTTGTTTGCCTCTAAACTTTCGTAATTATCTATAGATAACTTTCAATTGCGGCTCTAAACTTATCTAAGAGCCAGATTGTGATATACAAGGGGAAATATTAACGATAGAGTTGCCACTTGGCATATTTTTCTATAATTGTTCATTGATTTTGTTCGAAGCTCTCGTATAATTTTATGGCTGCCCTTCAATTGCGACTTTTAACTTTTCTCAATGGCATGGACTAATCTAGATACATCTATACGAAGGGAATATTAAGGATAGGGTTGCCACTTGGCATAATTAACTTTTGATAACTTTCAATTGCGAATCGAAACTTGTCTACTCTATTAATGATCTTTAACTGTTCTCACTGCCATGGACTGCTCCAGATGGGGAAATATTCACGCTAGAGTTGCCACCTGGCCCGATTTTCTTAACTCGATTTCGATTTTCAGCTTTCGATCGAGATATACAAGCATAATAAATGATCGATTGATTTTGCTTATTAAACAGCTCGCATGTGCGAGCCCAGCCCACAGATCTTATCATAAATCTTGGCTAATTGTCGCACATGCAAGAAGAAGAGGAAGAAGCTGCAACAGCTGCAGCTGCAACAGCTGCAACAACATCTTCATTGGCCGGCAGTTGGCTGTTGTTTTGGTCCTTTTGGCATCAAATGTTTCGTCATTTGCATTTCTCATGCATTTGAATTAACCGCTGTCCGTTTTACTGTTAATTATTGCGATAGCCAACAAACACTAACAAGAGCAACAGGCAACATTCAACTGGCAACAACAACAACTGGCAGCAGCTAGCTGGAACGCCAGCGCATTCCCCCTATTTTAAGCATGGCCCGAACATTTGGCCAGCAAAGCGCAATCGCTGGCAATCCTCAGACCCCATTCCCAAGGCGAATGACAGCTTCCGTTGTAACTGTTTCTGCTATACGTTATTGCAACAACAACAGCAGCAGCAACTCTGGCATTTGGCGTGCATCGAATCTGCAAGTAGGCGAGAGGCTAATAATACACAGCCAAAGAGGCAGCCTCCACGCGGATGTGCCGCAGCCGCAGCCACAGCCTGGCAATTCATTTTGGAGCAGCCGACGCCATCGTCGTCAGCATCATCGTCATCGTCGTCGTCGGGCTTTTGGTATGCGCAAGTAATAAAAATTTGAATATAAATTAATCTAATAGAGAACCGTTATGGCTCGACTGTGTGGCAAGCGCAGCACCTCGAGCAAGGTGCTGCCTGCTGCTGCTGCTGCTGCTGCAACACCAACTAAGTCATCGTCAACCGAATCTGCATGCCCCACCAACAACAACAACAACAACAGCAGCAGCAGCAGCAGCAGCTTCTTCTTCATGTTTCTTCTAATGCCACGTCGATGGTCATCCTGTTATAGCGGAGGCAGCGACTGCGTCTGTGGCTGCCTCAGCTGCATGCATGTTGCATGCACGCCAAGGTCCATAAATAACGACAAAATTGCGTTTCCGCATATGGACGACGCTCTCTGGACGCTGTGCACGGACACTGTGTGGACTCTGCAGACGCCTCTGACGTTTGGCATGCTGTTTGACCAACGCGCTGCTAGAAGCTGGCCCCAAAGACTTTGATGGCATGCCCGTTCTTTGCCCGCCCGTTCTCTCCCCGCCTGCATTCTAACGAGCGCGCCACATTGGTTGACTGCACCCGGCCTCAACCTCGGCCTCCATCTGCCTCCATCTCAATCGGCTTGCGTGTTGGTGTTTGTCTCGCATGTTGTACAGTTGGTTTTTGCCTTCCTTGATATGTGTTCGTGGTATTTGGCTACAGTTTCTTCTAGTTGGGACACTTTTTTGCCTAATTTTTATACCCTGTGCTGACAACTGATTGAGTAGGGTATACCGATTTTTAAGAAATGTACTCTTCCTGTCACTGAGATTATCTCAGAGACAAGCTGACATCTAAAAATTAAATATACGGCAACATTTGTAACTTACAGGGTATCTTCGTGTCTATATGTTAAGAATAGTAACATTTACATAATAATAGAAGGGTCTTTTCCATTGAAGTATTGTATAATAAGTTGATTCAAAAGTTACAATTTTCTTTAAAATGTACAGGGTATCTAACAGTCGGTATTCACTCAAATCCGGTTATGTAAATTATTTCAGCACATCGCACTCAGGCATTAAATCTCTTTATGCATTTTCAACTACAAGTAACGATCAAAATTTTTACAGGGTATCTCAAAGTTAATATTTGATCAAACTAACTTAAAATACATGTGTGCTTATTTAATTACATTTGGCGAAGATTGTCATACATATAAGCAATTCTATGGTACTCTTCAACTTATTACAGGGTATCTAGCATTTGAAATTCGTTACGAAATAATATTGTGACACTTTGGATTTATTCCTTTTATTTTGTGCTTAAGTTATATGAATTTTCAATGCAAGGCCAAAAACTATATTTTAACGGGGTACCTAGCAGTCGAGCGAATATACAAATTGGATTACTTTAATGATCTTATGTTTAGATATGTGCATATTGAACGCTCTCTGATCGGCTTGGTAACAAACACTTCAAAAACTTGTTACAGGGTATCTATCAGTTAAGACTCGGTTGAAATAAAGTTAAAAATATAAATCAGAAAGTATACATGTCTTATCTGACCCTTTGCACTATATCGAATGAGTTCTAGTATTGCAAGAAAACTTGTTACAGGGTATCTGCTAGTCGTTAATCGATTAAATAATTGCATAATAGTGCACATATATCAAGCGATTTTTGATAGATTTTATTCTGCTTTTCAAGCACTTTTACAACTTGTTACAGGGTATAAACCAGTCGATGTGAAATTGAATTATTGCATAGTTACACACTTATACCAAGCGATTTGTTTGATAGATTCTATTCTGCTTTTCAAGCACTTTAAAAACTTGTTACAGGGTATCTATCAGTTGATATTTCATTTAATTATTGCATAATTACACACTTATATCAAGGGACTTGTTTGATAGATTCTATTCTGCTTTTTCAAGCACTTCAAAAACTTGTTACAGGGTATCCAACAGTCGCGACTGCTCTGTCAAATCAATTTTTCAAACCGCGTGCAGCGGGTATCAGTTTGCTTCGTCTGCGTGCATCAGTCAGCGTTGACCTTTGCTGTTGCCGTTGCTGTTGTCGCTCTTAATATTAACTGCAAATCCTTTCCCCCCTTTTCCCTCCCCCTCTTCACCTCTCCCTCCCTCTCGGGCATCTGCCTGTCACCACGTGTCCTACGCGTCCCTTTTTGCATGGATCGCATAAATAAGCTGCTTACATGCGACTACACTGCGCAACATGTTTTAAGCTCTGCTATCCCCTCTCTCTCTCTGTCTCTCCCTCTCCCTCTCTCTCCCCACACTTGGAGCTTTGCAAGCTTGATGAAATGTCAAGGCATTTGTGACGAAAGCTTTGACGATCGAAGCGCCAAGCAACATTTATTAGCCACGTTATTCGGTTGAGTGCAAAGCAATGCACGATTAACAAGAAACATTGGATAGGTTTATTTATTGCTTAGGCGCTATAAAAAATAACAACAACAAAATGATTTTACGGCTTATGCATTTTCATTAAAAGCTTATTGTGCAAGAGGCACACACACACACACACACACATAGATATTTGTGCTCATATAACGAACATCCATCATTAAAGTCTCTCCTCAATTCGATTTTATAATTCAATTAGCAATTCACAGGCTGACCACCTGTCATCTTAGGTGCAGTTAATTTTGTGCTCTTAATAAAGCTCTCAATTATTTGGTCATTTGACGACTGTTCTCAGCACGAAAATCGTAGATCTAGGAACAGATTAATTACTAAATATGAATCTTGCGTGCTTATTGACTACGCGAGAGAGTAAAGTTCGTGTGAAGTAAGCTTTGAGCTTTTAATACGCTCTCCTTTCTACGACTGTTCTCATCCTGAAAGTCCTGAATCTAGGTTGAGCTGGGAATAATTGCACTCGAAACTGCAAAACTTGTTCGTTACCAAGTAGATGTTGAACTATTCTTCTTCATTATGAGCTTTCGCCCCGGAATAAGTGTAGTTAGGAACAGCTTTAATTGAAAATGTGCACATGATCTGGTGAACATTTAGTTTTTTTTATAGAGCAGCAGCACAGGAAAGCATCTCAAGATTTTGCTCCTTCCGGACTGTTCTCTTTAGAAAAAGCTTCGAGCTGGGAACAGTTTCTTTTCGAAATGTTGCACACAAATTAATCCATTTAATTTGGTTGTCTTTTTGTTTCTATCATTAAGTTCATTTTTAATTATTTAGTTCCATTTAATTGTTCTCTTCACAAACAGCGTTGATCTGGGAACAGTTTTAGCTTAGACCAGTTTTCATTGAACTTATGTACATGTTCTGGTGACCTTTTATTTTTGTATAGTGCAGGACATTTCCAGATTTCTTTCCTTCTAGATTGTTCTCTTCATAAAAAGCGTTGACCTGGGAACAGTTTTAGTTGGGAACACTCGAATTTCGCAATATTTAACACAATTTAAAACATTTGATTAGATAATTTAAATCCTGTTCAGTTATCAAAAATGTAACTGCACACAATTAGCTTGTAAAGAGCGCACTTTTGTTGCGCAGTGTATATTATTTCTGATGCGGAAACCACACAAATTGTGTTAAAATGAAATGCACTTTATGAAATTTCCATATATAAGGATGCCCTTCAAGATAGCCTTCCTTGTGGGGCGTTCGCGGTCATGCACTTACACTCGGACACACACGCGCTCGCAACACACTTACACACACACACACACACAGACTGTCCGGCGGGCACACCTCATTTATTTAGTTACTTTCACTTTAGTGATCATATTAAATTTCCGAGCTGCAAAACATATTTTTGCCTGCTATTTTGTTGTTTTTTTTCCCCCCCCCATTTTTTATTCAATTTTTATTTTTATTTTATTTTAATATGACATTTTAGTCACGATAAAAACGATCTGTGCGCGCGTGTGTATCTGTGTGTGTGTGCGCGCGTGTGTGTGTGATGGCTGCACAGTGCTGGCCAGCAAATTATCGTCACCTTTTTTGCTGCCCGCCTGAAATGGCCGAGAGTAAACAGTGACTGTCTTAAATTATTTAACCCGTAAGCGCATTTCTTATTGCATTGTTTTTTTGTTGTTGTTGTCATTGGCTTTGCCTTTGCCCCGATTGACAATAATTCAGTGGGTTTATTGTTAGCACACACACACACACGCACACACACTCAGACACTTAAGCACACACAATCACACACCCATCGGAAATGGAGCATTTTGATTTAACTAAGCTAGCTGCAAGCATATTGGCTTTGACAAACAACTTGTAACGAGGATGAAGAATAATTGATTCTAATTGAAATATCATGCTTTGATTGAGATTTGATTGATTTGAAAAGCTTAAAGCTCTACAGCTTTCGCCTCTAAAAGTAGAGATCAGCAGTAGCTTTGTTTTCGCTAGCAAGAGATTGTCCTGCAAGTTCAAAATGCGTCTTAAAGCTTTCGACAAAGTTTAAAACAATCAGAGGTAGCTTTTTTTGTAATCTTATTCTCAATTGTATAATGCTGGTAAATAAAAGGATACTAAGCTAAAGCTTCAAATGCAATTCGACTTATACTAATGACATTTTCGGGCTCTTAAGCTCGCAAGGTAAAGCTTAAGGCTTTTACCAGTAATTGTAGAGATCAACAGCAGCTTTGGTTTTAGGAATCTTTAAGTATCAATAGACTGACCTGTAAATTAAATACCTTAAGCTCCAGATCTATTACCAAATTCTAAAGCTTGCGCCAAAGCCTGAAGCAAGCAGAAGTATCGTCTTTGTAGTTTTGACTTAATTTTATCAGGCACCTAAAGCAAAGCATTAGACGAATTTATATCGATCGTTGAGTTACCCTACAATTGATAGCTCGAGCTTTTAAGCTTTAATATTTGTATTGATCATTGAGCCGAAAGTTCAAAGCTCACAAATAAAAGCTTTTACGCTTACAATCTATAGCTTTGCATTAATCGCATGCAGCTTAATTGTAGCTTTTATTCAATTCAATCAAGCTAGGAGAAATATATTAAGCTTTTATTCAAATTAATCAAATATTAAGCTAAGAGTTTGCAGTAAAGTGCGTAATTATTTAGTTATGAGAAAACTTTTTGGTGTATTTTAATATTTATTAATTGAACTCTTTGGACCTCGAAGATTGCAAGTCCTGAAAACTATTGCGACCCGCAGCTTGTAAGGGCAGCAGAGCTTCGGTGTGCAACATTTGTCGTTTGCTTTTTGTTTTGCCTTGTTTTAGTGGTTGTTGTTGCTGTGTTTTTCTCGTCTCATTTTTATTATTATTAATATTAAAGGTGCAACAGCGTTTGGACATTTTGATACAAAAACAAACCTGTTCACCTGCGCAGTCTACCTGCAGCAGCAGCAGCAGCAGCAACAACAACAACAACAACGATGTCGAGCGAGACAAGAAAGAAACATGTTAACACAATTCAACGTCGTACGCTTTCGACTGTCGTTTGTCGTCAGTCGTCAGTCGCTTGTTGTTGTTGTTGTCTCTGCTGCCGCCGCTGCTGCTGCTGCTGCTGCTGCTATACTCCACTTCTCCACTTCTCCACATCTCGACATCTCCACATGTACATTGTGAATTGGCGCTACAAGTTTATCGAACGCTCAAAGTGGTTTTCAGTTGATATCGAAAAGCCACAAGGTCGACAACAGCATCAAGTTTATACACATATACACACACACACATATATATATATATATATGCATAGATATATATGTTTTATTTCTTATTCTTTTCGCCGAATAACTGAATTCGTATCAGTTAACTCGCAACGTTGCCAACAGAACGCGTCGCGCGCAGAATAAAAAGAAAGAAAAAAACACACACAAACTTCAAAAGCTCTGCTCGAAAAGGAATAAAACAAAAACACACAAAAAAAAAAATTAAAAAATTAAAAGACAATGTGCTTCGATAACAGTTTCAATTACATTACCAAACGGGCGACATGAGCTTAACGGGCAGCCGCAGCACAAGAAGCAGAAGAAGACGAAGAAGCAGCAGCAGCAGCGGCGCGACGTTTAACAGCTGCGCGCGCGCCATTTCCAATAGTGAAATTGTAACGGGATTTGTAACTGCTGCACATCATGCAGGATGCCAGCAGCAGCTATGCCATATCCTACACAGACTGGATAGCCGAGTCACGGTACTAGCCGCAGCAGTAGCAGCAGCAGCTGATGCGGCGTTCATGTGCTGCCCCCCCCCGCCCACAAAGCGGTGTGTTTGTTTGTGTGTGTGTGTAACATAACATTGTAATATGCTGTAACGTTTTGTTGTACGAAAAGCTCTTAAGCTAAAAAGCTTTTAATGCGCTCATTCATTTGGCTGTCGCGCAGGCGCACGCGTTCTCTTGCTCCCTCCCTCTCTCTCTTACTCTCCCTCTCTCGCTCTGCATCTCTTTTTTTCAACATGGCCGCTGCGCTATGCGTTCGCTGCGACTGCGCTGCGGCTGCGGCTGTTGTCTCTGCTGTTGTTTCGTTTTTATGTCTTTGCTGTAGCTGTTGATAATATTGTAGTAATTAATGCGATACGAATGAGAAATTTATGGCCCCCACGCCCGAAAAACAAAAAAAAAACCAAAAAAGAAACAAAAAACAAAAAAAATAACAAAAATTAAATAAACGCTTTCGGCAACGCTGCGGCCACGACATTTATTTGGAGAGTCAGCGTCTGCTCTGCGCGCTCTCCATTTGCATAAATGATGAGCTGATGTTGTTGATGCTGCGCATTTTCCAATTGGAACAGCTGGGCGCCGCCGCATGTCGGCTTTTCCCCAATCAGACGCAAACGTTTCTCACACTCGGCGGCCCTGGTCAAATCAAAAAAGGATGCGCGCATTGTGGACAAATTAATGGACCTAGGCTCGCCGTTGTTATCCTTCGTTGTTGTTGTTGTTGTTGTTGTTGTCGTTGCTGTAGAAATGCGCAAGCAGCGGGCAACGGGCAACGGGCAACGGGGTGGACCGGGCCTTGGGTGTTGCGTCCACAGCCCAAAAGGATTTGTTGTTTTATTAATATCAACGACAAACGTCGCGGGGTTGAAACTAAATGTTACCTGGATAATTATGCAAATGCAAATGCCGTCTACTGCCCAGAAGGGGTTGCTATCCGCACTAAGCGAGTGTCCTCCGCGCCGGACACGGTTAAAAGGACGGCAATCCGCTGAGACACAGAGAACCCGGGCCAGACAGAAGAAAGAGGTGCGATGTCCAACGTTGAGAAACAATGACAATAACAACAAATGCCGCAACGCATCCATTCGACCGTATCAAATGCTAAGGATATGCGGATATGCCAAGAACGGCCCATGTGAATCGCGGCCCGAATCCTTGTGAATCCGAATCCTTCATGTCTCGCAATGCTAGCTGAAAGCATTATGCAAATCAGCGCTTTGTGCGCCTCAAGAAATAGGGTCGTTGGCCATCGGACGCTGTCCGAGCTGCCGTCTATTGTCTGCGCGCGACTCCTTGCCGGGCCTTGCCGCAAATATCAATTATGATCTAACGGTCGCGTCTCGGGATGCGACCAGTCGACCAGCCGCAGCAGCAGCAGCAACAGCAGCAGCTGCAGTTACCGGTTTTGCTGCTGGGCACCTTGCCTGCCCCTGGGCTGGCACTTCCCAGGCTCGATACCACAGCGGCCAGCCTCCGGTACGGCCCCGCGAAGCTTTCAGGTGTTAATGCGCTGCATGTACACAGGGTTGCCGCAGCGCCTAGGGTTGCCTCTCACATATATTTCTTTGCCAAAAATCAAGCAGAAATTGTTTTTTTTTTCGCGCTACCTGTTGCTTGCCCCACCCGTCGAGAGCGGCCTGCTAATGAAGTGTTTGCCTAATCACAGGCTCTTAAATGCCGAGCAGCGAGCAAAAGCTATGGGAAATGCGTAATTAGAGTGGACCACTTGCAGCGACGCGCAGGCGCCCGAGCAGGGATCGTGTGCGCATACGATCCCTGCTCGGGCGCCGCCTTGGCTCAAGTGTTAATAGTGGCAATAGAAGGAAAGAGTTGACGGCGTCTTTTGTTGCTTTAATTGTTGTTGCTTTTGTTGCTGTTGTTGCTGGAATTTTAACAGCATTTGTCTAATGGCGCTAATAGCGCTAAACGAATCAATTTTTTGTTGCCCCAACGCGTCGCTCACTGATTGAAACCAAAAAAAAAAAAAAAAAAAAGCTCAAAAGCTGCCGCAAAGAGTTACAGCTCACACACACACACACGCACACACACACGTGTGTCTGGCCAAAAAAAAAAAAAAAATTGGTTATGTAAATAAATGCTAATGGGGTTCGCTCGACTGGCAAACTGCACGCACATGAACGCCGAATGCGCCCCGCTGCCTTTTTGTAGCCTTTGCCTTAATACGTGCCCCCCCCCATCATCAAATCGCCCCCTCCTCCTCCTCCTCCAACCCTTCGACAGACGCAGCGCCAGCAGCTACAACCTGGACGAACAACAACAGCAGCAGCAGCAGCATCATCATCATCATCAGCCTCATCCTCATCAGCCTCATCCTCATCAGCATCATCAGGAGCAGCATCATCAGGATCATCATGTGCACTACTATGAGCCGGCCAAGCATGCTGCACTGCAGCCGCAGCTGCAACACCTGCCGCTGACCGCCGCCGGGCTCATGCAGTCGGTGGCCGCCGAGATACAACTGAGCGAACAGCAGCCCACGCCGCCGCCCACAGCTCCAGCTGGCAATGAATCCTCCGTCGATGCCCCTCAAGCCTATGCTGTCTACAGCTACTACAGAGATGTGCATGCCGAGCAGCAGCAGCAGCAGGAGCAGCAGCAGCTGGAGGAGCAGCAGGAGCACAGCACCAGACAACCGCAGCAGCAGCAGCAGCAGCAGCTCGTGTGGAGGTAAGTGCCGGCGGTTGCTGCTCCCCTCCACGCCCCCCTCCACGCCCCCCTCTATGTGTGTGTTCCGTTGTGCCGGCCTTTGCCTTCGTGGAAATCCGCGTCGGCACGTAGCCAGCGGCGCTTCCGAAAATCGAGTTATGAAATGTGCTTCTGTGCTCGTTTTTTATTTCTTCATCTGCTTCTTTTCGGTTCGCTTTGACCGCGCGCCGTTCTTTATTTTCGATATGCCCTAACGCCGCGGGCCCTCTGACTATGCCAAGCGCTTTGGACGTGGCCGGGCTAAGACGCTGCTTAAGGCCCGGCCAACATTTGGTTAACACCTTTCGAGCATATGAGCTGATCGTGAGGCGTAGCTCTAAGTTTTTACTATCATTCAGGCAGTTATTGATAGCTCGATCTTGGTCTAAGAGGCACAAGGATCGAAACGCTAGGTTAGAGCCTGAATTCTGAGCCCTTTGTCCTCCTCTTAGTGGCAATATTACATTCTTTCTCTTTATGATAATTTAAGTACAAGGCTATAAGGCCTAGGCTAGAGCATATTTTATAGTTTATAAATATATATCAAAATAATCTTTAATACAATTTTTGGTAAGCCCTTTTCATAGTAAATCAAGATGCTTTTCCTTTATTTACTTATGTTGTCTAAGCAAGGATCGGAGCCTTAGCTTAGGCCTATATTTTATATATTTTTTTATTTTTTTTTTATGAATATATTTCTGTAAGCTTTCCCTTTGTTTACTCGAGTTTTCTAAGTAATCCAGCTCTTTGGGCAATTGAAGCAAGGGAATCTATCCAATGGCTTTGTCTTGTTATTTATTTTATTTTATTTCATTTTAGTTTATTATAAATATATAACTTGTAAGCTCTTGTAAGCAAAAATTAGATGCTTTCCCTTATTTACATATTTTTCACATTTCTTCTTCAATCGCATTCGAACTCGGAATTCCCAGTTTCGCATCCAAAACCCGCAAACTTATTATTGACAACGTCTTATTGTTGATTTGTTTTCTTAATTTTCATCCAAATTCGGCTTGCTTTCTAGATTTGCTTGATATTCGCCTCGAAATTCTTCCTTTCGTCCCTTTTCGTACTCTCTTGTCCTCCATGGTCACATTGTTGACCATTTCCATTCTCTCCTTGGTCTCTTAACATTCTTGATTTGCATCTTGTTTTAAGTCCACGAATTTTCAGCCACTTTTTGCCAGTCCTCCATGGTCAGTTTTTTCTTCCACCCAGCAGGCCTGACTTTACTCTTCCTGTTCCTCCAAGTCACATTATTCTCTCACTTTCGCACAGACTACGTTCCTTCTGCTCCTCCTTCTCCTCCATGTTAAAATATAAATTATTAATTTATAAATTTATAACTTAGTCCCCTGTTAGGGTATTTGAGGTTCGTTCAATTGCTGTTTTTTAATTTCTGATCAGGAATATATGTACATACTTTACTGTTTCCTTATGTTTTCTGATATGCAACATAAAACTTTGCATAGGTCCGCCTTTCTGTTCCGAGCCGTATATAAATCGGAACCGAGCAGATCGGATCTCTATATTATATAGTTTTCATGGAAATGATGGGTCAATATGTAATTACTTGTATGAAAAACGCTTTGTGCTCCTCGAGATACCTTTAACAATCTATAGTTCTAAGGGAGGTCGAATATATAGTTCTAATGGTCGAAAACAGATTTTTCTTTTCCCCTCATATTCTCCCTGATCGAGAGCTTCACGATTCCTCTGGCATATTTACCATATCATATGGAACTTATAGGAATAAAAAGTCAGCGATGAGGTTCTTGAATGAAAAACTTATTTGCTTTTCAAGATATCTAGACTAAGCTCGGCAATTATGAGTTAAGCTATGCTACCTACAAGCAAAGCTAACATTTGTTAAGAACGAATAACTATATAATATTTATCTAAAGGAAGGAACGGTTGTAAATCCCCTGATATATCCCTTGATATCTTCAAAAATATAAACATATATGGATATCTTCACTTTTCTTCTGAAATGTCTACTCATATCATATGGGACTTATCGGAGTAATCGGTCAGCGATTATGTTCTGGAATGAAAAACTTATTTGCTTATAACGATATCTAGAGCTACACTATGCTACATACAGTTATGCACGACGAAACGTTTGTAAAAGAACTTTTTGTATAGAAATCATAATTGTTTCTTAAGAAATCGTCAGCAAAATAGAAGGCATGCATCCAAAAGGGCATTTAAAGTGCGTCATGACCGTGGCCAGCCGTGTTCTTGCATGTTTTATATCAAGTTCAGGCTGCGGCTGTTGAAATTGTAACGGATAGGCGAAACGGTGAGCACCGCTACGGGGGCATGGAAAAGGTCGTTGCGGCTGGCAGTTGGCTTAGAAACACAATTAAAAGACAGTTGTTTTTTATTTTTTATTTTTGTAAAGCGTTTTCCCTCGGCTCGCATCTAATAAATGTTTTTCTACGTGATGATACACGAACTGACCCTAAAGAGAAAAAAAAAACCAAAACACACGAAAACGGGCGAAAAGCTGGCACACACACACACACAAAATAAACATATCGCATTACGAAAAAATGTTCTTTTAATAGCGAAAAATGTTCTGCAGAACATAAAAAACCAAAAACCAAGCAAGAATGAGGGAAAACATATATTGCAGCCATGTCCAAGTGCGGCCTTAACCTCACGTTAAATGACATTTGTCCGTGGAATTCGGGTGAAATCGGGCACGACGGGCGCCTTTTTTACCGTGTCAGCCAGCCAAATGTATCTAGATACAAATGTATCTCGCAATCGCCGAGCTTTGCCAAAAAAAAAAAACGGCAGCTGCTCGTTGAAGAACTTGCGACATTTGTTCTCATTTTTCTGTTGTTGTTCATTTTTTTTTTTGGGTATTTTTTTTTATTGTTGGTTTCTTGAAAAAACAAAAAAAATAAAAAAAAGATTATGAAAGGTTTAGCGTTAAGTTTTTATTTGCATGTAACAGGCAAATTGAGGCCTAAATAATCCATGTAAATTCTGGAAGAAAAAAATATATTACAAATCTTATCTTAGTAAAAATCATATAAAGTAAATCTGACACGATCTGTGCTAATATCTGGAGTTTAAATTGATATTCAGCTAAATATCAAGCTACATTTAGCTGCCTTCTGGCTGACACGCTTAATATCTAGCTAGATTTAGCTGTTTCTTGGCTGACACGCTATATATCAAGCTAGATCTAGCTGTTTCTTGGCTGAGCTAGATTTAGCTGTCTTTTGACTGACACGCGATTTACGCTTAAAAGGAGCTCAAACTTGAAATTCAAGAAATTTGTATCTTAAATCAAGTAACTATTTTTATCTTGATTTCCTTTACTTTACTTTAATCAAGTAACTAGACGAACTTAAGTTAAGTAAACTCAAATCAAGTACCTGAGAAATCTTAAAATTGAATCAAATTAAAATCAAGAAACTTGAAGCTTGAATCAAGTAACTGGGTTTATCTTGAACTTGAGTCAAGTAACCAGGCATATTTTAAATTTGAATCAAGTAACTAGACTAACTTAAGTTAATTCTGAGAAATCTCCAACATGAATTAAGTACCTAGACTTACTTGATTCAAGTATGAGAAACAACTTAGCTTACTTGATTCAAGAAATTTGAAGCTTGAACTAGGTTTATTTTAAACTTGAACCAATTAGCTAGGCTTACTTGATTTAAGTCTGAGGATTCTTGAACATGAAACAAGTGAATCTTAAACTTAATCAAGTAACTGAGAAATGTAAAACAAATCAAATAACTTAGTTTACTTGATTCGAGAAATTTGAAGCTTGAATTAAGTAATAATTAAATTTGAATCAAGTAACTAGGCTTGCTTGATTTAATTTTGAGAAATTACTGGAATTAAGTAAGTAGGCTTAAACTTAAACTTAAATCAAGTAACTACTCTTTTTTTTAAACTAGATTCAAGTAATTGGTTTTAATTGATTTAAGTCTGAGAAATCTTAAACTCAAGTACCCAGGCTTACTTGATTCAAGTTAAAAATTCCGATACATATTTCATTCCATTTAAGTACTTCGTTCTCGATTAAAAATATTGTTTTAATAACTAAGTAAAACGCCGTAAACAAGTTATTTGTTTAATAATAAATTTCGCATATTGAAAACAAATATCAAAGCAAAGCTGAAACCTAAAGCGGAATAAAATTCATTCAAGATCGAAAATTTCACTTTACAAATGGAAAACAAATAAAAATCTGCGACTAAGTCCAATTTATTGTTAAAACCAAGCCAGTTTTGGCTTGAAACAAGTTTCTATTAATCCATCGAGCTGCTCAAATTATGAATCACGCTTCTTTTTCCGGTGTTCATCAATGGGAATTATTTGCCGAAGAGTTGCCCTTTTTGAGAGTAGAATTCGGTGTAAAATAATTTAGTTAGTTGCTTATTTTATGTGAATCTTTCAGCCTGGCCTTAGTACACGTTTTAGTACATTTTATAAACACATAAAAGTTGGTCATTAAAAAATCGCACTTTAATTATATTCAAGTGGAATTTTTGTTTAAACAATTGACGTCATAATTTTGTGAAGAATCACAACAAGTTCTTTGCGCTTAATTCGAGCATAAATTTTCTAAAAGTCTTGCCCAATTTGGGCGCACTCAACGGCTGTGACCTTGACAGAAGCTGCGCGGGGGGAAGGGTTAGTTTGGGAAAAACCCAGCAACAACAACAACAACAAAAATAAAACAATAAATAAATAAAGTATTTGTCATTGATTTGAAACATTTTGCGGCCTTTTACCCCGCCGCGAGAGAGAGAGAGAGAAAAAAAGCTGCTTGTGATTATTTTCATTGAATGCAATTTGTTTTTATTGTGCAGATATTTGTTGTTGTTGTTGCTTTTGTTGTTGTTGTCGTAGCTGGCCAAAAGCTGTCTTTTTTTTTTTTTTGTTATTCAGCGAGCCGCTGGACTCGCAGTCGCTCGAGCTGCAGCTGGAATCTGGTTTGCTTTTTGCAGTTGTTGTCGTTGCTCCTATTCGGCTGTGTGTGCGTGTGTGTGTGTGTGTGTGTGTGTGTTTGAGTCGATTGGCCAGTTGGTAACAGGTCCAGCCACAGCTTCAGCTGCAGCTACAGGTGTAGTTGTTGCTGTTGCTGGCAAATTAGGCGCAGCCAACGGATTAGCTATTGAAAACTTGCAATTGCTGCATATTTTGCGCTCTTGATTGTCAGTTTCTGATTGGGATTTTTGATTTGAATTGGACTCGTTCTGGGTTCCGTTAGGCGCTGGCGACAATTTCGTGGGTGTATGTTAATTGTTAAGTAATTAAGTAATTAAGTAGTTAAGCACTTAAATTAGGCAAACAATTTATAAACTTTGTACTCATGCAATGCGCTCTCCCGCTCTCTCTCTCCCTCTCCCTCTCTCACTTATCTCTCTCTCTGTGTGTGTCTATCTCTTTCTCGCACACACACTATCTCTTGCTATCTCTGTTGCTCTGGCATTTCCTTCCTCTTGTTGTCTTTTTGCAGCAATGCGAGCAGCGCCGGCAAACTGAATGGCCAGACCACACCTATCGATGTCTCTGGCCTATCGCAAAATGAAATTCAAGGCTTTCTGCTTGGTTCACACCCCTCATCTTCGTCCGCCACAACCGGCGTGGTCTCCACAACAACAATCTCAAATCAACAGCAACATCAGCAGCAGCAGCAGCAACAACAACAACAGCAGCAGCAGCAACAGCATCAACATCAGCAGCAGCAGCAGCCACCACATCCCAGCGACATTGTAACCATAACCACCGCGGGCGTGGGGAGCGCGGGCTCAATTGTCTCCGCTGCAGTGCAGCAGCAGCAGCAGCAGCAACAGCAGCTGCTGAGCATCAAGCGTGAGCCCGAAGACTTGAGCAAGGATCCCAAGAACGGCAGCCTGGGCGCCTCGGCAAATGGTTCGGTCATAACGCAGAAGGTAGGCAAGCTAATGTCAAAATTAAAAACTAAAAAAATAGCTTAACAGCAAGCCTTACGTATTTAACGCTTTAATGGACACGCACGCAAAACCAAAAAAAAATATAAACAGGGTATTAAAACTAAAAACAGCAAAATCCAATTAGAAATTAGTTTCGTAGCAGCTGCGCCAGCGCAGGCGTCGCAGCGCATCCTGCGCACGCTCTACTTTGTTTGTCTCAATTAACATGCGAGTCGTTGCTTTTGTTGTTGTTGTTGCGGTTTTTATGTGTCGCCGCTGCTTCTCTAAGACCTGCAATTGGTCTGTCAGCTGTGTGTGTGTGTGTGAGCAATGAGTATTTGTGGCTGCAGCCAATACGAATCAACGTCGTTGCCGTTGTTGTTGTTGTTGCTGTCGTTCGTCGCTCGTCGTCGTTCTATTGACGCAAAAGCAATGAGACAACAACAACAACAAAAACAGCAACTGGCAGGCAGGCAGCTAGCAACAACAACAACAACAACAGCCGTCGCTCAGTTTGCATTCGAGCAACTGTTATACACCCAACTTGTTATACACGATCAACGCTACGTCGCTGCTCACATTGTGTGTGCCTACGAGTGTGTGTATGTGTGCGTGCCTGTGTGATTTGTATATTGCGCTCGCTCGCACGCACGCGTGCTGCGCATAAAAGCAGCTCGCTTGCGCTTAGAGTTAGTTGCCTGCCATGCTGCTGGCCGGTTCGAGTTGCATGTTGCATGTTCGATGCCTGATGTGCCTTTATCAATTGCATGCAAAAACAAAAACAACGGCAGCTAATAAATAAAAAACCCAAACCGTAATTAAAGCGCTTTTTCTTGCACAACAACAAGTGCTGGGAAATTGCGCGACTGACAACAACTACAACAACGATAACAACATAAGCCAAAGGCGACAAAAGTTAAGTGCGCACTTCCGGCCCACTGTTGCGTTCTTCCTTCGTTCGATCTGCTCGCGAATCAATGAAAACTATTTTTTAATGCCGCGCCGCGCCGCGCAGCGCAGCGCTGCTTGTAACGCCCTGTCCGGCCGCAGCGCATGTCAGAATACGCGACAGCCGCAGAGATTCCAACCATTTTGAACTGATATGCGTGCGCCTGTGTTGGTGTGTGTGTGTGTGTGTGTGTGATCGTCGTATGTGTGTGTGTGTGAACGCTGGTCCAACTGGCCGACGCAACGCCGCTGACGTCTGTCTGCGCGCTTGTATATGTGTATGTGCGTGTGTGTGTTCGTTCAGTTAGCGCCGCCGTCGCAGCCGCCGCCGACGTTGTCATACGTGGAATCGGTCAGTCAGTCGTATCACGCTGTCGGAGTAGGATCGTTTCTGCGATTCGTCTGATTTCTGAGCGGACGCGAATGCTTCTCCTGCGCGTAAAATCTTGTAATGCGAGCGCATCAGCAGCAGCAACAAAAACAGCAGCTAGCAACGTGTTAAAGTGTATTATATTGTTCAGATTCAGTGATCAGTGTCATTAAACCAATAACAAACCAAAACCGCCTCCCCCCCTTCACAACCATCCCCCCTGCGCAAATAATACTGTAATAAATGTAAGTGTGTGTTAGTGTGTGTGCCCGAATTCGATATGCTGCTATTTTGCATATTGTGTTATGATATAGATATGATATATGATCTATGATATAGTGCCGCTTGATTGGAATGTGGGCGCCCAGTTGCCCAGTTAGCTAATGCAGCAAATATATATAAATAAAAAAATTAAAAAAAAAAAAAAAACACCTGCAATCAAAATGCAAACGTGCGCCCAAAACGAAACAAAAGAAACAACAGCAACAGCAACAACAACAAATAACAAATGCAACACAAATTGAGCAAACGCGCGCAAAAGACAAACAACCAACAACAACAACAACAACGAACAGCAACAAGCTGCGTGTGGGCGTGCAGCAGCTGAGCCGCAACGCGTTGCCTTTCAACACCCACGCGCGGCGAACAAGTTTGAGCTCTAAGTCTTTTGTTTGGCGCGCGAGAACACAGCAGCAGCAACAACAACAACAACAACAACAAGAGCAACAACAACGGCACTTAGCAGTTTGTTGTTGCTTTTTGACGCTTTTTGCAGATGAGAGTGGGCTTTTAGTGTGCGTGTGTGCGTGCGCATGTGTGTGTGTGTGTGTGTGCAATATGTAGCAGCAAAATTCATTGAGCAAAATTTGTGCAGCACAATTTAATTGGCTTGTTTTGTTTGAATTTCTTGTTGTCATTGTTGTTCTGGTTGTTATTGCCCATATGCATATGTATATGTATATGTATATGTATATGTATTTGTCTATGCAATTTGCATTGCACTCTAATTTATATTTTATTATTCGCATTGCCTGTTAATTATTCGCAATATTTGTCTTCGATTTCGATTTGCATAACACGCGTTGCCTAGAGTTATAAAGTCGAAAGGTTTATATACAAATCGTATAACAAATCGCTTGACTAATTTATGCCACAGAATTTAAATTAAAAACCCAAAGAAAAAACAACTGAACAAATGACATAATAAAAAAAAAAAAAATTAATATACGATAGATGAAAAATTGATATTGCAATTTATTGCAACTTTAGACCGGAAAGTGTAATCGTTAGCCAATAACAAAAAACAAAAAAAAGCACAACAACAAAAAAAAATGGTGTCAATAAACCGCCTGCTGTTAAACTAATTGTAAAAATTGCTCAGAACGCCAAAGCGTTGTTTAAAAAGAGCTATCGATGAATTATTAACTTAACGTTAATTGCTATAACAAAGTAGCTGTAATTAAGTGTTCGTCTTAACACTAACCAGATTTAACTAAGATTGCCTCAAAGCCCAAAAAAAAAGATTTTCGATAAATGCAACTAATGTTATCGATAACAGCTTCAAGCATTGTTCAAAGTATTTAAAACTACGCAATTGAAGCTTTATCTGATAGAAGTCAATATATATATTATTCGTAGCAGGAATACAAAACAGAAAAGGATTGTATATATTCAAAGAATACGGCTAAAGGCGCTATCGATAAATGATCGATAACACGTTTTTCGCTGGTTATCTAGCCTTGAGTAGTAAAAATTGACTACTAACTAATTATAGTTTATCTTTAGTGCAATTAACTTTAAATTCAAGAATGACATCACACAAATATGACTTTCATTAATCGATATACAAGACAAAAGCGTTATCGATAAACTTTTTTACGTATTTCGCCTTTAATTAACCACAAAGCAGTTAACACTTTGTTGAGATCCTCTAGGAGATATCTCTCCTTTGTAGATACTAATAGGAATGTTATCGATAAACCAGATAGAAAGGACTATTAACACTTTGAGACGTTTTGAATATTAGTATATGCTTTAATTAAAGCCTAACTCAACTGAACTTCAGCTTAAGAGCAAAATGTGCTGTGCGAAAAAAATCCCCAAAAGAGCTATCGATAAATGTTTTATATTTGGTTTGTTAGCTTTAACTTGGTCCTAACGAAACGAACTAAAAACCCCAAAACGATACTTGAGAAAAATCCCAAAAAATAAATGACAAAAAATAACAAAACTATTAAAAATCATATATAATAATAATAATAATAATGTTAATAATTTCTGTATGTATTATTGTTTTGCCTTGGTTTATTTCCGAGAATTAACGATATGCATAAAACGGCCAAGCTGAATAGATTCTTGACAAAACGAACGAGCAGTAGAAGAAAAAAAGTTTCACTTTTTATCAACCCAAAGGCATTAAAATAGTTAATTGGCTTTATTTAAATTCTTTGTGTGTGTTTTTTTTCACTCATTTATTTGTTGTTGCTTTTTTTTATTTCTTCCTCATACATAAATATATGCCAGAGACGCGTTTAGCATAATTCTAAAACTTAGTTTAGTATGGGCATCTATAGTATAGATATCTGATTTGTGTGTGCGTGTGTGTGTGTGTGTGCGTGTGTGTGGCATATGCAAAGCGCGCTGTTTTATAATAGCACAAGCTAACGAACGATTCCTAAAGACACGCACAAAAAAAAAAACCAAAAAAAATCAGAGAAAAAAAACCGAAAATCGAAGAAAAAAAATATCTGTCGGATCGTTGGCTCAGCTTCACTAGCCAAGGCCTTCTCTGACGTTGCACGTTGAAGTTATTTGTGGTTTTTTTTTTTGGTTTTTTGTTTTTTCAAAATGCAAATTGATTTTTATGAACAAATTTAATTAGCTCGCAGCTAGAATCTTTGGCAGACCCCCCCCCCCCCCTCGCCCCGTGTCCCGCACACCTGACCAAAGCCAAAGAAAAAATGGATTTTAATTTTTCCAAATTAAAATTAGCATGCTTTTCGCGCTCTATTCTGGCTGCCAAGCAATTGGAAAAATGACAAAGCAGTGTAAACTAAAATTGTTGTTAAATGATATCGATTCATTGTCGAGGCTCGCTTTGGGCCTGGCCATTTGGCGATGTTGGCCAGCGGCAGCTGACGTCTTTTGATTTCACTTTCTTTTGGGTTTCTGCGTGAAACACTCATCAACCGAAAAGAAAAAAATGTTAATTTAGATGCTTGGACGCGCCAGCTAAACAGGGCGTGGCACCTGCCAGCCAGCAGCCACCAATGTATCTTGTATCTTTTAGCTGTATCTTTTAGCTGTATCTGTATCTGTATCTTGGCGTATTACCTCATTTAGCGCGCGCGTCAACAGCGTCGCGCAGAGTCGAAAAACGTTTGACATTTTGGTGCGATCAATAAAATAAAAATAAATAATAAAAAAAGCAATGCTAATTAACATATGCACACATACACATATATACATATATATATATGTATATATATATGATTATATACCGTCTACCGTCTGTGTATAAGTTATATAGACTGTGTTGTTTTTTTCTCGCATTTTAATTGGTTTCTTTCCACTCGACGACAACCGACGACTGTTTCGATTTTTATAGCATTTATTTCATGTTGTTGTTGTTGTTTTTTGTTTATATTTTATTTTATAAACTGTACTTATTGCTGCCTGTGGCTGTTGTATTTATGAATCAGCTAAGACGACAAAAAAAAAAGAAGCATAATAATACAAAAATAAAGCTCGAAAAAGAACTCAACGCACGAGACACGCTCTTTTGTCAACCATGGTCCGTTGCGACCTTCCGCGTTCACAATCAGTTATCAATCGACAATAAACAATAAACATTGACCAGCAGCAGTTGTTGTTTTTATTGTTGTTGTCTTTTTTTCTGTGCGTGTGTGCGATCAATCAATGTAATTCCCTAAACAAATCATATGCTGAACCAATTCGAAGCATTATTGCTATTATTATTATTATTATTATTATTATTTGTGCCGGCTTGTAGAATTTGGATTGCGCGCGCTCTACGTGTTGGCTTCTAATTAGGGTCTCTGATCTATGCAAGATCAGTTCCCAAAAGATCTCTGCTCTATGTGAGCTCAGTTTCCAAAAGATCTCTGCTTTATGTGCATAGGTCTCCAAAAGGTCTCTGATCTATTAGAGATCAGTTTCAAAGAGCTTTCATTGATCTATGCGAGATCAGTTTAGCCTCGATCTAAATAAAAATATCAGCACAACATGGTCTCCAATGAAGGTCTCGTTGTTATCCAAATATTGTTCCTGACAGCTTGCTGCCGAAGGTCTCTGATCTGTTGAAGATCAGTCTCAGCGCCGAGCCCAGACTCTGTAGTTCTAGAAAAATTAAGTCTGCGATTTGTGTTAACTTCTGAAATATGAATATGCGTATTACGATCGTCTTTTGTCTTAATCTTCATTTCATTTAACCTATAAAAGCCTTCGATCTCGCTTAGATCAGTTTCAAAGAGCATTTAATAAAGATCTCGGATTTATAAGAGATCACTTTAAATAGGCCTGAGATCAATCTAAAAACTGTCTTCAAAGTTAGTTGAAACAGATCAGACTTTCTGTAAGGGATCTCCGATCTACACAGATTTATTGGAGATCAGTTGGGAGCTAAAATCATCCGATCACGCAAAGCTCAGTCAGAGTTCCTCTGAAGCCCCTGCCTAAAGATCTATATGAGATCTGAGTTTCTTTTAGAGATCTTTGATCTACACAAATAAAGTTTAAGCGAGATCAGTTATATAAAGCATTTATTAGAGATCAGTTGGAAAAGAGTTGCAATCAATCTGAATTTTATCTTCAAAAGTAACTAAAAAAGGCATCCGATCACCCAAAGATCAGTGAAAGTTTCTCTGCCTTAAGATCTATATCTGACCTCAGAGTTTCCTTAAAAGATCTCTGATAGACCATGGTTTATGGTTTAGCTGTGATTTATGCGAGATCAGTTATAGAAAGAGTGCCCGAAAATATTCAAGATCACTTCTGAGAATATCTCTAAAACTGATAATAAAAAGAGACTTGCCCGGAGCAGCACGTGGTGAATTAAAGACCTTATCAATGCCAGTCAGGGATTCGCACACTCTCTATAAAGTATTGTAACCCACAGCTATGCTAACCTAATCCAATCTAACAAATCAGATAAGAGACAAATATGCCAAATCCTTTGTAAGAATAGTTGAGTTCGTAATAGGTTAAAAATAGATCTTAAGTACAAAAGTTGCAACAGTTGAAAGAAAACGAAACCAACACAAATCCAAACGAAAATTCACAGATATTGGGCGTGGATGCAGCTAGAACCGAAGCTGAGGCAACTGCAACTGCAACTGCAACTGCATTCGAAATAGGCAATAAAACAGCAGCAACAACAACTGCAACAACTGCAACTGCAACTAGTCCCGCCAGAGCGACAGCGACAGATCTAGAGATGTATGCTACCACGGGCGGCACACAGATTTATCTACAGGTGAGTGAGCGAGCGGAGCAGAGCGTATGAGAGCGAGAGAGAGAGAGAGACTGACCTGACCTGAACTCCTGCACAGACCTCACACCAGCAGAGCAGCAATGGCGCCAACACACAGCAGAGCACACTGCAAGCGCAAAGTCCCAGTCCCGGGCCGTATATCACAACGGACAGCTATGGCATGTATACGGCGAGCCGGCTGCCGCCCGGACCGCCGCCCGCCACCACATTCATAACGGAGCCCTATTATCGTGAATATTTCGCACCTGACGGCCAAGGCGGCTATGTGCCAGCGGGCACGGCGCGCAGTCTCTACGGCGAGGACGTATCCGTTTCGGCGGCCACGCAGCCGCAGCCCGTGGGCGGCGTCTATGAGGCGCGCTTCAGCAGCAATGCGCCCACCACCACCACAGTGCTAACCAGCAGCAATGCACACCACCACAGTCAACAGCAGCAGCAGCAACAACAGCAGCAACAGCAGCAGCAGCAGCAGGAACAGTCGGGCAAAAGCGGCGGCACTCCACTATATGCCAAGGCTATAACGGCGGCGGGTCTGACCGTGGACTTGCCCAGTCCCGATTCGGGCATTGGCACGGATGCCATAACGCCGCGGGATCAGAATCACATACAGCAGGTATACACACAAACACAGGCAAATCTGCCAAGCAGCTAGCTGCATATTCATAGCGAGTAGCGAGTAAAATGTAACGAGTAGCGAGTAGCTCAGTGCGTGTCGTGTCCATTAAAACTTTTAGCACCTAGACTTAAAATACTTTTATAAAATAAAACACTAAACTTTAAGCTACCAACGAGTAGCGAGTAGCGAGTAAAGAGTAGCCACATAAAATGAGTGATGTGTCCATTAAAACCTAGATTTTAAGCCTAATTCTATTTATGAGTAGCGAGTAGCGAACAGCGAGTAACGAGTTGCGAGTAACGAGTAGCCACATAAAGTGCGTGGTGTGTCCATTAAAACCTAGACTTAAGCCTAATCCTATTTATGAGTAACGAGTAACGAGTAGCGAATAGCGAGTAACGAATAGCGAGTAACGAGTTGCGAGTAACGAGTAGCCACATAAAGTGCGTGGTGTGTCCATTAAAACCTAGATTTTAAGCCTAATTCTATTTATGAGTAACGAGTAGCGAGTAGCGAATAGCGAGTAACGAGTTGAGAGTAACGAGTAGCCACATAAAGTGCGTGGTGTGTCCATTAAAACTTAGACTTAAGCCTAATCCTATTTATGAGTAACGAGTAGCGATTAGCGAGTAACGAGTAGCGAGTAACGAGTAGCCACATAAAGTGCGTGGTGTGTCCATTAAAACCTAGACTTAAGCCTAATCCTATTTATGAGTAACGAGTAACGAGTAGCGATTAGCGAGTAGCGGCATAAAATGCGTGACGTGTCCATTAAAACCTAGACATAAGCCATATTCCATTAACCTAATCAAATCTGTGACATTTCGATTTAATAACCAATCCAATTTATACAAAATCTTTTGCAGTCCTTCGACTATACGGAACTGTGTCAGCCGGGCACCCTGATCGATGCGAATGGCAGCATACCCGTTTCGGTGAACAGCATACAGCAGCGCACCGTGGTGCATGGCAGCCAGAATAGTCCAACCACATCGCTGGTGGATACCAGCACAAATGGCTCGACTCGCTCGCGGCCCTGGCACGATTTCGGGCGCCAAAATGATGCTGACAAAATACAAATACCAAAAATGTAAGTCGAAGGGCGAATGCGCCGCACCAACTAACTAGATTAGTAACTCTAACTATAATACTTTTTTTTTGATTTGTTTCTTGATATTTGCTTAGCTTCACAAATGTGGGCTTTCGCTATAATCTGGAGAGCCCGATCAGCTCGTCGCAGCGGCGCGAAGACGATCGCATCACCTACATCAACAAGGGTCAGTTCTATGGCATAACGCTGGAGTATGTGCACGATGCGGATAAGCCAATCAAGAATACAACAGTTAAGGTAAGTCTTATTGATTGTGGAGCTGCCTGATCCTGCTGCCTGTTCTTGTTCTTGTTTTTGTTGTTGTTGTTGTTGTCAACACCCAGTTCAAACCCTTTTCACCCTGCGATTTGTCAGCTGTGAGTCCTGGCGTTGCCGCGAGCAGAGCTCAGGATTGTCAGTTGCCCGAACGCTAATCAAGTTTGGCAGCACTCGCCACCCTTTGCTCAATTGCACACACGCACACACAGACACGCACACAGACACGCACACAAGGACACGCATATCCTGCTTAAGGCGCTCTGATCTCGTCTTCAGTTGTCCTGCCTTATATGCATATCCCGATGATAAATGATAAATGATACGCCAAGGCGCTGCCTTTATGAGAATTTGAATATGCCGCTCAATGCAAATTGTGAGCCTTTCAGCACGCACACACTCGCACACACACACTCGCACACACACACATACGCTCTCTCGCCCATGTTTATTCAGGACTACATGGTTATTTTTTTTCCTAGTTGTGCACAATACACATCAACATCATCAATCAGATAAGCTTAAATGACGTCTTCTCCGACTCGACTGCTACTGGAAAATGCAAATTGTAAACTGAACCCGTTGAGTTTTGAAGAATGACAATCAAAGTTACAGTTGAAAATGGGAAGTGGCAAGTTGGGTTGTTCGAAAAGTGGGGAGAAGTGGAAACGGATGTGGAAGTGCCAACGGTTCGCTAAGTAAACAACAATTGAGTTTCGGTTCTGCTTCTCTCTCTCTCTCTCTCTTAGTTCTCGACAGTCTAGGGTCTGAAATTGGAACTGTCTTTCAAATGTATTTGCATACGCAAATAAAAAGCTGCGACAAATTGAAGAAAAAAAAAATTTAAAAACAATAGAAAAAAAAAACTTCTTTTAAAGCCCAAGGATCTTGAGCTCAAGGAATAACTCTAAATAAACAGAAAGAAAATTAATGAATATTTAAAAAAAAAAAGGAAAAAGGTTTAGTTTTTTAAAGCCACGAAAATCGTGAGTTAGCCTGAAGTTAAAGAACTTTAGTTCACAGAATAGTTCAAATAAAATAGATAGAAAATTAATGAATGAATTGAAAGGTCCAAAGGAACTTGAGTCTTACATATGCTAAAGATCTAGGCTTGAATTTAATAAATTTTAAACCCAAATAATCATGAGTTTTAAACAAATAAAATAAATATCTTGATGAAAGTATCTCAATCCCAAATGATCTTAAGTTCCTTTGATTAAAGTAAAGCAAAAAGATAACAAGCATTTGCATATCAAGATCTCAAAGTTCGAAAAAAAATAAAGTAACAAACGATTTTAAATGTAGACAGAATATAAGGGAGTTTTTAATCTTGAAATAGTACTTCAAGTGCTCAAAAAGAATCTTAAGTTTTAATAAAATATATCTTAAAAAATATATATAAATATAAAAAAAAAATAGTTTAAAAACTTAAAAAACTTGAGAAAAAAGTTAATAAGAATTCTAGATATATGATTCTTGATCTTGAAAAAACATTTAATGAACAAAGAAAACAAGTTCTTAAATATCCTGGCAACATAAATATCTTAATATAAAAGCAAATATTTACTTAAAATTCGTAAAATCTTGAGATCCTGACTATAAAAGTTGCAACTAAAATATCTACCTCTGTATATAAGTAGAAAATAGTTCTGGCAGTTCTTATTAATATAAAAGCAAATATTTACTAAAGCACTTTGAAATTAAATTAAGAACTTGAGTTTCTGAATATAAAAGAGAAATCTAAGAAAAGTCTATATATAATAAAATAGTTCTAGGAGATCTTGAAGAACGCGAGCGTTAGAGAATCGTTAGACAATCGATACCAAATCTGTCGGATTTTAATAATATAAAAGCAAATATTTAATGCAGTTCTTTGAAATTCGTAAGATCTTGAAATCCTGAATAACAAAAGTTAAATCTAGAAATAAATTTAAATATTTATATTTAAAATACTTCTGGCAGATCTTCAAGAACTTGCGCTCTAGCGACCATCTGGTGACTGTCTTGACTACCCCTGCCTTTGAATTTTCGACTGTTCTGGCTACCCCTGCTAATTGTGTTTTATGAAGTGCCGCGGCGTCTCGTATTACCATAAAAGTGCAATAATTTTTGCGCAAGAGACGCTAGAAAAAAGTGTCAAAATGAATTTACGAGCTTATTTGTTTAACCCTCTCGCCCTTTTTCGGGCTGGCAGCAAACATTCCATTAAACCAAAAAACAAAAAAAAAAAAACGAAAAGACATTTAAGTGTAACTCAAGAAACTACAGAATCAACGAGGAAAAAGTAACCCATAGAAAAATCAAAGCAGCGCATTTGCATAGACGTGTCCATTTCCATATCCATTTCCCAAATGCCTAACGGTGAAAAACTTACCAAAAATAGAAGAAAAAAAAAAGACTAGTATAATTTACGAGCTGATTAGCCCATGAATATTTACGATATATGTATAAAACACAGCGAGAGATGGGGAGAAAAAAAAGCTGGTAGAAAACTAAAGATTCAAGAAAAAGGCGCACAAAATACACCAAAAATATTTATGCCGAGTAATCAGTAAATGCAAAGATCTTGTAGGCAGAGGGTAGTCGGGGGGTAGTCGGGGTGTTGTCGGGGGGTTGTCGGGGTGTGGTCGGGGTTAGCAGCAAAGGGGTTGCAATTTGGATAGAGGTCCGCCTGGACCTACAACTATCTGTGCGCTTCCTTTTGCGCTGTCAACGTAATTATTCAAAATGTGAAAAATACATAAATGATGCACATAAAATGCAAATATCTCTGGGAACGAACGCGTCTCAGATACGGAACATCTCGCTCGGGATACTCAGATACAAATGTGTTAGATATTTTTCTGCTAAATCGAGTTAGTCCTTTTTGTTTTTTTTTATGATTGTTACTTTTTCTGCTTCTAATCCTTTTGACTTTGTTAGGGTGCGAGCAATAGATCGACATGGGCCGACAAAACATGTGTCACAACGCGTATATGTCAAGCGGGTTAGGGCTCAAAAACGACTGTCGGATACCCTGTAATTAATTAGAGATAGAGAAAGAGGAAGAGAGAGGGGGAGAGTTGTCATATAATTGGGGAACAAAACAAATGTCACAACTCATAAATGTCAAACGGATTTTGCTTAAAGAACGACTGCACATTCCCTGTAAATAGTTTGAAAGTGGACTGAAAGAAGGTCAATTCTCAGAGAGCGAGAGAGAGAGAGAGAGAGAGAGAGATAGAGACAGAGAGATAGCTTCCAAGTATATGTTAAACGGATTGGACTTACAGAACGACAACGACAGGCAGATACCCTGTAAATAGTTAGAGCGCATGCAATGGAGGAAGGACAATTGTCAGAGAGTCGCGATCGCACGTGTCCTTTAAGTACTTATATATATTATATATATATATATATATATATGTACATATATATTTATCTATATAATTATATAAAATACTTATTCCAAACTGTCTCAAACTCTTTTATTGCTATCTCATATGTTTATAACACGTCATATTTATTTAACACGTTCACACTTGCCAGCTTTTGGTTAATCAATTTTAATTTTTTGTATTTCTTGAAAATACATAAAAAAATCATTGAATAAGTTTAAGAATATACTGAGTAGGGTCTTGTATGGAAATCTTAATTTTTTAACAATATATCTTACCCAACATCGTCATATATACATAAGTCTCACTATGCTCTCTAAATGTATGCAAAGTCTTATTAACATTCAACTTGACCAAACTCCGGATTTATTAGTTCCCTTATAATCCCCTTAATACATATATATTCATATAGGAAAGATCGGTTGAGTAGTAGGATCTTATATGGCAAAATACTCAGCTATCCAACAAATATTTGCATCAAACTCAGACAGCTGTCTAGAAGGGTATAAAATCGTCAGCTCTCTTTTCCTTTTTTTGTCGTTACTTTAACAAATTGGATTCGATTAACAATATACTAGAACTATCTATTAAAGGTGCAGGTGTGAATATATTCTTAATTGAAACTAAGCCCAATCGCACAACAAGAACCAAAAACAACACGAGAATATTTCAAAAGTCCGCACACATCATATAATAACAGGCTATATGTAAAAAGCCAACAACTCTTTAATAATTCTTGCCTTTATTAATTCTTTTATTTAATTGTATTTCTTTTTTTTTGTATTTTTTCAGAGTGTGATCATGCTGATGTTTCGCGAGGAGAAGAGTCCCGAGGACGAGATAAAGGCCTGGCAATTCTGGCACAGTCGTCAGCATTCCGTGAAGCAAAGAATCTTGGATGCAGGTGCGTTAAGCTTGAAGAACCAACCGCTACCGAGTTCTGTCTAGCTGTATAGAATATCCAGATCGTAAATTGTTGCTTTTTATTGAACGGGTGAGGGGGGGGAAGGCAAAGGTGCAGCAACAGAGGAGGGGAAATGCAACATGCAGCCAGAGTTATGACATTGATAAACGCGCAATGCGTTCGGGTTTTGTTTGATTGCAGATAATCTTGGCTAGTTCGCCGGCTGCTCTGCCTCTCCCTCTCTCTCCCTCTCCCTCCATCTCTCTCCCTCTCGCTCGCTGCGTGTGCTGCTGCCAATTGCTGCATCCTGTTGCGCGCTTGCCCCATCAAACATAACTCATTAGGCGCTTGTCACAGAAAATTTTCCTTAATTGTTAATACAAACGATACGTAACGTAACCCCCCCCTCCCCCCTATGAGCAGCACCCCCCTCTTTAGACTGTTTCTCATACCTTATTCTTGTTGTTGTTTCTGTTTTTTTGTTTGCAGATACAAAGAACTCGGTTGGTCTCGTTGGCTGCATTGAGGAAGTGTCGCACAATGCCATCGCCGTCTATTGGAATCCGCTCGAGAGCTCTGCCAAGGTAAGTTCCAAGCACCTGTGAACTCTCTGAGCACACACCCTCTCCCCCCACTCCCTTGCTCTAACTGTTTGTAGTCTCCATTTTGTTTGTGGCCGAGCGCCGCCTCAATTAAAAAAACAACAACTACAAAAATACATTTTATGAACGAGACGGCAAATAAATGAAACGCTATGTGTGTGTGTGTGCCTGTTGTGTGTGTGTAAGAATTAATTTGTGATTTATTTTCAATTGCAGCGTACAACGCAAATTATTCAACGCGCGTCGCAGAGTCGCCTCTTGTTGTTGCCATCTCTGTCGCACGCGTGCCTTCAACTATTGCCGTCTCGCTCTTTCCAATTTTTCGCCTTTGTTGTTGTTGTTGTTATTTTGAAAAGAATAATTTATGCATTTATTTATTTATGACACTTAGTTTTAATCACCTGCCTCGACAAATTTCAGTCTTGCTCGCTCGCTCTCGCTCGCTCTCCCCCCTCCCCCTCTCTCTCACTCTCTCTCCCTCTCACTCTCACTCTCTGTTCGTGTCGTATTTTGTATTTGCCAGAGCTTTGGCTTTAAGTCCGAGCTGGCAGCGCGTTTAATTTAGCAATTATCAGCAATTTTAATCGCCACAAATATTTGCAATTCTATTGAGCGAATCAAGCGCCATGCGCCGTCCTCCGATTACGTATACGCCCCCCCCCCACCTCCCCCTCCCCCATGCCGTATCCCCCAACCGTCGCCAAACAGTTGAACACAGTTGAACAACATTGTAATTGGAATGCAGATGCATTCAGGCAGCTGGGAGTCATAGGCTCCACCCCGAAAATAAACAAAACCGAATGAAACAGCAAGCAACTTAATCAGTGATGAGTGCTCGACTAGCAGATACCCTGTAGGAAGATTTTGTGTGAAAAATGTGTGCGTTTCTTTTGCAAAATGCCAAACTACATCCCACTAAGCTACCAAAGCATTTTAAAATACGACTAGCAGATACCCTGTAGCAAACTTTTAGTTGCAAATGTCTCGGTTTTTTACAAGATTACGAATTATTATTAAACCTTCGACGTGCCCAATATTGATTATTTGTTGGTGCCATCTTTCACCTCCTATCGTCCACCTCCTTCCGCTCAAATCCTTCCTTTTCCAAATCTCAAAAGCTCTTTAGAAGTTGCACTTAATATTAACCCAAGTCATAGATAACATTCGAAATGCGTTTGGTTTTTTAATACGACAAATCTGATAGTTTAAATCGTTGCCAAGAAAATGGAATATAGTTTTGCATAGAGCCTAAATTTAGAAAAAATTATAGGCTCATGTTTTCAACTGTTTACAGCTGCCTTTGGTTAATTTTCTTTGAATTTGAAGTGTGATTTAAGGGCAATATTTCTTGGATATCAGGACTATTTGTATAGCTACCCATTAGCAATTCTTGCTGTTTTCTCTGAATATGAAGCATATTTTACCAAATATAAGGACTATTTTAGAGCTGCCTGTAATTTTCTTTGAATATGAAGTATGTTTTAAGGTCCATGTTTTTAGCAAATAACAAGACAACTTTTACAGCTGCCTGTTAATAATTTTCTATAATTATGAAGTGTGCTTAAAGGTTCTTATTCTTAGCAAATGTCGAGACTATTTTTACAGCTGCCTGTCAATAATTTCTATCTTTTATCAAATGTGCCTTAAAGGCCAACTTATAGGTCCTTGTTTCTGACTGTAATCGATTTTCTTTGATTCTAAATAATGTTTGATAGATATTCAATAATTGAAGCATACTTTGGGTACATAAGCTAGATGAGAGTCCAAAAATGCAAGTTTTCCAACAGCAGCTGTCAATAGGAGACTCTTTCAAGTCCTTGTCTATAAAGATATATACTTATATATGTATATACAGCTGTGAAAAAAATAATAGCACCACCACTACAAGCAATTTTTAAAAAGTCGCCCAACTCACATTTTTAACGTTAAGGAAACGTTAAGCACATTTTTAGAAAGGGACGACTCTTACAAATCTGGGAGTTAAAAAGGAATCATCCTTATTCATAACGTTTTTAAGTTATTTAAGGAACTTTACTGAAATTGATCAAATTGGGCGATCAAAATAATAGCACCACTTTTCAAACATGGGTTTAAAATTAAAAAAAATGAACGATAAGTAACGAATTCATTAGCTAACAATTTTGAACTATCAATACTCAATCTATATTCATCATTTAATATTTAGTACAGTGTCCTTTATTGGCTTTATTGTCTATAAAGATATGTATATTAATATATATATATATATTAAGATATTCATTAATTGAAGCATATATAAGAGTCCAAATGCCAATGTTTTCCAACAGCAGGAGTCTCTTTCAAGGCCTTGTCTATAATATATATAGATATATATAGTATATAGGGATGGGCGCATAATTCAAGCCATTTTATTGCAGCCAAATGCACTGATTTTCCACAAGTTGTCAAGTTCAGTGACTTGCGTCAAATTGGCAAGCAGTTATTAAATTGGCTAACTGGAAGGCTGGCTGACTGGCTGGCTAGCTGACTGTCTGGCCAATTGGCTGGCTTATGGCCATAAGTGCATTTTGGCTGCATTTCGATATCGCGCTTTTTATTTACAAATTGTTTACGCGCTGAGATGTTAATCCCAAAAGCCGCGTCCAGACATTGCCGAGAGAGAGAGTCTGTCGCCGCTGCCAAAGGCCGCATAATGTCGATTTCGTTTTATGCCGTTAGGCAGCATCCCCCCTCCCCCCACACGCCCGTCTGTCGCTGTGTATCTGCGCATCTGTATCTGTCGCTGTGTGTGTGTGTGTGTGTGTATCTGTATCTGCGCGTATCTTTTGCCTTTCCCAGCGGCAGCTAAAAAAACTTTCGTACGCACCGACACGCAGGTGCTGCAGCTTGTGCAAGCCCCCCCCCTCCCCTCCCCCCCTCCACCGCATACCCCTCTCCGCTCACTCCTCAACTGCAACTCCTCAACTGCTCAGCTGCCTCGTCTGTCTGTGTCGCTTCTCTTATATGGTACGCGCCCGCTAATTATTCACATTAAATACTGCTCCACGTCGTCCAGCATCGACAACGTCCACAGCGACGCCGACTACGGCAGCGACGGCGGCAGCGCTGCGTCGACCGCGTTGCACTTTTACCATTAAGATTGTTTCCTTTGGTATTTTTGCGTTGATGGATTTTCTACTCTTTTTTTTCGTATACATATATATATATATATATATATATATTTTGCTGTTGTTTGTCTTTGGCTCGTCGCATCTGGCTTGGACATGCTTAAAATGCCTTTAAACACACACACACACACACACACCTGCATACTCGCACACACACACACGCAGCGACTTGAAGTCTGTCGCTGAGCAACTGAATCGAAGTCGAAACTGAAGAGCGCAGAAAAAAAATGAATTGGATGCGTTGCACAAGTCAACTTGCCGCAGCAGCTACCCCCTCACCCCCCCCCCCCCCTCACTCGCGTTCGTCTTCCCACCTGTACCCCCCGCACCTGTGCAGATATGTTGCCACAGTTCGGCTTGGTCCTCTGTGTATTGCCTTGTTATTGTCTCCAGCTACATTGGCATTGCCATGGCCATAACCAACTGTAGTATGCCCGCCTTTTGGTTGTGCGTGTGTGCAAGCGTGTGTGTGTGCGTGTGTGTGTGTGTTGGAATTTTTTAAACTGTCGTGGGCATAAAGAGGACATCGACTTAATAGAGAGAAAACAATTGCTTCTAATAACAGTCGCAGTCGCAGTCGCAGCCCCCAGACGCACTTTTTTTGCCTTCTCAATTTGCACTTTTTGTCATTTTGTTTTGTTGTTGTTTTTATTTATATTATCATTTTGCTGTCGCTTTAATTTCTTTTTTATTTCCATTTATTTATTTTTTCATCTCTTTATGATCGTTTTTTTTTATTAATTGCCTCGCTTTTAATTGCATCGCATTTATTTTCCACAGATCAACATTGCGGTTCAGTGCCTCAGCACGGACTTTAGCAGTCAAAAAGGTGTTAAGGTGAGTTTTCTTTTACAAATATATAGATTGCATATAGATATGTATGTAGATATATATAGATATATAGATGAACTGATATATAGATACAAATATACATAGATATATAGATAGTTATACGTATAGATACATATATAGTTATAAAGGTAGATAGATGAAAAGATACATAGATATATAGATATGTATATAGACACATAGATATATAGATATGTATATAGATACATAGATATATAGATATGTAAATAGATACACAGATATATAGATAGATGTAGGATTGGGAGCATGGCAATATATATATATATATATATATCAAACAATATGTTGGATTCTACAGAAGTCGCATCAGTTGCGTTACTGTAAATAAAGCTCTTGTTTAAATAAAAATATTTCCATATTTTTTTGCATTTATCATTAAAGTAAAAAAAAGTGCTGCCAGGTTTTACCACACTTTGTCAATTTCTGGCAATAACTAGAAAGAACCTGAAACAAAAATATGTATTTTATATGAATACATAAAATTATATATATAATATTTTATGTTATATGTTTTGTGTATTCATTCAAGATATATATTTTTTTAAATTTTCGTTGTAAATAAACTTAATGTTTTTAAAGTTAATTTGTAGAATATATTTTTCTGATCTATTTTTTCAAGGAGAATATCATACATACGCTAAAAGAATAATCTTGATTTTATTAATTGAACATAAAGAAATTTGTAGAACACATTTTTATTGCTTACTCCATTTGGCCTTAGAAATTTCTCAGATTATTTAAATTTTTTAAAGAGAATTTTTTTAGGATATATTTGTTTTTTTCATTATTTAACATTATAAATTGATCATTTAGCTAACGTTCAATTTATTTTAAAAGAAATGACAAATTCGCTGAAAAACACCAGACATTTTGGGTACAAATTGAATTTGGAATTTAAATGCATAGAATTGTATAGAATAATATCCGAGGACATGCATTTTGATACATTTCTCAGGAATGTGCGACAAGTCAGTTAAGTAAATGATGAAATTATTAAGCGCAGCCAACTTAATGAGGTGCTTACCCAATTTGGCGCTGCCAGACTGCTAAAAAATGTTGTTGTCTTTCATTTGAACTGGCAGCACAAGAGAAGAACCGATCTTTGAGCAGTTTCTTATTAACAGCTAAATATAATTATAAAAATAGTATAAATAATACTAATTCATAGTTCTAGAGTCTTTAGGCCAGCCCAAGTGGCAGTTAGTTGGGAACACACAAGCAGCAAAAAGCAAAGGCCTGTTGTGAGCTTCACTCTTTCATTATTTCTTTGTTCATGGCTGGCTTAATAAACACCTGGGCACCTGAGCGACAGGGTCTACTGTCTACAAGTTGATGAGGTCCGGGCCCCAAGGCGTGTAGCCTGCTCCCGTTTGCCAGTGTGTTACCTGTGTTACCTGTGTTACACACTTAATCACATAGTCATAATACCCGTGCCAGGAGGCGCTGCAAGGCCAACATCATAAATGAAAATGAAGAAGAAAATGAAGGGGGGCAGATTGCTACAGTTCTCGACTCTAAACATATACGTAGGAAGTTGTTGATGTTGCGGTTGTTGTTGCTCTTCTTCTTGTCAGTTGAGAGTTGTTGTTGTTGCAGTTGTTGCATCCTTCGTATGTTGTAATGCGTACCATTAAGTTGATATTTCATTGACAGAAACACACGAACTCGGCCTGGTCAAGAGTTTCTTTTTGCTGCTTGCCATTAAAAGCCAAAAGGGAGCAAAACGTGACAGCTACAGTCAGGCCTGGCTAAAGGCGCAGCTAGTATTTAGTGTGTTTCCGATTGTAGTATTTTTGGTTATTTATATCTGGTATTTTAAGCCGTCAAGCTTGACTAAAGGCATCGCTAGTATTTTTCATTAGTATATTTGGTATTTAATTCTGTTACTTAAAGGTCTGTTACAGTCAAGCCTGGCTAAAGACGCAGCTAGTATTTAGTATTTCGTTTTAACTATTTATGATTGAAATATTAGTATTAGTATATTTGATATTTATTTTTGGTATTTTAATCAATCCTGGCGTTATTCGAATCTAGTATTTAGCTTTTAGTATTTGTGATTGAATCATAACTATATTTGGTATTTAATTCTGGTAGTTTAGGGCCTGGCACAGTCAAGCCTGGCTAAAGGCACAGCTAGTATTTAGTTTTAAGTATTAAAAGTGAATCATTAGTATATTTGGTCAGGGCTGGCTAAAAGCGCTGCTAGTATTAAGTATTTATGATTGAGTCGTTAGTATGTTTGGTATTAATTTCTGGTATTATAGGGCCTTTAGTATACTTGGTATTTATTTCTGGTATTTTTGAGCTAGTTACAGTTAAGCCCAGCTTAGTTAGTTTTTAATATTTCAGATTAAATCATTTGGTTTTTATTTCTGGTATTTTAGTCAAGCCTAGCTATAATTCGTCGCTAATATTTAGTTTTAAGTATTTCGAATTGAAACATTATAACATTTGGTATTTCTTTGTGGTATTTTAGGGCCTGCCGCTGCACGTACAAATCGACACGTTCGAGGATCCGCGGGACGCGACGGTCTTTCATCGCGGCTACTGTCAGATAAAGGTCTTCTGCGATAAGGTAAGTGATTCGCATTTCGCAATGCTGCTGCGACTGAGTCCGGCTACCACATACGAGCGCGCCAGATACACATAATTACGCACACACACACACACGCACACACACATGCACACACACACGCACACATGCCGCACACACAACTGCCACGTGCAACCAACAGGTTGAATGAAGCTAACTAAAAGCGCTGCGACGTGACTCGAGGCAGAGTCCCAGCCAATTGTTGCTGCTGTTGCAGTTGTTGTTGTTGTTGCCACTTGTCGCTTGCAGCTTTTATCGAATTGGGGGCAACTGCCTGGCCGTTGTTGCATATGGCATATGGGTTGTCCCTTCATCAGGCCACAATGTCTGTCCGTGCCTGGGCTCAGGTGGAAAGCGTAACGCGTACAAAAGTAAATGGACAGCCCCCCCCCCCCTCCACTCCCCTCCACTCCCCTTTCCCCTCTTCTGCATTCTTTGTGGCACTGATTCCCTGGCATCATCCTTTCGCCAGCGTCGTGCCCTTGTTTTGAGCCAATGTTTCGCCTTGGTCTCTTTTTTTCTCTCTCTCGCCCTCTCTCTGTCTCTCTCTCTCTTTCCCTCTCTCGCGCTCTCTCCGTCTCGCTCTCTCGCTGATTTCATGCTTTGTATGCGAACCCTTCACTTTTTTTTGCGCTTGATGTGCTTTATTAATAAATCATTTCGTGGATTTCCAATTTAATTTTCTCATATCATTACACTTCTGCTGCTTCGTTCGCTGCTGCTGCTGCGTCTTCTTCTTCTTCTTCTGCTGCTGCTTTTCGACTGCAAGTCCAAGCCTGGACCTGGACCCGGAGCTACCTTTTATTGTACTCCAATACAAGCCCCATTGTCCCTACTCCCTGCAAGCCATACCTTAACACACACACACACGCGCGCACACTCTCGGAGTGGGTTTAACCTGAAGTTCGAGGCGTGTGTTTATCGGTAAATGTATCAATTAAATTTCGCGTACCAGCTTATTTTATATGGTTATATATATATACTATATCCATCTCTTCAGTTACGCATTTCTCTTTGGGGGGTTTTTTTTTTCTTTGCTGACTTTTCGGTTTCTGATTTCACTGCATTTGCAACTCGGTTGCAATTGCCGCCTTTTGGCACCTTTCTCACTCCCTCTCCCTCTCTCTCCCTCCCTCTCTCTCTCTCTGGCTCCAAATGCAATCAATGAAAAATATAGGTTTTGCGTGTTTTTTGTTTCTGTATTTTAAAACGTTTCAAAACTGCCGCAAACAAATTTATTTCTCAAGATTGCCATCTTCGGAGGCAGCTTTTTATGGGAAAAAGTATTCGAATTCGATTGAAAGATATATAAAAAAAACTTTATTTTCGCCCAATTGTATAATTACTGATAGGCATATAAGTAAATTCCATTGATTCTCAGCTAAATTCGAGTAGTTATACAAAGAAGTTTTCATAAAAAAAAGAAATCAATGGTTCAAATTTCAAAGGGAATAGCAAATATGAATTGGATTCAATTACAAAACTCTGGTGGAAAACCAATAAAACCATCTTTATTTCATCTACAAAGAATCTTGAAAAAGTTGCTAGAAAATCCTAGTACAAATATTAAAGTCAATTTTTTTAAAAAGAGAAATATTCAAGAGAATTAATTCAATTAAATAAGAATATATTAAAGTCCAATGGAAAATAAGAAAGATATTTATGTGAATTTCTTTTTTTTCCTGGCAGTCCGAGATCCAGGTACACTTCAATTCATTAAATGGAAATTAATTAAATTCAATTAAAAAATGGAAATGAAAAGCCAGCATTTACTTTATTAATAGATAAATTAGTTCCCTTAACAACGTTAAACTTCCCAGATAAATGTTCTATTATACATTTGCATAAACCAATATATTTCTTAGCTTCTTGACCATTTCCTAGTCTAGTCAAATAAAAGATTAAACTTTTATAAAAGTTAGGGTAGATAGGAAAATTTGTTATTATTGCAAAGTTTTTCTTACGCCCATCTTAAAAAAACTAACTACGTACTGCCTGCTCAACATAGCTTTATTGGCCATTTAATGGCTACAAAGTACAATTATATTTAGCTGCTTTAGTATTACGACTCTACGGACTATAATAGACCACAAAAGTTATAAAGTTTATGTGCGTGTGTGTGTGTGTGTGTGTGTGTGTGTGTGTTATGAGACAAGCCATATACCAAATTGGCCAACTCTAGATCGCATAATCTCCGAGTTGAGTTAGACAGGCGCACTATGATAGAGCCAAGTTAAATTCAGACGAACTGGCGGGATTTGATATATCACAGAATATTAAAACTTTTGACAAGTTTCGAGTCGTCAAGTTAAAATTTATAGCTGCACAAACTTGCGAAACTCTGGCCAAGTTTCGTAGAACAACTTTATTTAAGTTGTTCTTCGAGTATAGGAAATAAACAAATATATTTATTATATTATTATATATTCTTCGATAACTTAACTCATGGATAACTTTCTAGATATAGGCTTTAGATAAATTGACTTATTTAAGCTGTACTTCAAGTATAAAGAATGACAAATAAAATAGTTTTATATTGATATAAGGGTTTATTAGGCTCTTCTGCGATTAGGTTTACTTATGGGAAACACTCTAGATATTTGATATAGATAACTACGCCTGGCCTGAGATTTTCGTTAAAACTAACATTTATCGAACTTGAATAGTCTATATATGTTTTAATTATAATATAGGTTTAACAAACTTTACTTATGGGGAACACTCTAGATATTTGACAGGGAAAGTCGATCAAATTTATCGAAGTTTTATAGAACACCGTTATTTAAGCGTTTTTTTTTTTAAGTGGAATTAAATAGTTTATTTATCATATTTAAACCAAATGGGTCGATTTAATCCTTCTTCCTGTAGGTTTCCTATAGGAAACACTCTAGATATTTGCTTAAGTTAAACTCACTTAGGCACAGTGAAAGTTGATATTAATTTAAAGATTTTTCGTTCGTCATAAAATTGATCGATAAACACGTTTTAATCGATATGCCCGAAAATGGCGAAAATTGCGTTATCGCTTGTGACTATCGCAGTTAAGCAAATATGCGGCGCAATTGATGAAGCTCCCCCCAACCACCCTCCCCTGCCCCACCCCTGCACTCGAGCCACTCGTTTGGCAAGAAGAAGCAGATGATAATGTTGAAGAAGAAGCAGCAGCAGCCGAAGAAGAAGCTGAAGCTGAAGCTGAAGCCGAAGCTGGCGAACATTGACCGCATTGGCGGCGATTCGAGCCGCTGTCTGCGCAGCTTTGGCGATATTTTTGCCAAGATAAAATAAAAGTATGTAATAAAATACAGTTATTTACATGCAGGCACACCAACACACCAACACACACACACCAACACACACACACACACACACATGCTTAGCTGTTGTGCAGCGAATGGCTCTAGGCTAAATTTGTAGCTGTGATAAGCGCACGCGCAGCAGACCAACAGTTGTGGGCGCGGGGAGGGGTGAGGAAGTTGTGTTTATAGGTAGCCAGCATGTATGTATATATGTGTGTGTGTGTGTGTGCACAGTCGACATCCTTGCATAACTTGAGCAGAGCAAAAATAATATAAAGACCATAAAAAATGGCTACCAGAGCAGCGCAGTTTATCTAGAAAAAGCAGGGGTGAGGGGAGATTTAAGAGGGGGGAAGGGGGGAGGGGGGGGTATATTACTTCCTGCGCGCCTCAATTGCAGATTTTTAATTACAAATGCAAAGTGCAGAGCGAAGAATCTGTTTACACGCAAACCAGCAATCACAGCGTGTGTGTGTGCGAGTGTGTGTGCGAGTGTGTGTGCGAGTGTGTGTGTGTGTGTGTGTTAGCCGCTCACTCACAGGCAATCAAGCAAATCGAGCTGCTGCTGCTGCTCAGGTGGGCAATTGGCCAGGCTTGGAGTCAACGTGTGCGCCATTTGGTTTGGGGCGCCGCCGCATTATTTATGATGCATGCATATTTATGCAGCATCTGCTAAGTATTTTATAATAATTTTACGGCAAAGGCAAGCAAAAAAAAAGAAAACAGAAATAATCATGCCTATTTTCGAGTTGTTGTTTTTGTTTTTGTTGCTTTTGGGCTGTGACCCTAACGGTGCCGCGTTGGTGGCACACAAAACTTGTTTGTGGCAGCAACGGGCAACTTGCAACTGGCAACTTGCAACTGGCAACTTGCAACTGGCAGTTGAGTGTTGTCTGCCACAGGCTGTGGCAGGCAGGCTTATGCCACTTGCAGCACATGCGCGAATTTAATTAATTTCTATAAAAGAGAGGTAAAAAAAAAAAAGGCAATAAACAAAATATGTGCATCCCATGCATTTTGATTGATTGCTAATTACACACACACACACACACACACACACACCTGGCACACACCTGGCGAGCAGCTTGCGTAAGCGCCAAAAACGACCCAGCTTAACTTACCTCTCTACCTCTCTCTCTCTCTCGCTCTCTCTCTCTCCGAACAGGGCGCCGAGCGCAAGACGCGCGATGAGGAGCGCCGCGCGGCCAAGCGCAAAATGACAGCCACCGGACGCAAGAAGCTGGACGAGCTCTATCATCCGGTCACAGATCGTTCCGAGTTCTATGGCATGCAGGATCTGGCCAAGCCGCCCGTGCTCTTCTCGCCCGCCGAGGACATGGAGAAGGTAACGACAATCTGCCACAAATCATACTCAATTCCCCACTCACCCCCCCCCCCCACCCCTCTCTCTCTGTCTTTCTGTCGAACAGAGCTTCTATGGCCATGAGACTGACTCGCCGGAGTTGAAGGGCGCCTCGCCTTTCTTGCTGCACGGCCAGAAGGTGGCCACGCCCACGCTCAAATTTCACAATCATTTTCCGCCCGACATGCAGACGTGAGTAAAAATCGTCCACCATTTTGCAAAAGGACGCGCAGCTACAGCTGCCCACGAACATGACTAAAAATGAATCTAATTTCGCAGTGACAAAAAGGATCACATCCTGGATCAGAGCATGTTAACCAGCACGCCCATGTCCGACTTTGGGCCGCCAATGAAGCGTGGCCGGATGACGCCGCCGACCACGGAGCGCGTCATGCTGTACGTGCGGCAGGAGAACGAGGAGGTCTATACGCCGCTGCACGTGGTGCCGCCGACCACAATTGGCCTGCTGAATGCGGTAAGTCTTGGGGCTGAGCGAAAGCAGCAGCTGACCCAGCATGTGACCCCTATCCAATATAACGTAATACAACCCAAAACAAAATTCACGAATCAGTCTAAAAAAAAACAAAAAAAAAAAAAAAACAAATCAAATATATTTATACTATACAAAAGTAAATACCCAAAACTCTAACGTCTGTAATTTTGTTCATTTTGGTCTAATTGGTTAAATCGGAAAAAAAATCTAAAAAAAAAAAAAAAATAAAATCAAAATCAAAACAAATTCTCAACCCAAAATGTTCAAAGCTGAAGAATGAGGTGCTCTAAAAAAAATAACTGACCAAAGTTAATGCATAAACTCAACTAAAGCATCTATATATACTATATATATATATATATAAAACCCAACTTCATATCAATCGTAATTCATCCTAAACGAAAACAAAATAAATATATATATATGTTAAATCAAGGAACGTTTCTTGTAGTTGAAACTAATTGCAGCGTCGTAACCAAAGTCACATAAAACCAGCTATAAAAACCTCATCAAACCAAAACACACATCAGTAGCTGAAACGTTCAATTAAATAAATCAAATTAAATACACACACATATATATATATATATATAAATATATAAATATATATTCATGTGTATATCTATCCATAATATAACTACACTTAACCCAACACAAAAAACGGCACAGGCAACAGTTCTTATTTATTTTATTGGGGCAAATCGAAGTATATCAAATATTGGCTGATCGAAAATTTGAAAACAACGAGAAAACTGCAAAGTTTTTCAAAATGAACAAAATCACAAACACACAAACAAGAGTTATAAGAGAAATATTTTAGTTTTCTAGTTAGTTTTTCTTGATCTTATCCACGCTCTCGCTGTCACGCTGTCTCGCTCTCTCTCTCTCGTTACTCGTTACTCGTTACTCGCTACTCGTTACTCGTTACTCGCTACTCGTGCAAAACACAACAGACAAAACATCATATTTCTCTCGTTTCTCAATTGCAGATTGAAAACAAATACAAAATCTCAACAACGAGCATAAATAACATTTATCGCACAAATAAGAAGGGGTAAGTAAGGCAGCTGTGTCAAGTGCTATACACACACGCACACACGCAACACACACACACACGCAACACACTCAACACACACACACACACCACACCAACACACACACACCTGCACCTTGGCTATATACATCATTTATATTTAAAAATAAATTTATAAATACAAAAAGTTTCACTCAACATTCATCCCGTAGCCTAAAACTAACTAATGCTCAACTGGCCTGGGTGCTTTATAAAGAAAACCAACTACTGATCCGAACTTATAGCCATTGTAACACTTCGTTTATATATCTATATATATATATGTCCAATCTCTTGCAGGATTACGGCGAAAATTGATGATGACATGATATCCTTCTACTGCAACGAGGACATTTTCTTGCTGGAAGTGCAACAGATCGAGGACGATCTGTACGATGTGACGCTCACAGAGCTGCCCAATCAGTAGTACTTGCTCTCAAAAACCACCCAGTCCCCCTCCCCTCCCCACAAGCTACCCCCAACACCCCCACACACACAGAGAAACACACACAAAATGTGGACACAATTTTGCTAACAAAAGTTGTTTCAATAAGCCATTTTTTCAAAATAAACCTTAAGCTAGGCTAAGCGCTCGATATGAATACATAATTATGAATATATAATATATATATGTGTGTAAAACTAAACAATATATTCGGAATCGAACAATACAATATTTAGTTGTAATTGTTTTTGTGTTAGCTACTTTAGTAACAATGAGATTACATAAATTTTTTAACAAATTTCTACTCTCGCTATGTTAATATATATGAAAGAAAAACGAAAACAAAAAAAATGCTCTAATTAAGTGAAAATATCATCTTTATGTATTTATAAAACCATATATATCTATATATATATGCATATATATTACTTATGTTAAGACAACAAGAATAGAGTGCAAAATGTCTGTCCAGTAGAACGTAAGTTCGCCTCAACGCTAGACCCTATAGACCCTAGGTCCAATTCCAGATACATATACAAAACTCTGTCCAAAATTCCTTTTCAAAATTCCTTTTCAAAATTAACCCTTTTTAAATTGTACTCTATATAAACCTTGTCTTAAGCATTTCTTATTGTTGAAATCGAAATAATTTTTTTGTAAAATGAATTCGTAAATAAATAAAAATAACAAATCGTTTGTTCTATGCCCCTGGAACTATCCACAATCCTGCCTAATTACTTAAAACCCTTTGTTACTTGTGGCTATATAATTATATATTTATATATATTTTTTGTATGATGTTGAATTATATGCTTAAAAATAATTAGGATCTCTGCTAAACAAAAACAAAAACAACAAAAAAAGACAATTAAAGATACGACCGATTTTGTCCATATGTTTGCTTCCAATGCCTAGAACAAAACGAAAAAAAAAAACAAAAAACAAAAACAAAAAATTGTGAAAAATAACACATTTTAAAGTAATTAACTTTTACATATATAAGTCGCTCTGCAATAAAACATGTTGATAAAAATCTTAATTAAGTCCAAGTTAAGGCAATCAAAAAACAAGAAAAACAAAAACAAAAAAAAACTTAAACTAAACAAAAACGGAACAAAAAAAAGAATAGAAATTGTGTGCATTTGTTGTAAAACAAGAAAAATCTACAAAATAATCAACGCAACGAAGTTGATTCAAAACAAAAATATAAATAAACTACAAAAGCAGCAACAAAATACGAAGTGAGAACAATAATAATAATAATAATAATAATATATACACATACATATATCATATATATCGTAATGAACATAAGCATAAAACAATAATTTAAATTTTATGCAGCATATACATATATGACATTGTGCGTTTACAATCTTTGTTTGCCATAATTAACAGCTTACTTAATTTAATTAACAATTGTTTAAACAAAAATTACAATTAACTTAAGAGCTTTTGCTTCAAAACTTTTGTTTTCTTCTTCCCACGAATACTCCGCATCACGTTCAATGCTCAATATTATATTATAATTTGTTTATTATTTTTAACGAATACACCGACACACACACACACACACACATCTACACACAGACAAACACTGATCAATCTTATGCTCTTTAAAGTTGATGTCCCTCTCTTTTCTAAAATGTAAGCAACATTTCTTAACAATTTTCGTCATCTTCGGTGTTGTACATCACAATTTGTTTTTAGTTTTAGTCTAAACTCTAAACGTAATAATTCAAGATATATAAATATGATAAAAATAATAATAATAATAATAATAATATATAAATGAGAATAACGGAAGAAGAGTATCTACAAATGAAATGAGAATCGAATATCTTGCCGACATGTTATAAATCTGTATTTTTAGTTATAGTTAATAAGTTTTATGCTCTTTCTATATAAAATACATATGTATATACATATATATACATATATGTTGTATACAACATATATCGAGATATATATCTATATATATATATATTTAAAAAGCCAATAATTTATTTTTTGTTACCTGTTGGAAACGATTCCGCGAAAAATAGTAAAAGTAAAACTGAAACTGAAAACTGAGCGCAAGTGAAACTCATGCGATTTGTGTATGTATGTGAGCTTGAGAAAATTTTCAAAACACAACAAAACAAAACAAAAATGAACAAATTGTACAATATTATCATAATGAATACACAAAATTTAAATAAAGAACAAAAAGTAAACGATCTGTGTATATTTGCTCACATTATATCATTTAAGAGTCTACATAAATGTTTAGAAACCTTATCTACCACTTATCGCAAATACTTTTTAGTTTAATCATTTAACAGAGATATCAACCGGAAATTCAATGTTCAAAAATGGCGCGAGGCTGTGCTGGCAGCGCTGCCCCTGTTGTTCCAGTGTGCATAACAGCATGTTAACAGTGTGCGAACAGCAGAGCACACAGCATGCATCGTTTGCACTCTCGCCTAGCATAACTATGGCTGCTAGCTGTGTGAGTGTTGCCAGACCTGCAACATATGCCGGAGAAAGCTGCATGTATGCAACTGCTCGCCCACATGCTTACACAAGAGCGCCCACTTAATTAGGCGCTTAACTAGCATGCATCAAATTGTTGGCGAGTGCGCTATCCACTCTGCGACACGTTGCTATGGCAACAGCGCTGCCAGCCTGCCTGCCTGCAACTGTTGTTCGAATCTCTCATTCTCGCTCTCTTCACGCTCTTTAACAGATTGCGCCGCATGCAAACAACTTTGAAACGAATGCGTCGTCGTCGTCTGCTTGGCTTTTGGCAGTTCAGTATTAGTTTTTCTTTTTGGCGGTGTTGTTGCTGTCGCTTGTTGTCCAGACATTTTACAGTTACAGTTACAGTTAATTACAATTTGCACAAAATATAAAACGAAAAAAATAGTGTGTCAACAGTTTTGCACAATTACAACAAATTCTAAGCATACAAGGCCTGAATTTTGTGACAGTTAATGCGAGTGCATGCGTGTGTGTGTGTGTGTGTGCATAAGATAAGATCCCAGATGATCTCTGTCAGCGCGGATGACAAAAGCTGATTACGCGCCACAGATAAACGCTTGAAGACATAACAATAGAAGCCAAGTGAAAAGCCATTCACCATTTTTCACTACTCAGTTCGCTGCTGCGTGTGCATCGCGCCGGTTGTGATTTACAGTTATAGTGGTCGCGGTCGCTGTCGCTGTCGCGCTCTTCGTTAGCTGTCTCTGTCTTTGTCTTTGCCCTGCATTTGCAAGCTCTGGAATTCCGATTGGCTTAGAAAGCGACAAAAGTTGAAGACGCCGTTATACAAAAATTTACCTAACGAACGTCTTGATAACGGTTTCACGCATAACCAAATGCAAGCTAATTGAGTTGTTTTCTTATTCCTAAACATTGCAACAACAGTTTAATAGAGCATCTGCAACAGGTAAGAATTTGTGCAATACTTAATATAATTTATTAAAAACTGTTGCACTTCCTTGTATAAAGTACTTTCATTTCCATACCCTGTAAATATCACAGACGCTCAAAGGGCATTTTAAAGTTGTGCTTATGTGTGTTAGCGTCGAATCAATCGAACTCGGAAACGAAAAGACTTGAGGCCAGCAAATTAATTATGTAGGCACACATATATCAAATGTGGCATATGCCATACGGGGCGTATGAAAGACGGATGATTAATTCACATAAATTAATTCTAAAATATTACATACTGAAATTCCACAAATCGAGTTGAATTGAATGTTAGTAGAAGTTACAGACTTGTTAATACCTAAAAGAGAAGGGGCTAAGGAGGTAGAATTAGATATGCAGCTGTTATTTAAATAGTTGTGAGAAAAATGAAACTTCATCTGATATTTCTTTCATTTATATTTTTTGTTCCTAAACTTGAATAGTGTAAAATATCCTAATGCAATCTTCGAAAAGTATCGAAAACAAATGCAGTTCATACGAACCGACAGACAGAGCTTAGCTTAACCTATTACAGGATATCTCTTAAATACTCTGTATTGCAAATGTTTACAGCTTTAATTCGAAAGCAATTAAATTCAATTGAAAGGGCGCGAGCCGCCAGCACATGGTTCGAATAGAAACGGTACCAGTTCGAAATTCCCGTTCCTGATGAACAATTCCGTGCGACGGCACGCGAACCACAGACTCTCTACTCCCTCTGATGATATTTGCCTTTTCTCTTCGTTGTTTTTGTTGTTGTAGTTTTTCAAGTATTTTATCAGAGGCGGGTAATAACAGTTATTGTGCTAGGGGCACAGTTGGGATGCAAGTGTCCAGTTCGTGAGTGATATAATATACATACATACATACATATATATGTATAATAATCTTCCATAACCGTGTGAATAAAAATGCCGCAATTTAATTTGTTTTTTTCTTTCTATATATTTTTATTTTGCAATTAGTTAGAGCATTAATTGTTAATTTCTGAGATTAAAATGACGATGCATGTGTAAATGCAATGTGTTTATCATTTATCAACATTTATAATTACCTTCAACGTAAGCTGCTGAGCATCCAATTTTCTATATATGAGTACATACAGAATATATATATAGTATATATGTGTGTTATATAGTATATTAATGCATGCTTGGAAGGAAACAAAGTTCAAATCATGCTGGCGCGAGTCTCGACTGTATTTTGGAATATCCGCCGGGCTGGACGACCTTTATCACCTGTTTTCTCTCTCTCTCTCCCTCTCTCTCATTACACTTCCCTCCAGCTGTTTTAGGCCTTATTTTAAATGCTGTTCCCCTCCCCTCTCCCCCCTCCTATTGATTATTTAACTGGAATTCTTGCCAGAGGCCAGCTGATAATTTAACTTAATTATGATAGTTTTTGTTTTTATACTCTTCTAAAAGTAATTATAATATTTTTACATGAAATGTGTAACAATCAGAAGAAGATATCTCCGACGCCAGAAACTAAATATATTCTCGATTAGTATGAAGTATTAGTATGACACCATAAACTATATATATTCTCGATCAGTATGAGCAGGCGAGTCGATATACCCATGTCAGTCTGTATATTTCTATGAAAACTTTAAGTTTCAGGAGCTTCTGGACAAGTTCTGTAGAACGAACTTTCGAAAATTAAGTTCTAGTATTATTTATCAAGATTTCTCGACAAATTTCGGTATTAATTAGTTTCGGTATATTCCTAAAATATTAGCATAATCTTATAAAAATCGGATATTACATATCATATAGCTGGCATAGGAAAGAAAATAGGAAAATTTTAACCAAACCTGACTTCTACTACATATATATATATATATGTATGTATATATTCCATATATGTAGCTTGATATCTTTATATATCTTATCTAGTTTTCTTCGAACACTGAGTTTTTTTTTAATATAATTAATATTTTATATATTGTGATTGTGAGCGTTTCTTTATTCTTCACATTTGTCTAATGCCGGCCAGTGTATTAATTAGTCTATCTTGTTTCCTCTCTTAAAATGATTCCGCTTATTTATTAAATGTTTGTCGGGTTAAATGGGGTTGGATTTGTTTGGGTTGGGGCTGATGGCAAATTGTGGAATGGATCATATACAAATTTATTCACGATTTCTTGTTGTTAGTATTTCAGCGAAAGATACCAAAAGCCAAATTTTTTGATGACTTGTGTAAATTGACTTTTGCTTTTATCTTGGCACACATTTCCAAATGGCTTCGAGTAATCAATATTGCGGCTGAGACTCTTACAACATCTCTTTATGAACTGTTAACAAAGCCTTTAAACAACGTTATTGTTGATGTTGTTTACGTTGTTGTTGTTGTTATTGGCCATGAGTTTATCAATTTACGCTCAAACATACAATATTCTTTTGCAAAGAAAGTCAAAAGAGCTTGAGATATTGACTTAGAATTTTTTCAATTTATTTTGTATAAATATTAAAATTTATTAAATATTTTAATTCAATCATAAAACTCCCTAGAGAAATGAATATACGTAAGGGCATTTAAAAGTCGACTTGCTTAACATAATGTTAATTTTGTTTTGTAGAATTCCTAGCCATTGACATATTGGCATTGCATTTAAAGCTCGCCCCGCTTACCGTTAAAGCTTGACACGCGATCAGCTGCGCAAAAGCTTCGATTCGTTAGCTTTTTTCGCTGCACTCTCGCACCACAGTGGAACATGTTTATTTGTCATGCTTTTATGGCGGGTTTTGCCCACAGCTCTTGCCGTTTAATGGCGGCCCTTTAAATGGCTCAGACCACGTTCAGAGATAATGCTTTTTAACGGCGACCCGCTCGTTAAATGCCATAAATTAATATTTAGCAGGCAAAAGCACTTATTAGGTCATAAAATGTACTCAGAGCTTTAAAATGCGACACAAATTTAGATATGGATAATTAAAATTTATTTTTTTTTTATCTATATTTGAAAAACATAAAAGCGAGCGAAAGGCGCAAAAAGTAGTTTTAGTGCCCTTCTGACGGCGCCTGTGCGCACAAGACGTTGTGAGCGAGGGCTGAGGGGCGGCTAAAGGGGGGAGGAGGCGCGAAGTTAACCGCAAAACGTTGTGCTTTTAATCAAAAGTTTTTATAGATTCGCGTCGTGCTCGAGAAAATTGTTGAATGCCCGCAAAATAATTTCCAATTTGTGCTCTCAGCTCACACAAACACACACACGCACGCGCGCGCACACACAGTTGGAGAGTCACTCTTGCACTCTTCCGCTCTTCCACGCGCGCAATCTCTACAAACTCTCCGCGAGCTTTGGCAGCGGCTTCGCGTGCCTTGCGGTTGGCCGCCTGCCGTTTCGTGATTTCAGTTTCAGTTTTGAAGATCAGTTTGCGCCGTGCGGTTCAGCTTTGCGTGCGGAAGAGAGCTAAAGTCTATAATTAATTTGTGTACTTAATGCAAAAGAGTAAATAAATAATAATCATAATATAAATATAATTAACTAAAGCTGTGCCAGCCGAACTCAACTCTTGCCAGACAATTGACGAAAATTGCCATTTTCCATTTTTTTTGTTGTATTTAATTGCACAAATTCCGTCTGAATTCCGTCTTCGCATATCAATGTCAAGTGCTGCCCGCCCGATCGAATCCGGGGTCAGAAGTGCTCAGCGGCTGATTAACGTTCAATAGAACCGAGCGACAAAAGAGAGAAGCAAAAAAAAAATAAAAAGCCAAACAACAAAACAAAAAATAAACGACTAAAAAGGTGGAACGGCGCGAAACACGTTTTGTGTGTGTGTTTTTTCTCACAAAAAACACAAAAAATAAATAAATAAATAAAAAAAAAAGCAGAGAACAAGCAGCGCATAAATAACAAAAAAAAAGGAAGGCAAATAACTGAAATTATTGTCGTAATCGTTGTTGATGCAGCAAAACAGACATCGAATTAAACAAATATCAATACAAATAAATAAAATAAATTAAATACGCGCACACAAATCGTCTTGGCCAGAGACTGCAGCTCAGGGCCAGAGAAGAGGAGACGGAGACAAAGCCAGGGACAAGCCGAGAAGAGCGGAGACGAAGCCTGAGACAAAACCTGAGACAAAGCCAGCGCCAAAGAAGAAGCCAGAGGCAGAGACAACCAGAGACGGAGCCAGAGAAGAAGCCATAGGCAGAGCCAGCGGCAAAGAGTGCCAGAGAGAGAAAGAGAGAGAGAAAGAAAACTAGAGAGAACCATATAAGGAGCCAGAGACGAAACCATCGCCAGAGCCAGATACGAAGCTTGTCAAGGTGTCAGAGACATAAACAAAGTCCAAGAAGGAGCCAGGGATAAGGGCTGAGGACAGAGCCAGAGACAACTAGAGAAGACGACGGAGGCAGAGCCAGGTCCCTAGACAGCGAGAGATAAGGAGCCAGTGCCAGAGCCAGAGGTAACCAGAGCAAGTGCCGGAAACAGAGAGAGAGAGGACAGAACCAGAGGCAGAGCCAGCGCCAGAGACGAAGTCACAGAAGCTGCCAGAAGAGTTGCCAGAGACAGAGCCAGCGTAAGATAAGGATCCGAGGCCAGAGAAATTGCCAGAGACAGACCCAAAGACAAGCAGAGAAGTTGCCAGAGCCAGAGCCAGCTCTAGAGACCATAAGAGACAGCGAGAGTGCCAAAGACAAAGCCAGAGACACAGCCAGATTCGAGGCCTTTTCCAGCTACTGTTTCGTCATCGAACACAAACCTGATCTCGATCTCGATCTCGATCTTGAGCGCCAGCTCGGAAGCGTGTCGCTTTTTACCCCTTACCAAATATGAGCATAGCCTAGCTTAGCCTAGCGCGCACGTAATTCAAGCAGCCGTGACTTAAAGTCGCCAACAACAACAACAACACACCTGAACACACACCTGTACACACACCTGTACACACACCTGTGCACACACCTGTGCACAATGGAGCGCTCGCACAGCTGCAGCAACTTTGAGGGCCCCGCTTTGGGATCGGAGGCGTCGCCTGCGTCTGCCGTCCACAAGCCGCACGCGGGCAGCAGCGACAACCTGCCGCAGAGCATCGCCGCCAGCTCCATGGCGCACTTTCCGCCCAACAAGCCGCTGCGCAAGCGCCGCAAGCTGCAGCGCCAGCAGTCGGTCATCGTGGACGACACGGAATGCGAGTGCGCCTATGCGGCAGATCTGGAGGAGGACGCCGATCCGGATGCAGTCGAGCCGCAGATCATGCCACGGCTGCCCCTCAAACACTTTGAGCCACATGTGCGGCACGTCTCGTGCAGCAGCAGCGGCAGCAGCAGCACGCAGAATGGACGCACCGGTCGCTGCCTGCGGCACGAGGAGTCCTTCGACTCCTCGTGCAGCACGGCGCCGGAGCTCAGTCCGCAGGCGGTGCGTCAGCATCGCTTCAGCAGCCTGCTGCTGCGGGACAGCTCCGTCTCGATGCAGTCGGACTCGAGCCGGTATTCGAGCGTGGACAGTTTGCTGGAGTCGCGCAAACCGGATCCGGAGGCGATACTCATCAATCTGGGCTTCGGGCCCGTCGGCACCGAGGACATGCTGTCGCGCATACCGAAGCGCTTCCTCAAGCCCTCCAAGGTGCCGGGCATCGATACGGAGGCCTTCGTCAAGCGTTTGCAATTGGCCAGCTCCCTGGCCGATTCGAGCGCACTCGGCTATCGCGGCCTGACCTCCAGCTCCGATCAGCCGCCCTCGTCGATTGTCGCCAAGATCATGGAACGCTTCGAGGTCAACAATCAGCGCAAACAGTCCATGGGTCACATTGAGCACACGATACGCTGATCGCTGATCCGAAAACAACAAAATCAAAACTGGAGTATTCCCATTCCCATTCCCAATCGCATTCCCAATCGCAATCCCAATCGAATTCCCATCTAGCTAGTATATATATCTATTGAATATCTGAAATTGTGAGCCATAACTTAAGTTAATTTGTTAGACAGCCCCGCGATCGGGTATTTACCCATTTGTGGGGCTTTTTATTTTGTATTGTCATGTGATGTTTATCTTGTCCATTAGCTTTTAGTTAATGCCGCGTACTTAGCTTTGTCTATTATTGTACCTACCGATTCTGGTTTTATTTTTAGCATTTTAAGCTCTCGATTATAAGCATTAAAAACACAATTGCATTTCAAAATGATTATGTATTTAATTATTTGTTTTATTTATTTTCATTTAACTTGATTTATAAATTATTTCTCTCAACGTTTCTTCTTTGTGTCGCATTCGTAAATGTTTTGTGATTGCGTATACGTAACATTATCTCGTCTGCCCTTACGTATTACGTAAGTATTGTCAACTATTCTTTTTCTTCTTCTATGTGTCGCATTCTTAAATGTTTTGTAGCTGCATTTACACGACGTTATCTCGCTTGCCCTTACGTATTCTTCTTTCCCTTCCACTTTGTGTTGCATTCTTAAACGTTTTGTACGCAAGCGTACGCAATACTTTCTCTGTGTTTGAGCTTTCGCAATAAATTCTTTTTTTTTTTTTCATTTTATATTTGCGTCACATTCTTAAACGTTTTGTGTGGACAATTTGCGGTCTAATTGGCTCCCTTTACCGTTTATTTTCTCGAAAGCTTTTATTTCTCGCCAATTTCCCACTCTTAAACGTTCTTGAATGCAAAACAGAAGTTAGAAGCACGACTTTGTATGAACATAGATGTTAGCGTTACTTTTAAATATCTGTTCAAATAGATCGAATATCTGTTTAAATATTTGTCGTAGATTTCTAAAGCATGTCAAGAAACTGTCTCTAGTTCAAGAGTAAATAGACTTCTCTAAACTGTTGTTACATTTACCTATTTTTTATTTATTTTCCTTTCCATCTGCAGCTTTAGTTATTTATCGTATTCTTTTATTGATTAGGTTTTAAATTTTTTTCTTCTCTTTTTTTTTATATATTTAGCAACAGACGTCATAAGTCAGACAAAACGTCAACAAAAACTATATGAAAGCGGCAAACAAATTCATTTGCAATAGAAGTACATAGAAAACTTAAGGAGGGAATGGCTGACTAGATGGTACCCTATAGAATACTACGAAGTGCCTGGGCATGTTAAGGGAAAAGAGAGAGGTAAAAAAAGAGAGCGAGGGAGAGAGAGGGAGAAGAGAGAGATAGAGAGAAAGAAAAGAAAAGAACGAACGACTATAACATCGCCTTTCTATGTGATTTTCATGAATTCAAGGCAAAGAGAGAGAGAGAGAGGGGGAAGGGAAAGAAAGGAACAACTTTAACATCGCCTTTCTATGCGATTTTCATGAATTCAAGTAAGGCCTCAAATTGCATGATTTTCTCTCAGCGCGACTGAAAAAGAAAAATGTTAGATTAAAAGCATGTGAAAATGGAAAGAGAAAAGAAGGAATAGAGGAGAAAGTATAAATACAGTTAAATTAATAGGGCAGGTAAGGGCAAACAAGGCATATTAGCTATAACAGAGAGACTGTTTTTTCTATATAAGAAATGCATTTTATTATTAAGGATGCATTTATTACTAAATGTATATAAATATTAAATCAAATTAGATTGTTTTTCGAAGCTTTTAAAACTGTGACAGCAATCGCATAAAAGATCATTAAATGGTATAAAGGCAAACTGAAATTTAAAAAATAGCAAAATTGAAACTGATGAAGAAAATTGTATACATGACAAACTGAATGGTAAAATGGCGTTTTTCTATGAGTGCATGTGCTTTAATTAAGAGCAATGAAAATCGAATAGAAGAGCATTAAATACAATCAAACTGATATATAAAATGTCAATGAGAATTGCATAGAAGAGCCTTAAATGCAAGTACAAAGGCAAACTAAAATGCTAAAATGGCGAGTTTTTAAGCTTTTAAGCCTTCGATTGTGTGTGTCGCTAGCTTTCGATCCGAACACCTTATGCCCATTAAAAGATTTCTCACCTGCCTGTTGCATGCGATTGCATAACGTGATTATACCCCTGTAACCTATTTTTAAAAGTAACAGGGCATTTAAATAAACACAAACACATTTACATACAATTTCAATTTCAAAGACCTCCAACTGTTGTGTGGCATATCTAGTTGTTATTTTTGCTGTGTTATCGTAAGTAAATTTTCTGAGTAAAAAGGTTTATTATTAGCCCGTGACTTGGCGAAACAAAGTTATAATGAAAAGAAAAAAAATCGCAGCTTGAAGTTTTGGCAGCTGGCGCAGCTTTGAGGGCCAACACAAACTGTACTTGAGACAATTTATTGATTTTAATTGGCTTTAATTGTTGGGCCAACACGTGGGCCCCGTTTCTGGTTTCTGGTTTCTGATTCCCTGTTCCCCGTTCCCGTTTCCCGTTTGCCGATCCTCATCACGTTCACAGCGAATGCAATTGGCATTAGGCATGCGCCATATGTAGATGACTATTTGAACTTTATTTGACTTTTTTTTTACTTTCCTCCTCCCTACATTTTTCATTTGTCGCGGTATTTCAAAACAAACAAAACGTCATAACGAGCCGCTGATAGGGCCCGCGATAAGGCATCGAGTATTATTATTTTCGTAACACCTTGAAAGGCGGCGCAAAATCTATTGAACCAATTTGCGTTTTATAACAAATAAAGAATAAAGTTGCATAGATATTGGCCTAAAAAAGCCACATGACCTGGGCTTGGCAACAAAAGTATCTCTAGCTGAATCTATTTGCCAAATTAATTCACAGAAAGAGGGAGAGAGAGAGAGAGGGAGAGAGAGGCAGATATTTGCCTATCTACATAAAGAGATTTGCATATTTTTCTTTTGGGGCAAGTGGCTCGAGGCTGACGAAGCTGGCAAGTTCAAGGCGCGTGAAGGTGTTGCATAGATAAAGATACAGATACAGCTACGGCTACAGCTACAGATACTTATGCATGCGCATATGCAGATACATTGGTTATAGCCAGCGGCTACTTGACAAAAATAAAACGCCCACGCCGGAAGCGAGCAAAGGCAACTGAGCAAAACAAAAAGAATGCGAAAAACCAAAGCGAAATGTGTGAAAAACAATCAGCAAACAGCAACAATAAGAATTGCAAATAAAAATGTGTGTCACAGCCAGCGGATTTTCAGTTATTTGCAATGAAAACTTATATTTAATTAGCGTGGGCGTTTTGATTAATGGGCCCAATGGCATGCTGTTATTTAGCGCATTTTCTTTTGCATTTTCCTAGCATTTGCATTCAAGCAAACAATCAAATTAAACAAGGGCTCAAACATGTTTGTTTTAACACTTAACCAAGAAATATAATAAAGGGAAATTCAAATATGGCGCGCCTGTTTGCCAGCGTTGCCAGCTGTGGTTGCCACTAAAATGTTTGCGTACATAACAGCGCGCTGTTAGCTCAGCTGTGTGAGCTAACAGCTCATGCGAGCTAACAGCGTCTATTGTTATCGATAACAGCAGCCGTAGCGTCAGTCTGTTTTTGTTGTTCCGCATTCGCACAACATTTTCGCTTAATATGTAGACTACACACATAAATCAATTTTAAACATATTTAATATGTAATTTTACTTAAACTGTGCAACTGTTTTTAATTTTAATTTGTACTTACACACACGTCGTACTTAAACGTTTTTGTATTTGTTCATTGTCGCGCCTACGTGTCGCTGTCTTTTGTGTATCTCTTCTTATACTTGGTTTTTTTTGTGTTCTGCTGTTGCTTTGTATTGGAATTCGTGCAAAATGGATGCCCAGTTAAGGAAATTCGCCGTTGCTTCTTGCACAAGATGTCTGTGTGGACAACAGCCAGCTCTGCCGGCAATGGCCTAGACGCAACAACCAGCCAGACGCCGTCCACGATCAAATCCTTAAGTCCCACGCAACGGTCCGCCACCGCCGGCAACTTAAATCTGAGCACCCTTGTGCAGCCAATTGGCAGCGATATTTCCACGTCAGCCAACGCTCAGCATTTTCAGCACGTTGTCGCCGCAGCGGTAGCAGCCGCCACAACCATTGCCACTGGCCAGCAGCAGCAACATCATCAGCATCAGCTGCTTCAACTGCAGCCGTTTCATAATCATAATTTCTACAGTAACAACAACAACAACAATATTGCCAGCAGCTCGGGCAGCAGCAGCAATAACGGCAACAACAACAATAACAACACCAGCTTTAAACGTTCCAGTATTTGCAACTCGGCACCGCAGCTGCCCGCTTCCAGTCAAAATCTATCAAAGGTAAGTCTCAATAACAAATTCAATTCATGAACATTTAACAAAAAATCCCAACACCCGCTCACACTCACACTCTATCCGTCTCTGTCGCGCGCTTTCTCTTTATAACCCTCTCTCTCCCTCTCTCTCTCTCACTCAAACCGTGTCAAATCAACAACAATAAATTCGACGGTTCACGGGCAAATCTCCAGTCTAAACTTTAAACTTGGCCTCCGTTTCAAGTCGAACCAGATCCCACATGCGCTCTCTCTGTGTGTGTGTGTGTGTGTGCTTCTGAATGAAATTGTGTTAGTGTGTCTGTGTGCGTGTGCGTGTATGTACCTGCTAAGAAATATTGAACGAAGCCTTTTTTTATACACTTTGATCTCGCTGCTGACGTCATGGAACGGAGTTTGCTTCTTAGTTTCTTCGCATAGGCTTAAAAGCGGGTATATTGGTTTGGTTAGTGTGCATATTTTTTATGCTAAATGAAATATAAAAATCTATTTCATTTCGATTAGTGATTTATTTATACCCTTCTAGAGGGTATTATACTTTTCTCGCGGAAGTTGTAACGCTTAGAAGGCGACGTCTCCGACTCGACTATTTGTCTAAGTTTTAAAGATATCGTCGTTGTCTCCGGCAATTAAATATCCATTAAACAAATTTATATTATATTACAACTGTCCGAGTTCAAGAAACAAGCGTAACATTTTGCTTACATTAATCCCATTATAAACAGAGTATTGCGCAGTCGGGACAGCTCGAATTGCAACTTGTTTGCGTTGTTTTGTTTTTTATTGCTCGCTCTTCAATTGAAATTTTCCCTACACCCGCAAGCTTTATCAGTTGTTAACATATGATAATAAATTAAAATTAGGGTCTTTGCAAAGCCCACTCCCAATTGGAATAAATACATATGCACATGTATGTGCATGTGTATGTGTGCCTAATAATAATTAGTTAAGCGTGTATTTTTTTTATATTAATTTGCTTTAAAAGGCAACTGAAATGCGGTGCGACTCAATTCACAATTCTCTTAAAAAGCGATAAGGCATTTAATATTCTAACAAATGTTACCCGGCGTTGTTGGGCAAACTATTTTTTTATTCAAGGTTTCTCCCATTTACCGTTCGAAATATGGATTTATTCCCCATTCTCAACTTCAGAATCGTGTTTATATGCCGATAAAAAATTCTTTTGCACTATTATAAAATCTATTTAATTTACAATTTCAATGTCTTATTCAAGCTTTTGCTTTCATTTACATATTTGCATAATATATTTTGAACGAATAGCATAAATTTAAATTGTGATCTACTTGGGAATATGTAATATCCATTTCTAGGCTGAGTTTATGGAACAAGGTTGTCCAATTATTCAAAATATCCGTTGGTCACACTTACCACTTGACATTTAGCTCTAGAATTCCATAATTTAGGATTCCGATTGGAAATTCTAATTGAGATTTGCTTAAAGCTCTGAATTCATGTTAAGTGATTCTTTCGTAAATGCATAACAAGTTTTTAATACTTTACTTAAAGGATGCTCGAAGAAAAAACTTGGAAGAAAATTTTTTTATAATTTTCCAGTTCCTAAACTGAATTCGAAAAGGGTTTAATAGCAAAGTGATATGAGCAAAATAATTTCAAGTCGGTTAATGCAAAATACTGAAAATATTAATATATAATACTAACTTTTGAATGTTAAATTTATGGAGTAAATACTGTAGTTTTGATTAAAGCGTATTTGCTGTATATTAATTGGAAAATCAAGACACTTTTTGTTTACACACAGATTTTATATTGTGAGATAACAGGTTCAGACCCGGGCACATTATTGTTGCTCCCTATTATTCAATTCAGTACTATATAATCTGATGCACATATTGAACCCAATGCCAGGTTAATGAATACAAAAGCGCAAATAACTAAGTACAATACATTGGAGCTTCTCCAGAATCCTAAATACAATCCTTGGCAAACATGTCCTTTGTAATAATATTTAAGGCCGAGAATCAATCGATCTTTTTAAGAGAAGTCGAAAGCCTAAGGGATTGCAAGGCTGGAAGTTAGTGTAGAAATTCCAAACATTCCATTTCCATTATTCCCTTTAAATGGAATTGGCTTGCAAATAAAGGGACGAGGGGTTCCTTTGCCTCGGGGAAGCAGGTGCTCTTCTTGCCTTTATATTATTCGCCGTGATAAATGTTTTGTCAATTGGTATTCCATCTTAAATATTCCCTTTAAGCTCTGCGTGAACATGGCTAGAAAATGTAGGGACGAGAGCTTACACTGCCTCGGCGAAACGGGTTGCTCGCTCTTCTTCTTGCGTTGATGGTTTTCGCCGTGATGAATGTCATGTCAATTGATGTTCCATTTTCAATATCTCTTTAAGCTTAACGGGGGCTTGCTCTGTCTCGGCGAAACGACTACTCTACTCATCTTGCCTTGATAGTATTCGCCGTGATGAATGTCTGGTCAATTGGTGTTCCATTCCAATCGTCATGTCAATTGCAATGAAGTATTCCAATAAAGTCAGACCTTGGCCCGACTTTGCTCTGCAACAGCTGCTGCCTCTGCTCTGCTTTATTGAGGGGTCAAGCGGAGCCAATATCTATGCTTTAATTGAATCAGTGACCAATCAATTGCTCAATCACAGCATAGTTCAGGGTCAAGTCGCGATGCCAAATGCTCATCATTTGATTTCCCCATTGATGATCAACGGATGCGCGACAGGTAGAAAAAATGCGCTGATTGATTGCCAAAGAGCGACAGAGAGAGAGAGAGAGAGAGAGAGTGAGAGTAAGATCGGCGTGTAGCTCTCTCCTGCTACCTCTGCCATGCGCTATCTCTGTCTTTCCTTTCATTGCTATCTATGTGTTTTAGTTGTTGTTTTATTTTACATTTTCATTTTCTTTACACACACCCCCAGGCCCCGCCCACCGGCCCGCTATCTCTGCCTAGCAATGTTTTAGTTTCCTTCTGTTCGGTTTTTAATTCAAATAGCATTTGTAATTCGATTGTCTATTGTTATATTGTTGTTGTTGTTTTTGTCGTCGCAGGCCGCAGCCGTCGTCGCTGTCGCCGCCGAATTGATTGTCGAATTTGAATATCACGCGCGCCTCCGTCGACAGTTCAGCAACCATCGTCAACGTCGCCGCATCATCAACGGCATCGCCGTCGTCGCCGTATCAGTTAGTTGTTAACTAGACATCGTTGCCGCGCGTTCGCACCACCCACCCCCCACTCGCCACCCAGCTCGCATGTCTGCCAAGGAACAGACAGCAAATGAGAGCAAAGAGAGCGAGCAAATAGAAAGAGAGCAATTAAGCAAGCGAGCGAGAGAGAGAGAGCCACGCATTAAGACTGAGCGACGCAACGGCTGGGAAAGGAAGGCAAAACGAAATGCAAAATGCGAAAAGAAATTAATTGAATGTTTCGAACAGAGCCAAATTACTATTCAATTTATTGTCGTGTCGCGCGCTGCTCGCCCTGAACTTGTCCCCGTGTTCGTGATTAATGAATATTTGAGCGTAAAATAAATAAAACGATAAATAGCAAATAAACAATTGAAAACCAAAACTAAAACGGATAAACGCTAAACGGTAAAACGCCTAAATCGCGTCTCCATTAAAGTATCGCAAGTGCGGCATCGGTTATCGTTTTATGGCATCGCTTCGTACGTTTTGAATGTACTCGAATAAAAACACGTACGTGCTAAATTGTGTTTTATTGACACATGTATTTTGAAATTTTATATGCTATAAAATGTTTATAAATAAAAAGTAAATATTTAAATAACCCAAACACACAAAAGAACAAAATAGAGAAAGGCGGCGAACGCAAGAAAACACAAAAAAAAAAACAGCTAAAATTTGCCAACAAACTGACAATTAAGCCAAGTAGAAAAAAAGACACAGGTGCGAGTGTGTTTGTGTGTGCGTGTAGTTGCTGATCAATTCTCATGTGCGCTGAGCACACGGTGCAAACACCATAATTAATTAATTATAAGAACAACAAAACGCTATCAGCATCGTCGTCAGCAAGAATAATAGACACAGCAGCAGATCCAACCAGCTGAAACGAGCTTTCACATTGACACAAGAGCAGCTCAAAGCGAAAGCTTTTCAAAAGGAATCAAACATTGCCAGACTTCGCTCTCTTTGGCTGCTGAACACACTGTCTTAAGCGCTGTCAGGCGGCTCAGAAGTGTTTTGTGTTTAGCTTTCGATAAAAACTGTTTGAATTTCCAAAATATTCGTTTTATATACACGTACACGCGTATATGTGTGTGATGCGTGCATAGGCTGAAAAACACATGCACACATCAACAGAGAAACAGAGATAGCGTAACAGAGAGAGAGAGTGAGAGAGTGCCGCTAGCAACTAACCAAAATAACTGCACATGCGTTCCGACTACGACGAGGTGCCGCTTAAACCGCCGCGTCGCCAAAAACTTCAGCTGCCGCTGCAAGAGCAACAACAGGATAAAGAGCGAGGGCGTGAGCGTGAGCGAAGGCGTTCGCGTGATCCGGTGCAGCGTGCAGAGAGCGAACAGCTGCTGCCTCTCCATTTGAAAAGCATGTACTCAAACCTACGCTATGCTCGCACAAATCTCAGCCATAGCAGTCTGCTGCTCAACCACCAGCAGAGCTCGTTCGATGGCAGCGCACCGACATCGACTGAGCGCACTGAGAGCAGCGAGACGCTAGACACACCGTTAACCCAGGAAGCAGAGAGAGAGAATGGCACCCAGCCGCTGGCATTGCCATTGGCCGCCTCTGGTCGCTGCCCAATGCCCGCTGCAACGGCGAACAGACGCTTTGCGCTGGCCAGTGCGCTGCATGCAACGGCCAGGCTGGCGGCCAGTGTGGATGCTTACACGGCGGCTGCAACGGCGACCGCTGCTACCAGCCACCACTGCCATGGCGACTACAGCATGTGCGACTCGTGTCGACCGCTCAGACTGAGCAACCAGCATCAGCAGCAGCAGCAACAGCAACAACATCAGCAGCAGCAGCAGGCGCAGCAGACGCAGAGCGTCAACAATCTCAGTCGTTACACCCACTCGGGGCCGAGCAGCTACCTTGATTCGACGCGTTATCTCAACTACAGCAATTTGCATTCGAATTCGCCGCACGCGAGCTCGCGTCGCTTCAACGCGCAGCTATCGTCCCAACCTTCGCCTCCGCCTCCGCTGCCGCATTTTGCAGGGCCAGCCTCTACCATAGTACAGTCCTCGTCCAGTGCATACCCATATCAATTGCGCACATATCAAGAGCATAAATTCTCTCGTTTTCAGCCACGGCGAATTGGACGCAACAGCATGTCGCAGTCCGGCGAAGATCTTCACTCGCCCACCTACCTCTCCTGGCGCAAGCTCCAGCTCAGCCGAGCCAAGCTGAAGGCCTCCAGCAAGACGTCCGCCCTGTTATCCGGCTTCGCAATGGTGAGTTCATTTCTTGTTCATTTTATCTGTCTGCAGTTCTATTGAACCAGTTCATTTGTTATGCGATTCTATGCGAAAAACTCGTTTTCTTACCCAATTTGTTTTTAATAAAAATCAAAATTAGTTTGTTTCTACAATTAATGCCATGGTCTTTAATTAAAATAATGGCGCAATTGCCCTTTTGCTTACCCTGTACACAAGAAACTAACTAGACGGGTATGAACAACATGAATTATTTAAATAGATGAAAAATATGCCCAAATCTTTATAAGCGGCATATTTTATTCACCGAATCTTCCTGGTGCCAATTTGTTGCCGTTTATCAGCCTAATATATAGGTATATATTTATTCAAATACATATATAAATAATATGTAATATGTATTTCTTATTAAAGTAAATGTCAAGGCCTTTTTTAAGGAAGCAGAGAGAAATATTTGTGACTGCATATATTATACTTATCAAGCCAAGAAAAACCTATAATTATTTCGAATTTAGAATCTCAGAGTAATATTTTAATGAAAATCATAAATAGATTTTCTTTTTTATATCTTTTATCATAGTTCTCGTAGATATTGACATCTATCTATCTATCATCTGACCTATGTCAATTTTTATAAAGTTGACTTAGAAACTTGATTTTTTTTTTAGTAAAGAAACAGATATATTTTTATATACATAGTCTGACATTGAATGTTCAGCTTTGAATACTTATCAAGAATATTTAATGGGGTTCAAAGAGTGCGCCCTTAACATATTGCACTCGATATTTCATAAATAAATATATTATAATAATCTATAAATAGGGTATAAATTATATATATATTCATGTATATATTATAATATTCTATAAATAGGGTATTCATTGGCTGTGCAGGTCATTTGCGGGTCTATAGTATATATTTTAATCAGCATTATCTGAGTGCCAGACCTGAATATGTTAATTTAGTTTTGTTGTTTCTTTCTAGAAAAGTTTTTAAGTCAAAATATGATATACGGAACTGTGTACGATCCTGAGTGAATAACTATATATATGAGGTCTAGTCAAAGAAGAGCTCAAACTGGGAATGATCTATATGTTATATACCTTGATCCTTGTAAACCCGTCAACCCTCAACTTTTGTTATGCAGTTGACATTTAATCACTTGCTGCACATATTAACCAAACATTTCCAAGAGATCTTTTAAAAGAGCACCCTAATAGGTTTTACAGGGTATTTGATAGTGGCATACTTGATACCTGGCAAATAAATACTTGCATGCCACAATGAAATAGAGGGCAGACAGGCGAGGATAATCGCATAAATTGGTCGCATTTACATATATATATATATATGAATATTGAATGTGTAATATGTATATATAAAATTTATGTAGATTCGCGACCGAATCTGTTGCCAAATTGTGAACACATGAATTGGCTAATAATATAAATGAAATACATAATAAAGGGGCGGCGGGATCACCTGTGATCTCTCTCTCTCTCTCTCTGTCTCTCGCCTTACTCATCAACTCTCCTTCTCGCTCTCTCCCTCTCTCTCTCTCTCTCTGGCAGGTGGCCATGGTGGAGGTGCAGCTGGACAAGGATACGGACGTACCGCCCGGCATGCTGGTGGCCTTCGCCATCTGCACCACCTTGCTGGTGGCCGTTCACATGCTGGCCCTGATGATCAGCACCTGCATTCTGCCCAATATCGAGACGGTCTGCAATCTGCACAGCATCGCTTTGGTGCACGAGTCGCCGCACGAGCGTCTCCATTGGTACATCGAGACGGCCTGGGCATTCTCAACAGTGCTGGGCCTGATACTCTTTCTCGTCGAGATCGCGATACTCTGCTGGGTGAAGTTCTATGATCTAAGCACAACGGCCGCCTGGTCAGCTGTGGTCGTCCTCATACCCGTGATGATCATCTTTCTGGCCTTTGCCGTGCACTTCTATCGATCGCTGGTGACGCACAAGTACGAGGTGACCGTGTCGGGCATACGGGAGCTGGAGCTGCTCAAGGAGCAAATGGAGCAGGATCATCTTGAGGTGAACAACGCCCGCAACAATGGCTTCAACTACGGCGCCTCCGGCGACATTGTTTAGCAGCAGGCCAAACCAATCAAAAATGCTTCCCCCCAACAAAAAAGAAAAAGAAAAAAGATAACAAAAAACTTTTGTAAAAGCTAAAAGACATATTTTTGCCGCCTTTCGGTCGGAAAGGAGGAAGAAGAGAAAATACTTTAGACTACATCAATTGTTCAGAATTGTGAATTTGTAGCTAATGCAAATTGTGATACGCATAAGGCAATATTATATATTTTATTTTATTTTTTCTACTTTACATACGTTACATACATACATGTAGATATATAAATATATATAGATAGTATTTGTACGATCCGCGCATGGGATCCAGTCTATATATGTATAAGCCTCTATTGGCAGGCCTATGTCTAAGCGCTAGCTCGCTCCTAATTTATACACATAACATACACTTAATTAAAGGTCTTATTTTTCTAGACAACAGACAAGAAACCCCAACTAAACAAGAACCAACAACTAAACACGTTTTGTATAAGCCCCCACCCCCTTCCCCCATCCCCCTCCCTCGAGCTTAGGTTAAGTTTGCGTGTCAAGCGTCGGCCTCCATCGGTCTGGTGGTTTAATCAAATGTGGCAAAGGCACAAGACATGTTAGCAGCTCGATTAGAATCGGGCGCCAGACGCACCCACCCAACGAGCGCGACTGGCACCGCTGCAGATGACAAATCGACAACGGTTCCAGCTTCGGATTCCCATTCAGTTGCCCCCAACATGTCGTGCCGTGCGATTGGCAGCAGCAACAGCTCCGTCCGATGCCTGCGCTACACCAACGCCGGCGGCTATTACCAGGGCCGCTGGCTGCACGGCCAGCATCATGGCTATGGCATCAAGGCCACGGGACGCGGCCTCATCTACGAGGGGCAGTGGCATGCCGGCCAGCGACATGGCTATGGCACGCTGCGCCGCCTCGGTCCGAACGGACACGCCCAACGCCTCTATGTGGGCCAATGGTCGGCGGATGTGCGCTGCGGCGAGGGCAAGCAGTATTACGAGAATGGCTCCGTCTACTACGGCCAGTGGTTGGGCAACGAGCGGCACGGACGCGGCATTCAGTGGCTGGCAGATGGCAGCATTTATGTGGGCGAGTGGCTAAAGGATGCCATGCACGGTCGTGGAGTGCTCTACTCAGGTGAGTTGCTGTACAGCTTGAAGCGAGAAGCGCAAAGAGAAGCGAAATGTTGTGTGAACAAAGAAGTGAAGTACACTTTACTTTTTCAACTCAAACCAGGGAAGGTTTCAAAGCGAGAAACGAAGCTAGGGAAAAAGATAAATTAGCAAGTCTATATAGATAGAAGTAATGCTAAAAGGAAGAAGCGTTGCCTCCTCTTATACGAATGGGTATATTAAAATTGTAAAAGGTAGACGACATATTTGACAACATATAATATATATCTATATTTGGTCATCAATTGAATCCTTCTGACCTTGTCCATCCGTATAACTGCATGTCCGTCCCTCTGTTTGTCTGTGTGATGCTAATTTGGTCTACGAAGATCTTAAATCTTACGTAGATCAAGATTTATTTCAAAATATTTATACTATAATTCTGCCCTATTTAGGGTAGCTAAATTTATAAATATCGATCTTCAATAGAAAACATAAACTGAAATAAGTTTACTTCTTTAATACCGCCCACATTTTGTTCTAAATCAAAGAATTATTCCCGTAACGCGCTTCTCACTTAAAATAAAAATGCAAAGCGCAGAGAGGGGCGCTAACTGCATTCTTACGCTTTTCGCTGTCTGGGATAAGTTAAGCTATGCCAATGCAAGCCAACAGCATGAAATCTCCAAGTTTAGCCCTAACATATCATAGTCGAAGCAAGAAGCGGCTATGGCACGCTAAAATTCCTGCTCAATTCGCTTCTTCCTGCATCTTATTCACTTTACGCGCTTCTCGCTTTTAAAAGAATGCGAAGCGCTGAGACAGGCGTAAACTGCATTCTTTCGCTTCTTGCTGCCTGCGATAAGCTAAGCTATGTCAATGCGAACGAACAGCACAATATATGATAGTCGAAGCAAGAAGCAGCTAAGTCTTAACACATCGCTAAATATTGCTGCTCACTGCGCTTCTTCCACACTTTTAAAAGAATGTGAAGCGCAGAAAGAAGCATGCTGCACTCTTTCGCTTCTTGCTGCCTGCGATAAGCTAAGCCACACATAGCAGGGGAACAGCGAGTGGAGTGAGAAGCCAATTGCTTCTCCAGCTGGGGCTTTTAGCATAGCCATAATAATTTATAAGAGCAATTAACGGCCAAGCCATAACAAGACGCCAAATATTGCTTCTCACTGCGCTTCTTGCTGAACCTAGCCTTTGTTTTTCACAGCCAATGGCAATCGCTATGTGGGCGAGTTCGCGGGCGGCTGCAAATCCGGCAGGGGCATCTATTATCACCAGCAAGAGGAGGGTCAGAGCGTCCAGCAGCACGGCCTTTGGAGCGATAACATGTGCCGAGCCTCGCTGCTGCCCATCAAGAGCTCCAAGCTGAATCTATGAGTGCAACATTTATTACTGAATAATACATAAAAAACGCGAGTGCTATAAAATTAAAAACTGATATCAAGAAAATATCTGCGAGCGAATGAATCAATCTAAGCGTAATCAGTTCCTCTGGCGACGCCTGCTGCTCACCGAGTCCAACTTGGGCGTGGCTGTCGACGTCGACGGGGCTGGCTGCTCTGCCGCATTCTGGCGTCGGGTGCGCACACGTGTGCCCGTTGTCCTAGGCGTCGCCTCCACAGCCAGCGGATTGGGCGCTGTGGCTATGCGTCTGAGTGGCGCCACAAGCGTCTCCGGCTGCCGCTGGGCGCGCGTTCGAGTGCTGCGCGTGGATAAAGTCGACATGGATTTGACGGGCTGCAGCTGGACCGCGGCCTCCGTTTCGTCGTCGCTCAGGTCTACGATCTCGATGAGCTGGCAGGCGTTCAGATCGAGGCGTTTGTTGGACTTGGACTTGGTTGACTGTCGCTCCGGACTGCTGCCATTTTCGCTGGAGCTGCCGTTGCTGCTGCTGCTGCTACTGATTGGACGCACTTCCTCCGTGTAGATGGCAAACTTAGCTGGCTTCTTGCTAACTGTGCCCACTTTGCTGACCAGCCTGGGCTGCTTCTCCTCCGGCGATATGTTAAATGTGAGCGCACGTCGTGGATTCTGCGGCTTGCCCGGCGGCAACGGTTGCAGCTCCAACTGAGCCGTGCGCAGCTGCAGCAGCAGATTGTAGCGATAGTTGACATCGACGCGCTGCTGCAGTTGCTCGCTGCCGGCCAGCTTTAGTGCCGTTTCGGTTAGCTCAATGGCCTGCTTTTGCCGGTGCCTGGCACGCAAATAGTTGGCCTGGTAGATGTGCAGCACGAGCAGCATGTGCCCCAAGGCGTTGCCGCGTGCCGCATTCTGCCGCAGCCAGGCATTGGCCAGTGCATAGAAATCGTCCAGCTGCTCGTGCTCCCGATTCAGGAAATAGAGACGCGCATGCAGGCAGCCCACCATGAAGTAGATGCACTGCAATTGCACGCTCGAGCGCAACACCGGATGCGACTCCTGCATGTCCAGGGACACATAGCGCTGCAGCTTGGGTCTGGCGCTGAGCAGCGGCAGTTCCTGTTGAAGCAGGCAGAGATTAGGAGTGAGAGATTTCTGAATGAGCAGCTACTTACCCGACGCGGCGACGACATGGTCAGCTGTTTTTGCTTTCGGATGGGCTCCACGCTGGCCCCGCCCTGCTCCAGCTGCATGGCAAACATTTTGCCCACCAGCTCGGTCATGTGCTTGGCCTGCGCATCCATAGGCGCCGCCGTGGCTAGGCTGCCCTTGTTGCTGGTCGTCTGCTGGTCGAGCGCTGCCCGCGACTCGAGCAGCGGCTGCATGCACAGAAAATGCTCGATGAGACGCAGCTTGGAGTGCGCCTTGTCCAGGCACTCCATGCGCAAGTTGGTCCACAGCCAGGAGATGAGCACCTCGACGGCACGCAGCACCAGCCCGCTCTGGAGCAGCACCTGCAGCAGGCTGTTGGAGAAATTGGGCCGTTCGCTCAGCCGATTCGCCGTGCACTCGGTCGTATCGCGCACCATGTCGCCCAGCAGCAGAATGAGCGCCCCATTGTCCATGGACGAGATGCTGGTGAAGCTGCGCACACTCTCCGCCAGCGTGTCCAGCTGCTGCAGCGCCGTGGGCAGCCGCGCCAGGCTGCGGCAATGCCGCTGCTGATAGCACATGCGAAAGCGGACCGTTTGTATGGTCAGCTGGACAATGTCGCACTTGCCCGCCCGCTCCTCGAACTCCAGCCGCAGCCGCTCCGCGTGCAGCAGCAGTAGCTGGGCATGGCAAATGCAATCCCAGCGCGCATAGTAGAGCGCCAGATGGCAGAGGCACAACAGCAGCGTCGTATGATGGCGCTTCAGCAGATGCGCGGCATGCAGCTGCGGCCAGAGCTCGTCCAGCAGCTGCTCCGCATGCGACACCTCCGACGGCAAGTCGAGCAGCGCGTGTTGTGTGTAGCGCGGCAAAAAGTGACTGAGCGCTCGCAGATAGTTGAATCTGTCGCCCAGCAGGCGGCAGATGCGCAGCAGCAGCAGCCAGGCATTGTCCGCCTGCGGTGCATAGCCCATGGTGGACAGCGCCATGGCGGCGACAATGCCATCATCAATCAGCGCCTCCCAGTCGATGAGCGCCTCGTCACTGCTCAAAGGCTCGGCGTCAGCCTGTGCAGCGGAATGGGGAGAGATTGTAGTGAAAGTTAATGGAAAGGTACTTCAAATTCTTGGCTGTTTCACTTATTTTCCACTCGTTTTGGTGGATCAACCAATTCATTAATTTACAAGCAGTAAGGAGTAACATATAAAACATTGAGACGCCCAGCTTCAAGCCAGGTGAGTTAAATCAATGCAAATTTGTCTATGAAACCAATCGAATGTTAAGCTAAAACGTTTTTCACCTATTTTCCGATTGGCTGTGTATTTCACACATACTAAATTCATATCGTATTTGGTATGTGACCGAAGCTATAACATTTTCGACAACGCTTTTCACCTATTTTCCGATTGCCTGTGTGAAATTCCCTTAATAGCTAAAATACGTATAAATTGATTTTGTATTTTTTATAAGGAAGTAGCTATAACATTCTCGACAACAAAAGGAATATATATATACTCGATCTAGTCTGTTCGTCCGTCTTTCTATATGAATATGGACGATCCCCCAAATTCACACTGGTGAATTTATTTCGCAGAAATTAGAGAATTTAAAGTTTAAAAATACTTAAAGTATGACTCGTTCTAATGGGCAGAAGAACTTCGAAACCTTTTCCGGTTAGTGTTGGGTCTCACCTGTTTATAGAAGCTCTCGAAGGCGCCTATGGCTGTGGTGGCCAGTTCCACCAGCGGCATTTCGCTGCTTATGGTGAGGTCCAACAATTTGTACTTGACAAGCAGCTCCTCGAGCATCTTCTCCGTCATCTCCTTGATGGGTATTTTGGTCTTCTGCGCCTCGAGCGCCTCCAAGAGCTTTGTGACGCTGGCATGGCCCAGGATTAGCTGCTGCAGCCGTGTCAGCTGCTGCTTGCGGCCCAAACGCTGCAGCCTCACGCGCAGCTCCTCGAACTGCTGCCCGGCCGGGCGCTTGTCCGTGCGCATTTGCCGTCCGAGCAGCACCAGCTGATAGTCCGTCTGGCAATGCCGCAGCAGGGACTGCAGCAGCTGTGGCGTCTTCTTGTTGGCCAGCACCGCCAACATGTCCAGTTCGTAGAGCTGTCGCTTCTCCGTCGCATTTAGCGGATTGCACAGCGGGCTCTTCTCGCACAGCTCGAGCAGGCACTGCTCCGTGTTGTTCTTCGGTGTGCGATAGAAGACGCACAATTGCTGAAATTGCCGAGCCGGGCAGCTCAGGCTGGCTACGTAGGCGCCGTGGAGGCGAGCGGCCAGCTCCGGATTGGAGCAGTGCGCGCTGGCCTTGAATATGCGACGTACTAGCTGGCGAGCGTAGGGCGGACTGAGCAGCGGGCGCAGCTCCTGCAGCGGCTTCAACAGCTGCTCCAATAGGCACATTTGTGTGGCTGTTGTGACCTTTTCCGCCATGTTGACCAGATTCCAGGCAAAGGTAACCAGCTCGTTGCTGTTGGGCGTCAAGCACTTGGTCACCTTGGCCACATCGATGGCATAGTGTATAATGCTGGCCAGGCACAGCTGTGGCGCCTGTTCAAATCACGATTAGTTGGTTGGCATATATATATTTCTCATTATATTTAAGGTTTATTTACCTTGGGCAGCGTCGCTTGGGCCGTGGGCTGCCAGCTGCTGTAGGCAATGGTCGCACAGCAGCCCAGCGTAAAGACGCAATGTTTGCGCACGCTCAGGCAGCTGGGATCGTTGCTGCTGCAGCTGGCCGCGAGTGGGCTGCTGCTGCTAATCTTCATGACCATGCTGATGAGGCACTGCAGCAGCTCGAAGTGTGCGGCATACGCCTCGGCGCTGTCCTGGCCGCCGAAGCACTGCCAGAAGCGATCGAAGGAGGGCACCTTGTTGTCAATTTGATGCAGATGCTTCTGCACGCGCACCAGCACAAACAGAAAATCGATGTACCACTGTTCCTGGGCATGCGGTACGCCCTTGTGCTCAAAGAAGTGCACGAATTTCTTGGCCAGATCGATGTACGAGCGCTTCAAGTCCGCCGACTGCGCGCTCAACAGCTTGAGGTAGTAGTAGAGCAGTTGCAGGACATAGTTTTGGGCCGTTTGATTTTTGTACAGCTCGCGGCAGCTATGCAGCAGCTGTAGGGAGCAAGGCGTCTGCGCCTGCGCCTCCGGCTGCTGCAGCTGTTGCTGCCATACGCTGTCGTCCAGCTGCAGCAGGGCCAGCACAGCGCTCAGATATTCCGGAAACTGGGCATTCAGCTGGTCCGTGGTGCCGCCATTGCAGGCAATTAGCTTGAAGAGCGGCTCCCACAGCCGGTTCATAGAGGCCAGCGGCAAGCTGGCCAGGATCTTCAGATAACCGATGCTGCGCTTGCCCAGCAACTGGTTTAGTTCGCCCATCAGCTCGCTGTAGCCTTCGTTTTGCTCTGCCTTCAGCTGGAGCATCTGCTGCAACAGCTTGCCCAGGGCCTGCAGTGCCTGGCAGAGCTGCGGCTTGGCCTCAGACGCGGCCAATTGCTTGCCCATCTGGTGGCCAAAATAATACAAATGCTTTATATGTATGGCAATATAATATTTGTATTCAGACTTGTTTTGCATTTGGCAGGGCTGAGCGCTGATCAGCGCATAGAATCTTTGGCATTGTTTAATCGTTTGCTGGCGGGTAAATGGAGTAATTAGCTGAACTGTCTTAATCCTCTCAAGAAATGCCGTTTGACTTACCTCGCGGCAGAGCGCATGATGTATATATTGCAGGCTCATCAAATGATTGGCCCAGTAGTCGGGCTGTGGCAGATGGGGCGCCACATGTGGCAGCATGCCGGCCGCAATGTCGCAATAGATGTCCGCATGCTGATGAAAATTCTCCTGCAGGGCACAGCACAAATGCCGCAAGATATTTAATTCGTATTTAAGCGCATGCAAAGCGACGCTCGCCGTCCCGCCATTTCTGATGCGTTCGAATTGCACTTGTATCAGCTTTGCAGCGTTCTTCGCCTCAGTCCGCGAGCCGCGCAGCTGCTCCTTCACATCACCGAGCGACATTTTCACTTATCAAATAATGTTTTATAATGCAATTTCGTTAAAGTCGTTGGTCTTCGCTGCTTGCTTGTTGGAATTTGTATATGTCGCCGATAAATTTCGGTTTGGTTATCGATAGCAGCACTGCTGCTGCGCATTTGTTGTCAGTGTTGAGCAATCTGCTACACAACACTGCACGGCAACACTGAACTCTAACAAAGCGCGCGTGTATTTGAACACGAAAAAAGCGCAGCATAATAAATCAACTACGGAAACCTCTACAAAAACGTGCAAAATGCCAGAGCAAAGTTCACGCCCGCTAAATTGAATTGGCAGAGCATTGCATAGGTTTTAATTTATGGCCCACAGCGCAGAAAATGCACATGCGAATGGCCAACAAGTGTGATTTATGCTGCGCTTTGTTGGCCAAAATGGTAACAGCTATGCGCATATTCACACTTTCGGCCACGGCAGCAAGTGTAACACACACGCAGACAACATGCGGCTTACCTTATTTGGCAAACATATCGCTGTAATAAATATGTTTGACTTTAAGGGGGAGGGCGAGGGCTAAAGCGGCGACACGTTCAACTCTGAAATTCTCCAATGTCGGAAGTCACGTTTAAACGTTTTCGCTAAAAGTTTCACACACAGTCCAGGGACTCTTGATGATTGATGAGCCACACACAGATACACACACGCACACACGCAGCCAGACACGTGTGTTTGTGTGTAGAACATGTATATGGTCATTAGTGTGGCATTGTGTTTATCTTCCAGTTACTTTTACACACACACACACACACACAATTGTTGATAATTTGAGCATGGTTTTAGCTTAATTAAGATGAAGTAAACACAGGAGACAGCACAGTCCACAGACGCTCGGTTAAAGCATCATTTGCAGCTCTCATCTGACAGCTGAGCACTTGACATACATTTATTACCATAAATACCCTTTCCCAAGTGAAAATTTAGCAGAATGGGGTACAATAAATGTGCTTAAGTGTATTTAACAAGCGACGCAAACCTTTTAAGAAGCCATTAAGTGTCCATAATCGTGATATGCATAGCTCAAATGTCGTTAATATAGCTTTATTTCTGCCTATAGTATGTGAAATGCTCTTCTATGCGATTTTCAAATTCTCAAGTATTGGTTAGAAGAATTTTTGGTTTAGAGAATTGACATGGCCTCATGACCCTCTCTTTTTCCGCCTCTGTCTCCATTTCTCCCACTCTTCCTCTCTCTTTCGCTGTCTAGTAAACTGACCCGACCTCTTTCTATTTTTCTTTATTCCTCTCACACTCTCTCAGTCTCTCTCTGATTTAATTTCTCCCCCCCCCTCGCACGCGTTGCATCATTGCTTGCATTTTGTCGCCTCTCTATGCGATTTTCATTAATTTAAGACTTTCAGATGTTCATGATGTTTTGTCATATTTGAAAAGTTATCTTCTAAGAATGAAGTAAGTCGACTTCCTGCTGCTGAAAACAGAGTATCAATGAGTCCGGCAATGAGATATTATTATTGCTATTATTATTATCAATAGTTGTCTTATTGAGCTATGATATGCCAAATACTCAACTATTTGGCTTACAATTTATGGCAAGTCATCTCGATTTAGCAAAGTTTATTTAACTCAAAGCTGAAAAATCAAATATCTGTATATCTCCCCGCCTCCTGCTCGCTCTCTAGCCGAGAGTTCTCCAGGTCCAGTTCTTTGGTTTTACTTGAGTTTATTTGCTTGGGTAAATATTTGGACAAGATTTATGGCCTGTGGTCAGGCGCTGTTTGTTTTGATTTACTCACATTTTACAGATATATTTCTCCCATTTTTTTTTTTTTTTTGTTGAAGCGACTTTAAATATGGAAAATGTGCAACTTCATTGGAAAATAGAAGTCGCAGTCAGAGTCGCACTGTCATTCAACAGTCAATATTTGTTCAAATCGAATGCTGTTTACAGAACATGCAAAATACATAAAATTCGATGGAAATACCAAATACAAAAAATTCCGCAGCTCCCCAGGCACATAGACAAAGCTGCAAAATTGGGGCCGTTGCCAAAATCAACAATAACCAAATAAATCCCCAAATGCATTCACATTTTCGCGATGAGTGTGTGTGTGTGTGTGGGCGTATTTGAATTGTATTTTAATTATGTGCAAACAGGCCGACAGAGAGACGGACAGACGGACGGACGGACGGGCGTAACGAGTGAACAATTTTCCTGGCAGTTCATTAAAATGTGGGCTTTGTGCATAAATTTATGCAAGTTTCCAACGGGGCCCTATAATTAAATTAGGCGCTTCGCTAATTTAAATAGATCTAATTTGTCTGCTGCCGCAGTACCTGTTCCTGTGCCTGTTCCTGTACATTTTGGCTGTTGTTTAAGGCTCGAGCATCCGCTGCGTAGCTGTGACAGGCAACAAGGATTTATTGGCTTTTGCCTTGGCTCAGCAATTGCCTAACAAGTGCTAAACTCCACTTAATTAATTTCGCAGCCCCAGTGAAAAGCTGTCAGGCAACGAAATACACGCGCACGCAAAAGAAAATGCAAAAGAAAAGCTATAAGTAAGTTCGGGCTGAACAAGGGAAAATTAAACGAAAAATACGTCACACACGGAAATGACTTTTCCATGGGCAAAAGTATATAGAATTTAATTAAGTATGCGCTTGACATGGAATACTTATGTACATAGATCTTTTTGTTGGAGAAGTCTTTCTTTAGGGACAATGAGCGTCTTGCTGGGAACTCTTGCTTTTAAGAATCAAATATCCTGTATAGACATAGGTCGAAATTTCCCACCCCCATAACTCGGTCAAAACTCAACTGATTTTCATAAGGTTTGGCTTTTTGCTCATGCTTTGACCTCTAGATCAATCGGGCATCTAAATCTGGAAACATTATTTTTGGTCGAAATTCATGTGAAAATGGTACCCTCAAATATCCTATATAGACATAGGTCGAAATTTCCCACCCCCATAACTCGGTCAAAACTCAACCGATTTTCATAAGGTTTGGCTTTTTGCTCATGGTTTGACCTCTAGATCAATCGGGCATCTAAATCTGGAAGCATTATTTTTGGTCGAAATTCATGTGAAAATGGTACCCTCAAATATCCTATAAAGACATAGGTCGAAATTTCCCACTCCCATAACTCGGTCAAAACTCAACCGATTTTCATAAGGTTTGGCTTTTTGCTCATGGTTTGACCTCTAGACCAATCGGGCATCTAAATCTGGAAACATTATTTTTGGTCGAAATTCATGTGAAAATGGTACCCTCAAATATCCTATATAGGCATAGGTCGAAATTTCCCACCCCCATAACTCGGTCAAAACTCAACCGATTTTCATAAGGTTTGGCTTTTTGCTCATGGTTTGACCTCTAGATCAATCGGGCATCTAAATCTGGAAACATTATTTTTGGTCGAAATTCATGTGAAAATGGTACCCTCAAATATCCTATATAGACATAGGTCGAAATTTCCCACCCCCATAACTCGGTCAAAACTCAACCGATTTTCATAAGGTTTGGCTTTTTGCTCATGGTTTGACCTCTAGATCAATCGGGCATCTAAATCTGGAAACATTATTTTTGGTCGAAATTCATGTGAAAATGGTACCCTCAAATATCCTATATAGACATAGGTCGAAATTTCCCACCCCCATAACTCGGTCAAAACTCAACCGATTTTCATAAGGTTTGGCTTTTTGCTCATGCTTTGACCTCTAGATCAATCGGGCATCTAAATCTAGAACATTATTTTTGATCGAAATTCATGTGAAAATGGTACCCTCAAATATCCTATATAGACATAGGTCGAAATTTCCCGACCCCATAACTCGGTCAAAACTCAACCGATTTTCATAAGGTTTGGCTTTTTGCTCATGGTTTGACCTCTAGATCAATCGGGCATCTAAATCTGGAAGCATTATTTTTGGTCGAAATTCATGTGAAAATGGTACCCTCAAATATCCTATAAAGACATAGGTCGAAATTTCCCACCCCCATAACTCAGTCAAAACTAAACCGATTTTCATAAGGTTTGGCTTTTTGCTCATGGTTTGACCTCTAGATCAATCGGGCATCTAAATCTGGAAACATTATTTTTGGTCGAAATTCATGTGAAAATGGTACCCTCAAATATCTTATAGAGACATAGGTCGAAATTTCCCACCCCCCCAACTCGGTCAAAACTCTACCGATTTTCATAAGGTTTGGCTTTTTGCTCATGGTTTGACCTCTAGATCAATCGGGCTTCTAAATCTGGAAACATTATTTTTGGTCGAAATTCATGTGAAAATGGTGCCCTCAAATATCCTATATAGACATAGGTCGAAATTTCCCACCCCCACAACTCGGTCAAAACTCAACCGATTTTCATAAGGTTTGGCTTTTTGCTCATGGTTTGACCTCTAGATCAATCGGGCATCTAAATCTGGAAGCATTATTTTTGGTCGAAATTTATGTGAAAATGGTACCCTCAAATATCCTATATAGACATAGGTCGAAATTTCCCACCCCCATAACTCGGTCAAAACTCAACCGATTTTCATAAGGTTTGGCTTTTTGCTCATGGTTTGACCTCTAGATCAATCGGGCATCTAAATCTGGAAGCATTATTTTTGGTCGAAATTCATGTGAAAATGGTACCCTCAAATATCCTATATAGACATAGGTCGAAATTTCCCACCCCCATAACTCGGACAAAACTCAACCGATTTTCATAAGGTTTGGCTTTTTGCTCATGGTTTGACCTCTAGATCAATCGGGCATCTAAATCTGGAAACATTATTTTTGGTCGAAATTCATGTGAAAATGGTACCCTCAAATATCTTATAGAGACATAGGTCGAAATTTCCCACCCCCATAACTCGGTCAAAACTAAACCGATTTTCATAAGGTTTGGCTATTTGCTCATGGTTTGACCTCTAGATCAATCGGGCATCTAAATCTGGAAACATTATTTTTGGTCGAAATTCATGTGAAAATGGTACCCTCAAATATCTTATAGAGACATAGGTCAAAATTTCCCACCCCCCCAACTCGGTCAAAACTCAAACGATTTTCATAAGGTTTGGCTTTTTGCTCATGGTTTGACCTCTAGATCAATCGGGCATCTAAATCTGGAAGCATTATTTATGGTCGAAATTCATGTGAAAATGGTACCCTCAAATATCCTAGAAAGACATAGGTCGAAATTTCCCATCCCCATAACTCGGTCAAAACTCAACCGATTTTCATAAGGTTTGGCTTTTTGCTCATGGTTTGACCTCTAGATCAATCGGGCATCTAAATCTGGAAACATTATTGTAGGTCGAAATTCATGTGAAAATGGTACCCTCAAATATCTTATAGAGACATAGGTCGAAATTTCCCACCCCCCCAACTCGGTCAAAACTCAACCGATTTTCATAAGGTTTGGCTTTTTGCTCATGGTTTGACCTCTAGATCAATCGGGCATCTAAATCTGGAAGCATTATTTTTGGTCGAAATTCATGTGAAAATGGTACCCTCAAATATCCTATATAGACATAGGTCGAAATTTCCCACCCCCACAACTCGGTCAAAACTCAACCGATTTTCATAAGGTTTGGCTTTTTGCTCATGGTTTGACCTCTAGATCAATCGGGCATCTAAATCTGGAAACATTATTTTTGGTCGAAATTCATGTGAAAATGGTACCCTCAAATATCCTATATAGACATAGGTCGAAATTTCCCACCCCCACAACTCGGTCAAAACTCAACCGATTTTCATAAGGTTAGGCTTTTTGCTCATAGTTAGACCTCTACATCAATCGGGCATCTAAATCTAGAAACATTATTTTTGGTCGAAATTCATGTGAAAATGGTACCCTCAAATATCCTATATAGACATAGGTCGAAATTTCCCACCCCCATAACTCGGTCAAATCTCATCCGATTTCCACGAGGTTTGGCTTTTTGTTCATGGTTTGGCCTCTAGATCTGGCATCTGGCAATTTTGGAAACAAAAACCCAAGTAAGATGCTTTTCAAAACAAGATTTCTTAAAAATCCCTGAGAATTTATTTGAAAAAAATCTTTGCCATTAAATATTACTGCCCTTGTTTCGTTCCAAGAAATATTGATGTATATCAATTTTGAAACTGTTTGCAAGTATTTTCTCATTTAAAAGGGTTAAAGATCTGCTCTATTTGTCTAGCTCAAATTGAGTCTGTATTTTTCCCCCTTTTATGCCTGACAGCAGCTGTTGGGCGTCTTCTCTGACAGCTTTCAATTTTTCGCTACTTTTGCGTTGGCTTGACATGAACTTGACCAATGCTACACCACCCCCCCCCCCCCCACCTCCACTCCTCCCTCCATCTCTACCCCTTTCCTAATTCCCCAGCAAGCTGTCAACTCTTTTGGGGGCTGTCATGCGCCAGCTTGCAGTCGAAATCTCAGTTTGGCTCCCCCTCTAAAAATCGACTGCGTCCTCGCGACATGTGCGCAAAATTCACGCTTGAAAAGCATGTGGAAAATGCTGTCGCTTGTGCATTTTTCTTTTTATTTCATCTTTTTTTTTGTTTGTTGGCATGCAACGAAATGCTTGAGCAGAGCGTGCTGAGGGAGAGGCAAAGCCAACATTAATTTATGTGCTGCATGCCTGAGCGCCAGTTGCAAGTGCGTCTGCAATTTCGAAGGGGGCGTCGCTTAACGAGTCCATTAAAGCCAACACTCGAGTCTGTGCGGTAGGGACTACCCCTACTTGCCACTTGCCTCATGCCTCATGCCACTTGCCGCATGCGACTCATCCCGCGGTATCTTGGTGGCATTTAATTAAAATAGTTTGACTAACGCTCACTTTGCTGACTAAGTTGTTTTTATGGCCAGTGTTAACGGTGCCGAATGCATTCATAAAAAACTTTTTCGAGTGTCAGAATTATGTTGAGCTCAAGCTCTTTTGTTTTCGATACACTTGCCAAACGGGTTTTATGATTCGAGTATGAAGTGTGCAATGCTTGAAAGTCGAACATTTTTTATATTCTTGAGGTTCCCAAGTTCCTAGAAAGTGGAAGATGTAGTTTCTCAGGATTAACCCCGCCTCCTAGTGAGGCTTGTGGTTGAAGCTCGAATCCTAAACATTTTAAACATTTTTATTAAAATTAGTATTTAGATTGCAATTACTATAATTGTGGCCTGTTTTGATTAGAATGGGGTAAGTGGTTCTATGGAAGAACATTTAATACAGAGTATCTAATCTTCGACCACTTCTCGGTCAACTGTTCTCTCTTGTTGTTTGCTTTTATTTGGCTCATTCTTGGCGCGTCATGGGTGGGGTCTTAATGACCTTACATAACCGTCGAAATAACCCCGCCCCGTGGCCACATTCACATCTCGAACTCGAACTCGAGCTCGAGAGCCAGTGAGTCACTTAGTGGCCACTTGGAAGCTGCTGCCACAAAATTCGAGCTGATTATCGCCGCAAACAAAATGTCAATGGCCAAAACTTAAACCATTTTGGCCATGGTAAGACGAGGCAGCAGCTATTTATATTTATATTTATAATTATATATTTTATTTATTTATATTTATGGTAAGACGAGGCAGCAGCTATTCATATTTATTTATTTATTTATATTTATTTATTTATATTTATTTATATTTATTTATATTTATTTGTGTATATTTATTTATTTATATTTATGGTAAGACGAGGCAGCAGCTATTTATATTTATTTCCTTTTATTTATTTTTATTTATTTATTTATATTTATTTATTTATTCATTTATATTTATTTATATTTATTTATTTATATTTATTTATTTATACTTATTTATTTATATTTATGGTAAGACGAGGCAGCAGCTATTTATATTGATTTCTTTTTATTTCTTTTTATTTATTTATTTATATTTATTTATTTATTCATTTATATTTATTTATGTATATTTATTTATTTATATTTATGGTAAAACGAGGTAAAACGCTATTTAGATTTATATTTATTTTATTTTTATTTATTTATTTATATGTATGGCAAGACGAGGCATATTTTTATTTATTTATATTATTTATTTAATTAATTTATGCAGATCAGTTGGCGATCCGCTTCCTGTTTCTTTTGGCCACTTTCGTGCCGCTTTCCAATTGCATTTAAAACCAATTATCAAATCATGTCGCTGTTGGCTGACAAACTCATTTATTTAGCTTACAACGATCAAAACTGCCAGACATGGGACATGCCCACATTGCAGCACACACACAACACACACGACACACACACACACACACACAGTCTACACACTAATCAAGTCCAAGTGCAAGTCAAGTCCCAATTTTGCTTTCGTTTTTCAACCAAAACTGAGATATTATAAGTAAATTTTTTCTCTGGCAGACTAAGAGATCCACACAAGCTGTCAAACTGTCGCCAGGGCCTGAAATTGTCATTATTCAGTGTCAGTAGAAAAAGTTGAGGTTGATTTGAAGTTGGGGGCGGGGTGATGGGGGAGCTGGGGGATTTCCAACTAATTTTAATGTGTGAAAATTAAGTTTTTTGGGCATGTCTTAAGTTTTTCCTATGAGAGATTGGCTCGACCTGAGCTGCCTACCAATTAGCTGGCTTATATGCTTTATAGCCATGAGAACCTGTCGAGTGTTAATTAAATAACAAATGCGCTTTACCCTAGGCTGTCATTGCCAATAACTGGGCATTTTAACGGTTTGTATACCCTGTAGCTATCTAAAATTGAGGGGGAGAATAACAAGAATACATATTATTCAAAGTTGCCGAAGCTTAAATACCCTTACATAGCAGATTTGCGTTGTATATTTTTATACCCTGAACCCATTGAAGATGGGTAACAAGGGTGTTACGTATTTGTCCGTCCGTCCGTCTGTCTGTCGGTATGTATAAACGCAAGGATCTCAGAACCTATAAGAGCTAGAGACTTGAAATTTTAGCTGTAGTTCCTCCTAATGCCCGCGCAGATCGAGTTTATTTCCTATATTCGATAACTTGCCCCGTTTCCAAGTAATCGATAAAAATCGATATTGAAATCTTGTTTTTTGAGCAATTTCGGCAAATAATATGAGCTTGAGTCACCAAACTTGACAATTAGCTTCTAGAATAGGGTATATATATCAAGTATCTTTCATTTTATACCTATCGCCTGTTGGAAGAAGAGGGTTCAGGGTATCCCCTAGTCGGGAGCTCCCGACTAGAACCTCTTACTTGTTATACTGCGCCATGCTACGACTCGGAAGAAGTCTTAATATCAAGTCGATTCTTGCTTCAGGACTACTACGGTCAAAAATTGGGAAGATATGAAAACGCTTAATCGCTCAGTTTACTTGATATCTCAAACAGAAACAACTTTTTATTTAAGAAGGCAATTATTGATCGTTAGCTCTAATGGTCATTATCTTTATTATATAGTGACTTGATCTGGGCTGCGCCCTTATAACACCTTACACACCTGTCTGCAACAAATGCGAAGTTCCATCAGTTAATAAACTAGTTTGCATTGGATCAGACAATCGCACAGACGTATGGCTATATAAACTCAGAGTTAATGCTTCTCAAGAATATATATACTTTATGAACCCAAAGGTTTGTGCTATGTAACCCTTATCTGTCAGGTTAAAAAAACGATAGGTAACTTTGAGCTGTCGTTTCGTTATATCCTCTGTCCGTCTGTTTGTCTGGCTTACAGGGTATCTCTTGCTGCTTACTCGTTTTTATTTCGCGCCAATGCAACTGAAATACAATCGGCATAAATCATGTGGCAAGCGCCACAAAATACACGGCGACATATTAAATTTACAAGCTGATTTTGATTTATGCGCGTAATGCATATAAATATGTATTTATTGTTGTTGTTCTTGTTGTTGTTGTTGTTGTTGCTGTCAAGTCGTCTCGACGCTAACTCAATTTAACTCGCGTCGTAGTTGTTTCTTGCCCCTCTCTTCTTCCCTTCTCTCTTGCTCTCTCTCTCTCTCTCCCTCTCTTTTTGTCCACTGCTAGCTTTCCGTCTTTGTCTCATTTTCGCTTTGCCCACGCAATTTGCGGTGCGCGTCGCCGTCAATTGCAATTAAGGCCCCCAAAAACCTGTCATACTCTAACATAGAGTATCCTGATATAGCGAAGGAAGTGTGTGAAGCATCTTTATAGAGAGTAATATAGATGTATATCCCAAATGAGATCTTTGAGTTGAATTGATGATCCCAAATAAGATCTTTGAGTTGAATTGATGAAGTTAAGACAAGTATTAATATAGAGGCAATACATTTGACATTATCGATTGAATCATAGATATGGTAAATCGTAATACATTTTTTTATTGAATTAATAATAATATTTTTTCCCTGAATTATTAATCCGTTTTTTATTATTATTTTTATTATTATTATTATAATTGCTTCTTTTATTATTATTATTATTATTATTATTATTATCATTATCATTATCATTATCATTATCATTATCATTATCATTATCATTATCATTATCATTATCATTATCATTATCATTATCATTATCATTATCGTTATCATTACCATTATCATTATCATTATCATTATCATTATCATTATCATTAGCATTAGCATTAGCATTAGCATTAGCATTATCACTATCATTATCATTATCATTATCATTCTCATTATTATTATTATTATTATTATTATTATTATTATTATTATTATTATTATTATTATTATTATTATTATTATTATTATTATTATTATTACTATTATTATTATTACTATTGTTATTATTACTATTATTATTATTACTATTACTATTATTATTATTATTGTCATAATTTTATTAAGTTTTTTATTCATTTTTATTAATGAACAGATTTAGGGACTTAGAGTAACTTTTAAAATGCACAGGCTACTAAAACACCCGTCTATGTTCCTCCTTGTTCGGTCACCTGCATTGCTTGTTAGTTTAGATACCTTCAAGCAGAAGCTGGAATCCTTAAAATGAAAATTGTCAACAGTTCGCTCTCGCAGAATAGACTCGCACAGTTTTAAAGTGCAACGTAATCCGTCTAATATCTGTATATTCCATGGCATCGGATTCAAATGAGACTCTATAACAAGTTAAAAACTGAAAGTTCTTATAATTATCCATGACAAGTGCTGTTTGTGCATTCGCGTAGAACTTCTTCGAGTGCTCGATACTTGTGCGGTTGGTGGCCGTTAAAAAACGGGCTGTAGATACTTTCTATGCCGTTGCCTGTCAGTGCAAATGACAAACAGACAGACAGGGAGACAAACGGGCAGAGAGACAACGACAGCTCCATTAATTAAAACAAAAATTAGTGGTTTCGTATTGCGCAGGGCGGACGATGAGGATGAGGTTGGGCAGAAGGCAGCGCCATTCCGGGAAGCCCATTCAAAATGCTGCAATTAGCGGCGAGCGTGTAAATCTTTTAGCTGGCAATTTGATAAGTCCACATAACTTGACCCACTTTCGGGCACGCTGATGAAGTCCGCCTCTCCATCTGCCATCTGCAGCTCCGACACGGTCTCGCGTTCTGGCCAAAAAAAATAAATCCATTTTTTAAGCGTACTTTCCTTTCCCTTTGCCACCTTCTCTGGTCAATTTGTGGCGATTTGTGTAAATGTCTGGGCATTTAATTTTAAATTAATCATTCAACTTGTAGGTTAATCTTAATGTAAAATTCAAGCTTAAATGCAGGTTAACTGTGTCTAACTTTAAATAAAATATGCAACTGTAAATGAGTCTCCTGCGTAGAACTGTTGAGAATTGCTTTGCTCCGAACATATTTTTTCCATAACTCTCAACCACAATTTGCCCGCTGGGGCCCTTAACTCGTTAAGAGGGTGGGGCAGGGTTGGCAATCAAACAAGTTGCGACCGCAACAGTCAGCGGAAAATTAAAAAAATATACACACATATATAAAGCGTTACACTTTTTATGCATATGAACAAAGCATACTAAAAGTCAAAAGGGCATATGTAAATAAATGAATGCACAGTTGACAGTTGGAATTAATTGAATCGGTTAACATATTGCTTGGCCAGCGTCGCGACATTGCCAATTTGTTGTTGTTAAATCAATTTGTATAGCAAACATGCAGGGCAGCGCAAAATAAATCAATTAACAATTTAAATCAATTCAATTTAAAGCTTAAGCAATGCATAAAACGATTTAATTTGTTACGTCAATTCAAATTGTACACAGTTGGCGCCAGACAGTGTTGCAAAATGCAACTTCAACGGAGAGCGACAGAAAGAGCGCGAGAGCTGCAGAGAAGTGGCTTAAACTGTTTGGGACATAGTCAGTACTTCAATTGAATTGTGAGCTCGGCTTAACGTTAACTAATTAAATGTCTTAATTTAATATTTATACATATTTACGCTATAATCACAAATAAGCATAAATATGCAGTCAGTTAAACAGTTTTTAAATTGGTTTTCATGTTCTGCTGATTAGTATCGATATGCGTATCGATACCCGCTCTCACTCGACGCATGAAAATACGAGCGTGCATGTATAGCTCTCTCACTTGCTCTCCACTCATGCTCACACAATTCCAACGCCTGCTATTGCGCTTCTCTCGTCAGTTTCTATTTAATTTTCGTCGCGTAAGGTTGGCTGTACGCGTCAACTGTGTGAAGTGCATGGAATTGTTGTGTAAAAAACGCGCTTAAGTTGAAACAAATTTTAAGTAGTGCAACTTAATAATATAATATAAATAATAGCATGTATTTGGCTGTAGCAAGTGCTATTGTTTTAATTCAAAAATCGGTTGCAAAGCATAAATTGAGAAAAAATAAAATTCGCAACGCTAGCCTGCGGCCAGACGACGCAAACGTTAGTTAGAGCGAGACAACAATACTGTCTGCGCAATTTGTTGATGCCGTTTTTGTTGTTGCCTGGCGCCTATTCCCATATGTAGTTATTGTTGTTGTTGTTGCTGGATGTGCGAGTGTTTTGTTTGGGAAAGAACCAAAAAAAGTGCACAGCCAAAAAATAAAAACGAATAAATTGAATTTGTTATTGTTGCAGCCGGCAAAACAAACACACGAATTGCAGCAGCGCAAAGTTGAATGAATAAAACGAAAGCGAGAAACGAAACCAAGCCACGGCGAATACACAACAAAAGTAGAGGAAGCGCATAATAATAAGAATAATAAGTGTGTGTAGAAGGAATGCGTAGAATTTGTAGAATGTTTGTGCGAAAGTGACAACGAAAAGGAAACCAAAAGAAAACGAAACCGAAACCAAAGCCAAAAGATAAAATGCAGCAGAATAAAAACAAAAACTAAACGGAACAAAAACCGTTACCATTCAATTTAAAGCAAAAAACAACGCAAAAAAATCAAAGAAACGGTTTCAATTCAAATGTCAACAAAAATGGCCAAAACAAACGGATTTAACTGGATGTGGCTGTGGATTTGGTTCGGATTCCCTCTGCTGCTGCAGCTGGCAACAGTTTCGCAAGCGAGTCAAGGTAAGCGAATCGATTACGAATACGGACTTATCTTTAATGTACAGTTGGCCCTAAACCTTTTCACCAGACCCAGGTGACAGATTGTCTGGTTGGCCGACGTGCAAATGAGCAGGTTTTTTTTTGCGAAACTAATATTTGCAAAATTAGTTGATTTTATGTCAATAGAAGATAAGCCCCACCTTTGACCATATTCACCCTTTGATTGTTACGTTTCTCATGCCCGAAAAACTGACGCAAATCGGGGACTTTTTGCAATCACGAATCACACGATTTTTAACCATATGCTAGTCATACATTATCGAGCTGTTCGTGATAATTAAAGTGATGTAGAGCACTCTATAGATAAGACAAGGACGTTGCAAATTACAGTAGTTGCTCGATAATTGAAACTGAGCCCAGAGTTAATTACAAGTTATAAGAGCTTAACATAGAACAGCTCGAGGAATCATACAAAAATGGGTTTGAAGTTAGAATTCTTGATAAACTAGAATAATTGCTGAATAGAATAATTGCTACAAATTCGGAGTATTCGGAGAACCATTTCGGAGTATTTCCGAAAACAAACTATGGATATAGATAGGTACCTACAACAGAGGGGTATTAATATACGACCCGCTCTTATTGATTATTTAAGGAAAATCAACTTTCGGAACAAGCACTTTACCTAGTTATCACCGTTTTTTTATCTTCTTTTTGGGCTTCGAGCATTTTTTTAATGAATTCCGTTCGAGTCATTCGTGTATTTGAGTCGCTCGTTCGATACAAATTTGTGTGTGTGTTAGCCAAGAATTTGCAAAATGTTTAAATATGTGTCTCATTTATATTTACACGCCATCAACTTGAAACGCATCAGTTTCGATAACCGCATAGAGTACTCGACTTGTGGTTACCCTATACCAAGTTTTGAATTGTTGAAAGTTGAACATGTCTTCTTGCAGAGCAAACATATTTAAATATAATATACATGCAATGAAAAACAAATGAACTCGACTTGTGGATACCCTATACCCATTTTATCAACTGTAGCCCTTATAAATTTTTAGATAGGTGAGTCGAATAAGTCTTTTTATAGGGTAAACATAGTTGAATGTGATATACGGGCTTTCAAAAACAATAGAACTTGACTTGTGGATACCCTATGCAACACATTCCTAATCTAGCTCCTGCAACCACTCAGCGCAATAAGTCGACACTAGAGTCTACAATCTTGTACAGGGCATAAATACCTGAATACGACGCATAAACAAAATGAATTCCCATAAACAACAAGTGTCTTTTAAAGGCACAGGTAGGCAGAAACAGGTCAAATATCCGCGCTGTTGTCAGGTGAAACGCATTAACTGATTAATTTTCCACAGGCAAGAGCTCGCGTAATTCAATTTCAGTTCGGTATCTGGAAATATACATCAGCTCCTCAAATCCACACAAAATGCGCAAATAATGCAAACAAATTAAATGCCCTGCTACCAATTCGAGGGGAGATCAAAATGCCGTCAACCCCCTTAAACAATGCGCAGCTTAAGCTCGTGGGGCGCCTGGAATTTATCACTGCCAGCCCAAAAAATGAACATCCCCGAAAAGTGGGAAAAGTTGGAAAAGTCAGGGTCTTGTCTAAACAAGAAAAAAAAATGATAAGCTGTTCCCGCTGCTGGCGTGTGCTTTATCAAACAACTTTCGGCTAAAATACATATGCAAATTGCGTGTTACGGGATGTCAGTATTTGGGTCAAACTCCGAGCCCAGGGGTTAAGCTTTGTCCAGAAATAAAAAACTAACTAAGAGGGCGATTTAACCAAAAGTGAAATTTATCAATGCTAAAGCCAGACATTGACTTATAATACCATATTTTTCAATTTTAAGGAGGACAACAAAAAAGGACAGTTCACACAAAACTAGTCTTTGATGAGCTAGGGTTAGATTAAACAAACAAAATTCATTTACAGTTGGTTTAGTTATAGAATTAGTCGAGAAGAGCTCAAAACAAGCTGTTAGCAATGTTATGCAATATGATACGAGTTGCGATTTACAAAAGCGAATATAAACTAAAACGATATGCTAAGATTATCTACTTGCTTAATAGTTTAGATTAGCGGAATATTCTATAAAGCAAGGCATAGTTCGTTGAACAAAATTGAAACGATAAAGCTGTATAATTACGTGTTAGTCTAGTAAAGACAGATAACTTTAGGACTGGTCCACCTAGAAGAGTCGATTTTACTCGTAATTAACCTATGATTAAAAATTACACCAACCATAGTTCTACGATTTTAGTGTAGATAATTTAGTAAAAAACGTTTACGTTACCCCAAGAAAAGAAGATTTAAGCTGCAAATAAATCAAATTAAATAAAATGATTTATTTTACAGAATCAATCTAGAATCGTGAGTGCCGTAGTCCTCCAGTTAGAAGCATTCATTTTTTCTTGTATTCAAAGTAAATGCAACATTTATTCCTAATTTGTAAAAGTGTATTTAAAAGCCTCTTTGAAAAAAAAAACTACACAATCAAATAAAATTTAAATTTAATATAGAGTCTGTAGTTCTCTAGTTTTCCAGAGAAAAATGTATATATTTTCCGTTGTATTTAAAGTAAATGCAACATTTACGCCTAGTTTGTAGCAGTGTATTACAAAATTAAAAGGACACAGCATTAAGGCTCCTCTAAACATAACTTTGACACGCATTCCTGGGCTGGCTTTGTAAGCCAGCGCCAATTGTTGGGCACAGGTTGGCTTTAATAATACAAAATACGCTGGCTCAAAGCGTTTATTACACACACACACACCCGCTTAATTAATGGCCAGGCAGTAATTAAAAAAATCTTAGTACCACAACAACAACAACAACAATGATGAACTGGGTGTAGCCCGCAAGCAAAGCTCAGTAAATTTACGTGCTCCGCTCCTGTTTCCATATTCCATAAAAAGAATCCCTTCTGCTTTTTTTTTTCTTCACATTTTACTTTTAATGGTCATAATTCTTTGTTTAGTGCCTGCCCCCGTGAACTGCGACAATTGTTTTCGTGCTCACGCTTTGTGTGCTGGCATATCCTTTGCGAATCCTGGCCAGCTACAGACCCGACCCGACCCGGACCCGACCCCATCCGACCGAATCGGCCACCAGCATATTTGGCCGCATTACGTGTTATACGATATGAGTGACATGTTATTCTAATTTCACACCCCTTTTTGAAGGGTGCGCTGTCGCCGTCATAAAACATTTCCATATGGTTCGGGGCCTTCGGGCTGTGTCGCAATGTGTGCACAATGTACATAAATAAGCAGCCGGAGAAAGAGCGAGCGAGAAACTGGGAAGTGGAGAGGCGACGCAGCGGGCCCGGAATGAGGTCATTTCTTTCGTTTCGACTCTGACGACGTCAACCAACTAATTACAGCCGTTTGCCAAGTCTCTCGAGCGTTTCCTTGGCCCGTAAATTTGCCAGACCAGGTTACCAGTTGGCTGCAGCCGGGCAGGACTGTCGTTCAATTCCTTTACCGTTCTGTCAATTTTCAATCAGTGCCAACAAAATAACATGGCCAGCTCGTGCTGTGTGTGTACCCTTGCATTGCAAAAAGGGCTCGAAAGCAAATCGGAGTCTTTGTCGTCGGTCTGTGCCATGTTTTGCCACGGATGCACGTTGTCTGCCTGAGCTGTTGTTGCTTGTGTACTCTCTGCTTGGCTGTGGCTTTGACATTCTTCAAGGTTGCACTTTGCAAAATACGTTCCTCATCGACTCAATCCTCAATCATATTTGCCCATAGATAAAAGAAAACCTGTCGACAGAAGACACAAACGAATAAAAGAGTTGCAAGTGGTGCTGGCGCTACTCCTGAGATGCCCAATCAGAGTTAGACTTCGCTGAGATGCGAATAAGTAAACAATTATAGAAAAAAGGGACAGGTTTGTTTTACTTCACTTTAGTTGAAATTGGAATTTACATGTTATAAGAAAAATAATTTTATTTCTGCTATGGATCCTGGGAATATTATTTGTTAATAATTATATAAATTAATATTAATATTAATAGTTGTATGAATAGCTCTTTATTCATACCTATTAATATAAGATGCCTGGCTACTTCTCAGCACAAATATTTAAGGCTGGCTATATTATATACTTAATTTTTGGAAGAAAGTGTGAGTGGGCGGGACAAGAAACCAGTTCGCCTCTGTATCCTTGGCTATAATTTGCTTAGGCAGAGCTTAGGCAGAGAGAGAGCTTAACCTACAAATTAATTTGCATATATTTTTTAATCTTTTTGAGAGAAAATCAAATATTTGTTTTGACAGGAATTTCCCAACATCATTTATCTTATACATATGTAGGTATCGATCTTCTTTAGTTTAATATCTAAGTACATTGCTTTTCATTCAACTCATAGATTAATTTCTTAATGATACAATGATACATTTCCTTTCTTAGTAATAGTTAACTAGATTCTGTTACCATCCCTTCTGTTAGATAACAGACATCTAACATTTGATCAGCCGTTAACTAACATTTTATGGATATCTCTATCTGGAAGATATGCCAGCCCTACATCTAGATATATAAGGAGTTTGAACTGCATTATGTACATAATGTCAGTACTCTACAGATAATCCAAATAAACTGAAACACAATCTAGATGCAGCTCCCTAAAGCAAGATCTTTTCATTATTCAAAAAAGGTTTAGTTTAGTTAGAGTCCCAATTCACAAATGTTAATATTTTTGTTTAGTTCGTAAAATCTATAAATGTTAATATTTTGCTTGATTTTTACGCGGAATCGCAATTCCCAAATATTAATATTTGCTTATCTTAGAGAAATGTGTGTGAAAATGTATTTATTTTTTGCACATATGACTAATTAGGTTTTCCCTCAACAGGAAAAGTGTTTTGGGCTGCTATTAGCGCCCCAGCTGTGCATAAAAATGAAAACTCAAATACAATTTATGGCAAAAATGAATTTTAATTTGCGCAGCACATAAATTATTCACACGAAAAGCAATGAATGCATTTTCGACATGTCATGTCGTTATTATTTTTTCTTTTTCATTTTATTTTGTTTTTCAAGGCGTTTTTATGGTCTGACCACAACAAGAACAAAGTTGGTTGTTGGGAAGTGGCAAAAACATTTCTCAAAAATGAGCGAAAACAACAGCAACCAAGTCTCTCCCCCTCGCTCTCACTCTCTCTATGTCTCTTTCTCTCTGACGCCCTCGCCTGTGCAGCAAATGCAATTTGGGCCGAGCTCTTATTCGTTTTAACCAAAGACAACATGAATAATTCACAACAACAAAACATCAGCAGGAGAAATCCCAAAACACAAAATCCGAATCGAGGTTCTTGCTGATGCGGTTGCCTCTGCCTCTGCCTCTGCCCCTGATTCCGTCTCTGCTGCTGCAGTTGCAGTTCAACGCACCCGAATTCCCCGCAGCAGAACAACAAGAAGCGACTCCCATATCTGGTCAGAGTTGTTCTCGGGTCCTGATCTCAAGGCAAGGCCCCAAAAGCAGCCACAGGCTAAATGAATGGCAACAGGAAATCGCATAAAATTCACTTTATTTTCATTTGCAATTACGAATGGCATTGGCAATGCACTCTCCACAAAGCAGGTATATATGTATATGAAAAAAAAAAACAACAAACTGGCCGCTATTGCAGGCCGTGTGGGCGTGGTCGTGCAGGCAATTTGCATAAAGCGTGGGAGGGCAGCCAATCAGCCGGAGCTGCAGCGGCATCCAGAACTGGAGCTGCAGCTGGAAATTAGAAGCCTTGTAAATTGTGGACACAACACTGCATTTGCACATTTTACTAGACGTTGCGGCTATAAAGTGTTAACTGACCAACAATTACAACAGCAACAGCAGCTCAGCAGTCAGAGCCAGTCAGAGAAGGGTCAGAAGTGGAGGCGCGAACTGTAGCTGTAGGAGACGGATCTCGGACCAGAGCACAGACCAGGCTCCAACAAGTACTTGCCTTTAGTGTTTATACTCTATTGAAAAGAGAGAGTCTCACACGCTATTACAAGCAGTTGGAAACAAAAATGCGTAATCAATATCATTTTTATTTGTGTGCTTTGAATTTAGTTTAGACAAATCACCTATACTAAGCCTGGGTCATTTGCACCAAGAAGGGATGGATTTTCCAATGGAATCTTTGGATAGATCTTTGAAAATAAAAAAATTAAACCAATCGGATGGTTAACAAAAAAGTGTCTACATTTTCAATACTTACGCGCTATGAATTTCCTAGAACCCCGTTTTAGGGAGCACCTCCATCACACACGCTAACTACAGTACAGATTTCAGCATCCTAGCTCCTACGTCTTGGGCTGTGCGTTGATCACCAATTAGGCAGTCAATCAGGTCAGTCAGTTAGTGAATCATTCTGTCAGATAGTCAGTCAATCAGCAAGTAAGTTAGTCAGTCAATCATTCAGGCAGTAAAGCATTTAGTCAATAAGTCAGTCAATCAATCAGTCTGTCAGTCAGGACAAACAGTTTAATATATAGACATTAGTTAGGTCAAGCAAATACCCTGTAGACAAATTTTAGGCGGTTCAAGCAGTCTATTTGCAGTCTCGAAAAATGTGTCTCTATAATTAAAGTTTTGCCATGAAGACAACAAAGATTTCTGTATGGGAAATAATAGGACGTAGGTAGCTTTCTTTCTGCCAACCTGTGTGTTCCCCGATATTTCCTAAAATATTTTTTTGAAACTCCCTCATCTGATCAGTTAGCAAAAATTATGATATGATAATTTTTTGCATCTATATTATTTAGTTATACAAATTTTAAGATCTTTAATTTTCTCATAGAAAGCGTATTTCAATTTCGTTGTTTCTGGCTACAACTTTGGCATTTTGCGCCACAACTTGTTGTTGTTGTTATTACTTTCATGTCCATTACCGTGGCAAATAATATATGTATTTTGCCGAGTGCTATTTTAACGGCACTTTAAGCGTTCTCTACGAGACCAGACCGTGTAATAGGTGCAAATCCTGAACAGCTTTAGGTGCAGTTGCTGGCCTTCAAAATGAAGCGCGAAACTCGCTCGTAAAATTGCAAGAGCTCCCGAGCTTCGACTGCAGCTATATAAAACGCCCAGACATTATCGGACTAGACTATGCCAATTCACTTAATCACCTTCTGCAAACGGAAGCATCAACTACTTTTTAAATGCAGCTCATAAAGCCACCATCGGGCAGCTCCCAGCTTTTCTAGCTGGAGATGAGCCACGCCTGAAGTCCGGTCGCATCGCGTTCCATTGGGTGCAAGTTGTGCCCGCAGCTGGGCAAAGAACTCAATTAAAACTTTACTCGGCACTCGCCACTCCGAGCTCTCCCATATAAAAGGTTAAGTTAGTCGAGTACGCTCAACTGACAGTATACTCTGTAAATCAATTGATACGCATTATTGTTTTTGGAGTAAGTTACATGAGCTGAATTTAGTTGGGATTCAAATAAACTTGCAGTCATTCCATACGCAAGAAAATAAATATATCTTGATTCAATCTTCTTTTTTAATACCAATTTGGCTGTAAAAACTCTCCAGTTTTTGGATTAGCAGTCGAATTACAAGCATTGAGCTAGTCTCATAGTATTATTATATATAATTACTATATAACGTTTAAATACGCTATGAATTTAATTGTCTTTTAAACGATCTGAATGCTTAGACTTCATACAAAGAACCTACTACATGTTTTTTGTATTAACCCTCATCCAGGTCTGAGAATCTAGATCCTGAAGGCAAACATATAACTGCATCTGCCAGATATTAAGATAAGCTTCTGCAGAGTGCAGATCGTTCACACAGAACATGTTTTGATGTTATCCTGTCACGAAATCTGCATTTTTGAGTCCCAGAAATAATATTTAATGGGCAATGCTGGCCTATGAGATACTCTACTTTATTCTAATTGAGATTTATAAGATGCTAGAAGAGGCTCGTTTTCCATATAAAAAATCATTTCGCTTTTCTATAAACAACCCAATTTCTCATTATCATCCTCTACGCACACATTCTCAATGGAACTTGTATTATATTATATTCTCAAGACTGATTAAGCACATAAATATGCATATACCTTGCTGATTCATCTGTCCTTAGTTGATTATACTCCTTTTTTTTTGTAGCTAGAGGGCTTTAATAACAACTCGCTTCATAATTATTTTGAAGGCACAAACAAAGTTTTAGCAATGTTGTTGTTGTTGCTGTTGTTGCTGTTGTCGCCGCCGTGGGGCAGCATTAATTGAAAATGCGGCAGCAAATTGAGTTGGTCATTTGGCTGGCATGTCCATGTCTCGACAAGAGTCTCGACTTGGGCGGCTTATCAGCCGCTTATCGGTCAAGCGGAGCCAACTAAACGTTTCTTGTTGCTGGCATTGCTGCCTTAAAGTAGATCGATCGTTGAATTCAATCTACTCTCCACTGCAGTGCCCCACCTCCCCCTCCTCCTGCTCGTATCTGTATCTGCAGCGTTAATCTAGCGGCTGCAATTGCCACACAAAAAAAATAGAACATGAAAAACGAGCGACGCTTACAACGGCGACGACAAACGATAGTTGGAAGGGGGGAGGGGCGGCATATATATGGGGGGGGGGGGGGGGGCGTGCGGTTTGTTGGCAACCAAGTAATTTGTTACAAGCAGCACAAGACAAAAGAAGCAGGCGCGTTGCCTGCTCAGTCGACGATCTGAACTGCGACTCCGACTCGAAGCGAATGCGCAGCGGCTGCTATTATTTCAATATTATCTACAAAATGCACGTACTTCATACCACTTACGAGTCGATGCCACTGTTGCAGTCCTCCCTGCCTTGGCACAGTGGTCTGAAGTCTACGAAAAGTGCAGGAAAATCATATTCAAGAATTTGGGCTAAAAGTTTAGGAAATTGTTCAGAAGATAGGGAGATGTTTGAAGGGGAAGGGGAAGTTCGAAAAGGAAGTGAGAGGAGATGTGAGATGGATAGATAATAAAGAGAGAGAGAGAAAGAGAGAGAGAGAGAAATAAAGATAGATAATAAAAAGAGAGAGTGAGGGAGAGAGAGAGAGCGAGAGACAGAATAAAGAAAGGGAGATATATAGAGTATTAAGAAAGAGATATAGAGAATTAAGAGAGAGAGATAGAGCGAGAGAGAGAGAGAGAGAGAGAATGATAGATAGAAACTAAGGAGAGAGATTGATAAATAGAGAATAAAAGGAGAGATTGATAAATAGAGAATAAAGCGAGAGAGATAGATAGAGAATAAAACGAGAGAGATAAATAGAGAATGAAGAGACATAAAAAGGAGGTAAGCAATAGTAACTAAAACAAAAATAGAGACATCTTCATAAGAGACATTGAAAACTGAGATGAACGGTAAAATATAAATATAAACATTTTTTCAAACCTAACAAAACCTTCTTCACACGCGTTTGCGATACGAATAGTATTACATAAATATTTTGATAGATGAGCTGATTGTTTTTATAAAAGTTTTTATAAGAAAAATCTCAGAACAACATAATTCTAACGAACTGTTTACAATTATTTGAAAGCAAATAGTTGCATCGGTTGGCGCTGTGTTTATTTAACGATAATCTATAAATTCTAAAGATATCTAAATAAATGGATAAATACGTAAGGCAGGCATCACGGTAAATAAATATGTAAAAAGAATACATGTAAATATTACCTATAAGAGAAAGCGAGCAACATGGTTGGGTAAGCTTAAAGAGTATTTTCTTTGTCTACTTTAAACTGTGTTGGGGATTTTAATATGCCTTACTTAATTTGTGGGAACCAAAGGCTTACTAGCTCTTATAGAAATAAATTTTACCTGCAGTCTTGTACCACTGTGCACTGTGCCTGGCTGTCTGCACGACAATCCCGCATGGCTCCTAAGCCAGGGGCACATACACCGCACACACACACACACATACACACACAGTCAGTGATCTTTGTTGGCAGTGTTGTGATCTTATCTCAAACGTTGTCCGTCCGTCCGACGCGAGGCCTGGCGCATTCGCGCAACTTAAGTAGGTACTAAGTGCTGCATATTTCATAGCCATGGCCCGAGCGCAGACCTGGCCAGGTCTGGTCTCCGGGCCCAGATCTGTTGAGCTGTTGAACTCGCTGTCAGATGCTGTTGCTGCTGCTGCTCGCCATGTCTGCCATTTGTTTTTGGTTCTTCGAAAGCGAATGCAATGGCAAAAGTCGATTACAAGCGCAGTTTATGACGCGCCCGTCGATATCTGATTAATGGCAATTATCTGGCCAAGAGCTGCAACTGCATCTGTTCGCTCTCTCTCTCTCTCGCTCTTTCTGTGTGGCATCTTCAATTGAGCTGTCATGTTCAGGTTGCTGCCACAATTTGAGTGAGTTTTGCGCTAATTTACGTGTCGCCGCTGACATTTGCATAAAGTGTTTAAAATGCGACCAGTTCGCTGAGTCGAGCGAAACGCTTCAGTTGTTCGCCCATTAGACGCTTCATTTTATGTGCGACGGCCAAACACTTGACGCTTGATTCTCTTATGGCCGACACTTAAGTCAGTCCGAAACAGACCAAGACTGGAATGCTGCGGCAGCCACTCGACCACACGACTAGAAAACTGCGTAACTTTGCAGCCAAAGCGCTGACAGCGTTTGTTTTTGGGCCAAGACAACTACTCATGCTGTTGCTTTTGACGGCAATCGAGCGATATTTGGTCTGCCGTTAATAACTGACAAACCGATTATAAACTTCAAAATGCTCTAATTTCTGAAGCATATACATATGTTACTCTTATTGATGATAGTTTCCACTTTGTTTTTGCTGCGACATTTTCGCTTATCTTTGAGCATATGTTGCGCAGAATAAATAAAACTCTGACGAAGCTCTAGTCCACTTGCTACCTTCTCACAGACCAAAGACACGCTTTAACGTTTACGGATATGGTTTAAAGCAAAGTACGATAATTTTGTTACTGTAAATCGGGCGAAAGATTGCGAATATAGCACACAAAGAAATTGAAAATAAATGCTTTTAAGAGAGGAAACTTGAATGTCATATATTTCCATTTATTTCCAACTGGCCGCAGCCAGTAAAACAGTTCGGTATACTACAGAAAAGAGAATTGAAAAACGTAATTCTTTTCAGAGTGTCAATATACTTGTTTGAGATAAATATATTTTTATTTATTGAGTAGTTTTCGCGCATAGATTTCTTGCTCATTTCTACAGCTGCCCCAGGTCTATTTCCCTTACACAAATCTGAACCTTTGCGTCTGATATGCATTGCATTAACTGTAATTGTCTTATTCTGGCTTCTTTCCACATTTGCGGCTGTCGCGCAGTTATGCAAATCTTGTAATGAGGTGGTAAAATACCAGACTCGACTGCACTTTTCACGTCTCTGGCAATGACACAAATTGCTTTTGTCTTCTGTCTGGCGCTGAGGCTGAGACCTCGAGTCGTTGCCATGTGCACAAGCAGCCAAGTGCCCCATTGTTCAACCACTGCCTAATATGTTGCATGGCTCCACATATCGTTGAATAAGGGGCATCAAATTATGCGAGTGTTGACAATGTAGCTGGTTAAAAGGCTGTAATACTGGGTTGGGCTTAACGCTCGAAAAGGTTAAATTAAGGCCAGCCTCATTAGGAGAAACGAGATTAACATAAATTTATGCAAAGTTCGTTAATAAAACAGTTTTTTGACTGAGATTTAAGAATCTGTCTCGCCTGGAAAATACACGTAGAGCCTACTTTGGAAGATAAAGAGTGCGAAATAGTTGTTTTTAATAATATATATCGCCAATCTATCTTCCTAGAGAGAAGAAACATTGAAGAATGATTTCCTCGCCTTGACTGTGTACTCATGAACATAAATGTGCTGTATTTGTTGTTGTCATGTTTATCCAGATCTCATTGCCAAGTGATTAACTCTACTAAATCACAACATATTGAAAATTAAAAACCTATTTGTGGGTTAATGTTGTTAAATAATATATTTAAACAAAGCCTACTTTTTAATTAAAATCTGTGCACATAACATCACATTGGCTTACAGTACATTTATCGAAAACTCTTAATGAAATGAGTTTAAAAATATTTTACTTTATGGGACGAAATGCTTGCAATATTTACCCTAAGGATATCCAGTTACTCCTTCTGGGCGGCAAATTTTCACATCTACATAAAGGTTAATGTCAAGAAAACCCTCCACAATTGAGTTTAGTTAATGAGAGTCAAGAAAATAAACTAACTACCTAAAATACATAAAATGTCGGAAGATAAAATGTATCTGGATAACTGTCATTTTCATTTGAACGAATAATAAATAGTTGTATATAAAATGCATGCTCGAAAATGTTTGCTTATAATTCTCAACTAGTAAATGTTAAGCGAAATAGCTGGCTGCAAATATTTAACATTCGATTAACCCTGCTGCCGTCAGTTCATAAGCAGCTTTTATGATCTTTTGGCACACTCATAACTTTCACACGCGGCCAGAAGCAAATGCCGTTAGCTGAATGTTAAACGAAGGCCAAGTAATGCAAAAATGCAGATGCGGATTCCGCCAGTTGTTGTTGTTGTTGTTGTTGTTGTCCTGCTCTGACAAGCATGAAATTGCGCGTCGTTGCTCGCACTTGAACAACAAGAGGCGGCGGCGGAGGGGCAGGAACAACAGCTACAAGCGACACCCGCACTTGAACTTTTGCCCAAAGTGTTTGACATGACAGCAGAAAAGAAGAAGCTGAAGCTAAAGCTAAAGAATACGCTGTTGCAAGAAGAGGAGCACAGAGTGCGGACTTGGCGAATGAAGCAACAGCTCCAAATTGCCAAAGCGGAAGTCACGTCCCAGCCTAGACTCGAAAGAGGGAGAGAGCGAGGCAGAGAGCGAGAGAGCGAGAGGGAGCAGCTGCCAAAAGGTGATTGATGCGCGGTTGGAAAAGCCATTTCCACTTGCATTTTGTAGTGCGTCCAGGTTGAGTTTCGCATTTAATTAAAGCTTTGCGCCGATCGGCAAATCTCCAGCTATCGTCCTCATATCTGCATTTGCAATATGCAAATTTATTTACATCGTTTTTTTTTTTACCATTTGTAGCTGCCGCAGTTGCTGTCAAATCATAAATTGCAAACTGCAGTTGCCCTCGGGGCAACAAGTTCAGGGCCAAGGCATGTGTCGCACCTCACACACACACACACACACTCGCACACCTCAAATATTTCCTGTTGTTTAGCTTTTTCTTCTTTTTTTTTGTTTTGTAAATATTATTGCTGATCAAATATTTGACTTGACAGCCAAAGCCTCTTTGGAACGCAACGCAATGTGCGACATTCAGCTCGAAAACTAACCTGTAAATATTTGCAGCATTATCATATGACAGAGTCCAAACAAAGGCTTTAATACGTTCGACTAGACATTTGACTAGCATTGGGACTACCATTCGGGAGTTCCCCCTTTCGCTCCGCTGCGGTTCCCTTGGCAAATGCAACATTAATCTTTGTTGAAGCTAGAAATAAACATTGAGGCGCAATGAAGAAGCAGACTATGGGATCTCTTGCAATCCGAGTGAAGTCATCTAATTGGCTGTCGAATGGCTTTTGACCCTTAGCTGGTTCAATAAACTGCGCTATTTGTTTTATTGATTGCCTTATCAGCTCTTCGGGCTGTTCGGAGTTAAGTTCGGTATGCGGCCTCTTATAATACTCTGTATAAAAAGTTTTATGCACTTTCGAAATACTCTTGATAATGGAGTTGAGAACCATTTTTATTTTTGTGTATTTACTCATCTCATTTTTTGTAGATTATTATGCCAATTATAACATTGAACCAATGTTATTGTAGAATTAAACTATAGGTTATAGTACATCTATCCATTTAAAAATTCATTTTTACTAGTTGATAATCAATCGTTACAGGGTATCTCACAGTTCGTTATTTTTTATTTTCTTTTTCTTTTTAAGTTTTCGTATTTCGTTACCTATGCAAACTATTCTAGCTCAATTGATATTTTTTTAACAGTTTATAGGGTATAATAGTATAATAACAGTTTACAGAGTATCTCTCGATCGATCACTCTCAAATATATGCTGTTATTTGCTTGATATTAAACATATCAGCGTATAAATACAAAACTTGACAATGCGACTCGACTTCACTCCCATCGACCATTATTTTGTAGATCGTATATTGTCAACGATCGTTTATTGCTTTATATTTTGTTTTATCGCTTTCTTATCTTTAATGGCGAGGATGTGGCTTTTGCGAACATTTGTCTGGGAGAGGATAATGTATATCACCGAGAAGATACACGACACAAAACAAGCTTTCATTTTATATATACTATATGCTTGTTTACCTAGATGTCCAAAATCTTTCCGGGTGAGCAGCTCAACAAAATATTATATTACTATACGAATAATTAGCTTAATAAGCTTTGTCATTTGGTTTGTATCGATTGAATATCAATATAAATACGCTCTTACTGCGACTCTTTTGTTTACCATCTAATATTTAGTTGGGAATATTTTGACGGCACGTGTTGTTATTAATATTCTCTGGATATTTGCGATATGCAAACAGAAAATGTGAGATATTAGATAAATCGATTTGAGATATACTCCTATAACTATATACAATGATTTAGTATAATAAAGTTGCTAAGGATATTGAGCTTATTCCTTTGCCAAAAGACAGCTATATGCTTAATCTAAGGGTAGCCACCATTCCATTTGGGTGAACAATTTTAACTTCAAGTTAAACATTAATGCTAGACAAGTTGCGAAATTTTAATATATAGAGTATATAAATTATATATATATTATGCTCATGTTTTTTTCCAAATTGTGGATATATCAAACTTCTCATGGGAATAGCTGATAACTCAATCTGGGCGGTAAATTTTAACTTATACTTAGACATGCATGTTAAGTAAATATTCCGATAATGCAATAAACTATGTTCAGGCTTCAACTTAAAATTTCTATCCATATAATTTATTATTCTAATAATTTTTGGATAAATGTCAGCTTTACTATAGTTAACAGGGCATTTTATAGTCTCATATTATCATTTTTACGAATATAACTTTTTACTCATATCAGCGTACAAACATAAGAACAGATAACGTGACTCGACTCCATAGCTCCTCCGGCCCTCGTTTATTGATCTGGAGATAACTTTTTTGGTGTTGTGCCGTGGGTCAATTTTAGAGTTTTTTCGAAAATTTGTTTTTATTATTTTGTACGCTGTGCGTGCCGCGTCATAGCCCCAAGAGGGAGTGGGTACGGGCGGTGTCTGAGACAGAGGGGTAATAAATAAAAGTGAGTATACTCATATGCACTCACAATTTATGAGTGGAGCCGAATGCAGACTGTGAGCATTATTCCAAGCGCTGCCACTGGGCATTAGGCACATCCATAACGCATTATGGCAACGCTTTCTATTTATGAAAGTTGTTGTTGCACCGACCGAACACCTTCAAATTGGTCAGGTTAGAGTTCAGCAGCCAACTCTCGACTACTCATTAGATCGAACTTCGGTTATATTGCGTTTCCATTGACCACTTTTCCACAGCAGTCACGTAGCTGCAGCTGCAATCAATATGGATTTGATTCAGCTGATGAGATCTCATTATTCATGGTCTACAATTGTTGCAATTTGAATATACCTATTGAGGTTTTACTGCTTAAGCTAAGAGTCGGGATTGGTCGACCAGGCAATGCCCTGAGCTGCTATTACAAACATTTTAGCTTCCTTTTATACACTGTTTGCTGCTTCTTCTCTCATCTTCACTCTTTGGTTAATGCTTAATTGAAAAAGTTCGGTGCTTATTGTCCGATCTTTCTGAAATTTTCAATGCATAAATGCGAATGTGCTTAAATATTTTATTTGGACGAACGAATAGACAGACAGCTATGCCCAGATCGACTCGACTGTTATTTAAGTGGTCCTAGAAGCCTTCATTTCTTCTGTTACATACATTTACACAAAACTTGAATAGCCTTCATACTCATTTTTGTTTCAAAAGAATACTGAACAAGGCTCGAGTTCGACTTTCCATTCCCCACATTGAGCTGTCTCATCACAATTCTTGTCATCCTTGTCCCCATTTGCTCCTTTTTTTAACAAACTGTCTTGAGTTGGCACTTGTTAGGATTTTGTTCATATTTATGCTCAACAGACATATATTTATATTTATGTGTATGCCAATGTAAGTGTATTCCAAAAGTGCTTCAGATCTGTTTGAAGTGCATTTTCTAAGACTTTAGCTTGTTGCTCAAGTGTTCTTCAAAATGTAAACTTTATGCGTTGTCCATATGATATTTAGTTAGAGACTTTTGCTATTGAATTGAAAACAATGTTCAGAGCACATTTAATATTTCATTTAATATGGACTTTATGCACTGCGAGCTGTTGTTTTTGTGGCTTTGCATTTACATGGATTTGGCAACACAATTGGGCGGCTTTGGCAGACCAACTTGCAGCACTGTTGCACTTGCATTTGTTTTTATGTCTGCTGTGGTTGTTGTTGTAGTTGTTGTTGTTATTGTGATTTGCTAGGCCGCAAACATATTTTCATCAGAGCCTGCAACGGGGCGCCTATCTAATGCGGTCAGTGTGGCGACTCTGTGGGCTGTGCCAGCGGCAACAGCAGCCGCAACATTCGGGCCAACTGCGTGTGGGCAGGCCATAAAAATAATTTACAAAAAAAAAAACTTAATGCAACTGCAAAAATTAAATACAAAATTGACGCTGGCTCATAAAACATGCCAAAAGAATGCACACAGAGTGAGAGAGAGTCAGGGAGAGGGAGAGGGAAGGGGGTTAGAAGAGGGCTGCATTGAGTGCCATTTGAACTTCACCCGCAGATAAACAAGCTGAAGAGGAAGCTGTGCGTGTGTGTGAGTGTGTGTAGTTTAGCAGACACATAATTCATACATTCACAAGCAAGTATCGATTTTATTTTTTTGTACTTGTAGCTGCCCCAACTGTGCAGGACTCGAAAGATTCAGCTGTTGGTTCTGGCTCGCAATATTTTTACGATTTGCAACAGACGTTTGGCAGTCCTAAGCGCCTTTCAACAGCTTCACTTTATTATATATACATATATATACCTACAGAATCAGATATATACATATATATATATATACATATATACTTGTCTATATACAAGATGTGCTGTGTTTGTTGCTGCGGTTGCCCCCAACACGACAAATGTTTTGACGCGCAGTCAGACCCCAGCTGGGGTGTTGGGGCGGCTCTTCGGGTTCGGGTCAGGCCATTAAGTACACACAGAGAGAGAGAGAGAGAGTGAGAGTGTGTGTGTGAGGAGGGGTTGGCTGGCACACAGAAGTCATTGAAAATGTTTTCAGTTTGCTGATGATTCAGAAAAGCGGGAGAGAAAAAAAAGTGAAACGTTTCGCATAGCCTTTAAAAATTCCTTTACGCTCCGAATGGCGAGTTTTATGATCATCTGTGGAGCGCTCCTGATGTGGGGAATGGCGCACATAAACATGGGCGCCCGTTTTTTTTTTTTTTTTTTTGGCTACCTAAAGCAAAAGCCTTTTGTTTTTAATGGGTTTTGAGTGTTTTGAACCTGGGTCATAAATAATAATGCACGACAAAATCAGATGATTTACTTGGCTCTGATGACACTTTGCAGGGCCATAATTTGTTGCCAGCTCAACCGTGCACCGAATCGAACGTGTTATCAGTGCTTCCCCAACACAACCCCTCCACCCCACAATCGCACAGCCCCGCTTCTACATTGTCTACTCCTAGAAATGTGGGCGTGGTTGCAACAATAAAACATTTTTTGTTCAAACTTTTGTAGCCAGCGACAGGGCTATTAAATCAAATTGTAGTTTCGTGTGTTTGTGTGTGAATGTTTTATAGATGGGGACGCACATTAGCTGTAAATTATGTAAAAAAAAAAAGAATTCAAATTAACAAGCTTTAAATTTTATTTGTTTTTCTATCTATTTTCAGGTAAGCCAATTGTTATTTAATTATAATCTTATATCGATCTGAAATCACGAGGTAAGTGAGGAAGGTACAAAAAACAGTTCTACTTTAAAATATAATAATTTATATTTATATAGTTGAAGATATGTTGCATAAAAACTATGCAATAAGAAAATATTTAAGCAAAATATCAATTTCTTTCTATAATTCAATCGAATTAAATACCAACACAATCTCTTGCCCAAAGCTAAGCATTCAAATCGTGATTTTTATAACTTTCTGTCAAAGAACCTTTAGAAATATAAAACCAAAATTTTGTCTACCATATTTGGACTCGGAAAGCGAAGTGCTACCCAAAACATTTTTAGTAGTTTTGTTTATTATAAATTTCCTTATGTTATTAGGTTTATAGTTATTCTCTCTATATGTCTATCCACACACTTAAAAACCCTTCCATTTATAGTTTTAATGCATTAACTTGTATGTTAATTCATTTTTCCTACTTTTCCACCTGCCGAAACTCTGCTCATAAACAATATAAGCAAGCCATCTATCAATCATTTTCTATTTTCAATTTCCACAGATTTCCTTTTTTAAGTGCATCATTTTAAGCAAATGCAAATGTAAGCTGTGGTATTTTTAATGCCCTGTAAAATTGACAAAGAGAGTGTATGTGTTGTAAGCATTCAATTCGTAAATTTCTTTCATAGAATTGACTTGTGCTATAAAAATAACTCAAAGGGTTATAGGCATAAGTTTCATCGGGAGCCGATTTCTATATCTGGCAAAAACATAGTACAGGGTATCTGCAAGTCGTGCACTCAGCTTGTTTAGGCATAGCTAATGCGGTCGTAAGTAGGCACAGGTTGTTGTTGTTCCAGATATGTTAATAATGCACGCATAAATTTGACGTCAGGTGCAATCAACACATTTTCGAAAGCGCCTCAAAAATATTGACACGAATTTGATAAAAAAAAAATTGAAACTCGTTTGGTATGGCCGGCGGCAATTGCAGCTCTGATTACGCTCATAACTTGAGTGTCTATTTTTTATTTTTTGGATTTTTATTATTTTTATTGTGCGCCAAATTCAATTAACAGCAGTCAACGTGGGCAGGCGCCAGTCAGAGGAGCTGCAGCTAGGAGCTGCTGCGTGGGATGCGGCTGCACCACCAAGTGGCTTGGCATGTTGCGGCTGTCATTGCGTAATCCGACAGGCAGGCACCGCGGCCTGGGGCGTGGCCCACATGGCTGCGACAAAACTGATAAAAATGATGGGTAGTGGAAAAAAAAACACGCCACGCGATACGAAAGTCTTGGCAAATTGCAAATATTAATTGCATAATTACGAGTTAACTGAAAGTTAAGGCAACTAATTCAATTTGAAACAAATTTGTGTTCATTTTTGACAGTTACATTGCTTTAGATGCACACGAAACACATTTAACATTTGACATTTAGTTGAATATTTCGATTTAATCAGAGCTGACAGCCTCTTAGGTAGTTTGGCATTTAGAGCACAGTTCAAAAATCAGATACTTTAACTAGATGTTAAAAGTGATAAGAGTCATTTTAACGAAATAGCTTAACTAGCTGTTAAATATTTAACAAGCAATATTTAACAAGCCGTCAATACATACTTTAAACCCGCAATTTAACTGATCGCAATTTAGCTACAAGTTAAATTAAAAGTCTTAGCTAACGTTATTTGCATTTGAGCAGCAATTAGGGCTTATTTTGAATAGCAACACTTTGACAAGAGGTTTCGATAAGTGCAACTGTTCAAATTGAAATCAAATTGAAATTCGTTAACAGCTTAAGTGCATTGATTTCCAATTGATTTGCGTACTTTAAAATTCAATTAATTTGGAAGATGATTTGAAGCTCGTTCCGCGCTCGTTCGGGCGGGGCAAACAAATTGCAAATTCTCGTGCACTTTTGTCTACTCATTTATGTATAATGTCTGCAGAGGCGATTAAAGTGATTTACCGAGCCAACCAATGAGTCAGGAGTCGAACGACAGTCGAATCGAATAGGTGCATGGCGCGGGTGCCGGATTGTGCCGGGGTGCAGCCACCCACAGAGGATGCGTCGCACTTGTCGTCAATTCACACGCTGGCCACGTAGCCAATGGAGACGTCCGACAAGTTGCCAATATTAAACGCTTCAATGGATTTTATGGAGCATAAACAGGAAATTTGCTAAGAATGCGCAATTTGCGAGCGACAACAAAGGCGAGACGAGGGCCAAGAGCCAAAAGGGACAGCGGGCAGCTGGCAGGAAGACAGGAAGACAGACAGGATGAGTCAGTTGAATAACGCATTTCCTGCTAACCATTCGGTTACAGTTACAGTTTTCATTTTCATTTCTCAGTCTGGCATTAGAAATAACTCAAAGAAATAGCAAGAGTAAAGGGGGATAACTATGGGCGGAGCCCGACAGTTAAATGCCCTATCAATTGGATAATTAGACAGAGTTAACTTAAGAGATGATAAAAAACGAGCTGTCTGGTAGCTATAAAAAATCTACAGTGCAAGTGAGCTCGACTTACAGCTCGATTAAATATGGTTCAGCTTAGAATTTGGATTAGACGAAAAACTGGGGTTGAGGCAGGTTCAAAGTTAGAACAAAAAAATATATTTAATAATACAATTAATGTCGGGCTTAAGTACACACTTCTGTACAACTTTAATACGCCCTTTTCCAACTATTTTAGGGTTGCAGGGTATACTGAGCTGAGTTTAATGAAAAGTAACGACACGATAATGCTCAACAGCTGACTAAAGTTTGACTTCATTCATTGCATCGGCTGGGTTTGCGTGTGTGTGTGGTCGTCATGAAACCATATAACATTAATTTCAATTGAAAGAATTACAATGAAGGAAACAGTCACGGTATTCGTTAGACAGTTTACGGTATTTAATAGCCCCTAGATCCCCAACCAGGCGGCAACCAACATGCATATGTCGAAAGAACCTCACGTAAACCGAACTGAATGGGTCTGGAAATAAAGTAAAGCCGTTTGTCTATGGATAACTGCTATGTGAGTGTGAGTGGGTGTGTGTATGTGTGTGTGTGTGTGTGTGTGTGCGTGTGTGTGGCTGGAGCTGGGACATAATACGTAATTAATTTGTTAGGCACAGTCGGCGAGCAAGTTACACAAACAATGTTGGGAAAAAGTTAACAGGAGCAGCTGCTGTTGTCCCTGTACCACACGAAACTAGCTCAAAAACAAGAAAGAGTGCGCTAGTAGGGTGTGCTTGACTAGGAGATACTCTCAACTTTCTTTAATCAAATCCGAACGATACAGAACAATTGTCATATAGTTGCTTAAAGACAACGGCATTAAAATTGAGGCCTTAGGTGAAATATGAAAGATACTTGATCTGTATATGCTATACTAGAAGTATTTATTATACTAGAAGTATATACTATACTAGATGTATATACTAATTGGAAGACACTAGTTTTGTCGACCACATATAAATAAATAAATAAATACTATACTAGAAGCTACTTATCATATTTGATGAGTCTTGCACTAAAAACCTAAGAGATTTCCTTTAAGAAAATATGATTTCGATATCGATTCTTATCGATGGCTTCAAACCGGGCATGTTATCGATGATCGGAACACAAACTCCTACTGCGCCAACAGTCCCTAGCTCTTGTAGGTTCTAAGAACGTCGCGATCAGGCATTGATGTGATATGAGAATATATGTACTTAATAAGGTCGGGTATGCCAGTTACATACACTTGGACAAACCCAATATACCCCTTACAACCATATTCAATGTGTTCAGGGTACAACAACAACAGCTACACAAAAAACAACAACATATATTAATTAGCAAAGGACACAAACTTTACTTTTTGATTACAATTCAACTTTCACAAATTGCATTTTACATACAACAACAATGATGCTACACAAATATTACAAATTGTTGTACTGCACTTGCTATTGCTGTCTTTGTCTATGCGGAGCAGCTATCTCTTTCTAATGCTGCTGCATCATGTGTCAAAATCTGTCAGCAGCACTTAACCTTAGGCATAACTCAGTGTTCGGTGGTGAGAAAGTTGCCATCAATTTCAATTTTCAAAATATTTTAGCTATTTTTGGCTTCCAGACTTCTTCACAAATGTTGCTCTCGTTCTTATTATTGTCATTGTTGTTGTTGTTGTTGTTGTAACTTCCGCTTGGGCGCTTTAATTTGTTTTAATGCTGTTAAATTATAATATCCATTTATAGCTACAAGTCGTACATATGTATATAACGCCACCGTGGGGTTCTGTCTGTGATAATATTTTGAGTGCTTCTCAAGTATCTCGCCCTTTCTCTATCATCTACATATAACTACGATGCGTGTCTGTCTCTGTCTGTGTGTGTGTGTTTCTTACAATTGCCTTTGGCTTCTTGCTACAGTTTGACATAGTTACTAATCGAGTTATGGACAACTTTTAAAACTTGCCACACAATGTTGCATATGCGCGCCATTGCGGAAATTGAAACGCTTTAAGGTCATAAATTTGAGCCGTCTTTCGGGCTGCGATTTGAGAAATGAGAAATGGCTGCTTAGGAGCTGCTCCCTCCCCAAGGACCAATGACTGAATATGGCAAACAGCTGTGCGAGGGCGACGCCGAGCCAACTGGAGAGAGCTGCTAGGGATTGAAACATCTGTCTGGCTGATCCGATGCATCATTGTTGTTTCGGGGGTGTTTTTGTTTCGTATTCAATGTCGTATGCCATTACGAATAGAAACAATTTGGAACACAAACAGGCAGCACACAAGGTCTACAGTAGACAATGCCTAAAAGCAATTTTGAAAACGAAATTTGCAGGTGTACAATATCTTGGGATTAACTTCAGCATTCTTTATACGCAGCGATACTTGAAAGTAATCCCTTTTGAAAAGTGTATAAAAAAAGAGGAAAATCGATTCACTGTTTAACAGTTATGGTAGACAAACAATTAAAAGAATTTTAAGAATTCGAATATTCTATTGCCAGTTAAAAAAAACATTTTTCTAGATTTCTAGCAGAGCTTTTTAATGGTTCATACTTCCGAAACAATTTGTGGAATTAAACATTAAATGTTTTTTAAAATTGTTTAAAATGTTTCAGTTTTATTGAGCTTCAAAATCTTTTTGCTCCATTAAAGGAATTTATACAAAAATTTGTGTCAGGCGCATCATTAAAATAAAAGTATAAAAAATATATCAAAAATTTGGTATTGATTGTGGGATACAATTCATACTTACTTTAATGTCCCTAATTGAAGATTAAAGATTGAAGCACATTTTCAACCAAAAAGATATAAACTTTAATATATTTCTCAGCGAATCGACAAAGCCCTGAGAGTTCAAAGTCTAGCAAAAGTATTTATTATTACTTAGCAAACACCGCGTTGAAGTGCCAGACAAATCGAAATGCTTTCAAAAACGATTATTTGTAATAAAGCCACAATTGCCAATAAAGATGAAAAGTATGAACGCAATTCCATAGAAAATTGAGCAAATGCCACATTGAAGCGTACGCAAGTAGCTATACAATAAAAAGAAACAACAACAAGAACAACTACAGCGCAAAAGCAGGGACTGTGGCAAGCTCTAGCAATGCGTGGAGCGGCAACAACTTCCTGTGGGCACGGCACCACCGAAGCGAGAGGGAGGGGAAGTTGGGGGGAAGGTAGGGGAGGCAGGTCTGAAGAGCATATGCTTTCGATAAATCATAAATTTATATTCTGGCGCGCTCTTTGACATAGGCAAAAGGCCGCATATCAAACGCGACTGCCATGCACCGAGCACCCCCTCCAGCCCCCCGCCCCGCCCCCCCTTCCGCCCGGCATCGAAAAGTGAACATCAAACGAACGCACAGATCGGTGACGGGTGGCGGAGGGGTCGGACCAGGAGGGAAGTGCAGTCGCAGCCAACTGTGAAATGCATAGATCAATTTGAAACTTTAACAACTGGCTATTAGTTTGAAAAATATGATTTTTTAAGGCGCATCGTAAACCCGCCTTCCCTCCCCGCACGCTGCTTGCAACAAAAAAAGAAATTTATCCATATTTTTACTGCCTGGGATTAGGAAGCGCACCAAGCCCAAAACAAAGAGGGTGATGCCTTACTGCTCCTACCCCCTCATTCGTCGATTTACCCTGCAACGCACGACGGGCACACGGCCCAGCAGCAGGCCACCTGACCCAGAGCAGCCAGGGGTTGCTTGCAAGGGCTTGCGCCAGATTGGGCTGCTAAAATCTCAACAGATCATTCACAAATTCAATAAAATCAATGGAATTGAGTTCAGTTCCCACATTCAACAAAAACAACCCCAAACCCGAAACTAGCCAGCCATATAAACCCACCCCATGGACCACAACATGACCTAAGTCAGCCAGTCCAACGTGCCCAGAATAACGTGTGTATTGCATTCGGCTTTACCCCAGTTTTACCTGCCCCATTAGCTTTGGCATTGTTGCCACAAAGGTTAAAAAATACTTGAACCTAGCATAAATCAAAGAATTTTACAGAGAAAAAGAAGCAGCCCTAAAACCAAATTTAGATAGAAAAAGTTGAATTTAGAATTATTAATACCATTTTAAAAATATATATTTTAATATAGTTTCTATATAGAAGATTTAAATTGTTTCAAACTTAAATAAATACAGAATATTTCTTGTAAAGAATATTTTGGGAGAAACTAGCTTTGGTCTGAAAACTTTGAACCCACAACGAATGATAAAACTTTCCAGAAAAATATTATCATAGCTTTAAAGAAAATTTGGTAGGAATTGAAAAACAAATAATATAACCACAAAAACTAAAATGTAGGCTGAAAACTGTTTGAAAACTTGAAATTTCATAATTATTAAATATATATTTTAAAATAATTTGATAATACAAAATTAGAGAGAAGAGGCAACATTTTTTTCAAAGCCAAATGAAAAAGCCATTAAAATTTGTACAAAAAAAAATCAAATCGTTTTAATATACACAAAAAAAAATATTGAAACTGTGAAATCAATAAAAAAAACATTTGCCCCTGGCTTTGAATTTGCGGTAAAGGCTACTTTCCACACTGAAAGGGACCCATTTACAATTTATAATCAGTCGAAATTAATGGAACAGCTCTGAAATACAAATAATTGGCGGCAAGTTGAAAGCTTTCTGAGCATCATCGAACAGATATTCGAACTCTGGCCCCGTCCTCGGGCTGTCAGCAACTTGTGACATTATCTGCTGGGGCAGTGCGTGCGGAACTAATGTAAAATGCGAGTAAAATGGCAGCTTCGAAGCTGAAAACAAAAACTGCGTTTGCAAAATATAAAAAGGGGGGAAACTGAATAATAATAACAAGAAGTCGAAGAAGAAGAAGAAGCAGTCGTCGACTGCGTTGATAAGAATTTAATTCCTCATGCCCCCAAGCCAAATGCAATCAAAAACAAAACAGACAGCGAACCATACGAAAGTCGAGCGTTAAATTGCTTTTCCGGCTGGATGGGGGGCCGTTGAGGAGGGAGGGGCAGGGGGAGGGGAGGGGTAGCGAAAAACTTTAGCTGGTCGCCATCTGTAAAACATTTTCTAAAACCGTTTTTACAGACTCTCTCCCAAGAAGCAAGTGCATGACACTAAACACTGAACAACAAAAGTTGTTGAGCAAGTGGAAAATATTCGAAATATTTTAAGTCTAATCTCAAAGGGATGCCAAGGATAACACAGAAGTTTTCGCGAGCTTAGTTTTGTTCGCCAGTGTAGAAGCTAGCACCCATTTACGTGTGTATGGCAACATTTACAATTTCATAATGCAAAAGTTGCGCTGTGCAACAAGCGGCGGCGTCGGCGTCGGCGTCACAGGATGCCAAAGGACAATGCACAGACAGCGGAAAAGCTGGAAAGCAGCAGCTGCCGCAGCATGTGGCCAAAGTCATTTACGGCGGGCAGTGCCAGAAGAAGAAAAAAGGAAAGAAGCAAAAAAAAAGACGTTAAGCAAACATTGAACTCTGCCAAGAACGTGGAGTTGAGTTTGGACGCAGCAGGTGGACAGGGCATGTGTCAAATTAAAGTAAAATGAAATCAAACTGGCGGCTAGAAAGTCCTTAAATGCCACGCCCCCAAGACATCAGGCGAATTGCACATTTGCCTGTCATTCGGCCTGAATGATGAGCCAGTTAGTCTAAGCGACTAACTAACTAAAGAGCGTTGCATGCCGCACAACATAAAGCGTTGACAGCCCAGCTAAGCTTATGTTTAGCCAACTAAATGCCACACACAGCACACACTCGGACACAACACACACACACACAGGCAGATAACACACGTGCCCATTTAACCCCATCCTAATGCTATCGTACGATATGCCGCACGGCGCGCCTCATTGACGCCGACGCTGACCAGCTGCCACTTGGCCGCCGCCGTTCGACGTCGTGATTATACCCTAAGCCCCCCCAAAGGGAAGCCAGTGGGCAGTATGAGGCACAACATAAAGGTTGCCACATGCCGAAAGACTGACATATTTTAGGATCTAATAATCGGGTCTTAAATTATAAAACTCAATTTTAGTCGGCGCATTTTTCACATACAAAATAACGAAAGTTTTCTTCAGATACTGCTCACCATAACGTACTTTGCTGTTAATACATTCATAGCTATTCGTAGAATCAAAATATAGCTTCCATATGTGAGACTTGTAGGAAGCTTTGAATATATTGAACTTTCCCACGGATCAAATAACACAAATTCCATCTGTTTCCTATTTTATACTAACAAGGATAGCTTCTCAGCTGACAGGGTATATATAAAGCTGAGATACTAAATAGTACACTAGCTGTAAGGGTATTTCACGCTCGACTTACCGAACAGCATTCTTTCCTAATTGTTAATTAATACATCACGCACACACACACACAGGCACACACACAAACACACGCATGCACATTTAACAAACTCTTGTAAGCGGCTTAAGTGCCTTTTGGACAGAAAACTCCACAAGGTTTTTCCTATCGTCGTAATTATGTTAAGCTTTTCCAAATGTCCGACCCTTTGGTCAGTCGCAGACAATCTTTCAAAGTATTCCATAGATATTGCCACAAAACGAAAATTGATTTATAACTTTTTTTTGTGGCCGGTCGACAGCTTTCGACACATTTCGATAATGCTATCAAAGGCAACAATCATGGCAGCAGTTGGAACGCCCCAATTCGCCTCGTCTGCCGTTGTAACATAAATGTGCAGCATATCTTATCGTGTTTTTTGTAATCGATAACTGGCTTCGATTTCCATGTAACTGATTTATGTGGGGCGCACATCTGGGGGAAAATACTTAGCGGCAACTCATATGTTAACAAATTTTATCTGACATCTTTACAAAATGTCTAAAACTCTTTTGTCTTTTGTTTTTCCTCGTTGCAGGTAAGATGCGTGCTAGGCGACGGCTTCTCTGATGCTGATAAGTCAGCCGGAAAATGAATGAGTAAATCGGTCAACTTGGCAACTCTCCTTAATTGAAAACTGAGAAGCAACCGCAATTGAATTAAGTGCATGTCGAAAAGTTTGTACTCTGCATTCATCTGACTAATTTAACTTTTACACAAAAGGTTACCGCAATTTAAGCACTCCCAAAAGTTAATTTGTCATGATTTCAATACGTTTTATCCGAATAGCTACGTATAACATGATCCAACCAATCTATATACAACACTTTACAAGATTGTATTAAGAATTGCCTATGATAATCTCGAATCCCTTTCTAAAGTGCCTAGTTCTTATAATGTTCAGTTCTGCTTCCACTTCTTTTTCGCCTTTCTATGCGATTCTCATCAACTCAAATTCTATTTGAAAGCTTATAAAGATTTAACTTACTTATAAGAAATGTCCGACTCACATGCCCTTAAGCCTACAAGTATTCTTCTTTAATATGCATTGGTCTTCTATGCGCTTCTCATGAATTTATCCGATGCCTACTGTTTTGATACGATTTTTTGATGTGTATATATTAAACGGAGATCTTTAAAGTTTTCCCTTATTAGGGACAAATGTTACATAAAATGGGACTACGGAAAATATATGTCCAATCCCTTGCCATACTTATGATATGATAAAACTTTAGCCATGCTAGTTACCAGGTCGGCCTTGCCCCACATTTGCAGCTTTTTACGGAGAGAGTATTAAAATCGCTTAGGTAATCTAGAAGTGCTTTCAGGCTGAGAAGCTGCTTTTGTCTCTATGCATAATGGAACTGAGAATATTTTTGCAGGCGATTTTCTATTTAATCTGCACTCAGCATCGGCAGCAACAACTTCATCATAGCCATCATTATCGGCATCATCATGATGATGATGAAGGCCTTTCATACGCACGTATGAACAATTTCTCGTTTTCCATCGCATTTCTTTAGAAGCAGACGCGTCATAAACTGCAGGCTTAACACCAGTCAATGGGTTTTTCCTTGGGCTAGAGCAAAACAAAAGCGCAGGCAACAAGAAAAACCAATAAGTTATGTCCATTGATACAAATTGGAAGTCGAAACGTGAAGGTGCAGAAGCGAGAAGCGACTGATGATGACAATGCCGGGATGATTAACGATATGAGAAGGAACTCTTTCTCTCTGAGTATGCAGTTAGCGCAACTTATGCTACAATCTGGCCCGAGCAGAAGTAGAAGCTAACAACAAGATGAATAATACATTCCGAAGAGCAAAGACCGGGGCTGCTCTGAATGCCTTTTGAGGATGCAACGTGGGGCAACTTTTCAGTGACTCCACAATGCGCCAGTGGGCGTGGCCAGTGCGCCTGCCTGACTGCTGGCTGATAAAACTTTAATCATCATCCGCTGGCTGAAATCCTGCGCATTCTATGCGAAGTGTATGTTTTAAATTAGCCAACAGAAGAAAAGTTGCCAAAAGTCTTTGCTAACTTGGCCAACTGCTGGATTGTTAGCTGATTGCGTTTTGGGCGTTTATTGCTTGCACTTTTGGCTGCCTCCTATAACCCAGCCAGCCAGCAGCTATTTGAGTGGCTCAAATCCAGACGACAATTCAGGCTCAGTCATCTCAAAGGCTTTTGTCGGCGCATTACCAGCTCTCTCTCTCTCTGCGCCCTTGTCATGTGCTTCTTTGTCATCATCTTTGCGCATTTCTTGGGAATTGCAACATGGCGCGTTCCATTCAATTTGTATGCAGGCCCAGTTGCCACATGATAACAGCCTCGGTCTTAACCACCTTTATTTATGTGGCCGACAGTCGACTGAGTGGCGCTTTCATAGAGTTCTACCCCAGAACAATACATAGGCATATATTGTGTGTATGTGTCTGCATGCTTTATGGTTAGTTCCATGTATCTGCATGTCTTTATGGTTTCTTCAGCTCTCTGTGTATTATGTTCCTACTGCTGTTTCCTTTCTCACACTCAACTATCCGCATTCTCATATCTTTTGGCGATAAACTTGTCGCTGCGCATAATAAAATTTGTTACCTCTCAAATTATGTGCCATACATAGATGACTATCGTAGAACAACTTCAGCTGGGAATACGACTCAAACAACTCCTGTGGCTACGCCTCCCCCTCTTTTGTTCGTTGGGCCTGCGTAATTTGAGCTTACTTTGTTTTGTCATTTTCAGAGTCCGCAGTCGAGGACAATGGCTTCCTTTTCCTTGTGCTTCGTCTCCTCCTCTAGCGCTCACTTCATTTACGCCATTTGCTTCAATTTCATGGGCCTGCTCAATACACACAAAAGCATTCTATAAAGCTGTCTATTCTCGTGCAAAGAGACTTTACCAGAAAAACCCAATCAAACAATTAGTTTGTTTGCTGTATGCAGCGCAGCTCGACGGGAAAATACTTATTACTTAAATAACTAAATCTATTAAGTTACCTTATTTACCAACTAAAGAACTCTAATGAGAACTTCTTCGTGTCTAAATAATATTCTTGTACGATTCTACATCATTGTAAAAGCCCCATCTGAACAAATGCATCGCCTTTCTATGCGGTTTTCATGAATTCATTTATTACTTGAAACTCCATTAAAATTTAACTTGCTTATAAGAAATGTCCAACTCATCTGCCCTTAAAACTACAAATATTATTTAATGTGAATTGCTCTTCTATGCGCTTCTCAAGAATGCATTTTATACCTAGTATCTTGATAAGATAAAGTGATGTGCATATATGAGTAAAAGGTTAAAATAAGCTGGGACTACGAAAAGGCAATGCCTAAGCCCTTGTCTCCCCTTTTATAACTTCTGGTTGCAAGAACTATTTTCGCATTTATTTATGCGCAGTCAGGATCCAAAACAAGCGTCGGCGTTCACTGAACCGAACACTCTGAAAAAGTCCATCCAGGATGATAGAGGAGGGATGGGTGGCAGCAAGTCGGCAAGCTCATAAATTAGCTGCAAACCGCAATTGCTCAATGACAAAACGAAAAGACAGGCAGTGGAACGGAAGGGGCCAGGTGAGAGGCGAATCAGTTAAGTCGCGGGCGGGGCACATAAATCCTGGCCCAGAGCCATTAGGTGTTTGATGGCTGCTTGTAATTAGCATAATTGAAATGTAATAAAAGGAGTGGAAGCTGATTGAGTGCGGTTGCTGGCTGGAACGGGGTCGAAGGTTATCAAATCAATTGAAGGTTGACTTTAAAGCTGGCACATGCCAAATGCCAACCGCCAACTGCAGGCAAAGGCAACCACAGCAGCATGGAATCTGGGGAATCCGGGGCGCATGGGAGGGGAGGGGAGTCAGTGCGCCCGACAAAGCGGATTTGCCCTTTGGTCAGATGCCTGTTCCCTGTTCATGTCCATTGATGTTTTCACTTGATGCGACAATCAAAGCGAGGGGCGGCGGCAAGTGGAGCAAGGAGCAGCCCCCCGAGTGCTGGGCACTGGTGTCTGGCCGTCTAATGGTAGGCAGACGTTTATAATTATATTTGTGCAGCATTTCGTGTCGCCAGGCCGAGCGCAGACAGCGGGCAGCGGGGCACAAGTGGCCAAAGGGGTGGGCGGGGCAGTGGCACAGGGCGCGGCATGTTGCTCTGGTCGGTTGGCTGTTGTGGCATCATGCGGCTTCGCTTATCCTGTCGCCTTTTCAGTTTAAATCTCTACACGCAGCCGAGCTCTCTGCTCCCTCCGCTCTTTTTCTCTCTCCCCTTTGTTAGCTGTTTTTGTCGCCCAGGGCATCAGCCGTTTTCCCGTTTTACTGTGTCTCTTTTTTTTTTTTTTTTTTTGCTCCGATTCTGGCCATTTTGTGGCTACAACAAGGCGCCGTATTAAAGCGAAAAGCATTCGCTCCAAGTGTTAATCAAAGCGGCCAAGGTGACATCCAGAGCATAAAAATGAGCAACAAACCGGAAATGGCTTTGCAACTTTAAATTGTTTAAATTGGTTAACTTTATATGCCTTTATATACAGCGGTAGTATAATAAATACAATAAACAATGTGTATATTATGCTTTTCCGCTTCTTCTCTCAAGAGTTTAGTTCCTTCTGTCAGTTAAAAGTCATCAAATTCCTAGCTTTCTGTCTACGCATATTGAATCCCTTTAATTTTAGCAACAACATTTCTATATCTATGTCTATATCTATTTGTATCTGCTGTCTCTTGCTTGCTTTTAATTGTTTATTTCCTTTTGTTGCCATATTCTTAAACGTTTTTGTTCCTTTTTAATGAACGCTATCGTTCGCACATCGTTTTAATCAAAGGGCTTCAATTTATTTCCATAAAAGTAAACGTTCAACTTCACGAGGAAAGATTACTTGAGTTCAATAAAGTCGCAGACCTATGCACACACTCGACACACACTTCGCTCGCCCCTCTCGTATTAATTAAATAAGCTGAAGAATTGCAATTGGCTTCGTCTGTGCACTTGGCAATGCACAATTTGAATTGCAGCTGCCTTTGGCTGCATTTCACACGCCGCTGCCCATTTGGAGTCAACGAATCGAATTCACACGCACAACGCTGCAATTTGGTCTATGAAGGAAAGCGGTGTGGAGTGTGTTCGGGGGGAGGGGGGTGTGGGGAAACTGGCGGCAGACATTTCCGCCAGCAACTTTTTGTGGCGCTTTTCCTCATGTCTGCGCTCAGCGTTAGCTCATTTCGTTTGGCCAACCAAATGGAATATCAACAAGCCCAGCGAAAATCGATGCAGTCGCCGTGGCCCAAAGTCGAAGCTCTGGCCTGCAACTGTGGCAGCAACTGTGGCAACAATTGTGGCCATATCCGCGTTTGGGCCGACGGCTTTGGGTCGCGCTGTGGCGCGAGCGTGCGATGCACATTTCCCGATAGCCCGGCCAGCTAGCTGCTAAAGCTGAAGGAGTCGATTTGGCGACTTGGCTAAATGCAAATGCAATTGAGTCCAGGCACTATGTAGATTTTGGCCAAAAGACGCTTTAAGCATTTGTTGGCCCGCATTTTTGGCTAGCTGTCTGCCTGGCTGCCTGGCTTATTGGCACATTTGAACCCTTAGTGCCGGCTGCTGCTGCGCATAAATTTTTAGCTGGCGATAAGCGCAGGCTGTTACCAGCTGGACTTTGCCCATATACCCTATATACAATATACCCCCCCCCCCCCTTCTGGCCTGCTGGCTGCCCAATTTAACCTTAAAAGGTGCTACCATTAGCTCGCTCTAATGGCCTTTTCTCTCAGCTTGAGATATTTGCCAGGCGATAGGCGCATTTGCGAGCTGCTTCTTTAAATATTTGCCATTGTTGTTGTTGTTGTTGCACATACATACAATTTTGGCTAATTGCGCGCCTCGTCGTTGCGTGTTTGTAGCCAAACGCTTTGCATTTTGGCAATTTGGTGTAGTTTTCTCTTTTGGCCATATGCAAATTTGATTAGGTTTTTTTGTTTGTTTTTGTTGTTGCATCCCTGTGTGGGCGTGGCCATGGCCAAGTAATAAGCTTAGTGCGGAAAATGCCTTGGCAATTAGCCAATTGATTTAAGCCCAAAAACTCGTACATTGTTCCTTTTTACCAGTTGCAGTAGCGCTGCCCATTTTCTTGTGCTTGGGCCATCAATTTTATTTATTTATTTTTTTCGGCTGAAAAGAAGAAAAAAGTTGACAGCATTTTTCTTACGAACTGCTAATTTTTTATCGTTTACTTTTGCTGCTGTCGCCGCTTGACATCAACATTTGCATATTGTGTTTGCCGAAGTGGATGTTGTTTGTTGTCTCTTGGCTGTTGGCTGTTGGCTGTGGATCTGGTTGTGGACATGGACATGTTCAGCGGATGGAGCTGTTGCTGTCCAGGTTCGCGACGCGTCTGCTTAGCAGCTGCCGCTGCTGCAGTTGTTGTTGTTGTTGTTCATTTTTATCGCTTGCAAATGAAAAATCGTAAAATATGCAAATTCATTGGAAAATCATAAATATTCATGCAGTTGCAGCAGCAGGAGCTGCCAGGAGTAGGACGACGCGAGAAGTACGTTGCTCTGCTATTGGCCTCCGAGTGGCCTAGACTGACCAGTTGACTAGCTGATTCGCTGACTGATGTGCTGGGAGGAGGTTTAGGGGGATACGTTGCGTTTGTATACGTTTGTGCATATCGATTCCAAATTCTTAATCTAGCATTATTTTGATGATATTCCTCTTCGATTGCTGCTTCAGACCACTTCTCCCTGCTTCTCTTTTCTAAAATATACTTTTCCAACTGTTAAAGAAATTCTCTTTTTTCATTTCCCTTTTGTGCCAACATTCTTAAACGTTAAACCTTTTTCTGTTGAGGGAGCGGGCTTAAAGGAGGCGCTTACGTGTCATTTAGCACATATCGAAACCAAACTTTGAATCTATTTATTTTGATGATTTTTCTCTTCTAAAAAATATAGGTTATATATTTATATATCTCTATATATATAACTGTTTGTCCTGACTGACTGACTGACTGACTGACTGAATGACTGACTGACTGACTGGTGATCAACGCACAGCCCAAACCGTAAGAGCTAGGAAGCTGAAATTTTCACTATAGCTACCTTATGTGATGTAGGTGCATGTTAAGACGGGGTTTCGGGAAATTCCACCCGCAAGTGTGGAAAAATCGCGAAAAACGTTTGTATGTAACTTTTTTGTTTACTATCCGATCAGCTTATCAAACTTATTTTCAAAGAACTTTGTTCAAATTCATTTGAGGGGTGTTTCACACTTTTAGGAAAATCCGTTCCTCCTTGGTGGAAATGGAGGTCAAAGATTTGGTGGGTGACGTTTCGCGCTCAAATTCATTTCCAGAATTCTATAAGAAAAATCATTTGATACGTGTTTCACACTTTTCGCAGAATTCAAACTTCTTCGGGGGGAATGCGATTTAAAGATTTTTTCGGCGAAGTTTTAAGTTGTGTCCGATTTGCTTCAAATTTATTTTCAAAGCTCTACATAAGAACTTAATAAATACGTATTTCAGCGATTTGGAAAATTCCACCCGCAACAGTGGTAAATTGGCGGAAAACGGTTGTATGAAAGTTTTTTGTTTACCATCCGATCGGCCCCACACTTATTTTCAAAGATCTTTGTTCAAATTCATTTAAGGGGTGTTTCACGCTTTTTGAAAAATCCGTTCCTCCTTGGTGGAAATGGAGGTCAAAGATTTCGTGGATGACGTTTTGTGTTCAAATTCGTTTCCAAAGATCTATAAGAAAAATCATTTGAGACGTGTTTCATACTTTTTGCAGAATCCAAACTTTTTCGGGTAGAATGCGACTCAAAGATTTTTTGGACGAAGTTTTAATTTGTGTCCGATTTGCTTCAAACTTATTTTCAAAGCTCAACATAAGAATGTAATGAATACGTGTTTCAGCGATTTATGAAATTCCACTCGCAACAGTGGTAAATTGGCGAAAAACGTTTGTATGAAAGTTATTTGTTTACCGTCCGATCAGTTTCAAAATCATTTCAAATTTGTTTGAGAACATTGATTTTATAACATACGTGCCACGGGCAAGGCCGGGTTATACCCGCTAGTAAAATATATTTCAGTAACTATCCGTCAGTCTAAATAGAATACTTTGGTTTAGAGGGAAGAGGTTTATGTGGATTTATGATACGTAGATATCGATACGAAATTCCAAACATTTAATCTACGAATATTTTAACAATTTCCTATCCCATTGCTACCTCTCACCACTTCTCCCTGCCTCTCTTTTTTAAGATCTTCTCTAACTGTTACTGAAGCCCGACTTCTTTTCGTTTCCCTTTTGTGCAACATTCTTAAACGTTAAGCATTGCTTTTAAATCGAACTATAGAATTATATTCGAACATAGGATAAATTCGGTCTACTCAATTAATAAGTTCCGAGCGTGTTTCTAAAGAAACTAGAAAGGAGGTTTCCCGGCTCGACTCTTAAAAGTAAGTTGTGTATTAAAGCGGCTAGTTTTTTCTACTTTCTAGCAGGGGAATACTGCTAAAATGTCTACTCATAAAAGTCCGAATATTTAAAAGAGTATTCATATATATGAATTTCAGAGATGAGTTGTTGTGTTGAAGGGGCAAGTTGGCAACAAAATTAACAAATTAGTTTCTAGTTCGAACTCGATTCTAAGAAGAGTTTTATAAAAGATCTCGTTATATCTAAGTTTGGCTTATAGCTGGGAAATTTAAGCAATATGTTACAATAACTATAACTACCAACTGCTCCTTAAATATTCAAATTTTCAATACCAATAAATGTATATTTCCAAACAACCCTTTAAACTGCCCTCGCATTTCTCTTGGCTCGCGTCTGTTGCATTTTTTATGTGTGTTTGGCTTGCATTTCCATTTGTTAGACCCGCCGAATCGAAATTATTAAATCTTATGTAAATTTTTGTTGTGCGTGACTCGCACATTTTGTGTGTGTTTTTTCTTGTTTTTGAGTTGCGACGTTTCGAACAATTAAAGTCAATTAAGTCGAACGCATATTTAATCAAATATTTTACTTTACAAGTTTTTTTTTCGTTTCTTTTGAGTTTTCAATTTCTTTGGCTGCAATTTAAAGTGAACTTTTTTCCAGGGAAATGAGCTCACAAATCTGTCTAAATTATAATTGTTTAATTTGATTCAATGAGCATCAGCCAACGGCTTCAGCACTCGCAATTAAAGCAAATTCAAAGGGGAAGGCAGCTGCGGGCGAGGGGGGAACTTGGCCAATTGTGGATCTTGTTGCCGTCGTGGACGACAACTCAATTATGCAACAAGAGGCATTATAATATTATCATATTTTTCATGTAAAAATATTATTTTTTTTCTTCGTCTATTTCCTTAATTAAAGTAAATATTTTCCCAGTCCAAATTGCGGCATTGTGGGGGGAGAATATGAAATTTGAATTAAAACTCTGCATTGTGTGATATATGAGAGTCCATATACCAAAAGTTGCTGACTCCAGCTTGTTGCAGGCACTGAGTGGTGATTAGGGGACACAAAATGTACAAAATAAAGTATTTAAAGCATTTTGTTAAAGACTTTACATACAAAAGTAACTTGGGGATTTGCATGGTAAACATTTCTATTTGCTCGAAAAGAGAATGAAATGCCGTGTGCTTAGGTTTGGGTTTGCGGGCTTCGGGCTTCCATTATATAAATTTACATATTTTACAGCCTACTCCGCTTCGACAAATGCACAAAAAATCTTTTCAAGCGCAAAAATTCTGGTTTGTAAATCGCGTCGAGGGAGACGGGAGAGGGAAGACTGTGGGAGTATGTAGCCGGGGTAGCCGCATAATAAAAGTAATGCAACGTCCTTTTTTTGTTTTACTGTTTCCGCTGAAACAAAGGCCAACAACAGTTTGGTAAAATGCATAAATTGTATACACAATTCAATTGGCGTGTTCCGAGCTGCAGTTTCTGCGAAAATTCAACTGAGTTATGGCAGTGAAGAGATATTTATGTGATAAAAGTAAACCAAAAATATTTTATGGGAAAAAAAAAAACAAAACTTTGAATATTATAAATCAAAAGCTAAAGCTTAGTTAAAAAATTGATTTCAATTTGGAGTTTTTGGGAATACCGAACAAAAAACCTACGATGAACTGCATTCGATTTTTATTGGAGACAAAACCAATTCTTGAGGCATGTTTCAAGTTTTAATTTCAACAAAGAATCGAAAAAGTAATTATCAAAAATATTTTTTAATTTAAATGCACGCAAAGTAAACTTAATGTTAGTATTATATACTAAAACAAGAAATTATTCTGAAAATCTCTAATCCTTAAAAACAAAGTTTTTGTAGGCGGGACATAAAATTCAAACTTTTGACAAGAGAATAAAAATATAACCTAAGGTTGCACACTGAAACCCTGAAGCGTGTTCCAAAATGCAATTTCTCCAGAAATACAACAGATTAAGAGAATATGTTTAAGATAAGGACAAACTCGAACGCTGAAACGTTTGAGCTTTGGAGATTTTGTAAAGCGGAACAGCATATTGTAGAAAATCGTCAACTTAAAGCATTACATTTAAATGGATTGTAAAGGAAGTTCTATACGTAACTCCTGTTTAGTTAACCGCCGCAGAGCCGCACAGGAAGCCAGACATACAGACGGACGGAGGCAGAGGACGGCTCAACAGTTGCCACATGATGTGGTATGTGGCATGAGGCATGGTGTGGCATTAGCCAACGGCCAAAAGCAACAGAAACAGCAACTTTTGCCTCATTTAATTGCCAACGACACAAGCGGCAACCGACAAAGTTTTCCATATGCCACGGCGCCGTTGCGGTTTCCCCGACCAGCAGAGAGGGGCAAATGTAAGGTGGCAAGGGGGGCGGGTAGAAGGGGTAACTAAGTGAAAGGCCCTGTTAATGGCCACGATACGAAATTTACGAAATTTGATTATGATGCCGAGTTATCTGGCTGTCTGAGAGGAACTTTCAGTTGGTTGCAACTTCATTTGTGGCAACATCCAGACGCCAGGGCAGCGCGTATAAAATGAGAAATGGAATAGCTTTCAAGTGCAACCCTCCCCCCGCTCCCTCTCTCGCCCTCTCACTTTGCAGCTCTTATTGGTTTTGAAAATTTATCCAATTAGCATTTCATTAAATGACTTTTGATTTTTGTTGCTTTTTTCTTGACATGTGAAATAAATATGATAATTAATTTTCATCGAATGCAAGTGGGCCTGGGCCTTTATTATTATTTTTAGTTTTATTATGATTTCTGCTGCCTTCTTTTTATGCCTGGCGACAGTTCCAGACTTAGATAAGAGTCCGACCGAAAATCGAACGCAATTGACACAATTTCGGTAGCTGCTGCAGAGATAACCTCAATTTGCCTTTCGAAATGTATCTGTATCTGTGCCGTTGCTGTATCTGTATCTATGGTAGCGTCTGTGGCTGAGAAATGTGAAATGCATGCCACATATTGTAAGCGAAAGACAATAAAAATCAATTCGAGCAATAAAAACGATTTTAATTGAACGCGCGCGCCCGCTGTGCGCCGTTTTTCGAATTTTGATTGTGGCAATGTCTCTATTTGATTTAGAGCTCCATTATGTTTTTATAGATTGGCATATTTCTGAAATTATTCAAAAATGCAGCTGCCCCGACATGCACATACATACATACATATATATATATATATATATACATATATGCGGGCGTGGCCCATCGGGACGCATAATTGAGACGTGCCACAAAGTGCAGGTAGCCCATAAAATGAACTCTGAAATTCAAATGAAATCCAATACCAGAAATATAAGACTTGACGCCGCAAATGTCAATCAAAATGCAGCTGCAGACCAAGACAACTCCACAGAAATAGAGAATTAGAGAGAGAATCGTAGTTGTAGAGTGAGAGAGGGGGGGGGCAAAAGTGGTTTATAAGGGTTAGACAGCATTTATATTTGATCTCTGTGAAGCCAAACAGCATTCAATGTGTTTAGTTTGATGGAGCAGCGCCTAAAAGACCGCTCTAAAAGCTATTTTAAATGTATAGCTTAGAGTGATCGACTACGCATATACCCTGTAAATATGTGATAGTCATAGATTAAATATGATTATTAAATATTTATCGAAATGCTGTTTCTTAGTCATATTATGCTTTAAATACGCGAAAAGTGTTAATCGATCTATAGTTTTACTTATCGATTGCAAAAATATCGATAACATTCGCTTATAGCTGTAATAAAATGGCTTAACTAGCAGCTGCAAATGTTAAAATACAAGAGTACAATTGCATGTTGTAAGTGTTGTCTATCAATTCTAGTCCAATTCCATTCCATATTTTTTTGAGTATATCAAGATTATAAGAATTTACTCTACAGCAAAGGGCAGGAAACTCGATTAATATATTAAATGAATACTAAACAATTTCGTATTAAATATATTTAATAAATAAATAAACCAAAATATATTTAAATATATAATTAAATACTAAACAATTTCGTATTAAATATATTTCAATGATCAAGAAGTAAAAAAAAAGTCAAATTTTATATATATAATTTTATATTATCTAAGGTTCAAAGAACTATATTTAATTGAACAAAACTTGTACCTTATCATGCCCTTTCTATGAATTGAAATGACACGAGGGTATAAAGAGCAGAGGCTCCTGTGTCTGCGTTAGACTGCGAATAGAATTACATGGGTCGAGTGAAATGGTGACAGCCAATGAGTCGCAGCCCTCACGTAAAACCGCAAAATGCCAGCTCCAGCTCGGAGCTTCTCCGGACGAGCGGAGCAATAACCATAAAAGCCACACGTCGGGACTTTAAATGCATGACTTCCTAGCAGCAGCAGCAGCAGCAGCTACTTAGTAGGAATATGAGCCAGACACAGATGGAATAGAAATTCAAATTCGTATTGAAACGGAAAGGAAATCGAAGCGAGAGTTGAGAAAAGCAAAAAATTTAAAAGTAAATGCGACATCTTCTCGGGTTGCCATTAGCTCCAGCCAGAAGAAACAGTTAAGTAGTGGGTTCTTTTTTTTGTGCTCGAGCGAAGCATAAATTTGGTACCCTAATGAACTCCTTGAGAGCTGGCAATCGTATACCCTCTCTCCCCGTCCCCCTCCCCCTTCCCCCTGCTAGCTGCACGCCTCGTAAACTTGGTAAACTTCAGTGCGGAACCTGAAGCGAGGCGGAAGCAAAACAAAGCAAACAAATTGCCAGCATACTTTGCGCAGGCCAACTCCAAAGGCTGAGACTCAAATGCAAGAGCCGTGCTCGAGTTCACGTGCGGTCAACATACCTTGGCTTGCTCTCGAAGAGAGTTTCCACGGCGGGTGGCGGCAAATGAACCCATTTGCCACCGACAGCACCTGCACCACCAACTACTCCTCCACCCCCCTTCAAACCCTGCTTTAAATATATGAATGTGCCACTCTCATTTGCACAGCTGGATAAATTTTGCAAATTATGAAAGCCGCCGCATTGCCCTGGATCTCCGACTCCTTGATGCCTAATTAATGCTACTTAAACATAGCATCTGAAGGACGACGCTGTCGGAGTTGACAGCAGGACAACTAGAAATGGCTAGAAAAAAGGCTAAATGCGTAATTCAAATGAACTGCTCAAGTAGCTCAAAAGTGGTTAAGAACTAAAAAGAAAGGCGGTCTTCGTACAAGTCTATTTTAAAGAAATACTTCGTCTATGGTTCAAGAAACGAAATAGAGCGTTTTTTGCTTAAGTATTTCCTTCTGCTCTGAAATCTATGGCTAAAAGAACATATGCATCTAATGTACTTATAGAACCCGGAATCTGATGTACTATTGTACTTTTGAACTGTCTCAAAAGTGGTTCACAAAAAGTTTTATTCCGGCTAACTATGGAACTTATACGAACTACTTCGAAAACTATTTCAGAAAAAAAGCTTTTAAATAAAAGTGCATTGAAAAATCGTGAAAACATTTTGAGAAGAGGATTATATGTAATTATTAACTCTTGAAAAGTGGCTAAAAATTGTTCCACAACTGGTTGCTGATTCACATCTAGACATGCTTTTAAATATAGAAAACTAATTTATAGTATGAAGCTCTTTGATATAAAGTTAAATATACCTCATATACAAAACCCTAACTCATTCAAACTTATACAAATCAAAGTTCTAGCCCCTCAATTAGATTTTAGAGGTTACTTAACTCTGGTTTATACAAATTTGTAGCCTATGAATGAATAATAATAATCATAATAATAATAATGAGGCAGAGTTAAAAATTGCCCAAACATTTTGTAGAGAGCTTCAGTCCGGAGCATTCCCCCGGCTCCAGAAACAAAAGTGTCAGCACTGAGGCGTGCGTTAAGTCAGCCTTAGCCTGGGCTGAAAGCTTAGTCCAGGGTTCTTCGATTCCTGCGTTTGTTGCCATTAAAGTATGTTAGATATTCATTGGCAACAGCCTCTCGGCGAGAGAAAGAGAGAGAGAGAGACTGGGGCCAAAGTGGAAATGCAAATATTTGTCTGGCCCAAGGGCGAGCCTAAAGAGCAGAGTCGGGGGCGGGGGCGGGGGCGGGGCGAGCGCATTGTTGGGGCGGTTGCCGGAGCTTTTGTAGCTTCAATTATTCAGGCTGACAGATTGCAGCTGCCTGCCGCCTTCCGCCGTCAAGTGGGCGCGCGTGCTCCGACCGGGTCACGTGGGGGTGACTTCTGCTTGTGAATACAACAACAACAAGAAGAAGAAACAACAACAACAACTTATCCACTTATTTTCTCTTTGCTCTTTGCAGCACTCACATTCACACTGGAGCCGCAGGACTCCGTCGTGCCCGAGGGCCACTCCGTGCTGCTGCAGTGCGCCGGCAAAGCCGCTGGCAAGGGCAAGGCCACGCCCACGCCGACAAGCATACGCTGGCGCGGACCCGACGGCCAGGATCTGGGCGTTGTGGGCGACACGTTTCGCACACAGCTGAAGAACGGATCCCTGTACATAAGCTCCGTGGAGGAGAATCGCGGCTTGACCGGCGCCTACCAGTGCCTGCTCAGCGCCGAGGGCATCGGCAGCGTGCTCAGCCGTCCGGCTCTGGTGGCCATTGCCCGGCAGCCGGAACTGAACCAGGACTTTATCGAGACATATCTGCTGCCCGGCCAGACGGCCTACTTCCGCTGCATGGTGGGCGAGCATGTCTGGCAGCCGGGCGTAAGGCACACGGTGCAATGGTACAAGGACGACATGCCGCTGCCGCTGGACAAGCTGCGTATGGTTGTGCTGCCGAATGGTGCACTGGAAATCGATGAGGTGAACGCCAACGATCGCGGTGCCTATCAGTGCAACGTGACCTCGGGCAGCGTCCATCGGCTGAGCAGCAAGACGAATCTGAACATCAAGAAAGCCATGGAAGCTGGCGCCGAGCAGGCTGTGGCGCCCTCGTTTCTGGTGGGGCCCTCGCCGAAGACGGTCAGCGAGGGCGACACCGTCACCCTGGACTGTGTGGCCAATGGTGTGCCCAAGCCGCAGATCAAGTGGCTGCGCAATGGCGAGGAACTCGACCTCAATCATCTCGATTCGCGATTCTCCATTACCGGCACCGGCTCGTTGCAGATCTCGGGCGCCGAGGATATCGATTCGGGCAACTATCAGTGCCGGGCCAGCAACAGCGTCGACTCGCTGGACGCCCAGGCCACGGTGCAGGTCCAGGTGCCGCCCAAGTTCATCCAGGCGCCGCGCGACAAGACCGCCTCCGAGAAGGAGGTGCTCAATCTGGAGTGCGCCATTCACGGCAAGCCCAAGCCGAGCATACGCTGGCTGAAGAACGGCGAGATCATCACGCCCAACGAGTACCTCCAGTTCGTCAACGGTCACAATTTGCGCATCCGCGGACTCCTCTACTCCGATGCGGGCATGTTCCAGTGCGTCGGCACCAATCCCGCCGGCAGCGTTCAGGCCTCCGCGCGTCTGCGTGTCGTGCCCCCAGGAGGTAGGTCCTTGTACATATATCCCATCTCTATATATACGTAGTCGTAGACCTAGCTTGGATGTCCAGTATTTCGTGCTCCGGCTTACGCAATTGGCGCCTGTTTCGGGCCTCTCCTCAACTGTATTATAAAACACACTCAACGAAATTAACGCCACGCCCTAACCTCAAATTCCCCCAGCTATTGTAAAATAATTTCCTGTACCTATTGTGTATATACTAAATAATATGTGTGTGTATGTATGTGTTTCGTATTGTTTATAAATATTAGTTGCTTTCGTTGAGCTGCTTAATTCGCTTTCGGCCCGACAAATGTTGAACGAGCCAAATAGAAGAAGTAGTTTATGGAATACAACAGTAAAAACAACCTATAACTAAAGTTAAATGTCGTCTTAATGTTGTGTTTATCAAGTCGAATCCATATTAACTGCGTGAGGTTGTATCTACTTAAAACTTGAACCCTTGATAGAAATAATGTGAAGTCTAGTCCTATCGTAGTTCCATTTGCTTTGCATTCAGACAACCTTCTGTATTCCTTTTATAGCTGCTTGAATTTGTTGGGAATTGCAAACAAACTTTCTCAGGGCACAGAATGGGAAATAAACAACAAATGGAAATAAGTCTTTCTCAAGGAGCACAAGTAATCCAAGCATAAGTATTCCAAGTAATCCAGTTCCTTAGCTCACCAATCAACTAGGTTTCGGGTTTGAGTATCATGCGAAGTCCGGCTACAAACCAATACTAATCAATAGTAGTTGATATATGACATATATACATATATACTCTTGATCTGGCTGGTAAATAAGTTAGACTTTACTAAGGAATACCTAATGCGAGTAGTTTTATCAGACTTAGAGCTGAATATTACGCTGTGCTCTATGCTTCCAATCCCTTCTGCTCGTCTTGCTCCGTATTGAGATCGTATTTGTCATTCTTGAACAGAAATTGCAACTGTCACCCAGGCTCAAAGCGAATTAAGTTGTTTTCCTTTTATGTTATGATTAATTAATTTATTAACTTATTGTTTTTTATTCACTTGTCATTTGTTTTTCTTTCCCTGCCCAACTCATTATTTCCATCCGAACCCAAAAACCAATCCCAATCCCAATCCCCATCCAAAGCCAAAATGAAACAACGCAAAACCCAAGGTCAAACCACCAAATCCTTGCACAGTTCCGAAAATTACAATTACAACAACAACAACAGCAACAACAAACGACGACGACCTTACAACTCGGGTGAGCTGCGCACCAAATCCGGCGGCAGCAGCTACTTGGACATGGACAGCGACGACTACGACAACTATGCGGACGAGAAGTCCGCGGAGATGGCGACGCGGCGCCAACTGCGCAAATTTACGAGACTCGGCGAGCAGCCGCTCAACGATCGCAACTTTGAGGCGGGCGAGATCAGTGTGCTGCGCCGCCGGAACGGAGACAATGACGACCACGACGACGACAACGTGGAGGACGACAACGACGACGTTGACTATGACGAAATACTGGCCTACAAGAACAAAGCTCAACCCCTACAACAACAACAGCAACAACAACAACAACAAATGTCCCCCACATCCAATTTTGCCCCAACAGATCTAAGCGTCGGCGAGGAGATCTCGAGCGATGTGAAGCCTTTGAGCAGCGGTCTGCTGGCCCGACTGCCGGGTCCGCCGCGCAACCTGGTCGCGCAGATTGTAAAGTCGCGCTTCGTGACGCTCAGCTGGCAGGAGCCGCTGCAGAATGCCAACGAGGTCGTCTCCTATACCGTCTACTATCGCGTCAGCAACAGCGAGCGGTAAGCCAGACACATAGTTCCCGCCCAAGCCAGGATTAGTTAGTCACAACCGTTCCTCTCCACAGCGAGCAAAAGATTGTGACCCAGTCGCATGAGGATCAGCAGGTTAGCATACAATCCCTGCTGCCGGGTCGCACCTATCAGTTTCGTGTCGTGGCCAATACCAATTTCGGCATGGGCGAATCCTCGCAGCCGCTGGAGGCGAGCACACAGCCGGAGGTGAACATTGCCGGACCGCCGCGCAACGTGGATGCCTACGCGCGCAACCACAAGGAGATCTTTGTCCATTGGCAGCCGCCGACGGTGACAAATGGCGAGATACTCAAGTATCGTGTCTACTACTCCGAGGTGAGTCTCTGTCTCGCTCTCTCTCTCTCTCTTATCGTATACTCAATCCTCATTCCGCACAGAACGACAGCGGCGCGGATATGTACAATGACAGCATGTCGCTGGAGCTGGTGCTCACCGATCTGCGTCCCTATACGGACTATGTGATCAGCGTGGTGCCGTTCAATCGCAACGGCATGGGCGATTCCTCCGCCGAGCTGAAGGTGAAGACCTTCTCCTCAACGCCCTCGGAGCCGCCAAATAATGTCACACTGGAGGTGACCAGCTCGAGCGTGAGTGCCAACATTTACTTATGCCAAACCAATTATTAATCTCCTGCTTCTCCACTCATCCACTCAGTCCATAACTGTTCACTGGGAGCCGCCAGCTGAGGAGGATTGCAATGGCCAGATAACCGGCTATAAGATACGCTATCGCAAGTTCAAGGATGCGCCCCAGGCGAAGAGCACGCCCGCCAACATACGCTACTTCGAGCTAAACGGCCTGGACCGCAACGCCGAGTACCAGGTGAAGATTGCCGCGATGACTGTGAACGGCTCGGGCCCATTCACCGAATGGTATCGCGCGAATACGCTGGAGAACGATCTGGATGAGACACAGGTGCCGGGCAAGCCCATCTGGATCAACATACAGCCGGGCGCTGACAATATTGGACTGCACTGGGGTCCACCGCAGCAGCCGGAGATCAAGATACGCAGCTATGTGCTGGGCTGGGGACGGGGTATACCCGACGAGAACACCATTGAACTGAAGGAAACGGAACGCTACCATGTGCTCAAGAGCCTCGAGTCGAACATGGAGTACGTGGTGTCGCTGCGGGCACGCAATGTGAAGGGCGACGGGCCGCCCATCTATGACAACATCAAGACGCGCGACGAGGAGCCGCTGGATGTGCCCGTGCCGCTGGAGGTGCCCGTCGGGCTGCGCGCCATTACCATGTCGAGCTCCTCGATTGTCGTCTACTGGATCGACACGATGCTGAACAAGAACCAGCACGTGACCGACAATCGCCATTATACGATCAGCTACAGCATCACGGGCTCCAATCGCTATCGCTACCACAACACCAGCGACCTGAACTGCATGATCAACGATCTGCGTCCGAGCACGCAGTACGAGTTCGCCGTCAAGGTGGTCAAGGGGCGACGGGAGTCCGCCTGGTCCATGTCGGTGCTGAACAGCACCTATCAGAATGTGCCGGTGACGCCGCCACGCGAGCTGACCGTGCGCCTGGACGAACAGAATCCGCACAATGTGATCGTGCAGTGGCTGCCGCCAAAGCACACCGTTGGCCAGATAACCGGCTACAATATCTACTATACGACAGACACCACGAAACGGGATCGGGACTGGGCCATTGAGGCATTTGCCGGCGAGGAGACCATGCTGATGCTGCCCAACCTGAAGCCCTACACCACCTACTACTTCAAGGTGCAGGCACGCACCACCAAGGGCGGCAACAATGCGCCCTTCTCCGCGCTGACGGCGTTCACCACCAGCGCGGCGGTCATTATGCAGGAGGCGGACACCATTGCCAAGGGCATCGATAATCAAAATCTCTTGTACATCATTATTGGCAGCACAATCCTGGTGCTGTTCCTTCTTCTACTGGGTCTGCTGCTCTTCTGCCGGCGCAAGCCGCAATCCTCGCCAGAGCACACCAAGAAGAGGTAAGCACAAACCATACTTTTAGCTGCTCCTTATGTTTATTAATTGCTTTCACTCGCCTATCTCTATCAGCTATCAGAAGAACAATGTGGGCGTGCCCAAGCCACCGGATCTGTGGATCCATCACGACCAGATGGAGCTGAAGAACATTGACAAGGGCCTGCACAGTGCCACGCCCGTTTGCAGCGACAACGCCTCCAGCAGCGGCGCCCTCACCCTGCCGCGCTCGGTGGTGCACAGCGAATACGAGGTGGACACCCCGGTGCCGGGTCATGTCACCAACTCGCTGGACAAACGCGCCTATGTCGCCGGCTACATGAGTGAGTCGAGTCCAGAGTGCAGCCTCCTTAGCACGAAACTAATTCTCTACTCATTTCTTCCCAACTAGCAGCCACCTCGATGAACTCGACCATGGAACGACCGCAATATCCGCGCACCCAATACAATCACCAGAACCGCTCGCACATGACCATGGACACGGGCCTCTCGCAGCAGAGCCTCACACAGCCGCAGAACAATTCGCTGGCCCAGACGCCGGAGCATCCCTACGGTGGCTACGACGCCAACTTCTGGTGAGTGGGCGAACGAATATCGTGATCTGCCCAAGAATTGGAAGACCTTAGTTCCACCCTAGAGTAACCAACTCTTGGCTGAGTCATTTGCTGGCAGTTCCCGTTCCATTTAAGACAGTTTCAAGCTTCCTCTAGAAAGCTTTGGCTAATCTCTGCAAGAGAAAAGAATCGGACTACCCAAATCCTTATCTCGTTGATTTATTTGCTTGAAGACGCCTTACGCTCTATTCAAAATCCACTTTCTAATTTTAATTCCATATTCCATTCCCTCTGGTCTACTTCGAGATCTCTGGTAGTTTCTTCCCGCATCTGTGGAGCTGCAGTAGGCGAGACATTTTTAGTCTCATATTTCGATACGTTTTAAACAAAATTCAATCCGGAATTTTTTCATATTTTGAGCCTTTAGCCACAGAAACTCCAAGCGAAATTCGAATTTTCCCCAACAAGAAGCAGTAAAAAAAAAATACATATATATGAAGAAAGATGTGCAAACGAACGCGTTGGGGACGCATCGATCCCAGTGTTCAGGTCGATTTGGTGCAGGGTCCCGCTGATCGTGTGCTCCAGCTGGACCATCGAACGCTGCCGGGTTATGTGGAACAGCAGCTGCTGTTGATGGCGTCACCATCGCCGTTTCTCAATTTCCTGAACAAGTTTCGGCTGGACGAGATTTTGATCAATCATCAGCTGAAAGGCGTCTACACGATGCGCACCTCGGCGACGGTCACCGAAGTGGCCACGCACGCCTGGCGCATCATGAGCATGCCCGATCGTCAGCCGTACATACAGCTGGCCCGCAAGGCCCAGCAGATACAACAGGCGCGCGTGCTCCACTTTCTGGGCAACAATTGCCGCCGGCTTCCGAAGCCCTCCTAGTTCCAAGTTTCAAGTTTTTTATGTCGTTCCATTCTGTTTACTTGACTTGTCACTACTTTCCCAATTGATCAGCGGCAAAAGAAATACAACAAATAATTGATTGATCCCTCGTTCCTAATCTTCTTCTTCTTCTTTGATTTCTTCCCGATCCTCCAGCAATGCTGGCTACACGGGCGGCCCGGCGAGCAATCCGGGTGCTCCTGGCAATGGCTGCGTCTCCACCATTGAGAGCGCCAAGCGCGGACATCCGCTCAAGAGTTTCAGCGTGCCGGGCCCGCCGCCCACTGGCGCTGCCACGCCCATGAACAAGCACAGTAAGTAGCCAGCAAGCAGTAGTCAGTAGTCAGTAGTTAGCTGTGCAGCTAATCTCTATTCCATTTTAGCAGCTCCTGCTGTCACAATTCGTCCACAAAATCAATCGCCCTACAAGAAGCCCTCCTTTTCGGCAGCCACGCCCAATCGCTTGCAGGGCGGCAGCTCCGTGGCGCATTCCACCGATGAGATACAAAGACTGGCGCCCAGCACATCCACCGAGGAGCTGAACCAAGAGATGGCCAATCTGGAGGGCCTCATGAAGGATCTAAGCGCCATCACGGCCAACGAGTTCGAGTGTTAACACCGAAGCGGGCCAAAAGTATTTTTTTAGCCGGGTTAAACAACGACAAATATCGGAATGTTAATTGTTTTCTTTTTTCTTAAGTTGATGTTTAGTTTGCATTTCGCATTTTGATTTCATATTTTAGTTTCTAGTTAGGCTTTTAGTTACACGAGCGATTAGAACTGTAAATACAAACGACGCCATATACATATAATTATATATACGTATATACATATACAAATATACTATATACATATATGTTAGCCTAGTTAATTTTAAAGCGATTTGTGTGAACGAACTCTCTGTCTCACAGCCAGTGGCATATTTATTCACATATTCACATACTATATAACCTAAACATAAATTTACAAGCATACAATGAACGCGTAGTTTAAGCCATCATCTAAGCATCTAAGCCATGTTTCATCTCGTATATCTTACAACACATTATTCTAATAACTAAATGAAAACACAACAAATTTAAAAATACCACAAAACATTACGAAACTCTGTACTCGTTTAGAGACGTGCCATTTCATTTTCTGTAATTTTTATTTACCTTTTAATTTGTTACGCCTAACTTAAGTCCACTATATAATATGACAAAAGATTCTAGACTGTAATCGAATTAGTAAAGCCAGCAAAGCATTTACACATTTAACTAAACTATACGAGTATGCATACATACTACTATATATATATGTAATGATATCTATAAGAATTCCGACTCTTTTGTATCGCGTTTTGATGTGTTCAAAATTCTATGCTTAAAAGTGTTTGTTTTCTTTTTTTTCTATTTGATGTAAGGCAGTTGAACGAAATTTTTCGGAAATTTTTATCATATTGCTAAGCACAATAATCTCAAATTGAATTCAAAACTTAAAAACTAAATGCACAGAATAATATATTTCAAAAATTTGTGTATGCATTTTATTTGATACCAAATTTTGTAAAAAGCAAATCAAAAATATGGAACACATTGTATAAAATTGTCAAATACCATATTTATTCGTTTAATTCAATTGTTCTATTCATCTCGCAAGATGAATACTTCCACCATTAGTCTCCATGTTTTGTCGGTCGCAAATCGCAATTGTATCTTATAGTCGCCTTGCGGCAGTGGCAGCGTTTGCAGGAATGCATCAGTGAACACCAAATTGTCCACAATGACATCGTGCTAAAAATAATAGTAAATATATGTTTAAAGATAACTTTCCAATATCCTAGCATATCCTTCTACACAACTCACATTGTAGGGGCAAGTGTGATTTATATTGGCTCTCGTCTGAATGGCTTTCAGCACAAGTGACTCGAATGCGATCTTGTTCGGGTGTGACAGCAGATGGCAGAAATCACAGCTGGAATTATGCAGAAAGGGTTGGTAGGTATTATAGCGACGCCATATGCTCCAGTTGATCTGTATAAAAGAAGAAAAAAACATGCTTAAAAAGAGCTATTCTTAAATAAATGAGTCAATTTTTAAATGAAAATAACATGCGTTTTAGTTTGGCCGTTACAGAAATAATTTAAAAGCTCATTTAAATTTAACGAACTAATTTGCCCCTCAGCGTATGCAATGAAAATTATCAACCGCCGATTTTTGTCTACCTGCTGTTGATTTCTGTTCGCCTGGTATTTCAGCTGAAATTTTGTTCAAATCTCGTGACCAATGACCGAAAAACGAACTCGGTAACTGCAAGGACGATTTTGATGTCCTTTGGCCAGTTGATAGCCCTGGTCAATAGAAATTGTTTGGCACAGGACTCGCCAGGATCCGCAAGGATACGGCTGAGCTATAGACTATTTTATTAACTTAGCTCCTTGAAGGATTTTCGTCCTTTTCATTGCAGATTCTGAATTGGCAGGACAAGCAATGTCTGTTGGCCAAAGGACATCAGGGTAGTCCTTGAAATGGGCAAGCTAGATCCGATTTTGTTTTTAATAAAATTATAGAAAAATAGCTATAACTCGGCCATATCCTTGTAGATTTTCAAAGGACCTATTTCGTTAGGCTCGTAAGGACCAACTGCATCGATCTGCATCAAAATATTATGGGGTCATCTAAGAATCCTGGACTTGTACAATTTCAGTCGCGGATCGCAAGGAAATAGGCCCAAAACACAAAATCCTCGATATCTCAAAAACTACTAGGACGAATTTGATGTCCTTTGGCCAGTTGGTAGCCCTGGTCAATACAATTTATTTGACACATATCCTGTCAGGATACGCAAGGATACAGCCGAGTTATGAGCATTTTTTTATATGCAAAATTGTCCTTTTTTCTTAGCTATTTGAAGGACTTTCGTCCTTTTGGTTGTTAATTCTTAATCTAGGACACAAGGACATTCTGTTTACCAAAGGACATCCCGATAGTCCTTAAAATGGCGAAGTTAGACCCGATTTTTGGCGTTTTAGGCCATTTTTGTGACTAACCCCCTAGGAAAAAATGAGGTGAAATTTTTGGTCGAATCCTGCAAATCCTTGAATGCCAATCGATAGTACTGCTTCCTACGATTTCAAAAAGGTATATCCTTCCGATATCCTTAAGGATTTGCCAGAGATATGGCCATAAATAGAATGTCCTTTTTAGAAAAGTAGCCATAACGTGAAAACTACAAGGACGATTCCGATGTCCTTTGGCCAGTTTGTAGTCCTGGTCAATGCACATTTTTTGACAAAGGACTCGCAAGGATCCGCAAGGATACCGCTGAGTTATAAGCTAATTAAGGTGCAAAATAAACATCCTTTTATCTTGGCTCCCTGAAGGACTTTCGGCATATTCATTGCATATTTTGAGTTGTTGGAACAAGGACTGTTTGTTGGCCAAAGGACATCAGGATAGTATTTAAAATGGAGGACTTATGGCCGATTTTGTGATTGATAAAATTAAACGAAAATAGCCATAACTCAGCGATATCCTTGCAGATTTTCAAAGGACATGGGTCGTTAAGCTCGTAAGGACTAGCTGCATCGATCTGCATTAAAATATTATGGGGTCATCTAAGAATCCAGGACTTGTGAAATTTTAGTGGAAAGGATATCTTGATAGCCCGTAAGCTACACTGTCGATTTGGATGAAAGGGGTGCTTGTGGATAAGAATCAATCGGTTTGATGCAGTTAGGACATACACTTTTATTTGTATACAAAAATAAGCAAAATAACACTCACGTGTACATTATTTATCGGAAGTTTTAGCAAATTTATGTTTATATCGACGGCGACCACGCCTCTCCCAAGAATATTGAGCTTGCACTTTTTGAATATCGAAAAACTGAGATCATAGGACTCGCACTTAAGATTTGTGAATCGGGATTTCGATTTTCGGCCAATGACCGGTGCCAGCACCAGAAACACCGCCACGATTAACAAACGCACAGTTGCCGGCTTCATAGCTCGCTCACTAATGATATCCTCGTATCTCATAATGCATATTTAAATAGAATGCGTATGGGTACAGCTATTAATAATATTTAAATAGAATACATATGGTATGGCTATTACTAAGTGAAGGTTCATTGATTTCGAAAATTGCATGAAAACAATTATAAATGGTATGAATTCAATAAATTTGTTAAATTTGTTGTCCGTCAAAATACCAATAAAAACGCGATTTTTATAGGCTTTTGTACATTGGTTCCGAATGAGCAGCTGCCACAACTAGAGCAAATTAAATCTGATTTACTTATAACATAGCTACATATCATTTAGTCTGTCTGGGATAGATATATTACTATTTTCGTCTTAAAACTATTTGGTACATATTATTATTTTTTTTTGGCATATGTTATTTTTTTAACATTGTTAATGGAACCATCAATCTTTTACTCGTATTCAACTACATTTTCCATTGAATGTGGGAAGTTACGCTAAGTGCCATCTCCTTAAGCCTAGGTATGATTCCATACAAAATATTGGGATTATTCTCTTCCGTTCTCATCTTTTAGCCTTGTCAAAGTTTTCCAGCGTTTGTCTACATTCTTCTTCTCGCAGTATAATTAATTAAGATTCCGGTGTAAGTCAACAAATTAATCGCTGATAGACTGTCAGGGCGGGTAGCTAAAACCTTCATATCATATAGCTGCTGCTGCTGCAAAAAAAAACTGTTAATTATATAATAAATAAATTGATTATTGCGAACCTTTTTAAGCAAATGAGTGTCGGAAATCCCGCTAAGTAAAGAGCAATCTCCTTAAGCCTAGACATTCCATAAAAATAATGGGATTTGAATAGAGTTTCTGTTTAGCCTTGTCGAAGTGTTCCAGCATTTGTGTAAATTTTTTTCTCGCAGTGTAATTAATTAAGATTCTGGCGTAAGTCAACAAATTAAGTGCTGACAGACTGTCCGGGAGAACAGCAAAACCTCCATCTCATATAGCCGCTGAAAAAAAAGCTGTTAATTATCTAATAAATAAATTGATTATTGCAAACCTTTTTAAGCAAAGCAGAAGTTAACATGTGTAAGATTTACGCTTAAAAGATGGTGAAGGTGATATATTTAGTGTGATATTTAGTATAATTTGCCAAGATAAGGAAGAGCAGCTTCAAAGTTTTTATAGGTGTTTAGCCTTGATAATATTTACAAATAATATAGACTATTCTACAGTCTGATGTCAGTAAAGGCCGCATTTGTTAGTTCCAATTAGAATTTGGGAATAACCAATAGCATGTGCTAATATTGTGACTAGCAAACAGCATGTATATAAACATAAATGTTTATATGACAGCTGCCGAAATGTTGCTGAAACATGGACGGGGCGATAATGCTGCCGACGCTTGCGCGCGTCAACAGCAACACTCATTAGAAAGCAGCTGACGCGACCCGCCCCGTCGGCCGCCCCTTTGTCTGGCCCGTTGCCGAGAGCGCAGCCAAGGCGGATGCCCAAGCCCGTTGAGCTTAGCTTTTAACCAGTTTACATCTGGCAGCCGTCGAGTGCGCAGCGATAAACGGGAGTTGGCATTTGTGTGTGTGTGTGTGTATGTGTGTTAATGCGTGTGTGTTCAAACGCAAAGCGATTCTTTTTATTCTTGCCCAGCCCATGTGCAGCTTTTAATAGTTTCGTGTGTGTGTCGACGACAAAGAAGACATTAAGCAATTTGAAATCAACGACAAACGAGTGAAATCTGATTTGCATTTGAATTTGGATTCGTCAAAGCTTTTAATAGCACGTACGCCATGAATCAACTGCCGAAATGCGCTTGGCGTGCCAAAGGCACAGGCTGTGCCGCGCCTGCATTCCGACGCACAGTATCCAAGATCGCTGGCGCTCAGGCGCAGCTGTTGCAGGGCGAGCAGCGACAGCGTCGCCTGGAAGGGCAGCAGCAGCGCGACAACTCGGCAGCGGCCGCGACAGAAGCAGCAGCGGCAGCAGCGGCAGGAACTGCAGCAGTTTGTCCACATTTGGGCCTGGAGCAGGAGCCAGCGGTGCCACGCATACATGGCACGGCCGAGTGGCAAAATGCATTGGCCTACAACGAGATACCTGGACCAAAGCCCCTGCCAATACTTGGCAATACTTGGCGGTGTGTATGCAGTTGAAAAAAGAAGACCAAAAGAAAAGGCAGAAAAGGAGAAAAAAAACCAACAAGCAAATGACTTAGGCGACAAACTTGCTTTCACTTTTCATGCCCTGCAATGCGATTAATGCAATGCATTTTAATAAGAGACAAAGAGAGAGAGCAAATAAGAGCGAAGAGAGAGTTTGCAGTTATGTTTTCTTTTATTTCGCTCGCTTCTCTTGACCCAATTACTGATGAATGGAATGTGTACGCGTGTGTATGTGTGCGTTTGTGTGTGTTTGTGTGTGTGCGTGTGTGTGTGTGGCCACTTGATGATCATCTCATTCGAGTGTTGATTTTTGCTTGTAAAAGCATTCATCATTTCACTGACCATGACCAAACGGGTTTCCCCTCCCCTCCTACATGAATGCTGCGCCCAAATTATGCCACACACAAAACGCTTTGCGAATTCTTGTCGATTTTTTTTCCTTTTTCAATTTACAGCTACTTACCATTCGCTGTTGGTGGTATAACAGGGCATCGCATCTGGTTAGCTTCCCCTTTGGTTTGGGCACTTGCCCAGTCATCCGCCGTCGGCTTCTTCTTGATTAGCGTTCAATTAGCGCCAGTTTCAAGGTCGCCAAAATGTGTGAACTTTTCGATGCAGCCTGAAAATGATAAACAAACAATAGTTAGCTGAGAGCTATTTATTTAAATACATGTGCGAATGCTCATTGTGTGTGCGCGTGCGAATGCTCATTGTGTGTGCGTGTACATTGGCAAAAAAAACTGCACTTGTCTTTTAAAGAAGCGTTAAGTAATCGTAATTGCAGTGTACCCTTGACACCTATTACAATAACAGTACATTCGAATCGATAATTTATCTAGAATTTATCGATAACCAAACACTGTTAAAATATTTTAAACGTTTTTCTATTAAACCGACATCTTTGTTCGGTTTAAATGCAGTCCAACAATAATATTTGGAGCTTGATTGTCTGCCTTTAAATTGTATTAAAATATGGTTCATTCGTATATATTCGGCGCAAGTATTAATACCGCCCTCTGAATACGCTCTCCCACAATTTATTTAACTACTGCAAGTTTATGCTTAAGTTTTTAGAAGAACTCAACCTCCATGTTGGCTGCCTGCCCAATCTAAACTTAACCAAACCCAGCTCCATATGCTAGTATTTTGCTGGCGCGAGGTCGTTGTTGTAATTTTGAATAAAAATATTAACTAACAAACAACACGGTTGATGCCACAGGTTAAATACACACAGAAAATGAACTCTGTTTGCGTTGTTTGTCTCGTTACCCGATGCGTGCAATTCCCAATCAGTTAAAGCTGCGGCATATGGACAAATTGCCTGCAATCCTAAAGCCAATAATCTGCATGTGATACATCCGAAAAGTCCTTGAAATAGCGACACGGACAACCTGCCTGTTTGCTCAACTGCAAAACATTTAGTACAGAGTATAATTAATTAATTAATTAAGCTAACTATTTTTTCAATTCGACAGTAAAGTGTCTAGCAGTCCCCGTTCCATCCCCCTGTTATATATAACTATTCTTATCTGAACACAACATAAGATCGACTAATTTATGGTAGCATTTACTCCACGAAACACTTAGCACGATCTTTACATAATTCTCTTCTTTTTTTCACAAATGCACCCAATATATCATCAAGCTAGACAGCTAAATGACAACTTTTTATGGCCATGCAAAAAAAGTTGTCATTGCAAATAATTCAATCTTACACTCGCAATTTGGACAATTATTCCTCTTAAATATACAACAATTTTAAGCAATTTTTAAAAAAAAATAAAGCTATGCAAGAAGTCGCAAGGTTCCCCAATTGCTCTGCAAATAGCCAAATTAATATTAGGCAATGTCAGTTTGTCATTCAAATTAGTTTCTATTCACCTTGACAGACTCATGCCAATCATTGGCCAATATACCATATCGGATGTGGCCAAAATCTCGTCGCTGCTGCACGACAGATACGGCCGTATTGTGCGCTTCTCTGGCCTTATAGGCAGGCCCGATCTGCTCTTCATCTACGATGCTGACGAAATTGAAAAGGTAAGAAGACAAGTCGAACACCGGAACACCGCTAAACTCCACTTGGAGCCACGCTCGACTGGCCAGCGCGGAGGCAACAAAGCGGCACGCTTTCAATGTCTTAACAAGTACAGCGAAATAGTGAATAAAGAGTATCTGATTGCAGTGCTATCGCAGCGAGGGACCCACCCCCTTCCGGCCATCGATGCCCAGTCTGGTCAAGTACAAGAGCGTGGTGCGCAAGGATTTCTTTGGCGAACTTGGCGGCGTCGTCGGCGTGTAAGTCTAGATAAACGTACATATATACTATGTATGCATAATTAATATATGGACTCACCTTGTTACAGGCATGGCGAGCCGTGGCGACAGTTCCGTTCGCGCGTCCAGAAGCCGGTGCTGCAGCTGTCCACCATAAGACGCTATCTGCAGCCGCTGGAGCTGATTACCGAGGATTTCCTGGCGCGCTGTGAGCAGCTGCTGGATGCCAACGAGGAGCTGCCCGCTGATTTCGATAATGAAATACACAAATGGTCCTTGGAGTGTGAGTAGCATATATACTAGTATACGCATTTTGGATAATTCCAAAGATTGTTCCTACTGCAGGCATTGGTCACGTGGCGCTGGACACACGTCTGGGCTGCCTGGAGCACAATCTGACGCCCGACTCGGAACCGCAGCAGATCATAGATGCAGCCAAGTACGCACTGCGCAATGTGGCCACGCTGGAGCTGAAAGCGCCCTACTGGCGCTACTTTCCCACGCCCCTCTGGACGCGTTATGTAAAGAACATGAACTTCTTCGTGGGGTAAGTCCATCCATTAACTATTAGCTCAGCAGCTATTTTTTAATCCCGGTCAACTCTTGCAGCGTGTGCATGAAGTACATACAAAGCGCAACGGAGCGCTTGAAGACACAGGATGCCAGTCAGCGTGCCGGCGAGCCATCGCTGCTGGAGAAGGTGATTATGTCGGAGAAGGATGAGAAAATAGCCACAATTATGGCATTGGATTTGATACTCGTTGGCATAGACACGGTAAGTGCTAGTCCAATTCCCGTCTGGCATGCAAACTGAGACGTGTTCTCTGTTCCAGATCTCGATGGCCGTGTGCTCCATACTCTATCAACTGGCCACGCGACCCGTGGAACAGCAAAAGGTGCACGAAGAACTTAAGCGTCTGCTGCCTGATGCCAACACTCCGCTGACGATCCCATTGCTGGACCAAATGCACCACCTGAAGGCATTCATCAAGGAGGTCTTCCGCATGTACAGCACCGTCATCGGCAATGGACGCACGCTGCAGGAGGACAGCGTTATATGCGGCTACCAGGTGCCCAAGGGCGTGCAGGTGCGTCGTTTTATTATATGCTCTATATTATTGTTTTAAACAATATGAAACTCTTCTTGCAGGCCGTCTTTCCCACTATTGTCACCGGCAACATGGAGGAATATGTCACAGATGCCGCTACGTTCCGGCCCGAGCGCTGGTTGAAGGCACATCAGGGCGGCACTCCCGGCAAACTGCATCCGTTTGCCTCATTGCCCTACGGCTACGGTGCACGCATGTGCCTGGGACGGCGCTTTGCCGATCTAGAAATGCAAATACTGCTGGCCAAGCTGCTGCGCAACTATAGACTGGAGTACAATCATGCGCCGTTGGACTACGCGGTTACCTTCATGTATGCGCCGGATGGTCCGCTGCGTTTCAAAATGACGCGCATTTAGTTGAAGTTATTAGCTCTAAGTGTTTCTACATTAAGCATATTACACCTATTAAATACATATATATTAAATACCCCTGCATACTTATAGCATAGGTGGGGCTAAATATCTACACATACTTTGCAATGGATTTACACAAAAACTCAATATTAGGCTGATTGTTCCTATAACAGCTATATTATTTAGTAGAGCTTACGTAAATTCTTATTGTCTGAGTTTGGTAAAGATATTTGAAATAACCCAATTTTGTATCTAAAGTTTTTAGGTAAACTATAAAATATAGTAACCAGATATTGATAAGACTTGTAAGAATATCTTAAGATACAGAGAAACAAACACTCAGTTTTTAACTGACAGTTGCTAACAGCTTTTAGATAGATGTACAACAGTAAGATCTTGAAGAAAACTGAGATTAGTTTAGATAGCAACAAATCGATAGACTGACGGATATAGCAATTGAAGAATATTTCTACTCTTTAGAGTCTACAGATATCTCCCTATTGAATTTAAACCACCCTCAGCAACCAGATAAATAATTTCTTGATATTTGTTGTCACGTTTTTACTTGCGCTTCCACATGCTGTACCAATTTTTAACTGTTTTTAGGCTATTTTGGGCATCCGCCTTGGTTTCGCCGCTCAACTCGTAAATGATATCCTCTTTATACGATTCGCGTGCTTCCTCCAATATTGTGCCGAATATTTCGCATTGTATATTGGATGTTAGCTTTTTCTCATTATAGTTGCGCTCCTTGAGTCTGTCGTAGAGCGTCTCATTGGGGCACTTAACCACGAAGACGGCCTGGAACCAGCGCTCCGGAAAGAAATCACAGCCATGGTATTCGACAATGTTGCCGCCGTTGGCTATCAGCGGCTCCAGATAATCCATGAGCTATAGCAAGGTGTAACAATGACAGCCACACACAAAATGCAGTATATACATACCTTATCCTCATCGAGTATGGGGCAATCGTATTCCTTGTCATATTCCTCAATGAAATTATTTTCCTTTGCAATTTTCGAGCAGTCCAGCCAGCTGAATTTCAACTGTGTGGCCAAACGCTCGCACAAATACGATTTGCCGGCGCCGGGCGTGCCTGAGAATACATTTACAATTAATGTAACTCCTTTTTATGTAGCATAAATATAGTTGTTAAAGTAATGCATACCCGTAATTAATATATTTGGTTTGCTTATTTCCGTCATCTCCAGGTTGTTTAGGCTAAAAACAAAAAAAACAACGTGAGTCAACCAGGGCTACAGCACACCGATAGGCAAATATATCGATAACATACCTGTTTGTGTTTTTTTAATGAGCAGCTAAGCGCCAGAGCTTGAGCATTTGAACTACTAACTAACTTATTTAGTCGTAACTTAATCCTTATTCACTTGGTTTTAAAGTCAATTGTTAGCAGTCTAATTAAACTTCAATTAATTATTATTAGTTAAGCAATTAAAGCTATGTACATATGTAAAATTTTAATTAACTACTAATGCAAGTCGTGACATTCCCTGTCAAAGCTATTTGTTTAATGCGCTTTGCTCTAATTCTGACATTATTCTGAGTTCCTCTTTAGCAGCAATTTGTACTCACAGATGCATGTGCGTATGTATCTAATTTCGGAGATTTTTCATTTCCCTTTTAGCACTCACCTACAGAACTCGGATAGAAAAAGTTCAATTTAATTCGATAGTTCGCGGGCGACGGATCGCTTTTTTTGCCAGATTAAATGCAAAATTTTTATATGCAATGCCGAAAGCGGAGCAACCTGACCTAGACGAGGACCAAGAATCAGATCTAGGTGAAGTGAAGGCTGATCCAGAACGTCGCCAGCACGTACCCTACATACTAAATGGTGAGCTGTATCGCATCGAAAGCCAGATTGGCGACAATGTGACCGTCAAGTGCTGTTATTGTCCGCCGGATCGAATTTATCGGGGCAGCGTGCGCTCCACAGGAAATTTTCATATGCATATCAAGGTAGGCCGTTGTTGCACGTGAGATACACGACTTAGCTGACTATCCAGCAAAGCAAAAAAAAAAAAAAAACAACATTTTAATTGAAAATCCCTGGCAGCGGCGACATGCATCTTTGCTGGGCAAACTGCATGAAATGAAAGTGGCAGCGTTGGTGGAACGACGGGATCGCATTATGAAAAACAGACGCATTGCCAAATGTCGCAAGAAATCCACGTCGTCGCCGGTCACAATTTCAGCTTTAGCTGCAGTTGCCGCCGCTTCGTCCATGGAAATGCCAAAGAGCACAGAGAAGCACGAGCTGAAAATCAAAACGGTATTTCAAAGGCACAAACAAGAACATCACGAACAGGAAGAAGCAGCGGCCATACGAACAGTAAGAAACCGAAAAAAGTGTTGTCTTTGTCCATTTGTGTAAGCGGCGTGAAGTGTGAGCGAGATCACTACGTTTAGGCATTCTATGCACCGTTATAAGTTCACACATATATATATAGGCTAATGCATTGGTGTGCGAAAAAAATTGCCAACGAATGTACGCATGTGTGTATGTATTTACATATGTATGTATCTGCTGCAACAGAGACTTGAATGGAACATTGAAATGTTTATGTATGTGTGTTTGTAAGTATGTATTCAGTGTATTTATGCATTCTTTTCGCCTCTCTTTCCAAGTCCATTTCTATAAGCGACACTTCGATGGATAACAATAGCCTAAGCTCGGACAAAATATCCGTTACGGCCTCAAAGCAGGACAGCAATAACAACGACAGCAACAATAATAATAATGCTGCTACTTTTAGTAATAATCATCGACAGGATGAGCACAATGTAAGTGAATTTCAGATGTGTATTTAAATTGGAACTTTATTAACTATGACCAATTGTAGCTAACGAATCTGAGCCCAGGCATGGTAAGCACATTCGAGTCCAATTCGGCTGTAGGCGTCAATGGTAATGCAATTGATTTGCCCGCCATGGTCGGCATACCGCGTATGTTGCCCTTCAATCTGATCAAGCCGGAGCAACAGCAGCAAATGCTTGTCGAGCAGCCGGAGGCCATAGATCTCAGTAGAACCTCTTCGATGCAAAGTGATGACATGCAACAGAGCGTATTTACCCAGTCCGTGCAGAATATACAAGTCGGCATAACGCGCACACAGGAACTGGCTGCATTTGTTAATGGGCCGCCGCGTGAGATTTTAATGCGCATTGACAACACATTAGCCGATATTAAGGATGAGCTACAGGCGCGCAATCAAATCGAGCGCAAACGCCTTCTATTCGACATGGCTAAATTTAAGTTTTTGCATCCGAATTTCAACTTTGAATCCACACAATAAACCCGGCACCTGTTGCCACTTACAAAAATAACGTATTTTTTTGGTATTTTCTCAAAGAGCAATAAATACAATAATCGAGTATATGCTGTATGTTATCGATAGGCACGCGCATTCGGCGATTCTGCTGCATTCTGATTAATTATCGATGCTTCTTGTCCGTGGACAACTAGTTGCGAATTGTTTCTTTTTATTATGTCTTTTTTTGTGTGTTAAAGTTATTTAATTGTTTTTAATATGGATGACGATGCGCAACTTATACGTCTTGAGGACGATCTATCAAGCGAAGAAGATGAAATTAAAACTCTCAAGGCGCCGAAGAGTTTACCTTACTCGACTTCTACCGAGGAACCCTCCACAAGCCAACAAATTTTTGGAACGGGGATTACCCAAACAATAAATAATGACGTGCCGCCCTTATTGAGCATAGAGCCTGAGCCCGTCTTTGTGAGTAAACGTTTCCAGCATGCTGTTGCAACTACGCTGGGGCAGTGTATGAATCATCATTAAATTATCGCAACTGAAATGGGTTCATGCAAAACTCACCAACACATATGTATAAAATGCCCACTAACTATGTACACATTAATTGTAGGAGGGCAGCAGCGGCAGCAATGTGGGCACCGCAAGCATCGCTGCGAATTCTGAGCCCATATTTCACGTACGCTCGCGCACAGCAGCAGCTTTAGCTGGAACTGCACAGCAAACACAAACCCAATATGAGGTATCAATTATATATATAATATATATATATATATATATACGTCTGATAATAATCTAATCTTCTTACAAGAGTCTGGACTATGATGTGTGCGAGAATGCGCTTTTTCAGGCCGAGCAGCGCAGCCGTCTTAGGGATCGCTTCTCGCTGCGCATCCATGTAACACGCTGGATCATATTCATACTCATAGGCATTGTAACTGCCCTGATAGCCTGCACTATCGACATAGTCATCGAGGAGCTCTCGAAATTAAAGTACAACTTTCTCAAATCATGTAGGTAAAGCTCCTTATGGTCACGAAAGCATTATGAAACTCTCTCCCACAGCTGTGGACCACAATGTGCCTGTTAACGAGAGCAGGGGAGATCTGGCGCTGCCCTTTTTATGGTGGCTGCTGTTCAGCATTGTGCCGGTGGCCATTGGCGCCAGCATGGTAACCTACATAGAGCCCATGACCGCAGGCAGCGGCATACCCCAGGTGAAGAGCTATCTGAATGGCGTCAAGGTGCCGCGCATTGTGCGCATCAAGACGCTGGCCGTGAAGTCCGTCGGTGTCATCACGTCCGTGGTGGGCGGCTTGGCTGGCGGCAAGGAGGGGCCCATGATACATGCTGGCGCCGTTGTCGCAGCGGGCATATCGCAGGGCAAGAGCACAACGTTTGTCAAGGACTTCCGCATCTTTAAAGCCTTTCGCGATGATCACGAGAAACGCGACTTTGTCTTGGGCGGCGCAGCGGCTGGTGTCTCGGCTGCGTTCGGTGCGCCCATCGGCGGCATGCTCTTCTCACTGGAGGAGGCCGCCAGCTTCTGGAATCAGAATCTCATTTGGCGTACCCTAATTGCGTCCATCATCAGTTCGTTTACGCTGAATATTGTGCTCTCTGCCTATCATGGACTGCGCGATTTCACATTTACGGGTCTCTTCAATTTGGGCAAATTCGATCAGCCGCTGACCTTTGAATACTTTGAGCTGCCGCTGTTCATGCTGCTGGGCGTGTCGGGCGGTCTGCTGGGCGCCGCTTGGAACTCCCTGAATACGCGTATCAACAAGTTTCGCAAGCGTTATGTGCCCTGGAAGGTGGGCAAGGTGTGCGAGGCAGTACTGGTTGCCATAATGGGCGTCTCATTGGCCTGTACCATGATTTATTTCATCGATGATTGTCGTCCCCTGGGCAACGATCCAACCATACATCCCGTGCAGCTGTTTTGCGAGGACAACGAATACAATGCGGTGGCAGCGCTCTGGTTCCAAACGCCCGAGGCCACGGTGCGTGCGCTCTTCCACGATCCGCCAGGTGAGTTGCTGCAGCAGTTTTTGCATTTTTCAGACTCATGACTGTTTTATTTGGCAGGCTCCCATAAAATCCTTACGCTAGCTGTGTTCACGATCGTCTACTACCTTTTGTCCTGCGCCACCTTTGGGCTCAACGTCTCGCTGGGCGTCTTTATACCCACCGCGCTGGTGGGCGCTGCCTGGGGTCGCCTGGTGGCAATGCTGATCTTCTATTTGTTTCCCAATGCAGTATGTATATGCCTGCCATTTTTCGTATTTCATTTTAATTCTCTGCCTGCCCATCGACAGCTCTTTCTGCATCCGGGCAAATATGCACTCATTGGCGCAGCTGCCAATTTGGGCGGTGTCCTGCGCATGACCATCAGCCTGTCGGTCATTCTGATGGAGACGACGGGCATCGAGACGTCCTTCTTCTTTCCGCTGATCATAGCGCTAATCACTGCCAAATGGGTGGGCGACTACTTCAACGATGGCATCTATGACACCGTCATCGAGGTCAACAATGTGCCCATGCTGTCCTGGGAGCCACTGCCACAGTATAAAGGCCTAACCGCCAACGAAATTCTGAGCAAGCCGGTGGTCAGCATCAAGCTGGTGGACAGCGCCCAGTATATCTATGGAGTGCTGCAGAGATGCAATCACAATGGATTTCCCGTGGTGGATGACGTGATGGGCGTAAGTGACCATTTACTCAAATCCTTGAATCTTTTCTTTAATCAATTGTTATGGTTCTCTGCAGGATCGTCGCTCCGAGGGACGTGTTTGCGGCATCATTTTGCGCTCCCAGCTCATTGTCATATTGCTCAAATCGCTGTACGTGGAAAACAAACGTTTCTGGATCCCGGAGACATCGATACAAACATTCCGGGATGTCTATCCGCGATATCCGTCCATTAGTGTATGCCACATTGTTCTATTTTCTGTTTCTGATCTAATCTATTTGTAATTCTTTCTTTAGAGCGTGCGTGCATTGGACAGAAAAATCAATTATACCGTAGATCTATCCATGTTCATGAATCCCTCACCAGTGCGCGTCAATACGGTTAGAAATTGTGTTCTATATATAATATTCTCAATTTAATACGATCTATCTGCGTTTTACAGCATGATTCGGTGCCCAAGATCTTCAATATCTTTCGAGCCCTGGGTCTGCGTCATATGTTGGTCATAAACAATGAAAATCGCATTGCTGGCATTATAACACGTCGCGATTTTATATACAAGTGATATTATTACAATATCTACAATACTTCGGATTGTCACGACATAATCCCAAGATTATTATATTTATTGTTTCTATAAGTGATTCATTGATTCAGTTTTCTAATTTGTCAAGAATTTATGTATGTTTGTGTGTGTAAATTATATAAACCATTTTAATATTTGTAACTCTTAATAAATATGTATATTACAGAAATTAAAATGAACGCATAGTCGATAGCGTAATTTATATATATGTGCATATATATGTATGCGCATGCAATGTGTGTTTGTTTGTATGTATGCATGCGTATGTACGTATGTATGTGGGTGTACGTATAAGCAGACATGTATGCGTTTTTGCATCAAACGCAAAGAAAGTTAATCTCGGCTGCAATGCAATTTGAATTTAACGTATATTTACTGCTGCTCTACTCCTCGATTCTCATGAATTCAAGTAAGTCCTGCTGGTTTTCATGCTTGGCTAGTGCTATTTTATTTGTGTGTTCGTAGGCTTGTGCGTGTGTGTATGCATGTATGTGTGTATGCATGTATGTATGTATGCAGGCTTTTATGCATGCATATATGTATATATTTACATATTTATGCATGCATATACATATGTATGTATGTATGCATTTACATTTATATTTATGCATGCATGATGCATGCACAAATATGTTAATGCATATATACATAAGCACGTACATACGGGTATGCTTTTATGTTGGTAATGTGTGTTTGAGTGCATTTACATATTTCTGCCTGCTTATATGTGTGTGTACATTTAAATGTTTCCATGTGTAAGCATGCATATACATATGTATGTGTGAATTTACATATTTGTGCATTTATATGTGCCCTTATCATGGGATATATATGTATATGTACAAATGCATATATGTATGTGTGCATTTACATATTTGAGCATATTTGAATTTGCATATACATATGTACGTATAAGCATGCATCCATATATTTACACACATATATGCTGCATGCATGAATATATGTAGATACAAACATACATAAATACAAGCATACATACACACTTGTATGCTTTAATGTTGGCAAGCAGATGTATGTAAGTACGCATTTAAATATGTATGCACGCATGCATTCATTTGTATGTGTGTATTCGCATATTCATGCACGCATCCATATATATATATACATTTCTATGTATGTATGTATTATATTCCATTGAGCGAGCAATAAGAATGTATGTATGTATGCATGTTCGCTTACCGCAAGCAGACCAAGTTCCACTCCAGCTGCACTGCAATAAAAAATTATAATTTGAGTTTTTGCCGTAATTTGTGATTTTGTGAATTTAAAAAGACTTACATTCTTTTTTATATTATATTAACAATTTTATCGCTGCTAAAACACTGTAATTCACTTTTGTGCTTTAATGTTACTTTCATTTTATTCCTCTTCATTTCTTCTGCTCCAACTTTAACCGTTGTTTTGCTGGTGATGTGCATACTGAAAAGTGTGTCTCTCTCTCACTAACCGATAGTTATTAAATTATCAAGCGTGTGTATGTGAACTTTTCACTATCGAATGTTAACGCGATGCATTAATAGCTTTAAGAAATAACAAGCTCCTACTATTGCAAAGATAATAATGATCTTCGCTCTTCAGAGAATCCATGCTCTCTCCATTTTTAGTAAATAACTTTTCATCCAATTGCCACCCAGTTCAGGACAATTTTGTAAATTTAATGTTTCATTTTTGATATATTTTGTTTTTGTTTTTTTTAATTAGCTCATATGGTTTTTACAACTTAAATTAGGCTTATAAAATAGGCGTGTAATCAATAGTATTCACAAGGAATTGTACAAGGTTTGTTTTTGTTTGTATAAAAATACGTTAAATTTGATGTAAAATTAAAAGTTCTGTGTGTTCATAAAATTCCTTACAAAGCTAAACAGACGTCGATATTAACTTAATTAGCACGAACGAACTACACTGCCCCACAAAAGTTTTCAGTTTAAAAAATTGTTTGTTTTATTTTTAAAGGAGCGACTGCAACAACTTGTAGGGTATATATGTGTGTGAGTGTGTGTGTGTGTGTGTGTGAATCGCTTATCAACTAGAAACGCTGCCATTATCATAAAACTAAACACTAAACACTACTCAAGATGTTGTAGTATGCTTATAATATTTATAATTATTATTATTAGGAGCAATACTACGTCTACAATTTAAATGACTTTTGTACAAAGTGAAAAAGAGCTTGATTTATGTTGCTGTTGTTGTTGTTGCCATTTATCGAATTGCAATCTAATCTTATAGCCATTTGCCGGTCGTCTGCAACTGCGTCCAGGAACTGCTATCACAAATTTGAATTTATTTTATTTTTATTGTATACAGTGAAGCTCATGAGGAGTGGCTGCTGCTGCTGCTTCACATGAACGCAGCGTTCGACCAGCTGGCTATCGCAACGGCTGCAGCAACTGCCGGTTAGCTTTCCATGGGCCGCACCTGCTGCAGTGCAGCCTCCGCACTGCCGGCTGTGGCAGCAGCAGCTGCTGCTGCGGCGCTGTTGCAATGTTGCTGCGCTGTTGCAGCAGCAGCAGCAGCAGCAGCAGCTGTTGCAGTTGCAGTTGCAGTTGTTGTTGCTGTTGTCGTGTCGGCGTTCATCATGCTGCTGACGCTGCTGCTGTTGACGTTGCTGCTGGCGGCATTGTTGACAGTTATGTGCGCACTGGACGTAACAGCTGCGGCTGCTGCAACGGCAGCGGCAACTGTTGCCGCATTAGCAATTGTTGTGGTAGCAGCAGCTGCTGTTGGCGTTGCGCCTGCTGTTGGTGTTGCACCGGCAACAGTTGCTGCTGCGGCGCCGCTGTTGCCGCTGCCCGACTGCAGCACCTTGTAGCGCGTATAGACGCGATACGGCGTCTTGGACGTATCCTTTTGCTGCAGCGATTTCGTTCTGCTGGTGGCGCCCCAGCCGCTGGCATTGATCTGCTCCGGCGTCTTGCCCAGCAGCCAGTCGCTGCAGTGCTGCTGCAGTTGCTCGCTGACGTGCTGCTGCAGCCATCTGTTGACGTAGCTCTGGAAGCGTGTGTACTTGGCCTGTGTAACGCGGCAATGACTCTGCGGATGGAGAGGGGGTGGGTGAGGAGTTTAGTATTGCAATCGAAGGATTTATTGGTTAATCGTGGGGGGGGGGGGCTGGCTGGCTCACCTTCTTGGCACGACGCACTGCATCGTATTTGAGTAGATTGAGATTCTTGCTGGTCACAAAGCAGCGCCCGTTGCTGGCATTTGTGCTTATCTCGTCGCGGTCATTGAACGCATACTGCTCCGCCAGGCCCACCTGTGAGGCGCCCAAGCGTTCCGGTGCGCGTTTGCTCCAACTGTTGTTGTTGTTATTAATATTGCTGTTATTGTTGCTGCTGCTGCTGTTGGCATTTGGCGGCGTCTCGGTCGCAGCAGCATGCGCCTCGATGCCGATGCCGCTGCAGCTGCGCTTCTGTTCAAACAGCTGACGCACTTGCTCCTCGTGCAGCTGCGAGCGCCGCTTGTTGCGCAGCAGAAAACGAGCTTTGCGAGCGCCGCGCACCAGCTGCAAGAGTAAGAGTGGGAATAAAGTAAAGAAGAAAAAGGCATTTAGTACATATTGTTTATGGCACGAAACTTAAACAAATTGTAAATGCAATTTGAACATGCTTTCACAAAAAACACAAATTGACAAGTAAATGAAGTAAAGGTACTTAAGCCTAGGGTATGCGTTTGTGTGAGTGTGTGGGTGTGTTTGAGTGTGTGGGTGTGGAAAATGAGTCAACAAACAATAATATACACTACAAGTTAAGCTAGAAGAAGAACCAAAGAGACACAAATTGTGGCTAGGTACCAGGCCAAGACTGGACACACACACACACAGACACAGAGACACACGCACACAAACAATCACATTCATTAACATAATAGAATGAAAATAATCACACATTTAAAAAGCGAATCGCCTTTCATACATATACATATGTTTAGCTACATAATTTTAAATGAATTTTTATGCATAACGATGTCAGGCATAACTTACCTTTTTGCGTAAAACTTAAAAGCGTATACTATATACACACACACACACCCACACATAATGTGTGTATGTGTGCCACACAGCAGCTGCACTAAGCCCAAAAGGAAAACCCAACAACAGCAAACAAATGCAAAAACAAACGAGAGAAACCCAATTTAAAGAACCTAAACAACGTTTATACATCATCAAATGCTCAGTTATATATATTTATGCTTTGTAATTTTGTAGTGAAGTTATAAAAATTTTTAAATATATATATGTGTGTGTATGTTACATGTATATACATATAACACGCCTACGGGCTGCCTGCTGTAAGAGCAGGCTGCATTTTAAAGTAATCTCTCACTCTCGCTCTCTCTGTCCTCTCTTTACAAAAATTTGCTACGCTGAACACTTAAACTAGACGATAATACTACATACATACAAACATTATTTACAGTTGTTTTTGCTTTTAACATCGTTTTCGATAACATATCGATATGTAGCAATCGATCACCATTTGCTATTCGCCACACACAAACACACGCACGCATACACTGTCCACCCATTATTCTAATTTTTCGCTCTCTCTCTCTCTCCCTGGCCCTCTCTTCACATCCACCTACATATATGTATCTGCGCTTGGCTTTTGCTGTGCTGGGCATTGTCTTAATACATTCTGTAGTTCTTCCTTTGAAGACGAACGAACGAAAAACATAATCGAAATAAGAAATAAGTTGCAATAAATGCGTGCCTATGAATATTATTTGGAAACTACTAGTTAACATATTAATATATGCATTTAACTTATGTGTTCATTTTGGGTATGTACTAGAATTTACATATGTTGTTTATGTATAAATTATGGTATTCGACTTTTTACATTCAAATGTTCTATGTATGTGATTGGATGGATGGGTGTGAATGTGTGTATTTATTTCTGTATGCGTGTATATGTATATGTGGTGCAGATGGTGGGGGGTAGCTGGATGAGAACTGTTTTCGTTGTTTTTGTTGTTGCGGTTTTTGGTTGGTTAATCTCAAAAAACAAATTCATTTATTACTATTTCATTTTGCAATACGACTTTTTCTTCTTCTTATTCAATGAAATTATCAAAACTATTTTGTTATTTCAAGCCTTGGAATTGACCTGGTACAAAAAATAAAGTGGAAAAAATGAGAGAAAAAATGCAGAAAAAAGCATTAATTAGTGAACATTTTTCTTTTTTTTTTTCGTTTTTTTTTTTTTTAAGTTTGGTTCGCATACGGATATGTGGGCGATTGGTAGGCGGCATGTTGAAATGAGAGACGAAACGGAAAGAAAAGAGAACGATAAAATGAAAGTTGTAGAAAAGTAGAAAATGTGCGTAAAGCGCAAAAGGGCCCGCAAAATCAAAATCTAAAAAAAATATATCAAATATAACTGTCAACAGTTTTGTGAACTGTGAGGACAAGTGGATGAAGTAAGAGAGAAACACAAATATATATATACAAACACAATACATTAGAGCAATACGATATGCATGTATATGTACATATGTAAAAGTAAAAATTAAATAACTGTCTGGTTCGTAACTCGTGTTTTTTTATAGGTAATAATTCGACTTTTTGTTTAGAGAGACCACGGTATCGATGGCCTTGATTTGATTTGTACAAATAAATAACTACATAGGGATTTGTACAATAAAATACAACTTAATAGTTTACCTAACTGTAACTGGAATAATGTTCCGTACGGGAATTTATGTATAAAAATGTATTATTACAATCTAATCTAAATATCGAATCAAAATATCGAATGGAATAATCGAAAGCATCATATCTCAAAAGGTTTTTAAGCTAATGATGATGAGACGGACAGCTGACTGGCAAATACTCTTTTTATATGGAAATAATAAAATCTTATTTTGGACTTTTTATTTATAAGGCAAAACAGTTTTGACTAGCTATTGCTGCATATCTACAGTTATTCCATTGTTATAAACATAGATAGCGTTAACTATCGAAATTTGTTGAAAAGTTTTCAGATTTCTATTGTTACTTTATGATTTAAAATCTATTCAAGTCGTAACTAACTTAAGTGATTTTGTGAACTAAACTTAATAACAACAACAAAACAAACAAACGAACAAATGAACACAACAGAGAATACAACACAAACAACATGGTTAACCACTCGTCAAGCACACACAAAGCTGCTGCTGTAGCTGATGTAGCCGATACGCTTAGATACGCTTATTTTTTAATGGGCTCCACTCACCTCAGCGTTCTCCTCTTCCTCCTCCGTTTTGATGTCGGACGTTTCCACTAGATTGTCATTGCCTGACGCTGTCTGATTGTTGTTGCTGTTGTTGTTATTGTTGTTGTTGTTGCTGCTGCTGTTGTTGTTGCTGCTACTGCTGCTGCCGCTGCCGCCGCCGGCGCCCATCGCTGGATTCGCCAAGCGTTCCACATATTTGCTAAACTTTTGCGCTTTCAATGCGGCCGGCTTCTCGACCTCCTCCGGCTCCGAGTCGAGCAATTCAATGGTCACGCGACAATCGATCTTGTACTGTAATTGCGAAAAGATATTGTTAGGGTATTCGGGGATTCGGGTTTAATAACAATCAATTAGTTACTGCCAGACATACAATGTACACTTTGAAGCAGTTCTCCTCGTTGAGGATGCTCTCCGCCTTGCGCTGGTAGCCCAGCTCGCGCTCGTAGCTCTTGTGCGCGTCGCGACAGTAGCCACCGGTGCTGCTGCGTCTCTGCTCGCTGGCATACAGCTCCACGCAGTCCAAGGCGGCGCGCTCCGTGACACAGTTCTGCAGCTGTCGCACGGCATTGGAAACAACCTGGTGACAATTGGGAAGCATGAGTTTAGACAGTTCGCTTATGGATTCATCGTCATTTGGGCTTACCTTATCCAGCGTAAAGGATATGTAGGCATAGATGCCAAACATTTCACGCATGGTGTCCTCAAAGGTATTCGAGTCCATGTTGCCGTCGAGCACATTCTTCAGCATATCGAGAAACGTGGGATAATAGTCCTCCACCTGCACATCCGGTTTGGGCTTCAAGCGTAATGCCGTCGCCGTGCTCTCGCGCCGATTCACGCGACACCGCTCCTCCTCGATGGCCAGGAGACGCGCCCGCTCGTACATGACGTGCAGGCGATCACAGAGGATGGCGTGCAGGCGCAGGAACAGGTACCAATTGTTGTTGGCAAAGAACAGCGAATAGGATTCATCCTAAAGTTAAGGGAGCAAGTGAATCTGGCATTAGTAAACCTTCAGTGGAGTTTCCATTAGTTGCACTTACCTCACGCTGACCCTGCGCATGCGCTGGCAGCAGCGATGGATTCGCACAGTCTCCGCTCTGCTCCTGCTTGACATTCACATCGCTACCGCCGGCGGCGGCGGCTGCTGCTGCTACTGCTGTCGTCGTTGCTGCAGCCTCTTCGCTCCGCCTGGGACTCGCTGTCGTTGCGGGTGTTTTCGAAGCTTCCTCGGCGACTGTTGTTCGATGCGTCGCATCTGAATCAGGCTTATCCTTGGCTTCAGCTGTTGTTGTTGCTGCTGCTACTGCCGCAGCTGCGGCGGCTGATGAGGTGGACGGCGTTGCATCGTCGGCTGTTGCAGCAGCAGCAGCAGCTGTTGCTGTTGTTGTCGCTGGCAGCATTTTGCTGGTTGTATCCTCGGGTTCCTTTTTAATGGCCGTCGTTACAGGTGCTATACTGGCGCTGGCAACGCCGCCGCCGCCGCTGCTGCTGCTGCTGCTCGCATTGCTGCGCGCCGGCGAGGCGCTCTCGCTGAGCGTGCCGCCGCCGCCGATGCCCACGCCAACGATGCCACCTTTGGGGGCACGACTCACTGGCGAGTCGACTTCCATTTTAGTGTCATCTACCAAAAATGGAAAGGCTATAGAGAAAGGCGTGCAACAACAACAACGACAACAACAAGAACAACAGCAAATATTGTTTTGTGTGGTGTGTGTGGTGATCGTAGTGTATACGTTGGGTCGGTGATGTTCGTTGTGGACGCCCATTTTGTTGTTGGGCGGTTGTTAGTCAACAAAATTATGCATTTCAAATTACATTTGATTAAATTACAAATTATTTATGCAAATTTGTTTTTGTGAACGAACGGTAAATGATTTGCCAATTTTTCAGTTCAAATTTACGTTTTTTTTTTGTTTTGCAAATAGAAGAAAAAAGAAAAAGAAAACGAAAAACATTCACTAAGTTAAAATACTTGAAATTAACAATTGGGCTTTTTGTTTCGAGTTTTTTTTAAATAAATACATACAATTAATGTTTTAAATGCTGGGTTAGATATATTAAATATTTATCTATTGAATATATAAAATATTGTTAGTAGCAAAAAAATAAATATTTTTTAAATAAATAAATACAAATTTAGTGTAAAATAAAATAAATATCGAACGCTTGTGCATATGTGTGTGTCATGAATTCTACAAATTGTAATTAATTTTTTTGAAAAATAATTTATATTAATTTTACATTTTTAATGTTGCCAGACCTATCTAATTTTTAGCTTTCTAATTCCTTTATTACTTTATTAAGTTGCCAATTCATTAATTCAATTAAATTGATAACATTTTTATGAAATATTCAAATCAATAATTTGGAGTATTTAAAAACCTTTTAAGTATCTACTAATTCTCAAAATTAACTAAAATGCTAACAAGGTGGCAACGCTCTAAAGCCATTTTTCTGTTAAATTCGGAACAAATGTAGCGAAAAAGTTAAAAGATGATATAATAATAATATACATATAAAAGTATATTTAACAATTTATACAAACGAAGTAAATCAATGATTTAAATGTGCAAAAAAAAAAAATAACAAATTGTAGGGCGGCCAGAGTTTAATAAGAACTAAAGTTGGCTGCGCTTTGAGAGTATGACTAAAATATTGAAAAAGTCTACGATATGATAATAAAAATAATAATGACTAATTGTGTGTATATCATGCAAAGCTCTATTATGTGCATACGGAAAAACTAATAATATAATTAAATAAATGTGTTATTTGTCTGAATGTTTCTAGTTTCTAGGGAAAGGAATCTAGTTTTTGCGGCTTACCGTCATCGCGTTCATCGTCGCTAAGCGGCTGTCTGGGCGCAAAGAATAGGTCAGGCACAAATTGTCGAATGATCTGTTTGATTTTCTGCTTCTCCTGCTTCTGGATGCCCGTCTGGCGCTTGACATGATGTATCAGCAGATTGGCCGCATCGTCCAGTATGGTTTTATCCTTGTATGGCAGCACCAGGTGCGGCCCGGTCGCCTCCATGGCATCGTCATCCTGGTCGTGACGCTCATCGTAGAGCGTCTCGATCTCATTGAAGAGACTCTTGGAGCGCAGGGCCTTCATGTCGTTGGGCTTGAAATTGATTGCCTGATGGTCCAGCGATTTGAGATAATATTTCTCGTTCTGTTCGCGCCATTGTTTATTGAAGTTCTGCAAAATAACGAGAATAAATTGAATGTTGAGCTATTTTATATAAATCGACTTGTTGCAAACCTTTTGGGCATCCCGCCACTCCTCCTCCTTGACCTTGAGCCGTTTAAGGACAATGGGCACCGCCACGGAGGGATTCTTTTTCATGCCTTGGATTATCTCGCCGGACTTGTCGCCGTAAATGCGATGTATCGCCCGCTGGTGTATCGTTTGGGACGTGCCGCCCAAATGATCATCCAAATGGTATTTGGCCAGCTCTTCGGGCGACATGCGCGACATTTTCTTTTGTACATTCTCCAGGACACGTATCGTGGCGCTGTTCACCTCGATGACCAGATCCAGCTCGAAACGCTCGTCCTCCGTTCTGTGAATATTCCTTTTGTTTAGAGCGTTTGTTGATTGGTTAATTCATAAAATATAAACGAAAGCCAAAGAACAGAAACAGAAACCGTCACGAAAACAGAAACGAAAAACAGAAAGTAAAGGACAGAAAAGGGAGGGTGCAAGGGGGAGTGAGTAGAAACTGAACCGACACTCACCTGTAAATGGTCTCCTCAAACTGGGTCTTGCGCGAGGTAACAAACGTTGAATCCTCGCTGGCCCATGTCGGAAACGAGACCCACTTATCGTTGAGCACCTCGCGGCACAGAGCCGTCCGTCCGCTGCACTTCTTCGGCACCGTGGACTGCGGCAGGGCGCAATAGGAGGCGCCCAAACGCTTGCACAGCGACAAGTCCACATCTTGGACATAGTCCGTGCTCTGGTGACTGCTCGCCCGCTCATGCGAGCTGCTATTGCTGCCCTGACGTTGGGTGGCGGCTAGCGGCAGGCCATCGATGAGCCCGCCAGCGCCACCGGCTGAGCCACCCACCTGGCCGGACATGGGCGGACCGAGAAAATCGGTGAACCAGCGCAACAGATCCGGAAACTTCATCAGAAACGGCGAGACAAGTCCCAGCAGCTCCGTTTTGGACACAATCTCCTGATTGAAGAGCGTCAGGCAGCGCAAGAAATTGTCGTATACCTCGGGACTGCGCAGCGCTTTGCGCACCTTGTCAAAGAAGGCCGCATCCGAGATGGTGCACTTGCGCGATGCCTCCGAGAAGCTGACATCCCGACAATAGGGCTTTGGTCGTTTCGCCGGCGGTGGTCCGCTGCCGACACTGGCGCTGCCGATAACACTGGAAACCGATGCGGCACCCAGCTCATCGACCGCTTGCCGTCTGCTGCTGCTGCTGCTCGAATTGTGCGCATTGTGGTGCGGATGCGGATGGGCGGGCAGCTGCTGCGGCGGTGTCACATAGCTGGCAATGTTTGGCGAGTTGCGATCCAGCGAATTGTCGTTCAGATGTGGCAGATGCTGCAGATTGGAGATGCCACCATAGCTGGGCGATTTCTTCTGCGACATGTTCGGATGCTGTGCCACATACTTTTGTGCATGATGATTATTGCGCTGATCCAACACAGCGCCCACGCCGACCACACTGCCGCGCAGCCCACTGGGCGGTGTCCCACTCGAGAGTAGATGCGGCGGTGGCAGGCCCTGATGCCGCTGCTGCTGTTGCTGCAGCTGCTGCTGCTGCTGTTGTTGTCCCAGTCCATGGTACTCCTTCTCGAAGATGCTGCCGCTGATGATGTGATTCTGTTGCACGGCGCAGGACTTGATGCTGACGCTGGTATTGACCGCCGACAGATTGCCAATGGCAGCGGCATGCGCATGCGCGCTGCTGCTATCGATCTGGGAGAGCGTTGCCCCGCTGCTCAAGTGCAAGGGGGAGCCACTGTTGGGCACCGCCGACGGCGAGGCCGACGACATGCTGATGTGTGCACCGCCGCTCAACGTGGCCGTCGTTGTGGTGCGCTGCTGCTGCTGCTGCTTGTTGTGATGGTCGTTGTGCAGCGACGATTTGGACATGTATTGTGCAGCGGCGGCAGCGGCAGCAGAGGACTGATGATTGGTGGCATCCGGTAAAAATTGTCCAAATTCACGCAACAGATCCTCGTCCTGGCCAAAGAGCTTGGCCACCTGCGTGTAGACCTCCTGTTCGGTCAGCATTTTGCCCTGGTTGAGGCCGCTGCCGGTGCTGCCCTCCTTCATCACCTTCTGCTCCTTTTGATAGGCGTGCAGTATTTCCAGGAATTTCTTGTATTTGGCCGGCTGGCTTTGGAATCGATTCTGCGGCGGATTAAACAGAAGATACCTCGCATTAATATAAATACAGGTAGGGTGTTTAATTACTGCTGCTTACCTTGATTTTATTCACATAGGTTATGGCGTGATTGAATTCCACCGGCTGATTCTGCTGGCCCGTCGTCTCGCCGAGCAGTATGGACTGATGCGCCTGCTGGATGTGATGTAGATTGTGCTGTGCAGCGGGGCCAGCGTGTGGACTTAGCTCACTTAATGAATTTGGCGTCGGTGGGCCAACGGAAATGCTGGAACCAGCCGTGGATGACACCGATGCAGCCACTTGACCAGGACCCGTTGGCGTTATGGTTGCACGTTGTTCGGCCCGATCTCTTGAATAATTCTGTGGCACATAAGGCGATACACCCACACCCACACCGACACCGACTGCGACGCCAACGCTGCCTGGTGCCGGGGCTGAGCTGCTTGTGACGTGCACATGACCGCCCGGCGATTGAGCAGCAGCAACAGTTGTTGGCTGCAATGCGTGTATGGTCGTCTGGGTGAGCGAGGCGCCACCGTGGGTCATCAAATTGACGGCGCCAGCCGTTTGTATCTGGGCCACAGCCGCTGCAGCAGCGGCAGCTGCACCACCGGGGCCACCTGGACCCTGCGATTGTGCCAGCGGCTTGAGCGTCGTATGCGCATTCACGCTGCTCGCCAAGGGGCTGTTGCCGGCGGCGGCAATCATGTGCACCGTGCCCGTGCTGCTGGGCGCACCGGGTGGCGATGGCATCGAGACAACCGGCACGGAGCAGCCGAGCGCATCGGAATGGATTTCAATCTTATAGCCGGGCGGCAGAAACATATTGAAGCCATAGATGAGCTCCGTGTGGCCCTTAAATAGCGTGGAGACGCGTTCAATAACGCCCGGCGTGTCAATGCAATGTGACTTGAACTCCTTCATGATGTCCAGGAAGTTGTTGTAGATTTGCGGCTGATCGGAATATTGGTATTTAACCTGATCCAGATAGCTGAGTGCATCCTCGACCTTAAGACGAGGCGCGGCGCTGCCGCCGCCACCCACCACCGACTGTCCCTGCGGTGGCGTGCTGTTGCCAGCGCCTGCCCCAGCTGCAGCACCAGCTGCGCCCGGTCCATTGGGCGGCGTTGTCAGCTGTGCTGCCGGCTGCGTCTGCTGTGCTGTTGTTGTCAGACTGCTGCTGGTGGCGTTTGTTTGGGTGCCGCTTATCGTGCGCTGACGTATGCTGCCCGTCTGACAGCTGCTGGACACCGTTTGGGAGCCGCCGCCGCCGCCACCTGCTCCACCTGCCGCAGATGCGGCAACTGCAGCACCGCCAGTAACATGAATTTGCACCGCGTTGCCATCCGTTGTGCTGGCCTTCAGAGTGCCGCCCGCTTGAATCGAGGCTACGCTATAAGCTGCGCAAGGAAAATACATAAAAAAAAAAAAAAACAGTCATGAGCACAAAATCTGGTATTCTGGATATTCAGTTGCACTTACATGTGGTATACTGCAAGGTTTGTGTGGCCGCGCTGCCCGTGGAGACGACAACGCCGCCGGCGCCGGGTCCACCGACGCCTGTAACGTTTGTTTGGGCGCCGGTGGTGGCGCTATCGACAATGCTGCTCGTTGTTTTAAGATTCGTTGCCGTCGGCGTTGTGGACGGCAAATAGGCAATGGTCTGGGCGCCGCCATGCTGCGGCGTCAATATGCGATGGTGTATCGAGCCGATGCCGCTGATTGTGGCACTGTGTGCATTTGGTACCACAGTGCCAATGGTAACGCCTCCAGCTGTATTAACGCCCACACTGGTTGTGCCACTGTTGGCACCAACACCGCCGCCACCGCCCGGTCCTGGGCCGGTGCGTGTGCCAAATTGGACTTCATCGATGCGCGTGCGTTTCATCATGCTTAAAAGGAATTGAAGTACTGTGTTGGATCTCCTCCTGCTGTCTCTTGTGGCTTTGCTTTGTTGCTCTAATCTAAATTATTACGAATTGTTGTTGTTGTTGGGGCCTGGAATCCGCCGCCGCCGCCGCCGGTTGGGGAGAGTAGGATATCGCTCTCTACGAGCGTATGTAGTAGGCAACAAACGGTCGTGGTCGTAACTGGTAACTGGACTGCAGCACTTGCTCTGCTCGTGTATCCAACATATGTTGTTCTGTTTGGTGATTTTGTTGTCTATGCATTTGGATATAGACGCGCCAGTCCGCTTTAGCGGCTAGCAGCAAAAGTGCTCAAACTATTTTGCTATATCTGAGTTGATTAGAGTTAAGGTTTCGGCGCCTGTCTCTAGCGCTGCCACGTCGCAGTCGCAGTTGTGCTCTTTCTATTGTCGCTGTCGCAGCAATCACTGCAAACAGAAAGGAAATACAAGAAATTAAATAAGCGTGAAATTAGTAGAATTAAGACACACACACACACACACACACACATTTGGCATATGGAGCACTCACCCCACATAGCCAAACACCGACGGTGACATATTTTTTTAAGACCCCCAAGAAAAAAAAAACAATAATAAATCTGCTGGCGATCACATCGATTTCGAGTCAGTCTAGCATCAGCTGATAAATTCTAAGCATCGATACTTATCGATATACTTATATCGATTGTCGATAGGCATTTTATTATTACTATTGAAAAGCAACATCAATGTGCTCACTCTTTTTTCATATTGGTTTTGGTGTACTTTTAGTATATTTATTTTAATTTAAACAATTTCCAATAAAATTACAAATTTTTGGACGATAAATTCTTCACTATAGCCACACAATCACACTCACTAAACTATGTATGCGCACGTATGAGTAGTAGAAAATTATCTCTTTGTCCGCAGCCAATAACAACAACAACAACTACAATAATAGCAGCAGCAGCAGAGCGCCCATCAGATCGGAGAGCCATCAGTTGTGTATGCGTGTGTGTGTGTGTGCCTGTGTGTAAGTAAGCGCAACCGGAATTGGGCGCGCGCGCTTTGTTGTTTTTAACGGGTACAGTAAAAACTGGCAAGGGAGGGCAGCAGCCAAGAGAATGCTGAAAGCTTTTTATGACCCATGCACGACGATGACGACGTCAACTTGCATAAAAAAAAAAAACAAAAAAAACCACAGCGAGTATGTAACGTAAGAGCGAGGGGGCTCCTGAAGGGGGTGCACAGGGTGTTTGCCTGTATCTATACGATTTACAGAGGCAGGCCGCGCAGCAGCCGTCACACAAAAGAACGAGTACGTAGAGTGGTTGTGGTGGTGGTGGTGAGGCGGCTATTTCTCTCCTTGCTTTCGTTCTTTCTTTCAATTCTGCTGCAGCAACATGCAAGAGAGCGATAGCGAGCGCACACGCGCATACTACAAGAGAGCAAGAGAAAGAGGGCCGAATATTTGTTTTGTGGCGCAGTTTGGATATTTTCAAAGGTTTTTTTTTTTTGTTTTTTAACGATGGCTCAACGACAGCAACAACTATAAACAAGTATTTGGCGGGCGCTCTGTAGTGGCAACTACAACAGCCAAGAACGAGAAGCAAGCCAAGCCACTTATGTTCCCCAGTGAGTGCGTTTTCGTGTCGTTAAAAGTGTAAATATAACTTGAATTTAGAAGAGCCCGAATGTGAATGTGTGCGTGTATATGTACATGCATGCATGTGTATATGCTAGCGGGAGGCAGTGAAACGAAAATACCATGGGATGAGGATGACTCCATTGCCACCTCCTCTGTGAAACTGCCTAGCAAATTTGTTGAATTCACAGTGGGCAAACGTTTAAATTATGTGCATTTGTAAACATCAAATTACAGTAATTTGCATTTGAAAACTGTACCGGGGCTCCAGACAACACACTTTTTGGTTATCAAGAGAGCGTGTGCCGTGCTGTGTTGCGCCTCCCGCAGCAAATAATCCTTCAAGTGTTATGGCCAAATGCGAAAACAAGTTGAAAACGTTTGTCGCGACACACGACTCTCCCATTTTCCCCACTCTCGCTCTCTCTCCTTCTCTCTCTCTCTCTCTCTAAATAACTGCGTGTGGCCTTTTGTTGTTATTGCTCTGGCGTGCTGATGTCTGTATTTTGGAGCACTATGACCGCCATACCAGCTATAACACACACACACATCTGCGTTTTTATTTGTCGCTCTCGCGGTGAGCACCGTTGCAGAGCTTGCTCGAGCAAAATTGGGGCGTTCGTTGTAATTGTTCATTTGCGCGCGTGTGTGTGTGAAGGGGAGACATGTGGGCAAATTTTCCCTCCATTTTTTTTCTTTTTATTCATCATAGCTGTATTACGTGCACACGTCTATTATCTTATCTGTTTTGTTATGTATACACAGCAGGGAATAACGCAAATGTAGGCAAATATGCAAAAACATTTAGCTTCGACGGGAACTTCTTATTATTTAGCACTGTATTTTTTCTTTATTAGTGTATTAATAGTTTTTTTTGCCGCTTTTGCACTCACGCTGGGTAACACTGTGTGCTATTAATAAATTTTGCAAATACATAAAACATATGGATGTGTAGAGAATTAAGTACCTACGTATATATGTATATATATGAATGTATGCATATATACTATAGGTTTTGAGTAAAACAGAACAGAATACAAAACAAGAACAATAAACCAGAAGGTAGACTGGTAGATTCAAGCTCATAGCCCAAGTAGTCGAACAGTTGTGAGCGAAGATGCTCTCATTGAAACACACTCATGCAGTTGTATAAAAAGAGATAGAGAGAGTCAGAGAGACGTTGGTGATTGCTCTTGGAGCCGCAGGCCAAGCCAGCTGCCAGTGAGCTATTCTGTGTTGGGAGCCCATTTATATATATGCACGCACACACATTAAAAAAATGCGCGTATATGTATATATATATATTTATATATATGCACAAAATATATATACAGACGTTCATGCGAATGGCGCATCAAAGCAAAAGTCGAGATAAGCGCACGAACTGAGAACAGACGGACGAACGAACGAATGAACGAACGAAAATAAAACGACACTACGTTGAAAAAATACAGTCAGTTCACAAGCAAGCCAAAAGCAATGTTAAAAACGTATGTGTGTGTGTGTATGTGTATACGCGTGTTTGTGGCTGCTCGAGTGTGTGTGTGTGTGTTGAGTGCGAGCAGCCCGTCGACGACTTTTTGTCTGTGCGCTTTATATGTATATGTATGCATGTCTTTTGTGCATGTCGCTTGTATGTGTGTGTGTTTGTGTGCCGTCGTCGTATATAAACCAATTGAAATTGACCTAACCTAAAAATGTTGTATTTTTCACAAGTTTTAGCTGTGAACAAGTACGCAGATGGTATAAATTATCATATAACTAAACTGATTTTATACATTTGGGCAATAGTTCGGTCGGTTTTCTTAAATATTCCTCACCCCGCGGAAGGGAACTTACATCAGAAACGGTGTACATATGTATGTATTCGAAAAGTGTATGTATGCACAAATACATACATAAGTGTATTTACTATAAGCTGTTGGCTTGTTATTCAAAACTTTCACGTTTTACGCAGTATTTTGCACTAGATTTTATTTCACACTGTACAACTTTTCACCTTTTTCTTCTTCAGTACATGAGCATTGTATTGTATGTATGTATTGCAGCCGTTTTTCACAAAAATATTTTGTACGTTTCAGCTTTTTAATAACGCTACGCGGTAAACTGATGTGTTTTTAATACTTTTACAATATTGAATTTAAATTCACTTTTTAACAATTTTCCTCCTAGTGAATTTCTACAGATATTCACAAAAATTTGGCGAGGAAACGTTTTCGTACGTCTTAACGCCGCCGCAAACATTTTCGATTAAACGACGGCCTGTGTGAGCAAAGAAACAAAAGAGCGCGAAATGCGGAGAGAGCGAACCAGCTAGCAGCCAGAGAGGGAGAGCGCCAGAAAAAGAAACGGGTGGATGAGAGGGAGAGTAAATGCGCGCGCGCAGTGTTGCTTTGGAATTCTTCATTTTCATTTTCGTAACTGTTGTTGCTATTGCTACAATGGCAACGGACGACGAGCAGCATATCAAACAGGGAGGCAACGCAGCAGCGCAACATCAAGCCTCTACGAGCACAAAAAAATGGGAAAAATGCTGCTTTGAGTATAAAAGTAAATACATGCTTTTATACATATTATATACATAATATGTGGCATACACAAACTACACTCAACACACATGTATTTCATGGTATGTAGCGAGTCTTGTTGCTGTGCGTTCAAATTGCAATCTGTGTGGCAGAAAACATTTCGTGGAAACGGCCGAGTAGCTGGATGTGTGCGGAATAAACCATGCTGTATATTGGGGGAGAGCCAACAAGCCGCTCACTGTGTTCACACTAAGCGCGACGGTCAGAACATTTTGACATTGGAGTAGAGCGGAAGCAGCTAACCATAATTCCACAAAAATTAAGACAGTGAGCAAAGATCACGAGTTTAATCGAAATTGGTCATTTTCGATGTGTAATCTAAAAAAATGCTGGACGAAAAATCAAGCAAAGTGCAAAAATGGCTCATAAACTTGACTACGTAAAGCTTGCGTAAGTGCAAAAGGCACAACAGTATGGTGTGAAAGAGTCAGCATGACTGTCCAATGAGCGGCAACAGACAGGGTGTTTCGGGTGACGGTCATGACGCGCATAGCAAAGTGATGGCAATAGCGAGTTCGCTCAAGCTCAAACACCCCGTACAGCCGAAGAGAGAAAGAAAAAGAGCGTACTAGGCGAGAGATGACAACACCCACACTCAGGCAATGACAAAGATACAGGCAACACTCACGAGTCCGAGCAACAGCGATATTGCAGTACATAATGAAATCGACAAAACTGAAAATCAGAAACCAAACAGACGAGTAGCTGGCTACAACAGTGCCACGGTTACACTTTGTTTCGGCGGTGGCGGCGACGACGACGCGGCATACACCTTGCCTCACCTCACCTTACACTTGACTCACGCATGCACACAAATACACATAAACATGCAGTTATGTACATATGTGTATATTCTTTGCAAGTGGTGGTGAAATGGTAGTTTTTGCTGCTGTCAAAACGGAAACGAGAAGAAGCACAAATACAGAGACACCACACAACGGCCATAGAAAGCAACCAGACAGTTCGAGCACAAGGTAAAAAAAGTGGATGCAAGTTGCGGCGATGCTAACGCCATCTCACCATGGCAATGGCGTAGATATACATACATGTATGTATGCACATGCATACATACATTGGCCAGCAGAGAGCATTGGTCTTTCCGCTCTTCGCAATGGCCAAACACATGTTGGAATTTGATCGGCCGCGAGAAAAGAGCAACTCAACTTTGAATGGGGCTGACTGCAGCCAGCGTAGCGGCGGCGAAGCGTCAATAAAAATCTGTATACTTGCGAATTGTGCGCTCATCATGATGATGATTGTGGTGGTGGTGGTGGTGGAAATGGAAACCTTGCAATTATCGATTTCTTTTTCATGCGCTCGTTTCTGCTGCTGCTGCTGCACTGCGCAGCGGGGGCGGAGTGAGAGCGTAAAAAGGAAACTTAACAATAACAGTAAAGAGCATAAGCGAGAGACTGTCACCTGTCAGCTGCACAAGAACTGCAACTGCAACTGCGTTAGTTAATGCAAATCGAGTGAACAATTTTAAGACACACATGACATGCGGCCAAAGTTCAAAGTTCACGAGCAGGCGCCTTGCACGCAGTTGCATGGACGAGTAACGCCTACAAGAGCAGCACCCTCCAGCCCAATCTAGCGCATACACCTACAAGAAAAACAAGTGCAAAAGGGACAACCACACTTGTTTGTGTGTGTATGTGTGCGTGGCCGCGTGTGTATGTGTGTGCTGCTATCTTGGCAACCGCAGTCCGCACGGTGGGCCACACACGCATGTTTATTTGCCTTTTTCCAGGTACTGTCGATGGTTTCTTTTACCGTATGTATGTGCTTGTGTTCTCAGGTGGTTTAATTTATAAACTAATTGGTATACACTAATTTCAGATGCCCTTTGCTGCCATTTGCTATTGCGCAACAATAAAAACATGTATCGCATGCACACACACACACACACATGTGCACATACATATGTAAATATCAAAAACAACAATAACAGCAGCTGCAGCAGCAACCGAATCGCTAAACAGTTCGAGAACGACAACAACAACAATTGTTTTTTATGCTGAGTTGCATTTTACAATAATTTTGTCAATTTGTATGTGAATGCAACAAGAATTTCCGTGGTATCAGATAATAGTTTACAATTACGTGCAAAATAAGCAAAAATGTGTAAAATCAAAAACAAAAAAACATTTCAAAAGTGCAGCTATAAAAAATCAAACAAGGTTTGATAATTTTTGAAAGATCATAACGTAAATCTGAATTACTCTCTATGTGGAAGAGGGATTGTTGATTTTGTTAAAATATAGACTAAAACTAATTCAAACTAAATGTTTTTGTGGAGCTTCGATGATTATAATTTGTCGGAAAATGTATGCGACATCAATTTATGAATTCGCATTATGCACAAAAATGTACTGTAAATTTTGTATAATGAAAAGGGCCTACTATATTTTAAAAAAAGTTTAACAGTTTGTTTATTAAATACATGCTGCATAGTTACCAATTTTAAAGTTTGTAAATTTAAAAAAAATCAATTCTAAAGCATTAAAACCTTCTATATTCAAGAGAAATTGTTGTGCTTATAACTTGAAGATATGTCGACTAAATAATTTAAGTTTTTAATAATGCAAGACATTGTCAAATTGGGCACATGTAAATTATAAGCGGACACCTATGATTCCAGTCGATTTCAAAGATATGTCACACAAAAAAACACAGGAAAACATTCGTTTATGCTCTTGAAAATAAGAAGGTGTCAAAAAGACTGAAAAACTTTTCATATTTCATTATTGTTGAATAGTTGTAGAACATATGTGTGTAGATATCTTAAATATTTGTGCACAAGATATTATAAATAATGCTAGTTTTGGCGGCCTTTCCATTTTATAAATATCTATAAGACAATTAATTGTTAAAAAGAAGTCTGGCACTCTGAATGTATCCAAGAAAATCAAGCCCATCTATAGAAAATTCTTACTTCAGATGGTTAAGCGCTTAATGAAAATATAACAAACTTAAGAATAGTAAAATTGTTTGTAAATTCCAAGAATTTCGCACATGATTTTCACAGTCGGGTTCAAGATTTGCTCGTTGGCCCTTGGCAAACAAACAAACAAACTGAGAAAAAGAAAAGACCCTATAAATTCCAAAGTATTTCTTGCAGGCGCTCCCCAAAGACAAATGCTTAAGCTAGTCGCTATTTACATAGAAGGTGACACAAAATAAATACTAAAATTGTTGAGCAAAGCTAAATGACGAATTTTAAATACACTTTAAAAGATCTAAAACCCTAAGGCATAAGCCGGTTATTCCTATAAGGAATATAAAGTTAAAATGAACTTAATTGATATTTTAAATGTTTGGAAAACTTCCTAAAATGTTTTGAAAAAATAGTTATGCTCATGCTATACAAATGTAATACATGTTCACAAGTTTACTAATCTTATAAATGTAATTAAGACGATTTTGAAAACATTGCTTGCGAGGGTCTTGCTATATTTTTTTCTGGCAAATAATTTCTGGTGAAAAATTCAAAGCATTGCATAGTTCGTTCAAAAAGAAACACAGCCTAACGAAAGGGTATTAAAACGAAGTGCGATCGTATGTAACTATAACTCGTTTTTCAAGTTTTCACGTCTTTTTTGGTAAATGAGCAAAAACAACAAAAAAAGAGAAGGCAACAGCCAAAAGCTTCAGCAAAGCCAAAAGCCAAACCAGACTTCGTTCAGAAGAGCGAGCAACAAAATTGAGGTCTTATCAAGAAAATGTAAGCGGGTGGGCGGGTTGGAGTTTTGCGGAAACGAAAGGAATATGCTAGAAATGCAAATAGAATTGCGAAAGCTGCGACAAAACCAAACACGGAGAACTGTATTTGCCGGCAAAAGCGAAAATGTATTTTGAAAATAATATATACATATATTGTACAGAAAATGTATTTTTTTATAAAAACGTTTTGTTTTGTACAATTTGAAATAAGTTGCGTTCTAACCGGGCTTAAGTAACAGCAACGAGAGGGCGGCGGTGGGAGAGCATCTGAGCTGCTGACAACATTGTGTTTTGTTGTTGTTGTATATAATGTTAAGGTGAGAGAGCGGGAGCGAGAGAGCCGCTCTCCGCTCACTCAAACAACACACACACGCGCACACACACGTATACGTTCTCATTTATCGGTGTGCGATTGCAACCGTGTGTTTGTCCAAATGATATGCGTCATTGTTGTTGCTCTTTTCAATACCTTCCATTTTACAGCAATATTTATTGTGTGGCATTTTTTAAATACTTATTTTTATCAAATATTTATATAGGCAAAATGTCTACGTTCACAATTTTCAAAGGCACACACACACACAATATGCACACAAGTGCAATCGAATTGCGGATATTTCGCATTCACGTTGACAAAGGAAAGGCTGCCTTTGTGCATATGCTATGCACAATTAATAAATTAATAATTAATGAATAACACTTGTAGGGAATTTCATATAGCTGTAGACGCCTGTTTCACGAACGCTATCGCGGAGCGTAATCAATTGAGGTATTGAGGTTATGTACAAATTACTCACACACACGCACGCTCAAGCACAGCGCTCTCTTATATATACATATATATATATACAAATCTGCATGTGTATGCATACGTATATAGTAATATGGGCGCGCATTTTTTCTATATACAGCAGCAACATATAATATTTACACTGCTTAAATTAGATATTACATTACACATACCTGGTTTAACTTGGCTTGCGGCTCACAAAACATGCCACAAGGTAAAAACTTTCAATTGTATTTTTCACTCTCAGCTGTAGCAACTGGTCACGTTCACAGATTGTACGCGAGATTTTTGCTACGATTTTATATGGAATTTTTTCATTTATTATATTTATTAATTTAGCTACGACAAGGGGGAAAAGCGCGTGAGGCTCTGCTTCTTACGTTTGCAACAAACACACACACGCACGCACGCATACGCACACACACACAATGCATGCACTTGGAATCGATTTTATGCTGCTGCCGCTGCTAATGTGCTCCCGTTGCTGACGAAGCTCCAACGCCTACGAACTTTTTGTATGCTCTGCACGTAAAATGCGCCTCCGCAAAACTACGCTTCTTTATAAACTTCACATATGTATGCCATATACACACGCACAGACACACTCACACACTCATGCAAACGTTGTGTGGCTGTGTTTGTATTGCTTTTAAAGTGCCTAACCATTTACATTTAGCTGATTTACTTTGTTTTGCAGGCTTCCTCTCATATGTGTTACGCGCTGGAATGTGTTGCACTAATTTATCTTGTTGACTATGGATTAAATTTAATTAGTCGAACTACTGAGTTGTGACCAGCTAGTTGCAGACGCGCGATGAACACAATCGATATGAACTTTTGACACTACACCGTAAATATATATCGACCGCCGCCATAATTTTTGCAGCTGCCGATGTGGCGGCAATGTTAAAAATAATAGTCACCCTAAAAATATATTATCGATCATTCCATTCCCCAATGCGACGGTGTACAGCATACTGTACTCTGTGCTCATTTAAAAAAGAAATAATGTATTAACATTGGTATATACTATTACACACATATTACCCCTTGGACTTACATACAGTTTCTGTAACTTGTAGTTGCTTGGTTTTTTATCAGTTTTAAAAAAAAACCTATTTGAGTGTAAAATTACCGATTGAGTTTAACTGTCGGTTTGCTTAGCAACATGTGTCTCAACACACGCATGTTGCCCAATAAATTAGTTCCATTCACTCTCAACATTTCTACAATCGATTTCTTAGTACACAGAATCGATACTATCGAATTTTATCAATTTTATAAGCAATTCCTAAATTAAAAAAGAATAAAATATTTGGGGCTTTCAATGCATAATTGTTAAAACACTAAGCAGTTGAAAGAAGCATTTGAAACCACGTGCAATACATTATTAATCGATAATATGAAATTTCAAATCTGTACTTTCTATGTAATTAATTGTCTGGGCCAGGTAACAGCTGTTAAATTCAAATGATTTCGCCGTTTGCTGTCAAACATTCCGTCGACGTAAACATTAAAAGAAATGATGTTTTCTTACAAAATATCATATTACGTAAATTGAATTATATTAAGGAGTTATTAAATCACTATTTCAGTGACGCGCGCTTTTCCAAGAATAAATGTACACTCGCTGTTAATAACACTGCAGCGAAATGTTAAGGTTGGTTGCTGTGCCCTGTTACCAGTAATCGCACATTCGTGCTGGTAGCAGCGAACGAGAAAGACGCGTTTTGGGTTCGTTGGAAATTGTATAAGAGTGTGTGTTGGTGTCAAAAGTTAAGAAGTGCAGCTGTCGCTTGAAACAAATAAAAACCGCATTATTGCCACTTATAAAAAAATCAAATTGCAACCAAGCAACAACTAAGTGCACGTAAAGCCAATAAAAAGTGGCCAAAAACAAAGAAAACACGATACTAAGAGCAAATATACAAATAATGCATGTAAAATAATTTCAACGCCCAAAAGCCGCCGGCCAGCCGACGCCGTTGACGCCGCAGTCGCTTGTTAAAACAAATGAAATGAAATGTGTGCATTGAGTGCGAAATGCGTTGAATTTGTAAAAATGCAGTGCTGACACAGTGAAACAGGAGCATAAATATATGAAAAATATTAACAAATTCATACGAAAATGAAAATCAAAAACGAAACGAAAACTGCGCTCCCCGTGTGTGCATGAGTATTTAGGCGTGTGTGTGTGTGTATGCATGTGTGCGTGTGTGTGCAGAACAAGCAACACAAAAAAGAAGGAACGATGGCCGCGGCAGCAGCAGCAGCAGCGGCAGCCGCATTTTGCTGACGTACCTGCTCCGCAATTAGAGTAACCATAACCGAAAATCAAGGCAAATGTTGCGGCTTAAAATGCAAACTGGTTACTTTAATTGCCAAACAGCTACGTAATGCTATTTTCCGCTGAACGCTGTCGCTGCTCATCTACGATGTTTGAATATGTCTGCTGCGGCGGCGAGAGAGTAACATTCGAGTGCACAGATAGAGAGACAGTGTGAGAGAGAGGGAGAGCGAGCTACCGCTGGCTTAAGAAAATGTATGGCCATATTTGTTTCTTGTCGGTTCCCTTTTGAAACTATTTTCTGCTGCTGCTGTTGCCGTTCTCGCCGTCTGCCTTTTGCTGCCGCATTTCTTAGATAAAAAAACGGCGAACGCTTCTTGCAGATAAAAATGTGCCGCAAAAATGTATCTTGATGTTCGAAATTTGCTTTGTGAGTGTGTGTATATATGTGTTTGTTTACAATGCGATGGCAATTTGCACTCTAGGTGTGTGTGTGTGTGTGTGTGTTTGTTGTGCGTGATATGGGCCAAAATATAATTAAAAATTTAATGTGAATTTAATATATTTTCCAAACCAACAGAAAAATATTTATAAATCTGCAACTGCATAAAAAACCAAACCACATAGAAACCTCAATAACCAACACGAAACGATAAATAACGAATATAGAAACGCAGAAAGAATAACAATAAAAGAAATATGTCAGAAGAAGTCGATCGCAACGACCCCGAGCTGAAATATCTCTCGGTGGAGCGCAATCAATTCAATGATCCGGCCACACAGGCCGAATGGACACAGAAACGTCTTGTCTGGGTGCCCCACGAGAATCAGGTGAGTGTTTTAGTTTAAGGATATTTCCTGCATTTAATTGCACTATATTGTGCATTTACCAACACTGTTTTCTAAGTTCCACATTCCTTCGACTAGGCACACATTCAACAATTGTCGCATTTGTTTACGTACAGGCATTCTATGTTATTTCTTTGGGTTTTTGTTTTTGGCGCTGTCATGCTCCTTGCACTCTGGCATTCTCCCGGGTCTGGCTTTCACCCGGCCGCGCAGAAGTCGTCGCTGCCGTCGCCAAACGACCTGAAAAACCTGTAGAGCGCCTCGTTACGTTGCGCAGGCGTTGGCCGCACTCTGTTCTGCTTGTTGTTGTTTTTCTTCTTCTTCTTTTCGTTGCTGGGCGCGAGTTTGACCAGTTTTCTGTTATTTTTGTTGCTGTGTTCTTTGGCTGGTGCCTTGTTAATGTTATCTTAATACTCTTGCAATTGGCAATTGTGAACTTTGTCAAGTAGTTGGCAATGCAAAGCAGATGTATGAAAATTGGGAAAGTGGCAGAATAGTTGACTCTCTTATACTATGTTAGAAGACTCTTATAACATAATGTTTTCAGCTGATATATGGATTTTCTCTTAAGGGTATTAAGAGTTCGGCATGGTCCAAGCGCATTTGGCTTTTTGATATTTTATTGAAAGTATTTTTAAACCGATTAAGGGCAGGCCCTATCTACAATTTCTATATGTATGTATGTGGCCACAGCTGACGATTGGAACTGGAACTCTTGATAAATTCCCCACACTACTGACTGGCTAACTGCATATTTCCATCTCGCTCGTTACGTGCAGTTATCGCCTTTTTGGCTGCACACTCATCGCATGAATCATGCAGTGGTCAACTTCTTTGAATTTTACGTTACGATTCGCGTTGGGCGATAAAATTAGGTAAACATCCGTTTAAGAAATCACACGTGAGTTGTAGTTTAGTTTGAATCACAGATACATTCATTCATAGACAACTATTGTATACAAAAAAAAAAGAGCTCATTTGCAAGTGGTGCCTGGTCACTCTTTTCATTTAACAGCTAGATGCTCAATTTCCAACTCGTCAATATTTTCAATTTGCATGCAATGTGAGTCATCAATGCGATAGGCAGAGAGCAAGAGCGACAGAGACGGAGACAGACGAGGGAGTACAAATTCGCGATAACGGGAACGACAGCAGAAAAAAAGCAGCTTTTAATCTGCAATAAATACAAATTGTGCATAGATGATTGTGTGTGTGTGTGTGTTTGTTGGTTTGTTTGATTGTGCGACAACGATAACGATAACGATGACACACAACGGTTTTCTATTTATCAACCTTTGCATTGTTATGCAAAAATTTATTTGGAGCTGCCCATTCACAGATAACTCAACCAAATTCAGATGTCATTCAACCTGCAAATTAGCAACATGTCTATTTGCATTCATATATATATCTATATATATACATATGTATATCGTTTGCCTATTAAGTTGTTTACAATGTCGGAGTTTATGCCCCAGAGATAAAACTGTCGTTCCAACATTGGACTCTGAAACGTCTAACAAATTTGGTAGCACCTTCTGCATAGCTTACTTCATTCAAACCAACTAGCGTGACTAGTGAATACCCTGCAACAAGTAGAAAATCAGGTAATTTTGGCAACTGTTCCAATTTATTTTGATCGATGCGATGTCTGTGCCTTATCGATCGACATTGGAAAATCCATTCCAAGTGCTTTTGATATACCAAGTTAGCCAACTTCCTCTACGCTAATTGTGGCTATAGGGTATAACAACAACAGCAGCAGCAACAAAACCGTAATAATAATAATAATAGCAGCAACAACTTGTCGCATTTTTTAGTAATTACGAGTTTACTTACAAAGCCATTTGCTTTGGCTAAAAGGAATTTCAAGCGCACACAGATAAAGCAACAAATAAAAAGTGACAAAAACAAAAATAAAAGAGAAGAAGAAGAAGAAGGAGGAGGAGAAGAAGGAGAAGGAAAAAAACGGCACGACTTTGCAAACGATTGTCATGAGTTGTCAGGCAGACAAACAGACAGAGAGACAGACAGACAGACAGACAGTTGGACAGATAATGTAAAGAAATTTGCATATGGCACAAACTGTTGCGCCGCTGGAATGTCCAACACACACACACACACACACACACGCACACATACACACACAGCTGCTGCGCTGTCTACAGTTACACTGCGTTGTTTTTTTTTTGCTTCTTGGCAAAAGGGTATTCGAAATTGTGTCAACACATTTTGTGCACTCGTTTTGCCTTCGACAAACAGAACAACAACTGTACAAACTTTGCGCAATGTAAAAAATAAAAACTTAAATATCTTAAAAAAAAAAATGCCTTTTCTTATTTATTGTATTCGCATTCGTATTCGTATTTCTGTTTGTATTTGTCTTTGTCTATCTATGTAAATAATTAAACAATGGGCGGCATTGTGCGTGTGCACAAGTAGTTGAAGTTGGGGCACACACACATTGTTGTCTTCAGGTTGCGCTCTCTACTGCCCGCACACCTCAGTAAAATATCTCTCTACATTATTTGAAAATTTTACTCTAATAATATTGTAATTGAATTTGTTTGGCTTACGATTCGAACCAGCTACCTGCCAGGTTTTGGTTCAAAAAAGTTCATACATATATTTTAAAAAAGTTTTAAATGTAATTTTTAACGGCCCCGTTATAGTGAAAATATTCCAGGCTGTAGATATTTTCATATATAGCTTGCGGGCTACATTAGATTTCCACTTAAAATGGGCATACAAAAATAATAGCCATGGGGTAAAATGTCTAGAATGTTTCACAGAGATGTCTTGATCAGGAATATGTATCCCTTATATAGGAGAAGATGAAGCCATCTTCTTCTTTATAGTTAAGATATTGAATGGTTCAGCTGCGACTCTTCCGGTCGTTCAATTATTATTGAATTTATTAGAAATTTGTTCCTTAACAATTATATCGCAAATCTATTAGGGTATTCAATAGTCGATACTATTTTTGCCTCGTTATAGTTACAGAGTGTATGAAGCGACCCTCCATTAGACAGAGTTATTTATAGTTTTGACAGAGTTATTATAGCAGAAAAAACCCGGTAGGGCAGTTGTTATTGATGGGCGTCTTTGAGGTGATTGAGCAGCCCCACCACAAATTGTTGTTAACAGCTCGAACCGCAAGCCAGATAGAGGACGGGAGAGAGAGAGAGCGAGAGAGAGAGAGAGGGGGTACAGATAGTAACAGTCGGGTGCATAACAAGAACAATAACAACATAGCACACACACACACACATTCGACACCCACACATATTGAACGAAAAACTGAACGAAAAATTGTACGACTACAAGAGTCGCAGCTGAACCTGGTGGGTTCTTCTCTGCTTCTTCTTTCTTTTTTTGTGATACAAATGTCTCTTCTTTACCGCTAATGACAAATGTAGCCGAAGCTTTCAAGATTCGGCTCTCGTCCGGTTTACGGTCAACGAACCTGCGACTCTCATATCTCTCTCCATTACACACACACACATGTGTGTGTGTGTGTATATCAGTTTATATGTACACATATTTATGTATATGCCATGCATATGCGTTGATCGATTAAACGCAAAGAAAAGAAATACAAATACGAAAAATACAAAATACGAAAAGGCGAGTAACAACAAATTATTATGGCCGGTTAGCGTGAACTTTGCTTTACAGAGAACTCGAGAGAACTTGAGCCCACGATCTTCGTAACCGATCACTGAGCCGCAACGCATAACACTTGTGGGTGTGAGCGGGAGAGAGAGAGAGAGCGAGAAATATGTATACGTTATATAGAATGATTGGAATGCTGCATGAGAACCTTTTTATACACTCTGCTTGAGGGTATTGTCAAACTGTTATGAAATGTGTGTGTGGGGGACAACTCCCTCAATTTAGATAATATCTTGTCAGAGTAAATCTTTATATTTTTTTATTATTTAAATTATTTAAAAATTCCTATGTTTTTGAAGTCCAGGCCTTTTTTTTTTTTATAGAGAACAGTTTTTGTTTTTCAAGATATCTTGACCAAAGTCAACTATTTGTCTTTTTTTCCTTCTAACATTTCTCTAGAAATAATAATTACTTTCACTGGTCTTATATAATTTATGGCTATAGAATAAACAATATATCAAATCTTTCATTTGCCGCTAGCCTAAAAGAGTATTTAAACTTCGTCATGCCAAAGATAACTGTGCTTTCTTGTTATAATTTTGAACGCATATTCATTTTATACCTCATACATATCTACGACGTTCTTCAGATAAAGTAAACAAAAGTGGTTTTTATTATTCAATGGATTTTCTCTCGGTCTCTTGGAATATATATATATATATATACATATATATAATTGGGGGAGATATTTTTTGTTTATTTCTGCAGTCAGAACTGTGGGCTTATGTCAGACTCTTCAAGTTCATGGTTTCTCAAGAAATATGTATATTTATTATGTATGTGTGTTTGTGTTCTTTTTAAACGTGCCACAAGGCAAAACCAAACCTAAATCGTGCCAATTGGAGTGTGGGAGCAACATTTTGACCCGCTTGCTGCAACGCCCACACAACATATTTACTTTTAGATTTCAGACCAGATTCGGCCATATCTTTGGCTTTTGGTTTTTTTCTTTTCATTTGCGCCTCGTTTTGACTCGCTGATTGCCTGGAATGTGTCGTCTATCTAGATAACAATCTATAAACTTTGCCATGGCAATAATAAACAGTACGGGATTGTTGGTGGGCAGGGTGCAAGGAAGGGGGGGGGGGGCGGCGGATGTATAGCTGATTGATGATCTCATTGTGGTATCTGCGCATACTTCGGCAAATCTTTTTTCTCTTTAAGTATGTTTTGGCAATAATAAAATATTATGAATGATTCTTTTTTTATTTATTTGTATATACAGTAATCGCTCCGTAATTAGAACTAGCAGAAATTGAAATCAACTTTCGGCATGAACTTTTAATAATTAACTTTTTTTTGTTTAATTTTGAGTACATAAAAATAATAGTTTTATATGTTATTTAAAATGCAATTATTCATTTTTAAACATTTTAAAGTAATAGTTACAGATCAAAATGTTTCAAATTAAAGTTTCTATAGATCAATTATACATAGTTTTCAAAAAAAAAAAGAAAGAAGTGTTTAAAAATTTAGTTCTTAATATCTTATATCAAAAAAAGTAAAAACTTATATCAAACAGAGAAGTTTTTACATGCGAGCGTTCACTGTATTATGTTAACATGGCTTTTCAAAAACATTTCGGTGATTAAATAACTCACCATATGTATTATCTAACACTGATTCACCTGCCCAGTGTTGATATATGACTTATTTAATAAATACACGCATAAGTAGTCTATACATTACGGGCTCTTGGAAAACGCCGCGCTGTAATTTTTCGATTACTGTTTATCTTTAATGCCGGAAAAGCGTAAAGATAATAGATACACACACACACACATACACACACGCACACGCAGAGGCGCATGAGATAAACAAGACGAGAATGGAAATGAATGTGGAACTGTGCCCGGTTCTGATCGTTGGGGCGTGCTCGTATTTAACTTAATGGCCGCCCGATCTGAGACCTGCCTCTGTTTCGCTTCAGTTTGTTGTTGTTGCTGTTGTTGTTGCTCGACTTGTTGTTGGTTGTTAATGCATTTCGTTGCACTTCTGTTTTTCACCCTTTTAATGAGTCTCTGAACTGGAATTAGGAATCATAAATTATGCTATGCCGAATGGCCGCAAAGTGGAAATTGTTTGTTTTTTGTTATTTTTCCATTGTTTAATGCCGCCCTTTTGGATTTTGATTCATATGCTGTTGTCGGTCTTGAATTCTAATTGGAAATCGTACGGCGCATCTATAGTAATTGTTTGCTTTAGGCATTCCGCAAAATATCTTCATTTCTGCAACATTAATTAACACTTAAAAATGCGAGAAATATGCAGGAAATCAAGCCATAAAGAACTTAGTTCCAGTTAGTTGGAAATAGTTGATGGAATTTAAGCTAATCAGCTGCAGATTGGATGTTGGTTAATTGCCTGGCCAATAAGGTTAATTTCAATAATATATACGATATCCGTATAAAGGTCTTAAATAAAACACTATTTGTCTAACATCAGTTTTCGAAAATATTAACGCTTTGATTTGCGGCATTAATTTATTCGCAAAAGTTTCGACTTGCGAAAATTACATTATTTAGCGTGTAAATTGTCGCGTTAACAGAGTAATGTTACAGAGTTATGTTAAACTCGCGTTTGCCTACAGATTGAATAATTTTCATTAGCTGTCTTCCCGCTCAATTGGTGCTAATTAAAATGCGTTATTCGAGTAACTATAAATTAGGCAATATACTTAGCTCTAGATAGCGTGTTCGTGTTATAAATTGTGTATACTTGAATGGCTAGAGAGGCGAGCCTTGAACTTGCCAACAGACAGACAACAGCGAGACAACAGACAGACAGACAGCAGAGAAAGGGCAGACAGAGGCGTCTCTGTTGTTGTTGCTGTCGCAGCTTCTGTTTGTCTGTCTATGTGTCTGCTGCTGCTGCTGCTGTCGCTGCCTTCCCGTTGGCTGTTTTGTGTTTTGTCGCTGCTGCGTCTGCAACGGCACTTGAACGGGCGTCAGTTTTATCGTCTGCATTTCCTTTTTGTTTCTGTTGCTGCTGCTACTGTTGTTCTTGTTTTTGTTGGCGCTGCTGCTTGGCGCTTGACTCATGCAGCGCTGCGTCAAGAGATGCACTCACAAGCACAAGAACACTCGCAAACATGCACACACACAAGCTCACTCAATTAGAGCAAAAGAATAAAAACAAGCATCAGAAGCAAAATGAAGAAGAAGCAGCAGCAGCAGCAGCGTAACAAGGCGTGTGCATTGTTTTTATTGCCAGCCAGGAGCTTTAACTGTAATTGTTGTAGCAGCTGCTTCGTCTTCTTCTTCTTTGGCTGCTTTGTTTTAATTGCTAATTTGCTGAATTTGCATCGTATTTGTGCATTTTTATTATTTCCTGGAATGCCATTTCGATATATGTAATAAATAACGGTGTTTGGCTGCTAATTGACACTCACGTGTGTGACTCACACACACACACACAAACACTCACACACCGAGTGACTAACTCGCAATGAATTTGATTCCGATTTCTTTTTCTCTTCAATTTTGTTTCTTTGTTTATTTTTTGCAGGGCTTCGTTGCCGCCAGTATTAAACGCGAACATGGCGACGAGGTGGAGGTGGAACTGGCCGAGACCGGCAAGCGTGTCATGATCCTACGCGATGACATACAGAAGATGAATCCGCCAAAGTTCGACAAAGTCGAGGACATGGCCGAGCTGACGTGTCTCAATGAGGCATCCGTGTTGCACAACATCAAAGACAGATATTACTCTGGCTTGATCTATGTAAGTACCAAAATGCCCATATACATACATACTTGCATGCACACATATCCCCATTCCCACAAAGCAAATAGAAACCATTAGAGAATTGGCTGTGCGATGGGATTGCTCGAAAGTTGCCACAGCTGCTGGCAATGTGACGATGATGACGCGAACTTTAGATAAACATTGAGCAATAGTTTTTTTTTGTTTTGTGCGTGGGCTGTTCAAGCAGTAATTGGAAAACGAATACAGTAAAAGCTTTACCAAAGGACAGCGGGCTTAGGTAAACAGATTCCTCAGACAAGCCATATTTTATATGTATATAGAAAAAAAATGGGAAACTAATGAATGTTTGATATACTGTACATACCAGAAAGCCTGGAACAACCCCCGTTAGCTGTTTCGGGTGATTTAAAGTTTTGTGGAAATGTTGAAAGCCGAAACCCTTTGTGAAGTCTCGATTCTTCTACATATGTATTTAAAAGCGCGGCAAATATTTGACACACACACACACAGACATTTACTTAACATGCATACACACACAGGTATATATATGTATACCATCGCATACACAAATATCGAATCATCAATCGCCGTTCGCTGTTTCCACTGCATTTGTCAATGTCTAAAAACAAAGAAGAAGAAGAAGAAGACGAAGTTGAAGAAGAAGCAGCAGCAGCAGTTGGCATGACTGTTAAAAGCCAACACATCCGCCGCTAATTGTTATGCCAAAAACGTTAAGCAATTTGGAAAAGCAACAAAACATACATGTGTATATTTGTGCATATTTTTAAACTGTTAAACAACGATAACAAATTCCACGCCTGCAAGCCATAAATTCGGCTCAAATATAAATCAATGAGAAGCTGCTGCGGCTGTTGGGGCCGCTTCCAATTGCAATTTCAATTAATAGAAATTTATTCTGACACATAAATAAACGAAAACTAAATGAGCAACAAATTGGGAATTTATTAAGCAGTGGCTGCTTCTGCTGCTGCTGCTGTTCAAACGGGGCAGCCCGTCTCATTAACAGAATAAAATAAACAACTGCAAAATAAGTTTCACTCCAATCAAGCTAGCAACATGTTGTCAGCTGCTGTTAAGCTTTTAAGCTATGTTTCATTGTGGGTTGTTTTGCTGCGCTCTCTTCTTGTTTAAAAACGTATGCGGCTTCCTCTTGCTAACAAATTATGCGCTGCTGTTTTTACATAAACATTTTATGTGCCTGCTGCTTAACATTACATTGTCGTTGTTGTTGTTGGCGAGTCTAATTAAATGCGCAAACTGTTTTCGGCCTTTTCAAATGCGGCCGCCGTTGGGTTTTGATGTGGGCGCGCACTGCTTTGAATTTGTTTATACACATTACTGTATTTGTTGTTGCTGCTGCTGTTGCTGCTGGCGCTGGCGTGCTGTTACGCTTCAGCGCACGCGACGCCGACGCACGCGTTTTAGATTGTTGCTGCTGCGCTGTCAGCTTTGCACTAATACAAGCGCACCACGCACTTTATGCTGTTCTCTCTTACACACACACTCTCTCTCTCTCTCTGCGACCTGTTCCATTTAAATTGCCTGTTGCTTTGCAGAAAATGTTGCTGAGTTGGCTGCGTGAGAGAGCTTTTTATTAACGGCATAATTATTGTAATTTGTTGACATTTAATTTGATTTTTAAATTTCAATTAAATTAATTTGTGTGGCAGCTGCTACTTGCTGCATGTTGATTATTAATACACGTCGAAAAACTGCGTATATACACACACACACACACACACACAGATACGCATTAGTATGCAAATGAAATGTCAACACCTACCAACAAATATGGCGACTGGCAATTTGTTTGACATGAATGTCCAAGCGAATGGGCGTCAAATGTTGTCGGGCAAAGCACACACACCCCACCGCTACCCTCTGCTGGGTGGCTGTCCAATTGGACGCGCCTGCTTGCAAGTCCAATTGGCTGCGACGTACTTCGATTTGATCTCTTCATTTTTGCCAATTTAATGCAATTTGCCCAGCTGAATTCACAGTGAATTAATGCAAATGAAAAATAAATAAATAAAAAAACAAAACAACAAAACAAAATTCAACATTTCATGTTTGCATAGCTGTCATCAGATGCGTTGGCAGCTAAATATAAATACACTTGACGTGTCTCTGACCTACACTCGTCCCAGGCCCCCCTCCTCCTTCCCCAGGCCAAACGCTAAGCAACAACGACAACTGCAGTCGACGTCGCCGTCGTCTTTAACTATCTTCTGAGTTGTGCACTAATTGAAATTGCATAAAGAGCGAGCGGACAGTCAGTCGCAAGCATTTAAGCCATATATTAATAGGCCGCGCCCCCCCAGCCCTCACGCTAGCCCTCTTTCTGGGCTATCTCTGATGCCCCTGATGACACTTAATTTGTTCTTGGCTAGATTTGGCCACGAGCGAATGCAAATATGCCACAAATTTTGACTGCAATATTATTTATATAGATCTGTAGCTATATCTATATAGGTACATATATGCATATGCATATTTATTTATTTATGATGCATGCGAATTTTAGCCACGTTGCGGCATATAAATTATATTGCATATATATATTATTTATATGCATATAACACAACAGCTTGACAATTATTGGCAGCTCGCGAGCTTTGCTTTGCCGTTGTGCCGTTTCTTGGGTGGGCGAGGCGCCGTACGTCTGCGGTAGGTGGGAGGGGGGAGACTGTACGTAATTAACATGAAAAGCGCCGACATTTTGCGTTTAGTATTTTGCTTAAGCATTTTGCTTTTTGCATTTGACAATTGTAATTGCTTGCAACACGTTGCAGCTAATATTCCACTAAACGACAATTGCCTGAGATTTACCGCATTTTCACAGCGAATCGCCAAAGTTTCGCACGCAAATTCAAATGAACTGTACTCAGAGAAGAAGACGAAGGCGAAAAAGCTCGCGTCAAAGCTGAAAGCGCAGCTTAATTGAAAAGCGTGACACGTTCATTCGGCGGAGCAGACGGAGCGACGGGCCTGATATCAATTACGCTGGCTCTAAGATTGTATTTGCCAATACACTGTGTCCACTGCGAAGCGCCTAATGGGTATGCTTCGCTCGGCAGTTAATATGTTAACAGCATGAAAACGTATTGGAATCTGATTAGAAGAACGTTCCGTCTAATATTCGTATGTGATAGCCAGAGGTCCATTTGCATTAAGAATAATACGTTTACGGGATACCCTGTAGTGTTATTGAAAACGTATGGGTAATACTACGAGTAAATCTTGGCTTGAACATGAGTTGACCGCGATTTATACGAGACATATTGGGCTTTACAGGATATCTAATGGTCGTTCAAAATTTGCAATAGTTTAATTTAAGTAAACCTTGCCTGAAACAAGTGCTAGCCGAGATTTGTAAGCGTCATATTGGTCTCATTACAGGATATCTAATAGTCGTTCAATATTTGCAATTGTTGTTTAATTGAAATGCCTTGTTTTTTGCGTATAGGATTTGCATAAATTACATCAAGCATAGCACTTAATATTGACTTATTAATATGCGCAAAATTTGTGCTGTCGCCACGTTTTGCACTTGGCATCGAGCTCTTGACCATATTTGGCCAAACGCTAAATGCCGGCCGGAAGAGGGCGGGGCAAGAAGATCATCTGCCCCGCTGAACGGAACGTAGTTTTATTTTTTGGCCAGGACAATGACTCAATGTGTGCGAAGCATAAATCAGACAAATGATTCAGCCGAGAGCCGAGAGATGAGGGGCAACCTGAGAGAAAGAGAGAGGGAGAGAGAGAGAGAATGAGCGGGAGATAGAGAGGGAGACGCGGTGTCTCTCTCGTCATGGTCGTCACTTCTAAAACGATTGCCAAAAATGAGCAACAAATTTACAGATACCATTTTTGGTTGTCTCTGACAAGGCTGTTGTTGTTGTTGTCGTTGTTGTTGTTGTGTTGTCTCTTGGTTGTCGTTTCGTTGATTGTCAAGACGTGATTTTCTGGCCATATGCCTGCATGAACTTACACACAATGCCGCCCGCCCCGTCGCCCTCCTTCTCACACAAGCGTGACTCATGACTTAAAAAATCCAAACATTTTTACAAAAATTTCATCAAAATTTGTATCTTTGCGCACCCAAAACTTACAGCTCACAACTTTCAATTTCTCTTTTATGCGTGGGCTGCATTTGAATTTGAATTTGAATTTGAGTTTGGGCTTTTGGCCATTAGCTGATTGTTGTATCTGCGAAATTTGCGTTTAATGTTTGTTTAATAACTGGGCAAATGTGCTACACAAAAAGCATTCAAGAGCCGCATACTTAGTGCCCACGCAGTCCAGTTATGTATGTGCATATCGACTATATACATATATGTTTTTTATATAGGGTATGTGGGCTTTGCCGATTGCCAGTTTAGCCCGTGGCTTGCAGATACCGATACAGATACAGATACACGCGCATAGATACAGATACATGCGTTTGCTGTTTATGGCGCTGCGACTATCCAATTTTTTAAGACTTGTGTGGTTGTGTGTTTGTGTATGTTTGGGCAACATTAACTAGGCCACTGAGCATCCAACGAGTTGTTGTTTTCTGCTTGTTTCAACTTTGAAATATATTAAGCAAACAAATCTATGCTTGAAGCGGACTTTAAAGTTCAAATGTTCTATGAACTAATGTTAAAATATCTTTGCCACAGCTGTTGTCTTTGATGCTTGCGGGATTTAATGAGTTTTCTTTAATTATAAAAGATATAGTTTAGTACATTTTGATATTAATTGGGGGTATTTAAAAAGGTAGACTTAGCTCATTCTGTTTGTAAATTTAGACAGATGTAGACATATTTGTCACCTTGGGCTACATTAATATTCCCGATCAGCACGTGAATCTGATGCGTTAAGCTATGTTCTCTCAAATTGACTTATTGCTTTGAGAATTGGCTATTCTATAAACTAATTTCTTTCTTCGTAAATGCCGATCTTTTCGATTTTCTTTATTATTATAGCTTTTTTTTTTAAGATTTTCTTATGCATTATGTTGCTGTATCCTTACATTAATTACATCATTGCTTTCAATAAACATCGCCTTTCTATGCGATTCTCATAAGTCCAACTAGTGCCTGCAGACCTAGACGTTTGCTGTTAGGGACTTGTACGCGCAATAGTAAATTTTTTTTGAGTGCTACTGAGATGGCGTTGATCGGGATTGTAAGCATTTGTATGCGCATATGTATTTTAGGGTATGTTTATCAATAAGTCGCAGTATATATGGGCAATTGCGACCTGGCCATAGGATAATGAATAATAAAACATGTAATTATTGTTATTCATGTTGAGCATAGTTAAAATAATGTTAGATATCTTTATTAATATGAATTTCTTTTGTTTTAGACATATTCCGGTCTCTTCTGCGTTGTGGTCAATCCCTACAAGAAATTGCCAATCTATACCGAAAAGATAATGGAACGGTATAAGGGCATAAAGCGACACGAAGTGCCTCCGCATGTATTTGCAATAACGGACAGTGCCTATAGAAACATGTTGGGTGGTGAGTACCAAAGATAACGAAGTCTATATCATATGCTATATATAAGTTATATTATGCATGTAGCTGCATGAGCTGAAACATTTGCTCCGCTCGTGTATCGCAATTTTGTGCTTTATCGAAGTAAATTCCAGGCCACAGCAAATAAACAAAATTAAAAATAAAAAAATAAAAATGCGAAAAGAAAAGCAGAAAGCAAACAAAACAACGCACCCCGAAATACCTTGATAAGATATCAGCGAGCCGGAGAGCTGAAAGTTTCCGCGAACTGCGTGACTACATCAAAATCCAAGAGATACATTTTTAACTTTTGATGGCTTTTAAGCCTCGACGATTGCAGCGAGGCAATGCAGAAAAAAAAAACACAGCGGGTGAATCATTATGTACAACAGTTAATATATCTGTATATACACAAGATATATATCTATATATAGAGTTTGGCATATTTTTCTAATCTGAAACTGAAAACTGGTTTCCTTTTCGCTAGAGTTTTTATTTCTCTCCTTCTGTTGTATAGAGTTAGTTGGCTGCGTTTCAAGCGTAACGTGGATTGTTTTGTATTTGATGAGTCATTCGCTTTAGCCTCATAGAGCTGCATACCCTCCCCTGCCGCCCTCCGCCCGCTCGTTGATAATATTGCGTTTATACGTGTCATTACCATATTTGGGCCTAGAACAGCGAAACAGCGTCTGGCAATTTCGTATCGTTAAAATAAATATATATGTATATGTATATGTATTAAGCACTTTGTCACCATATTTGCCGCTTTATCAATTTCTGTTTATGCACAATTTTCATAATGCTCTGCCGGCCAGGTCGGCATGTAAAACGTGCACACGACTTGGACTTTGACTTTAACCGAAAAAAATACAAATAAATATCTGTGAGCTGCGGGTGCGGCTTTTGCCTGCTTTGATTTATATTCATTTGTGGCTCCTTCAAAGCTTTTACGCACACACAAACCCGCGCCAAGCCCAGCCCATCCCAGCCCCGAGCTCCTCCAGCTTGAACGCCATCTCTTCTTGCCATTGGCCCCAAGCACGCACCGTCCACTCGGTCAGTGGTCACCTTTGTGCTTTCTGCTGCCAACTGCAATTTTAATTTTCCATTTTTTTTTCTTTTTTTCTGCTTATGTAGAATTCATAATGCGCCCAATGTCATAAGTTTATTGCTTATGACACAACGGACACGCCCTCAAGGCGTTGGTCTACTGAAATGCCGCAAATATGCCATGGGTCAGTTTTAAGGTGTATGACAGATGCATTAAGGAGTGTCAGATAGCAACTGGAATACCTGAAAGTATCAAGTTTTGATCAGGCCGAAAATATAGATAAGAAGGGATTATATAAAATTTATGTTTTTGTTGCCAAAAATAGTTGAGTTTATTATTTTGACTAAAGTTTTATTTGTTTTTAGAAAAGGTTCTTTTATTATTTTATTTTTTTGTTTAACAAAATAAATATCTTGATTTGGGTTTAACAAGAAACCATTCTCTCTTACTAAAGATCTAGCTGGAAGTAAAGTTAAACCTGGAAAGCTATATAGCTAAAGATATAGCTAGAAGTTGAAGATTTAGCTGGGAGTGGATTTTTACTAAGATCCAGGTAAAATTCGACTCAGACTAAACATTTAGCTAGTAGTCGATGTCTAAATATTAAAAATCAAGCTAGAAGTCGATCTTGAAATAAAAAAGATCTAACTAGAAGTCGACTCTTACTAAAGATAAAGATATAGCTGGATGTCGAGTCTAGCTGAAAGTTGACTCTTACTAAAGATATATCAGGTAGTCGGCTCTTACTATAGGCCTAGACAGAAGTGAATTCTTACTATTAGTTTCTTACTATTCATTTTACTAGTAGTCGACTCTAGATATAGCTAGAAGTCGACTCCTCCGAAAGATCTAGCCGAAAGTCAACTCTAAGGTCTACCTGGAAGTCGACCTCTAAATATTATAGATCTAATTAGAGGGCGATCTAGCTATATCTTCCTTCAGTAAGAATCAGACGATCAGAATGGGTTCTGGTAATTCCAAAATTCAAATATTTTAAATACAAAACTTTTTATTTCTGTTCGGCTCCTATTCAAGATTTTTCCTTAGCTATTGCGCAGGATTCTCCAGAGAAACTACATTAGCTCAAAGGGGCTGAGTCCCCTCTCTCGTTTTCTTCAATCGGCTGTCAAAATTTATCCCCATGTTAAAACTCTCTAAAACGAAACACCCTCCCTCTATATTTGCTTATCGCTTGCTTTGTTAATTGATCCGACTTTAATTTGCTTTTAATTGGTAATTATTACAACTATCGCTTATAATAGACCCAAACGCTTCGTATTGCTTGAGCAAGCCGCCCAAATATAGTCGCTTAATTAATACAAATGACAAACATATATATACACGCAGCCGACATCAAAGTATTTCGCTGATCTATAATAATATTTGATTTTCGATGGGATCTTGATGTTTGCACTTCGCAACGCTTCAACAACTCTTGCTCTAAATTCCAAAAAGAAAAAAACTGTTTTTAATTGAGATACAAAAAAGAAGAAGCACAAGTAATGCCATAATATAGGAATAATAAATGGCAAGAAGAAGATAATAAAAAAACATAAAACGAAATGTGGCGCCAATATTTAAGCTGCGATCTCTAGTTGTTGTCGTTGTTGTTGTTGTTGTTTTTATGGCTCTATTCATTGCTTTGAAAAAGATCATTTGTGTTGATCAGCGGAGCTTGTGGAGAAGAAGGGGTTGGGGGGGGGGGGTTGTGGTAGGGGCTTGGTGGCAACTTATGCAACGCGTCGTCGCCTTGGCAACGTCTCAAATCTAGTGAACAAAAATATATCTAAAAAAAAATAAAAAAAAGAAAACAACCAATATTCAAGCTGAAATCTATCGAGAGTCCATCTATGTCCATATACGGACGGGCCGTAATAAGTACGGGGTCGTTGTATGCCAATTTGTTATCTTATTTTTTTTTTTTTTTGTATTTCATTTGATTTTGTTGTTGATTTTTGCAAACCGAAAAAAGAATCTGTGCCAAGCCAATGGATAATGGATATGTCGTCGGGTTATTGTGGTTAACTCGCACAGCTAGCCTCCAGCTAGCGAGTATCTGTGTGTGTGTGTGTGTGCATGCGTGTGTGTGTGTGTATCGAGTATCTGGGCTAACTAACTGCAATCTGTTGCTGCCACAGTTAAATGTCTATAACGAATGTCAGATATATCAGTCGAAACGCTTTTGGATGGATTGCCTAGTCGGAGCACCAAGTGGCGCCCGCTGTCAATCCATTTGTGTGTGCGTGTGTGTGTGTGTGTGTGTGTGTGTGTGTGTGTGTGTGTGTGTGTATCTGTGAGATGCGCGCTATTTTAAATGGTTTTCAATTGAACGTGTGTCCCTCATTTCTTTTATTTTTTATTTATTTATTTTTTGCCCCTTTGTTTTATTTGTTGTATACCCTGTAGTTAAAATAATGTGTTTGATTGGGCTTGAGAAACGTTTGCTGCCGTTTCAATTGTTGTTAAATAAAATTATTGTTACTTAACAATTCATTAATGTTATCGATCTTTTTTAAAGGGTTTTACTTTATGCATTTATTTGTTTAAGAAAGAAGAATTGTTAAAATTAGAGAATGCAATATAATAGATGACTTACAGCTAAAAAAAAATTTAAGATATTGCAAAATATAAGATTGTGGCTCAAATTGTAAGAGCTAGACAGTTAAAATTTAGTATCATCGATCATCAATCATACTCCAGCTGATGTATGGATGTGTTTCGGGGCTTTTTATGAGACCATATATGTATATTTATACGTATATGTATGTGTATGTGTATGTGTATGTGTATGTGTATGTGTATGTGTATGTGTATGTGTATGTGTATGTGTATGTGTATGTGTATGTGTATGTGTATGTGTATGTGTATGTGTATGTGTATGTGTATGTGTATGTGTATGTGTATGTGTATGTGTATGTGTATGTGTATGTGTATGTGTATGTGTATGTGTATGTGTATGTGTATGTGTATGTGTATGTGTATGTGTATGTGTATGTGTATGTGTATGTGTATGTGTATGTGTATGTGTATGTGTATGTGTATATGTATATGTATATGTATGTGTATGTGTATGTGTATGTGTATGTGTATGTGTATGTGTATGTGTATGTGTATGTGTATATGTATATGTATATGTATATGTATATGTATATGTATATGTATATGTATATGTATATGTATATGTATATGTACATATATGTATGTATGTATATGTATATGTATATGTTTTGCTTTACTTAAAATCCATTTACAGGGTATTTAGCATTTCAATTCTCTCTTTTTTTATGCAGCTCACTTGAATTTGGGTCAACAAAAATTTCAAGCTGAGCTGTGCTTAAACAAAAAATCGCCGCAAAAAATAACTTTAAAAAAAGAAGAAAGAGAAATTGAGATAAAAAAAGCTGAAACAAAAACTTTGTCAGCCATTTTTTGTTGTTGCTGTTGTGTCGCTGTACTTAAATGACCCATTTATGCATATCTTCATTATATTAATAATATTATTAACACTTTTTAAACTCATTTTTTTTCGTATAGATCGTGAAGACCAATCGATTTTGTGCACTGGCGAATCGGGTGCTGGCAAAACGGAGAATACCAAGAAGGTCATACAGTTTCTGGCCTACGTAGCTGCCTCCAAGCCCAAGGGCTCCGGTGCGGTAAGTATCTCAAAGATACTCCAATTAAAAAAAAAAAAAAACTATCTATCTATATCAACGATTCAACAATGCCAAATGCAACGTCGCGTGGGCGTGGCTCGCGAAAGTTAGTCGGACACATGCTTGTGCTTATTATAATTATTGTTATTATGGTTATTTTTACAATTAATCAGACGTCAAATGTGAATACTTTTTTTTTAGATCCAGGCAATGTGAATGTGTCGGCAAATTGACTGCGGCTTTTATACGCCCGCAAACAAGTACGCTTTGTGGGTGTTGCGCATACCCTGTAATAATGAAGTGGCAGGCAGAGAAAAGCATATTAAGCAGCTAGTTAGCTATTTAGTGTGAATTTATGTATGAGAGAGATGAAGGGATTATAAAATACTTGCCCAGTGTTTATTTAGCTATTGTTTGCATTGGCAAATTCTCTAGAAATTGTGGCTAAATCTCTGTTCAATGTTTACTAAGTTAGTTATTTTAACCTTAAAAGCTAGCTAGTCACAAAAAGTCGGTAGATACGTCCAGCTGGTCTAAAATGATCCCCAATCTGCCCAATGAAGCCGACGTCAATTGAAATAAAATCTTTGGTTTTTCAATTCCTTTTGTCTGTTTGAATATTGAATATTTAGCATTTATTTATTAAACCATGTTAATCATCAGCATATATGTATATCTTTATACATATTTAGTATATGATTCTCCTTGAGTTTTTTACAGGGCATCTTGTTAGTCGCGCCTAGTTGTGTCTCTAAATCACTTTTTGCTTTGTTTTTTTGTTGTTGTTGTGGTGTTCAATGAAAACGTTTTCCCAGCTGTTGTCCGTCTCTAGTTACGAGCTATGATCCGCAAATGCAACTGAGTACACACACACACTTACACACACACACACAGGCACAACAAATGTTGCACTTAGCATTGATGTAATGACATTAAATCACGTAGCCGCCATGAGGCGAGTATTATCCATATATGCAGCTTTATGGCGTGGCGCATATGGCTGCCACTTGGCGTTGCAGACCCCAAGTAGCACAATGGGCCCCACAACCCTCTTCACACACACGCACACACGCCGCACACTTCATTAATCAGGCACACAACAAAACAACCGAGATAATACATAATACATACATATGTGTGTATATATATGGTCGTGTGTAGCCTAAGTTATTTGATGGCTGCTGACAAATTACTTTATTTGTTGTGCCCTACACCAGAGCGGGGCATTAGCTGCCGCAGTTATGATGTGTGCTCAGCGGCAAGTTTTTTGGAATAGATTAGTTTTTGCTAGTCTTGGAAAAAAATAACTATAAATTTTGTAGACAGTGCAAGATTTTTAAACAAGAAATAGTTTTGATTTGTTGCTGAAATCATTTAAAACTTAACTGCAAACAGAGTTTGTTTATATTTTCTTAAAGTTTATATATGTATAGAAATTTTAGCTGGCTCGAGCTCAGGGTTTAACTTATTCAACAATTTAGTTTTAATTTTTTGGCTGCGATATATTTATAGATTTATTTTGTGAAAAGCTGAATTAGAATTAGGATTTGTTCGCGCTAAAAAAAACTACTTCATATCAGCTTAGTCATATAAAAAAATGTAAATATCCTTTAATGTTATATAAGAAAATATTAAACCCCTGAAGCCAAATTTTAAAGTCAAAAATGGATTTTAGTTTAAACTAATATCAGACTACAAAATATTACAAAAGTAATCACACGAAAAATATCAAGTTTATAAAAAGAAAACTAAAATGTTATCGAATTTCTTATTCTATCAGTTCATATATAGCCACAAGATATACAAGACATGTGCTTTTAAACCTTGTAGAGGGTATTATATATTTGTCATGAAATGTGTAATGCATAGAAGAAGACATCTGGCCTGGCCTGGTATATATGTTTGTGTATATATACTTTAGCGTTATATATATATATATATATATATATATATACTCAGCGTTTACGAGCTGAGCATTCACTATTTCACATATCTGCAAAGGGAAATGTCTTAAAGGGTATTAAATGTTCGGCATGTTGAAACAATTCTCACTTTCTCATTCTCAAAACTCTTATCAAAACGTAGAGCATACAAATTTCGTTAGATTTGAGCGGCAGCTGGCACTTTACGTTTTATTTACAACCATAAAATAAACACCCAAAATGAAATTTAATTGCGCTTGTCAAAAAAAAAAAAAAAATAAAAAAAATTAATAAATAGTAGAAGTAGGGTTGCCCCCGCGCCCTCGCCATCGAACAAATTTGGACGACAATTGAAAATGAAAGAGAATTGAAAATTAAATCACTTGCAATTGCGTCAGGGCCAACCAGTTTTGTTTTTGTTTTTTCTTAATTTATTTATTTAATGTTATTTGAGTTTTTGTGAGATGCTCGCATCTAGGCGGAGAACTGTGCCAGTTGTTGTTTCATAATTTGTAATAGCTGCCATAATTGGCTTTAAATGTGCTGCCAGCAAATCCTTTAAGGCGCTGCCCCTGAGATCTTGCCGCAGTTGTTGTTGTTGTTGTTGTTGCTTTATAGCCTTATATGAGGTGTCTGATTTGGCCAAAACGTGCTAAGCTGCAAACAAACTCTAAAAGGCAGCTCCAAATTGAAGTGCAAACAGTTGTTGCCGTTGCCATTAATTATGATTGTTTTGGCCATAAATAGACGCTGATATTGTGAGAAACTGAATCATCATTGATAAAAGAAAGAATGAAAAAAGAAACGTTATGATTAGAAATTAGTTCATGTTCTCAAGCAAGGGGGAAAAACAACAAAAAAAAACTATGCGACTGATAAGAATAGTTTACAGGTAAAAAAAAAACTGATTAGAAATGTACACAAAAAAACACACACACACATTTTCTAATTGATTTACTTTGAAATTGGAAAAACGTTGCGTTGCATTTGCTGCATTGTATATTATTATTTACATTTCTTCTTCTTATTACACTTGAATCGATTCCTTTTATTATTATAAATATAATTAGCATAATATAAGATATATAATAGCTAAAGGCGCTCTTTTTTTCCACTCTATATTTATTAATTATATTTTATTTATTTTCATGTGCAATCGTTACACCTACACACACACACACACACCTCTACACACACACACACCTTAACACACGAACACACACTACTTTTGTTTGCTGGTGTTGTTGTTGTACAATTGACTGGTTGTTGCTTTTTTATTTACTCTTTTTTCATAAACACAATTTGTACATTTTGTATAAAATATGCGCTTAAATTACATTTACTTTGTACATACCAATCGACAAAAAACAAAACGCAACTCAATCAAAATAAACAACCAACCAACAACCACAAATCCAACAAATCCGCAACCCAATTATCGATATACGAACAGGTGCCGCATCCTGCCGTGCTGATTGTAAGTATCCAAATGTCTATCACGAAAAATGAAAACAATTTCAAAAATTTATAAACAAATTAACCAACTTTATTTATTTGTCTACTCTGTTCTTACCAACAATTCGATTGACATTTGCCTGTAATCCTTATTTAAACTCTTGCAGAACTAATTGTTTTTATACCCATTAAAGGGAGCTAGAGGGTAAATTATGTAACAGTCAGCAGAAAGCATCTCCGACTCCATAAAGTATATATATTCTAGATCAACATCAAAAGCCGAGTCGATCTAACCATGTCTGTATATCTGTCTGTCTGTCCATATATATGAACGCCTCGATCGCAGAACATATCACAGCTGGAGACTTAAAATTTGAAAATGGTTTCTTCTAGAGCCTCTTACTTGTTTATATAAAGCTTAAATATAGTGTATATCAGTATGTATATTATATTATATTATAGTACAAGTATATTATAGTACAAAAATTATAGTATATAATTAAAAAAAAAACTCAAAGAAACTGCCTTGTATACCAAAATTGTGGTATAATAAAATTTCGATAGAAAGGATCCTACAATAAAGTAGTGGGTATTTTTATTTATAAATAAAACTAAGCATAATTTGCGATCTATCTATGCTCTGGTAGATTTTAGGAAAAGTGAAACTTCTATAACACATACTTATAATATGTAACCTGTTTGTTATTATCGTATATAGATAGATCTATAGATCTGCAATAATGCAACGGCTGGCTTAACTTCTATATTATTGAGTTTTATGATAAGGGAACTGTTTATTTTCGTACAATAGATCTGCAGGAATATTTAAACTGCGGCCGTGTCGTGGTTCACTTTCATTTTTCAATTGCTTACTTTCATTTTCATTTCAATTCTCAAGAATATTCCACAATTTTTGTTGTTTTAATAATCTTCAGTTGTTGACTCTCATTCCAAAAACAAAAATGTCTGCAAATCTAAATCATAAAACATGCCCATTAATTGAATTCTAATCGCAATTGTGCCCTCTTACTTATTACTACAACTACTCCCCCTCATGCTATCCATATACATATATATATCAAACGCCTCGCGCCTTGCGCTACGCATATTTAGAGTAGTCATCAAGAAACATTTGCGGTAAAGTATGCTCTACATGTAGCCAAGAAATGTTTTCAATATGTACATATAAAGTATACCCAACCAGAATCTTATTTCAATTTATGCATGGGCTTTTGCCTTGGTTTATTTCTGCCTAAAGCTCTAGTATTACGGAGTCAATTTCTGTCCACCTGCTACTCAATTCCCTTACCTTTACCTATATCTATACCTAACCACATAACCAACCCATAATTGCAGAACTTTTCGGTGAACACGAATAAATACATTAAGGTCAAATGTAATGTCAATAATATATTTGGTAATATGGTGCACAGTAGGAATAACATCGAAGCAAGCAATAATCTGGCTTCGACGACGATCATGCAGCTGGAGGGGCTAACTGAGGCACATTGTGACTGTCTTGTTGTTGATATGCCAGAGGTGGAGGTAAAAACAGCCCACAGGGGAATCCGTAGACAAGACGTTCCAAATGCGTTCATCAAGTGCAGTGCGATCGAAAGAAAACCCTAATTTGAGCAACATTTTTCCAGAGCTAGCCAGATTTAGAAGATACTCGATTGTTTCTATAGGTAGCTGTGTTTAGAAGATCTTCGATTGTTTGCTTTGTAGCTCAATGATCCCTCTGCTGGAATTTAATCTGTGATTGTTAATGCAGCGAGAGAAAGATAAACCATGCGGAAGATAAGATCTGAAAAAATGTTCAACTTGTTATTAGAATGTTTGTATTGCAGATCAATATGTGCAAAAACATTGTTGAGAAGTTCAGGAGACAAAAACGAAGTCCATTGCATAGAAAAAATAAGGGAATAGGATAGAAAAAATATAAATAATAATAGAATCTCATCTGTTAACTCTTATGAGATCGTTCTTGAAAGATATTAACTGCTAACAGCACGATCTTCGATCTATTGAGATCCTCAGATATATTATAAAAACAAGTCTTGTGTAGTTAAAGCTGCATAGATCATATATTTTATATATAAAATAGGTTTTTGCTAGACCAAAAGATAGTATTTGGAATATATAGCAGAACAAATTTTAAACTGATCTTTCTTATGATGTTGTCTCTGAGAATTTAGACTGTCATTAAACATCTTCGAGGATCTTCGAGGCGATCGCATTGCACCTAGCCTAGGAAATTGTGCCATGTCCATCTTTGTGTAGGCTCTGTGTTCATTTTAAGCTTTCCTGCATGTGCCGCTTATTCCTAATGTTAACCAGCTCCTAAATCTAGAGTATTTTTTGTCGTCTGCGTCTCTGTAAATGTTGTATATTGTATTTTGTTTTATGTGTTTTTTTTTGCTAACCAAAAAAGAAAATCCCAACCCCCCCGCCTGAAAACATGTTATTAATCCAAGACTAATTCACAGGGCGAGCTGGAGCAGCAGCTGCTGCAGGCCAATCCCATACTGGAAGCCTTTGGCAATGCCAAGACGGTCAAGAACGACAACTCGTCGCGTTTTGTAAGTAAATCGTTAGACATATAGAAATAAAAATAAAATGAATATACATTCATGTTGCAGGGCAAATTCATACGCATTAACTTTGATGCATCGGGCTTTATATCGGGCGCCAATATCGAGACCTATTTGCTGGAGAAGTCGCGTGCCATTCGTCAAGCGAAGGACGAACGTACATTCCATATATTCTATCAGCTGCTGGCGGGCGCATCGCCGGAGCAGCGCGAGAAATTCATACTCGACGACATTAAATCGTATCCATTCCTCTCGAACGGCACGCTGCCGGTGCCCGGTGTCGATGATTTTGCTGAATTCCAGGCGACAGTCAAATCGATGAACATCATGGGCATGACATCCGAGGATTTCAATTCGATATTCCGCATCGTTAGCGCCGTCCTGCTCTTTAGCAGCATGAAGTTCCGCCAGGAGCGCAACAACGATCAGGCCACGCTGCCCGATAACACGGTCGCCCAGAAGATTGCCCATTTGCTTGGCCTGAGCGTTACGGACATGACGCGCGCCTTTCTCACGCCCCGCATCAAAGTGGGTCGCGATTTTGTGACCAAGGCCCAGACCAAGGAGCAGGTCGAGTTCGCCGTGGAGGCCATCGCTAAGGCCTGCTATGAGCGCATGTTCAAGTGGCTGGTGAATCGCATCAATCGCTCGCTGGATCGGACCAAGCGACAGGGCGCCTCTTTCATTGGCATACTCGACATGGCAGGCTTTGAGATCTTTGAGCTAAACTCGTTCGAGCAGCTGTGCATCAACTATACGAACGAGAAGCTGCAGCAGCTCTTCAATCACACCATGTTCATACTGGAGCAGGAGGAGTATCAGCGCGAGGGCATCGAATGGAAGTTCATCGATTTCGGACTCGATCTGCAGCCCACAATTGATCTGATCGATAAACCTGGCGGCATTATGGCGCTGCTGGACGAGGAGTGCTGGTTCCCCAAGGCCACGGACAAGACCTTTGTCGACAAGCTCGTCTCGGCGCATTCGATGCATCCGAAATTCATGAAGACCGATTTCCGCGGCGTTGCCGACTTTGCGATTGTGCATTATGCCGGACGGGTGGACTATTCGGCGGCCAAGTGGCTGATGAAGAACATGGATCCGTTGAACGAGAATATTGTGTCGCTGTTGCAGGCGTCGCAGGATCCGTTTGTTGTGAACATCTGGAAGGATGCGGAAATAGTCGGCATGGCACAGCAGGCGCTAACCGATACCCAATTTGGGGCGCGCACGCGCAAGGGTATGTTCCGCACCGTGTCGCATCTGTATAAGGAACAGCTGGCCAAGCTGATGGACACGCTGCGCAACACGAACCCGAATTTTGTGCGCTGTATCATACCGAATCACGAGAAGCGCGCTGGCAAGATCGACGCGCCCCTGGTGCTGGACCAATTGCGCTGCAATGGTGTCCTCGAGGGTATACGCATCTGTCGCCAGGGCTTCCCCAATCGCATACCCTTCCAGGAGTTCAGGCAACGCTACGAACTGCTCACGCCCAATGTCATACCCAAGGGCTTTATGGACGGCAAGAAGGCCTGCGAGAAAATGATTCAGGCATTGGAGCTCGACTCCAATCTGTATCGTGTTGGCCAATCGAAGATCTTCTTCCGCGCCGGTGTGCTGGCACATCTCGAGGAGGAGCGCGATTTCAAGATTTCCGATTTAATTGTCAATTTCCAGGCGTTCTGTCGCGGCTTCCTCGCCCGCCGCAACTACCAGAAGCGTCTCCAGCAGCTCAACGCCATACGCATCATTCAGCGCAATTGCGCCGCCTACCTCAAGCTCCGCAACTGGCAATGGTGGCGTCTCTATACCAAGGTCAAGCCCCTGTTGGAGGTGACCAAGCAGGAGGAGAAGCTGGTGCAGAAGGAGGATGAGCTGAAGCAGGTGCGCGAGAAGCTCGATACGCTGGCCAAGAATACCCAGGAATATGAGCGTAAATATCAGCAGGCGCTGTCCGAGAAGACAACGCTCGCCGAGCAGCTGCAGGCCGAGATCGAGCTGTGCGCCGAGGCGGAGGAGTCGCGTTCACGTCTCATGGCACGCAAACAGGAGCTCGAGGATATGATGCAGGAGCTGGAGGCGCGCATCGAGGAGGAAGAGGAACGTGTGCTGGCGCTGGGCGGCGATAAAAAGAAACTGGAACTGCATATTCAGGATCTGGAGGAGCAGCTCGAAGAGGAGGAGGCAGCACGTCAAAAACTGCAACTGGAAAAGGTGCAGCTGGACGGCAAGATCAAGAAGCACGAAGAGGAACTGGCGCTGACGGACGACCAGAACCAGAAGCTGCTCAAGGAGAAGAAACTGCTCGAGGAGCGCGCCAACGATCTATCCCAAACCCTGGCCGAGGAGGAGGAGAAGGCCAAGCACCTGGCCAAACTGAAAGCCAAGCACGAGGCGACCATCGCCGAACTGGAGGAGCGCATGCACAAGGATCAACAGCAGCGCCAGGAATCGGATCGCACTAAGCGCAAGATCGAAACCGAGGTGGCCGATCTCAAGGAGCAGCTGAACGAGCGACGCATCCAGGTGGAGGAGATGCAGGCGCAGCTGGCCAAGCGTGAAGAAGAGCTCACCCAAACGCTGATGCGCATCGACGAGGAGTCCGCCACAAAAGCCACCGCGCAGAAGGCGCAGCGTGAGCTCGAATCGCAGCTGGCCGAGATTCAGGAGGATCTCGAGGCCGAGAAGGTGGCGCGCAGCAAAGCCGAGAAACTGCGTCGCGATCTCAGCGAGGAGCTCGAGGCGCTCAAGAACGAGCTGCTCGACTCGCTGGACACCACAGCCGGTAAGTGGGAACAATAAATTCCTGTTCTTCGAATCATTTCTCACATCACATATGCCTTCCTTTCACAGCCCAACAGGAGCTGCGCTCGAAGCGCGAACAGGAGCTGGCCATGCTGAAGAAGTCTCTCGAGGAGGAGGGCGTCAACCATGAGGGCGTGCTCGCCGAAATGCGTCACAAGCACGCCCAGGAGCTGAACAGCATCAACGATCAGCTAGAGAATCTGCGCAAGGCCAAGTCCGTGCTGGAGAAGGCCAAGGGCACGCTCGAGGCTGAGAATGCGGATCTGGCGACGGAGCTGCGCAGCGTGAACAGCTCACGACAGGAGAACGATCGCCGGCGCAAGCAGGCCGAGTCACAGATCGCCGAGCTGCAGGTGAAGCTGGCGGAGATTGAGCGTGCGCGCTCCGAGCTGCAGGAGAAGTGCACAAAACTGCAGCAGGAGGCGGAGAACATAACCAACCAGCTGGAGGAGGCCGAACTGAAGGCCTCGGCGGCCGTCAAGTCGGCCAGCAATATGGAATCGCAGCTGACGGAAGCGCAACAGCTGCTGGAGGAGGAGACCCGCCAGAAGCTGGGACTCAGCTCCAAGCTGCGTCAAATCGAATCCGAGAAGGAGGCATTGCAGGAACAGCTCGAGGAGGATGAGGAGGCCAAGCGCAACTTCGAGCGCAAACTGGCCGAGGTCACGGCCCAAATGCAGGAGATCAAGAAGAAGGCCGAGGAGGATGCCGATCTGGCCAAGGAGCTCGAGGAGGGCAAGAAGCGTCTCAACAAGGACATCGAGGCGCTCGAGCGACAGGTCAAGGAGCTGATGGCACAGAACGATCGCCTCGACAAGAGCAAAAAGAAGATACAGTCGGAATTGGAGGATGCTACCATCGAACTGGAGGCGCAACGCACGAAGGTAAGTAACCATCCGGACATTAACCCAAACCAGTTGCTCATCCAATTTGCCCACTCGCTCGCCAGGTGCTCGAATTGGAGAAGAAGCAGAAGAACTTCGACAAGATACTCGCCGAAGAGAAAGCCATATCAGAACAGATCGCCCAGGAGCGCGACACGGCGGAGCGTGAGGCGCGCGAAAAGGAGACCAAGGTGCTGTCCGTTTCCCGCGAACTGGACGAGGCGTACGACAAGATCGAGGATCTGGAAACGAAGCGCAAGCAGCTGCAAAACGAACTCGACGATCTGGCCAACACGCAGGGCACCGCCGACAAGAACGTTCACGAGCTGGAGAAGGCGAAACGTGCCCTGGAATCGCAGCTGGCCGAGCTGAAAGCACAAAACGAGGAGCTCGAGGATGATCTGCAGCTGACCGAGGACGCAAAATTGCGGCTGGAGGTCAATATGCAAGCGCTGCGCTCCCAATTCGAACGCGACCTGCTGGCCAAGGAGGAGGGCGCCGAGGAGAAGCGACGCGGCCTGGTCAAGCAGCTGCGCGATCTGGAAGCCGAACTGGATGAGGAGCGCAAGCAGCGCACGGCCGCGGTGGCGGCCAAGAAGAAGCTGGAGGGTGACCTCAAGGAGATCGAGACAACCATGGAGATGCATAACAAGGTGAAAGAGGATGCACTGAAGCATGCCAAGAAACTGCAAGCACAAGTCAAGGATGCGCTGCGCGATGCCGAGGAGGCCAAGGCCTCCAAGGAGGAGCTGCAGGCGCTCAGCAAAGAGGCCGAACGCAAGGTGAAGGCTCTCGAGGCCGAAGTATTACAGCTAACCGAGGATCTGGCCAGCTCGGAGCGTGCCAGACGTGCGGCCGAAACGGAACGCGACGAACTGGCCGAGGAGATTGCCAACAATGCCAACAAGGGTTCGCTCATGATCGATGAGAAGCGACGCCTGGAGGCGCGCATAGCCACCCTGGAGGAGGAGCTCGAGGAGGAGCAGTCCAATTCGGAGGTGCTGCTCGATCGCAGCCGCAAGGCGCAGCTACAGATCGAACAGCTGACCACAGAGCTGGCCAACGAGAAGTCCAATTCGCAGAAGAACGAGAACGGACGCGCGCTGCTCGAACGCCAGAACAAGGAGCTGAAGGCCAAGCTGGCCGAGATCGAGACGGCGCAGCGCACCAAGGTGAAGGCCACGATTGCCACGCTCGAGGCCAAGATTGCCAATCTCGAGGAGCAGCTCGAAAACGAGGGCAAGGAGCGGCTGCTGCAACAAAAGGCCAATCGCAAGATGGACAAAAAGATCAAGGAGCTCACCATGAACATCGAGGACGAGCGAAGACACGTCGATCAGCATAAGGAGCAAATGGATAAAGTGAGTCCAAATCTTAACCACATTAACGATTCCATATTTAACCCCTGAACCCCGATCTCACAGCTGAATAGCCGCATCAAACTGCTCAAGCGCAACCTGGACGAGACCGAGGAGGAGCTGCAAAAGGAGAAGACGCAGAAGCGCAAATACCAGCGCGAATGCGAAGACATGATCGAATCCCAGGAGGCCATGAACCGTGAGATTAACTCACTGAAAACAAAATTGCGGTAAGTTGACGCCAGCTAAAACTGGGATAGAAAGTGGGGCATATCAATTGATGGGATGGTGACCATATATGGAGTATACATGTATATTAGCCTCCAACTAGCTAAGCCCTTGCAGAGGATATTTTTGAAGAGGGAATAGGAGGTAGAAGGAGTCAGCCTTGAAAGTGTTTGGGTTATTTATATTATTTTTATATAAATAATATTTATAAACAAATTTGAATTCTTATATAAATAATTTACGAGATTTTCAAGATATTTGAATTATTTTTTAACTCATTTATGCGTTTTTCAATTTATTTTAATTATTTTTTCAATAATTGATGAGTTTCTCAATATATTTGAATTCTTTTACAAATAATTGATGAATTTTTCAATATATTTGAATTCTTTAATAACACATTTATCAGTTTTGCAAGTTATTGTCTCAAAATTCAAATATAGTAAATATGAACTTGTACCTAACACATCAATTAAATCTTTTTTGACGTAGGATTATTTTAACACAAAGCTTTTATAGGAACGAACGGACCGAAATTTTTTTTTATTTTTCTTAATATTTTAACAAAACTTACAAATTATGAACTTTATTATGCAAATAATGTTTTAGCTAAATATTAATATTATATGTTAACTAAATTAATAGAAGCAATCGAGAAAAAGTTAAGTTTTCGCTTTCAAATCCGACAAACTTTATTATAAACCTTCCATTCGAATCATCTGTTTAAAACTGACTTTTTGTATAGATCGTTGGGCTCAGTATATTTATATATGTGCCCTACATGTCTGCAAGGGCATTCAATTTGTCGGCTTGCCGATGATAACTATGCTTTTTGCCTATTTTCTATTATTTCTTTTGGTTTTTGTATATTTTTATTCTTGGCTCGACGTTGTCCTCGTATAGCTCGATACAGGTGGCCGAGACCGAAAAGGCCAAGGCGTATTCGCCGAAAAAGGATGCTGCGCTCATTATGAATTGTGAGGGTCTGCATTAGGTTTCGTTTCGCTTCGCTTCCTCTTGGTAGGCTGTAAGTGCTGGCGACATCATCTTCATTCACCCAACCAAAACAACTACAACAACAACATAATCCGGAGAATGAACCAAATCCGACACCGACTTCTCTGCATGTTACACACACACACATCAAATCGTGCCTTTTAATAGTGTTCAATGTTCGATTCGATTCCCCCTCCCAGGAACAGCAATCCTCTATAGAACTTAGTGCATAATGTCGTATCTAGCGTGTTATTATTCTTCCCCCCAACTCTCTCGTTATATATTCTTATATGTTTGCGTTGCCCTTTTCAACCTCTGTTCTCGATCTCTGCACGTTCATCCTGGCAATGGCTTGTAATCATAATTTGTAATAATTTCTTTTCTATTTCCATTTCCATTTTGTAGACGCACCGGCGGCATGGGCCTCAGCTCCACCCGACTCACGGGCACACCATCGTCCAAGCGCGGGGCCGGCGGTGGCGGCGGCGGCGGCGACGACAGCTCATCGGTGCAGGATGAATCATTAGATGGCGAGGATTCAGGCAATTGACGCGTTAATTATTAATACAAACAAAAAAAAAAAACAAAAAACAAAAAACAAGAAAAACCAACAAAAAAAGGAAATAAACGATTATATTTTAATGTTTCTTTTATATAATTTCTCTGTTATTTTTTATATAAACTATTATTCTTAATTAAAAACTTAAAAACAACAACAAACGCAAAACAAAAAAATAATTATACAACATAAAAACAAACTACAACAAATACGCGTATTAACTTTTCCAAAAAACTTCCTCCCCTCTTAAAACCCAACAACAATGCAATATACACACACACAATCGATTTCACAATCGAGGTACATTAATAAATACATGCATTTAATAACTAAAGGTTTATAAAACAATCAAATGTTGAACAAGCAACTAATATACGAATTTCGTTTTGTTTAGAAACAATAAATATTTGCTATAACAATTAAATATGCTTGCAGTATCTGTTTGAATTGACGCGGGTAAAAAGTTTGTTGAGTTGGCAGTGCTCTCGCAGTGTGGCCGTACATGTGACATTCCGACAACAGCGGCGGCATCATTCAGCTTTTGTCAGTGTGCAAAATGACGCAAACATCTGCCCCTTGAGGGTATGCAATGAAAAATTTCAACCGCCGATTATATCTACCTTCTGCACATTCCTGTTCGCCTGGTATTTCAGCTGAAATTTTGTTCAAATCTCGTGACCAATTATCGAAAAACAAAATCGGTAACTACAAGGACGATTTCGATGTCCTTTGGCCAGTTGGTAGCCCTGGTCAACGCAAATTGTTTGGCACAGGACTCGCCAGGATCCGCAAGGATACGACTGAGATATAGACTATTTTATGAACTTGGCTCCTTGAAGGATTTTCGTCCTTTTTATTGCAGATTCTGAATTGGCAGGACAAGCAATGTCGGTTGGCCAAAGGACATCAGGGTAGTCCTTGAAATGGGCAAGCTGGATCCGATTTTGATTTTAATAAAATGATAGAAAAATAGCTATAACTCGGCCATATCCTTGCAGATTTTCAAAGGACCTATTTCGTTAGGCCCGTAAGGACCAACCGCATCGATCTGCATCAAAATATTATGGGGTCATCTAAGAATCCTGGACTTGTACAATTTCAGTCGCGGATCGCAAGGAAATAGGCCCAAAACACAAAATCCTCGATATCTCAAAAACTACTAGGACGAATTTGATGTCCTTTGGCCAGTTGGTAGCCCTGGTCAATACAATTTGTTTGACACATATCCTGTCAGGATACGCAAGGATACAGCCGAGTTATGAGCCTTTTTTATATGCAAAATTGTCCTTTTTTCTTAGCTATTTGAAGGACTTTCGTCCTTTTGGTTGTTAATTCTTAATCTAGGACACAAGGACATTCTGTTTACCAAAGGACATCCCGATAGTCCTTAAAATGGCGAAGTTAGACCCGATTTTTGGCGTTTTGGGCCATTTTTGTGACTAACCCCCTAGGAAAAAATGAGGTGAAATTTTTGGTCGAATCCTGCAAATCCTTGAATGCCAATCGATAGTACTGCTTCCTAGGATTTCAAAAAGGTATATCCTTCCGATATCCTTAAGGATTTGCCAGAGATATGGCCATAAATAGAATGTCCTTTTTAGAAAAGTAGCCATAACGTGAAAACTACAAGGACGATTCCGATGTCCTTTGGCCAGTTTGTAGTCCTGGTCAATGCAAATTTTTTGACAAAGGACTCGCAAGGATCCGCAAGGATACCGCTGAGTTATAAGCTAATTAAGGTGCAAAATAAACATCCTTTTATCTTGGCTCCCTGAAGGACTTTCGGCATATTCATTGCATATTTTGAATTGTTGGGACAAGGACTATTTGTTGGCCAAAGTACATCAGGATAGTATTTAAAATGGGCGATTTATAGCCAATTTTGTGATTGATAAAATTTAACAAAAACCGCTCTAACTCAGCCATATCCTTGCAGATTTTCAAAGGACTTGGTTCGTTAGGCTCGCACGGACGAACTGCATCGATCTGCATCAAAGGATTATACAGGTTATGGACAATTTACAATTACATAAATGTCCTTTCTCTTATACTAATTAAAAAAATTCTCTTAAACTGAGGAATCATCTAAGTCTCATTGTATACTAACTATTTATTAAACATTTGTTTGATTTCTTTATACATATGATACATATATTCAATTTGTTAACTACAGCTTTGTTCTAGGCTAATAATATCGTATCCTAAGTCGTGACAAATTCGAAAATCTCTTAATGTTTGCTTTTTTTTTTAAGGCACACAAGCAAGCGCAAGGCTTTTTCCCCGCACAAAAACCCCTTTTGTGCTGGCCCGCCCACAAAACCCCTTCCCAATTAATTGCTAATGGCACTATGGATCCCCCCGGTGCGCATGGCTGACGCTGTGCGGCAGGACCTGGACGACGACAACGCTACCGTTGCCCGACCCTGGACCGGCAAGTGCCTCCAGCTCGGCAGAGGACTTGCTATGCTCCAGCTGCTGCTCCTCGCGCTTGCTGTTCAGATAGTAAACGCTGGCCACGATCAGGCTGAACGTGGTCACGGAGACCAGCAGGGTGCCGTACTTGAGCGCCAGCTGGATGGCATCCAGGCCAAATGTGCTCACATAGAGCGTGTGCAGCACATCGTCATTGAAATCGCCGGCGGTTATCTCGATCCAAATCAGAGGCAGGATGGTCGCATTCTCCAGTCGAGCCGCTTGATCTGAAAGTGGATATGATCAGAGATTGTTTGGCTCTTGTCACAAGGGGGGCGTGTCACTTACTGCGAAGCAGCGGCGTCTTGTCCAGCATGATGTTGATCTGTATGCGGGAGGCGCCGCTGATGGGGAAACCAAAGCGCGGATGTATATCGGCATAGGTCTGATGCAGATCAGCATCAGGTTTGATGCCCACAAAGTCCTTGTACAGCACGGGATCGCCGGAGAAGAAGTGCGGGAATGAGGGAAATATGGGCGAGTCATCGTAGCACTTGGTGGCATTTATCACGCCGCTGGGCAGGCAGCGATCCGTATTCTTGCAGAAGCACTCGTTGGCCGGATTCTCGGAGGGATTCGCAAAGACGTCCAGGGGTGTGCGATAGCGCAGCACATCGATGTCTTTGTAGATGGTCTCCTCCTTCTCGAAATGCATCGGCACCTTGCGGCAGAGTACCTGCAGAAAGACATAGACCGTGTTGCGGGTCTGCAGCTCGGTCGGCGAGAACATGGACGGTTCGCTGCCATCGATGCGATTGCACTCGTCGCCCTGCCAGAAATCCAGCTGCGGCTTCCCATTGAACTGGGTAATGATGCTGAACTTGGAGATGTCATCCTCGCCAGTGTTCAGCTGCACGGAGTCCACGCTGGTGCCATTCCGCTGAAATAGACGAAGAGGTCAGAGATTAGCTAATGTATCCATACGGACATTCAATTCAATTCTCACTGTCTTGAGCAGCCCGAAGTGGGTCTTTCCACCGCCCAGGGACTCCAGGCTGATGATCTTATCCCGATAGCCCCATAGGTACTGGTAGGCGGTGAGTCGCTTGAAGAGAGGCTCCTCGAACAGCTTGATGGTGCCCGTGACCAGGAGACGCTTGAATGCGGGCATACGCTTCACGTGCACCGCCGCCGACAGCAGCGGCACATTTGGCACCAGGACCACATCATCCTCCCGCACCGTTGACTTCTCCGGCAGGAACTTGTACGATTTTTTGTCCTGCAAATATTTGAATTTTAGATTCGAGCTTTAAGAGTTCAATGGGGGGGGGCTGTGTTACCCTGAAGGTGACAGTGTGATTTTTGTTGAACGACACTTGATCCTTGACCGTGTGCTCCTGATAGGTCAGTGGACCCAGATCCTCCACGTGCATCTTGTCCGCTCGCCCGGCCAGAAAGTCCTCAATATTTGTGTAGTTGAATATGTGCGCCTTGAGCAGAGTATCATATTTGGGATCTGGCTGCAGCCAGCTATTGGCTGTGTCGGAATTCTCGGCGAGTATAAGATTCTGCAAAAGTAACGAGTAAAATGTAGCGAGTAAAGTACAACGAGTGGAAATTAAATTTAAGTGTATGCAGGGGAAAGTGAGCGTCGAAATGTAACGAGTTAAGTGTAGCGAGTGAAATGTAACGAGTAAGATGTATCGAGTGAAATGTAATCCGCGAAAAAGTAACGAACGAAAATGAAAAAGTGCAATGTAGAGAGTTGATATTGAATGAAATGAAAGCTGTGAAATATAAAGAGTAAAAAGTTGCGAGTGATAAAGTGACGAGTGGAATTGAAAGAGTGAAATGCATGGAGTAATAATAAAGTGTGTAAATGAAAAAATGATATGTTTACTGAGAAATGTAACGAGTTAAAAGTAACGAGTGAAATTGATAGAGTGAAATGTAGAGAGTAAACATAAAGAGTGCAAATGAAAGTACGACATGTACGCTGTGAAATCTAACGAGTAAAAAGTAACGAGTGATAAGGAAAGAGAGATAGTGAATGTAACCAACGAATTGATTTGAAAAGATCGCAGGGTTGTGCTTACCTTGAGCATGGTATTATTATAGTATTCCGTGAACCACATTACAAAGAACCCGGTCACGCTTATCACAAACAGCAAAAACATGAAGCCCAACACTGTTAAGGTCGAAAGCAAGTGGGTTAATCAGAGCACGAATATTTAAAATAATATTATTGCACAGCTCACTTATCAGTACGCCAATATCCTTGGACGTCAGATTGCGTAGACCCATTGATTCCAATATCATGTCCAGCACCGTCAGCTTCTCGGGGCTGCTGCTGCTGCTGCCTCCGCCTCCGCTGCCCCCGCCCCCGCCCCCGCCGTAGCCATAGCCCAACGTGTTGCCATTGCGCTGCGAGTTCAACGTATTGGACTTTGATTTGCTTTGTACTGTGAGATCCTCTGAGTCAGCCAGCGGCGGGGACTGTGCCACATCGCGGATCGTGGCATGTGACATTGTCTGGTTGAGTATTTGGCTGCAACAAATAATTGTTTTCATTCCATTAGAATTGTTTATAGGTGAGGGGCTTTTGCTCAAGGAATTATCAGGCTACTTTTGCTCTAAGCACACGTGTGCGATCTCTTCCGACTCGGACACGTGGTCCTCTTATCACAAGTACTTCGATGAGGGCAGCTTTCTTGGTTCATTGACCACAAAACGTTGACTCTGGGGGTTAGATTATTGAAAAGGGTTGCCCATTCATAAGCCAGATACCTACGTTCTATATATGCTATATATATATAGTATAATTCCGGGCCGATCTGTCGCTTAAGCAGCTCTTAACCAGCCGATCGTTTAACGGCGTGTGTAACAACTAATCTCGGTTTTAATATTTTCATAAGCTACGCGTGCTACTCTCAAATCAAAGTACAACAAAAATACAAACACAATTGCACACAGACATATATATATATATATATATATATATATATATATATATATATATATATATATGTATATGTCTATATAGAATCGCGCTGCTCTTATCAGCGGTACTTGGTACATGCGAGAAGGCTACAATTCATAAAGAAAACATTCAACGAGTACATTTAATTCCACACACACAAACACACACACACACACACATGCATGTACTTATGTATTATGCGCCGACTTGGACACTAGGCATAGTTGAGGTATTAACTAAATGAGGTGCCTAAATATAGTATAGGAAACTAAACAGTAGTCGCTCGAAAGTTGCGACTTGAGAGCGGAATCCACATTTCGTGTGGGTAATAAATTAAAAAGTCAATAATAAACAACAATTAAAATAGCAATAAAATAAATATTAAGTACTTCTGGAAGTCATGAAATTGTACAAATATATACGAATTGCATACTCTTTAGTTTTAATAAAAAAAACAAAATAGCACTTAAGAGTGCCACAATTGTCTGCTTTTAAACGACGTGGAGATACCCTATATATGTATATATGCACATTTGTACTTCTTATAATACACTTTTGTACTCTGTAAAAATTGATTCTTTAAGAATTTTTGAGATATATGTCGCAAAAGTTTAACTATTTTCGGGTCATCAAGATGACATTGAAATCCAAGCATACCCCAAAAAGGGAAGTTTTACCCTCAAAATGTATTTGAAGAAGAAGAGGCATACAAAATGTCAAAAATTGTTGATCTTATCAAATTTTGCTCTCCAGCCCCAAGAAGCTCCGAGATATGTTCGACAGAAAGAAGCTGGAAAAAGATACTTATCGATTTTGAGTAAGTTCTGAAGAAACACAAAATAAAAATCCATTTCTGTTATCTGTTGTATAAGGTATGCCCTATATAATGCAACTATACATATTAGACACTATAATATACATATTATATTAGACACAATATAAGAACCAATAGGCCCTATTATATTCCTTGAGCTGGAGGCTGCAGACAGTTCGATTTGATTTTAGACAAATTTTTGAAAGCAAGAAACCAATTTCCAGAAAATTCTAAATTTAGATTGTGCTAATCTCCGAGTGACCACTGTATATTCATATATATGTATATATATATAGGTAATATACATTGTATAAATATACATACATATATACATTTGCCAACTATGTCCGCTGAAAAAGGGGTCAACGGCATCTGATAAGCGGCGGCGGCGGCTGCTGCTGCTGCTGCTGCTACTCGTCACAAATGAAATTAAAAAATTTCCAATATTTCTAGCTACCGAAGGTAGCTTATCAGTGCGAATGTACTCAGATTGTGGCCGATAGAGCAAATGTTGATGGCTTGTCACTAAAGGTTTTACATATTGCGAGTCAAGTTTAAATAAAAGGTTATATGTAACTACGTGGGGCAAGCTTTCAGAAGTAGTTAAAAACGTGTTCAAAAACAATTTTTGCTTAAATAATTCAACAGCTGATAAGTATTCACACACACACACACATGCATATATACGTACATGTGCAGGCAGTCTGTGCGGGCGTAAAAAGCTTTGAAAGTTGCACTGCTTTTGCTGCTGCTGCTGTTGTTGTTGTTGTTGTTGTTGCTGCTGCCGTGCGACTGACTGCTACGAAATTTAGTTGACGCTGCAGCGGCGCTCTCTCAGTGCCATTGACTGATAACACAATGACACGGTCGCGGAAGATGCCTCCACCTGTGTGCGGAGAGAATGCGCCGGCGTTGAAGAGAGCGCGAGACAGAGATCTAGGATGCAGTTACAGTTGTTGGCATGCACTTGAAAATGTTTATATGTGTATATTGGAAAGGAAAGCTTATCACGCACAGAGCGACGCGTAAGCAGCTCAGCTGTTCGCGACAGCACAACAATTTGGAAACGAAACACGCGCGCGCACTCACCAATTGCACTCGCGCTCCCACTCAGTTACTCTCTCGCGCTTGTTGTTTCTCGCTTGCACTCGATGCGCGTGTATTGTGCTTTGGCGCTCTCTTGCTTTGGCATGCACTTTCCAAGACGCCAGGCAAACATTTGGCGTCTTAATTAATAATTTGTCGCTATTTACGCTGAATGCGCACAAAATATGTCGTCAAAAAATTCAAAGCATGTTATTATTGCCGTTCTACTGATTGTTGTGGTTGTATTTTAATTCGCCGCGCGACACACTTTGCCCAGATTCTGTTGTTATTGTTGCTGCTCTCTGTTGTAGTCGAATTCTGATTCTGTTACTGATTTCTGTTGTTATTCTTGTTCTGGCTGGAGCTCTAGTCGTCTTCGCTGGCTGTGTTGTTGTTGCTGCTGTTGTTGTTGTTGGCTTGTGTTCGCGTTCTTTGTTGCCCACTTGCTTCTTTGTTTTGTCGCTATTCCGTTCTGACGGCTGATCGCTCGCTGCTGGTTGTTGTTGCTCTTGTTTTTATTATTATTCTTCTGTATTTTTTTGTTATATACATACATATGTATACAAGCTGGTTTTCCGTATGACTTGTTACAACTTCGTTGCAGTCGCTTTTGTTGTTGTTGCCTTTGTCTTTTTATTACATTTTGCGCTCGCTTGCCTGGCTCAGGTTTTCCATTAGCTTCAGCTGAGCAACAATTAATTGGCCAATCGGCTGCCAACTTGGCATAGCACAATAAGTGTACACATATTGGCAGCCCCCACCCCTTGCGCACTGTTGTCAACTGCGACGTTAACGGATTATGTTTAGCGAATTACGTAGCCAGCTTCACGCACTATCACAACGAGCTGCGTCGCACGATTAGATTTCGTTCTGTTATTGTTATTTTAATTACTGCTGCCGCTGCTGCTGATGTTGCTTTGCTTGTTATTCTATATATTTGGGGTATACCGTTACACACTGGGAACGCAGCGCGTTGCGTTCTGCCCACGAAACAAGTTATTACTACGACGCGCGGAACGCATTCAATGCCTGCTGCCTGCTGCCTGCTGTCTGTCCTCTGCTCGCTGGCTGCGCTGCGGCGCTGCATTCAACAGCGGCTGTTGATAAGCGAACGAAGAGCCGTTCACAACAGAGACGGACAGAGCAGCTGGCAGCGCAGCTCGCAGTTCGCAGTACGCAGCTATGATTACTGATTGTTGACTGTCTTCGCTGTCGATGTTCTTGTTTACGTATCGGGATCTCTGCTTGCTGACGCAGCAGCTACATACATACATATGTATATATACATACGTGTATATGCACATGCTTACATACTATTATGAACAACGGACACAAAGTGCAAATTTAATCGCCGCAAAACAAAGAGTCCACACACCGAGCGAGTATCTATGTGTGTGTGTGTGTGTGTATAGGAATAACCATAGCATCCCCAGCGCAATGCTGCTTAGACATGACACTCTGTGGCGCTCGACGATCGGCGATCGGCGCTCGTTTCGTTATTATCTTTGAGCGTGTGCTCCATTTTCAAAACGTCGGTCGAAGTCGAATATGTGCACTGCAAGAAATTACGTTGAGCGCGAGCTTTGGAAAGCTGCAAGCTGGAAGGTCTCTTTCGCTCTCTTTTACGCCTACTCACAGACAGCTGATGGAAAGCTAAAGAGAGAGTTGATCTTTGAAGGATTATTATTGCGCAGGTCTGTTTCTTATCAGTATTTAGGTTAACAATTATTTGTTTCTAGTATAATGCAACTTCTACGCTGAGTGTTAATATTAGAACAGACATTCGCGTAATCTAATTAGCGCTATAAAAAAGATAAGTCTCGTTAAAAGTGAAATTGCGTCTTAGCTGTTCCTTGCCATCCGTCCCCTTCCCCCAGAGTAAATGCTATTTACAATAAATTCTCGCAGTTTTCTCTATCAATTAACAGTTTTTAATTGTTGTAGCACAATTTCTCTTTATGTACTCAAGGTGCAGTACACTTGATAAATAACCGAGCTGCTGCCCTGTTTACGCACTCTTTGTCTTCCAGTTTCCTTATGCGGAAGACACACACAGATAAAGGTATATATTTAGATGTGCATATTATCTGAATCTGGACACATATTTGCTTTGCCTGGGCGTATGCACATATGAATTCGCATATGCTTATTATAAGTATTATTATAGAGCTGTAGAATAGCTGATAAATGCACGAGTCGAGTTATTGAACCTTATTCAAGTATATTCTGCATTTATCAGTTTAGTCAAGAGTTTATATTAATCGCGCATTTTAAATGTTGTTGTGTGTACACATGTTTTTTTTCACCCCACAACCTTGCTCTTACCTCCTGCGTAGTCAGCGAAGCTTAAAAGCGTGCTATTTATTTTGTCAATCAGTGTAAGTGCCGGAATTTACATATACCCTCTACGATGCGCTTACGTAAAAGCTCTCTTCTTTTCGCTATCATTCTTAAACGTTTTTGTGAAAAAGGCTGTCTTGCTTGGTAAAAAGAAAGTAAGATTTTTCATATGTAAAAGCTTTCTTTTTTTGAAAAAGTTGTCTTGTCTCGCCTAACACATATGCTCTCCCTTGGCGTAAAAGCTCTCTCTCTCTCTCTCTCTCTCTCTCTCTCTCTTATACTTCCTCATTCTTAAACGTTCTGGCGAAAAAGCTGTTCAATTAAATAAATAAATATAAAGATAAAGAACTATGATAATACAACGGACTATATGGCATTTGACTCTCACATTTGCATGCGCATACTTGCCGTCAAAGCTCTTTCTTTAGCTTCCTCATTCTTAAACGTTTTGGTGACAAAGCTGTTTCACTTGATGAGTAAGAAATGCATTTAAGATATTTACGGAAGCCCAAGAAATATGTTGTCACAGCTGAGTGTAGGGTAATCGATAGTCAGATATGCATCAAAGGCGTGTTCGCTTATTTGCCACATATAGCAAAATCATTCAAACAAATGATAGCCTTTTTGAACTTTGTTCACAGCACTGAAATGATTAAGTTGACGACTGAACTGATGAATATTTCAATAAAGAAATGTTTTCGTGCGCTTAATGGCTTTTCAATAATAAGCTCCGAGGCCTTCACAGATCTCTCGATGCGAATATATATGTCTATGTATATAACAAGCTTGGGGAAGGAAGTATACACATTTTCGTCTTGTGTTAAACTGACTGGGCAAATAAAATACAATTTTCATGCTTTTAGCAATTTAGTGGGCTGTATTAAAGTCTTTCAAGTCTGACAGCCCGAGTGTCTGTCGTTCAATCGCATTCAAGCCTGCTTTAGTGCGAAATATTTGGTGTTGATTCGTGTAGGGGGCCTTTTCAAGCTGTTATCACAGCTGTGGGACCTACGTCAATTGCCGTCACGCCGCACAGACACATTGGGAGCGCTTCGCTTTATCGCCGCCTTTTTAATGCCCACATTGCATTCATTTCCTATATTAACAAAAAGCAACTCAAAAAAAAAAAACACTCTGCCAGCTCTTATCAGGCTGGAGTACTTGGTGCTAAGCCATCGGAAAGGCACTTTTCAATTATTTTCAAATGCCAATACTTGTGTCTACATACATACAGACACACATACATACATATATATACATTTATATATATATATATGCGTGTATATGTTTAGTTGCCAGATAGCCAGGGATCAAGTGCCAAAAAATTGTTTCAAAAAGTTGATTTCAAAAACAATACATTTTTTTACCTACATATTCAAATTCAAAATTCTGGTGTCTATAGGTGAAGACGTTGGGTATGCCTATTTACGATTCATAATGCGAGTTTGCTCCGAAATTCTGCTTCGTAAGTTGAAAAATCTGACTATAATTTTACCTGACTGCTGCCGCCGCCTTACCTAAACAATTGATAGCACGCAAGCCCATGGCCCATTAGCTTATTATATACACTTCGCCAAAAAGGGTTTACACAAATTATTCTCACTAAATGTGATGTCAACTGTGATCTTGACAATGCACAAGGTGTATGTATATTCCACCTATAGCTGTCCGTTTGTCGATTTAAAATGCCTTGTTTGATTTCAGGCATAAACTGTTGCCAGGCGAATTGCCTGCACACTCGTGGTCAGAATAATAGGCACACTTGCCTGAATATGCAAAGATTTTACATTTTAATTGAAAACTATTGAGATTTTTCTGCATAACAGTTAAAACGAAGAGCGAACATTTAATTTTGGTCTATATTTCATGTAAATTCTATCAGCGTCTTTTGGATTCCAAAAAAATGTATCTTACATTTCATTAGATAAGATATCTTTAGCAAAGTCTAGCTTTGTTTATATCTTTTAAGGGTATTTGGTCTTTGGCTAGTTTTTGTTTATTGCCTTTAATATTTATAAGATCGTTAAAACAAATGCGCGTCATTTTGTATGCCAGTTTACATAAACAGAAAGGTCGCATGCAACCCGGTTAGCCTTATTCGCATACAAAGTTGTAATGCGCTTAGAGTTGGGCTTGAAAAGGCGTATTAACAGTATGTGTGTGCGTGTGTGTGTGTGTGTGTGTGTGTGTGTGTGCGTGTGTGTGTGTGTGCGTCTGGGTGTCATCGATGTAGTTCAAGGTTGGCGTCTGCCAATTAACCTTGCTGCAACTGTGCCAAAGTTGGATAATTTTTGAAAACCTTACTCATGGGCAGACTTTTTTCCAGAGTTTCTGGAAATACGACAACTGGGGGGAAAAATGTTCAGAAAAAAAAGACTAAATATGCCAAGCAAATGCTGCGTAGTATTTATCATAGTTATTCTCACTAAGCTTGTGAGTTAATACGAAATACCCATGCGGCACTTGGGCAAACACTTTAAGCTCCAAGTACAACAATGTGTGTATTCTATTTCCTGTAAAATTTCCAGCCCAACTGCAATGCAAATGCAACAAGTTTTTTTAAAGTTTTTTTTCTTTCTGTTTTTCCATGGCGAATGCCAACTGCAGCTGACTGCGTGTTATTTCCACAGCAAATTTGCATGCACATTTTTTTATATTTATGTTCAAGATTTAAGATATTTATTCAAGATAACAATTCTAGGGTAAATACGTTGCAAAAATGACAAAGTTAACGGCAACAACAACAAAACGAGCGACCAAATCTTAATGCAACCTTGCGCAATGCCGAGGGTTGTGTCAAGTTGGACAACAACAGCAACAACAACAACAACAAGCAGCAAGAGTTATAGCAACATTTTTTGTTGTAATTTGTGGCTGCCGCATAAATTCTTGCAGCTGTTGTTGTTGCTGTTGCTGCTGTTGTTATTTTTGTCTGTTTCGCAAAAGCAACAACAGCAACAACAACAACAAATGTGAGTCATTTACTTGTTTTTGGGCATATAATCATTTGCTTGTATGTGGAAATCAAAGATATGTTTGTTGTCGTTGCACGTTTTGGAATCGACAGCATAAAATGAAACGAAACGAAACGAAAGACTTCAATGCAAGCAACAAACTTGTTTTTATCAGCGCACATGAAAAAATAAACACACACGCACACACACACACACACACACAACACAAATAGCAAAAGCAGCGCAGCAAGCAGCACGCGCCGCAGCAAGCGCAGCAGCAACAACAACAATCATGCATGACAACGGAGCTTTTATCAGTTGCATTGCGAGGCGGCGCGAGCGCAAAAGCTTTTACGCTGCACTCCACCCAACGCAGCGCAGCGCAGCGCAGCAAAACAAATGTTGAGCAGCGATCGCTGAAGCTTACTCTCGCTTTTGACGCCGACGTCGCTGACCGTTCGCGTTGTTACCTGTTTATCTGGTTTCTTTTTTTTCTTTTTGTCGCAATTCAAGCTGAGCTTGAGCTTTTGCGACGTCAACGGCGACGGCGACGTCGACTGCGAGTGCGACTTGGGGCCGCCGTCTAAACATCTTTCGGTGTGCGCGCATTTCAAGTCTTCAGTTACTCAGCGGCTTTGCTAGCGTTCAAGTCGTTGCCGTTTGCCGTTGCCGTTTGCCGTTTGCCGGGTGCGTTCAACTTAAATTAAAGCCAAGAATCTTGATTGCATATAACACACACAGTCAAAGCCGACTCGTGCCCGCTCTAAGTGTGTCTGCGTGAGTGTGTGTGTGTGTGTGCGTGTGTGTGAGTGAGTGTTGTTTGTCTATGTGTTAATTTTACAATTTTGAAATGCCTGCGGTCGCCTGGCAAGCTAATATTGCTGCTGTTGCTGCTGCTGCTGCTGTTGTTGTTGTTGTTGTTGTGTTTGCTGCTGCTGGCGTTTGTCTTTTGCCTTTTGCCTGTTTGTGTCTTTCACAAAAAATCGAAGCGGGGCAACAAGTGTACTTACACTTGCCCACCGCGCACAGTAGTCGCATTCCAGCGCAGTAAAAGTTGCAAGCTGGCCAAGATACATAATATGCCACATCGATATGGCTAAAACAAATGCGATTACATATACATATAGAAATATAAATATAAATATAAATTTATATATATAAAGCTGTAGATATCATGGCGCAAGACCTTGCCAGTAGGCCCAGCCAAATGAAACCAAATGAACATGCCTATTGACTTTAAGAGCGTCGCTGCCAAAGCGGAAAATCATTAAGATACATGTGTATCTACAGTCAAACACACACACGCACACACACACACACGCACACACACGAGCCCACATGCATTTGGCGTTTGGTTGTATTTGTACGTGCATAGTTTTTATGATTACTTATGTGGAAAAAGTGAAATTTCGCTGTTGACGCCACACGAAGAAGAAGCAGCAGCAGCAGCAGCAGCAGAAGCCACTCGAAAACGAAATAAAAGCTAAACATCAAAATCAAAGTGAAGCGCGCACAACATTCGCTTTAAATAAATAAATAAATAAATACACGAGCTGGCCAAAGCGCTGACCACATAACCAATGCCAAGCTCCCAAATATCCGTTTTATCAGAAAGAGAGCGGACGAGCGAGCGAGCGAGCGAGCGAGCGAGAGAGAGAGAGAGAGAGGGAGGAGAGAGCGTGCGCGCATGCTTATCCGGCAAAGTAAAAGCCCTTAAGGCAGAGCTTGCGGGGCACCGTTAAAATGATTCATTTTATAAAAATTGCGTGCGGTGCGACAATTGTCGCGCTCTTTGTCGTTAACAGTTAAACTTAAATAACATGTTGCGGCAACCAGCAGAAAAACTGACCTACTGCCAAGATGGAACTGGAGTTGTCACTGAGACACGCCATTGTCTAACTTAAAAAAAACACAATTTTAAATCACTTTATTGTAGCTATTATCAAATGCAACAAAAACAATAGCAACAGCAAAATTAAAAAACGAAAAACCCCAAAAACCAAAAAAAAACCAACTTTAAATAAAACAAAAATTGTCAACAGCTCGTCGCTCACTTTTTGGCCCGGCCAGTGTCAGCGGCGGCAGCAGCAACAACAAATTTGCCTCCAAAATTGGGTCAGGGTAATTGTTTACACTAAGTAGCAGCTACTGCTACTGCTGCTGCTGCTACTGTTGTTGTTGTTGTTGTTGTTGTGTATTTTGTGCAAGCAACATTTTAAACGCAGTGAAATTATGCGGCATCTTTGCTGCTGGCATTGACTGCAGCAAAAGTCGCTCTCGACTCTCGACTTTCAGCTCGATTCTCACAGCGAGTGCAGCTAGTTAGCCACTCAGCACTTCATTTAGAAAGTAAGTTTTCTATTGAAGTTGGGTTCTGGTTAAGTGCAAAAAAGCGATTTCACGCTAAACGCCCAACAGTTGTTAATTAAAAAACCAGCAGCAGCAGCAGCAGCCGATACAATTACTAGAATCCACTAGAAATAGAAATACAAAAACAAGAGCAATAATTATGCTTAAATGCTAAACTGATTACATCAGTTGCTTAGCTTAGCGCAAAGCGACTAAAGAAAGTTGAATCTTAGCTCAATTTCGAAATCAACATTTATTGCCTAGTTTAAGGCGCTGCGCTAAAACAAACAAAAGCGCGCTAGTTCTTGCTTTCTATTAAAAATTAGCGGAATTTAACAGAATATGTCTTAGACTAAGTTGCTTGCTTTAAATTCAATAGATCACTTTTCTCAAGCATTTTCCGATTGAGCAAAATGTTCGTACCTCAACTCCATCAGCTTTAACCTAGCTCTTCTCACCTTTGAATATTTAATTTGCATATTACCCTTTTCCGCCCATTTCCAATTGGAGATTGGTGAATTTGCCAGTTAAAAAGCAGGAGCTACAGTCTAATCAGTCAGAACAAACAGCTTTGTACATAGATAAAGGCTGTGACAGACACAGGCTGGCTGCTATGACTGCCTGCGCTCGGGAGTCTAGTTTTAAGAGCTGCAGCATGTGCAAGCTTTATCGTTATTTGAAATTCTTTTTCTGATAAGAAACAGCTGTTATCGCAGCGGGTCAGGGCTTAGCAACTGCAGCTATTGCTTTATATATACACCTGTATATATGTATGTATATAAACTTTCATAATGCTCTGTTATTTCTGTATAAACATTGCAGGCCATTCCGCAGAATATCACCTGGCTTCGACAATCGTCTTTTTGCAATTTCTAATCAATGCGGCTAACAAAACACAATTTCTATAGATTGTAAATCATATGATATGCAGCTCGAATTGGCATTCAATGAACTCGCATAAGCCAGCTTTGAAAAAAAAAACAAGGGGGACAAAAAAACAACTGTGGCCAAAAGCATTTTAAAATTCATTGGCCAAAGCAATTTGTTGGCTGATTTATGGGCTGGCTCAATGTTTGGGGCCCCGCAAATGATTATGAGCCGACTGTCAACCAAAAAGCGCACAAAATAATAATTATTAGTTAATTACTATTCAATACGCATAACGACGACTGCCAATGTGCGCACAGGTGGAGCTGGACGTGGCCCAAGTTTTTGGCTTTCTGGCGTCAATAACTGTGGATGCGCGTGTATTTGTATCTGAGCTGTGCTTTTTTTTTTTTATTTTGTATCTAACAGCGGGGGCGACCTTCAGAGCGCACAAAACTCTGTGAAATACGCGAGCGTACTCAGGTGTGTGTCAATGTGTGTGTGTGTGTGTGTCAATGTGTGTGTGAATGTGTGTGTGTGTGTCTGTCTATGGCTCAAAGTACAACCTTTAAAAAACAGTTGATATCAAGCTTATTGAAGTGAAAGATACCCTGTAAAAACTATTGCTAGCTGCAGCACTTATATTTATTAAGTACTAAACTCCAGTTTGAGGAAGTAATAGATACCCTATAATAAAACAATCTGGTATTTGCTTAGTGTATCACACTGTAAGATGCTCCCCGTTAAATATATGTTAGACTTAAAGAAAACCTAGACTCCCTTTCGCTTAATGTAACTCCGCTACAGACTTTAGATACCCTGTACTCTACTTTAAAATGCCCTAAACCCACTTTTACTAATTAAGCACTTGATTAAACTAGAGAAGAAATGCGCTCTTAAATTATCTTAAATACTAGACTCTTAGATGCCCTATAAAAGTTTTGCTCAATGCTGCTCTCATATTTACTGTCTAACAGACTGCCAGAAGCTCTATAGCAAATCTTGTTGCACTCGTCTCTATGTTCATTTCATTCTACAGCTGCATACCACATGATTAGTTACCTTTCCCAAAAGTAATAGATACCCTGTAAACAAATTTTCTTAACAACAACTCTTATATTTCTGAGTTGTACTTGTTACAGTTGTAAAATACAGTCTGCTTGACTAAAAGATACCCTGTATTAATCTTTGTGGACTCCAGAACAAGGTTTGTAAGATACCCTGTACTGACTTACTTCTTCAGCACTTACTGCACATTTAAGGATATTTCGCACCACTTGTGCCGTCTTTAGTTCTAATACTTACAGTTTACTAGACTACAGATACCCTGCAATAAGCTTATCAGGCTTAAACATGATTGTAATTTACCCTGTGCCTAATTTGGCATTCTTCAGCTGTTTTACTATATGATTAGCTGTCTGTAGGCTATGCTGTGCCAACTTATAGATACCCTGTAAGAAATTTTTAAACTACAGCACAAATAAATACCGACAGTCTGCTTTTCATTCAAGGCATAACTACAGGGTATGTCATGCAACAACAAAAAGCGCAGATAAAAGAAAACATAAAGTTTGTGGCTTGTTAGTTGAGCATTTCCGTGACATGGTCAAGTGCTGTTTAACCGCAAATAAACAGAAACCAGCCCGACACGCAGATATGCGTTTTCCCAAAGCGTAACTGAAACGTGTCTAAAAGCCAATTGTACAATTGCCAAGCAGAGTTGGCCGTAAACAAGCTGCAGATACATTTGATCATGTATCCCAGAGATGCAATATGTTGTGTGTGCCTCGAGTTGGTTTGCGATAAGCGTTGGGCCCAGAGACGCCACCTTGACGTGGCTGTAAGAACGTTTAACTGCATTCCGCTGAGTGCAAAATATCTTGATTGTTAACAACTAGATAAATTGGCAAATTGACGCACTGGCAATTAACAATTTTCGTTGTTGACTTTTCTATTGTTTCGTGCGGCGCCTGCAAATGGCCGGGCTAATAAATGTATTCATCAAAGTCAATTTTTTGAATGTTTTATGATATGCCTGTGCCTGCAATTGTCAATAATAAAGCATTTTAAAAGCAAACAGGCAATGCTTTATAGAAATTATGGCCCAACAACAACAACAACAATAAGGCCCTGGCCTCGGTCAAGGTGTTTGCCAAAATTAAAATTAATCTTTTTTTTATATATTTTTTTAACAATTTTTTTAATATATGCGTATGCGTATACGCTCATGTATCTCGAGCCTGGCTATTAAGACGATCAACGTTACGGCAACAGCATTTTTTTTTAATTGCCCCACCGATGTGGCTGGAAGTTGGAGTCGGAGTCAAAGTCGGAGGTTAAGCGGCGGCTTCCATGTGGACTCTATCCATGTGCCCCTGCCCCCGCCCCAAATCATGTCTCAGGCCCATTGTCGACAACAACAAAGCGTTTAGCTCGAACAACTCATTTGTAAACGTTTACAACAATTGTTGAAATAGCTCTAGAAAACTATAGAAAACAATACTTATGGCAGGCACTTTAGGCAAGAGCCAAAGATTATTGCTGACTGGCAAGGTTCTTAAAACTCAGAAAAATGTCGTCTGATAAATGGACTTAAAGACAAAACTGAAGAAAATATAAAACAATATACATAAACAATACACAACACACAAAACACAAGGCCAGCTCAGGCCCAGAAACGTGTCTGAGTTTGAGGTTCAGAGCGTGGCCCTCTCTGAACAAGTTAAACTTGACTGCGCTACACTTCAGACTTGTGCATATAGAACCTAAGATATCTATACAAAAATAACAACAATAACAACGATAATCATAAGCAAGATCATCACCGTCAAAGTTCTCAAACTTTGCCCGGCAATCAACATCTCATGCATTCCTAGACTTGACTTTCATAAACCAGCCGAGTTTACGATTCATTCGTTTTTTATTAAAACGAGATTTTTTTAATCGTTGTGTTATCTTTTCTTTTTTTTTTATAATTTCTGCTTTTTTTAGTTCAGAACCAGAAGGCGCATCACATTTGACAACAACATGAACGGACCCAAACACAAACTCTGCACCAAACTATCCAGCACATATCTGCGCAAATGGTGTAAGTAGATTCGAAAACAAATTTAATTTAGTCAATTTTTTATAAGCAAATTTCAAGGTTATGTTGAATTGCACATTAAACTGGTTTAAGCGCAGCCAACTTAATAGCCTCGCAGTGTGCGGCGTTGCCAGATGGCTAAGGCTATAATTTGTAGAGGGCAAGGAAAACGATTTCTCAAAACAGCATAAATTTTAACGTTAATTTAAATTCCATTATTCATCGTTCAATAGCTTGGACAAGCAAAACGTATTTTAATTTAGATAAAAGTTATACAGTTTATTGGTCTTGCCAGCTGAATTAGCTGCATTTGAAATTTTTCAGAAAGCATTTTCTTGCTCATGGAATTGTTTAACGCTGAGTGAAATTCCCAAATTCCATTCCGATTAAAACCCAGATGAATTCGATTAAAACTCAATTGTGTTTTCACAGCCAACAGTTAATCACAATCTTAGAAAACTTTTTTACAAAGGATCAGGCGCAGCTAACTTAATAAGCTATAGAAACTTTTAGGTGCTGCCAGACGGCTGGCAATTTCAATAGCTTAAACAAATCTTGGAATCCTCCCTCTGTATTATCAGCCAACGCAGAGTTACGTTCCTGAATGCGTTTACTCAATGCAGTTTAATTATAAAAGAGCGCAGTTTCCGTATTGTATTGAAATGAAATTCAATCATAGTCTTATAAAAGCCGTCATAGCAAAACGATTGCAATTAAAATAAAACTAATCGTAGAACTTGTGAATTAATTTCGTGATTAAACTTAAATGTTATTGTGGGTTTTATTGCTCGAACGTAACAATCAATCAATATGCAGAGCCTAAGCAAAGCTGCCGCAGCCAACTTAACAAGCGAGTGAAATGTTTGGGAGTTGCCAGATGGCTAAAGTTGCACTTTAGATAAAGATTAAGGCGAAAGAAATTGTAGTCATAGAATACGTATCTTCGCATTAGCTAACGTTTACTTACATTCCGGAAAGTTAGTCAATAGGGGTATTATTTATATAAGTGCCCAGATTAGTTCCGTATTGTATTGAAATCGAATTCAATTATTATCAAGTGAATAGCTAGACACAATCTTATGGAACACATGCCGATGGATTTGTGGTTTCCTATGACTGGTTATACTGGTATTTCAATTTCGAATTCTAATTGATTCCATGGGGGAGATACACACTTACTTATATAAACATATATAGACATATATATACAGGTATTTGCATAGCTTGTACACTTTGAAGATGGGTTTTGTTCGGCGCTTTCTTGACATTGGGGACGCTCCGTGAAGGTCTTTTACACCAAGCTAGACAGTTATTCTGCCAGTCAGCTATATCGATGTTTACCTGGCATCAATTGCTGTTTTCACACATTCTTGATGATTCATTCGAAAAGTTATTGCGTTCTCAAATTTCGTAAATATGTAATTCGATTCGCCTAACGCCGACTCGAATACGCAAGTCTAGAGTTGCAATGACAAGGATGTTGGATAAATACAATTAATATCGAGAGCTAGACTAACAACGGGGGGCCTTAAGTGTTATGTGGCAACAGAACTGGTATTCGAGTTAAGTTAATAAATGCATTTTGATAAGTCGACTTTCAGGAAAAACTGGCCAACTATTGTGGCAAACACAAAAAAAAAAAAAAACTCTTTAATTTATGTAATTATTCAATCGGATGATTAATAGCTAATTGCAGGCCGTGTTATTGTTAATTCGATTGTATAAGTTGAATTAATTAAGAGAACAGCAGCTTTAGGTTGAAAGATCTAGCTACACGCCAGATGAGAAGCCAAGATGAGCTCGAAGACATTAACAAATGTATTAAGAAGAATCACGGAATCAACTTTTAGATAAGTTAAGGCAGATAATCTAGACTCATATTCAATCAATAAGATAACAAAACTTTCCCAGAAACTTATCTACAATCTTATCAAATATGTCGGCAAAGAAAACTAAAGAAGTTTTCATCTTTAAACTTATCGAATATTTCGGCAAAGACTACAGCAGTTTTAACTATCTTAGTAGAAATATATATACAAATTCTTAACAGACATTTGGACTTTAATCTATTGGTCTTAAATCCGTATAAATATATGTACATATCTGCAAGATCAATTAAAAGATATGGTTAATTGGATTGCGAATCGCAAAGAAACTCAAAGTGTTTAAACTAATGCGACTTTTAACTAGCCTTTGGTTAACCAATTAGCTAACTTAACTGTAAAACAATTCGATAAGCCCTATTTAAAGTTGAAATTAACTAATTCTCAGATATAAGCTTCATGATCTGTGTAATAGAATGATTCAGCTTTGAGACTGTAAATAGAAATCTACGTAAGCCAGTGAAAATTGTTTGTAAATCAGAAAAGCGGCAGCTTAAACCAAGATAAACTTATGTTTGGTCTAGACTAATTGATTAGTTTTGTAAGAATTAGCAAAGCGGCAGCTTAAAACGCGATAAACTTCAGTTTGATTAGTTAATTAGTTAGTTTATAATAATGCATTTGGAAAATTGTGATTCATCAGAGAAAAATCGCTCAAGAGTTGTAAAGTCCAGACTTGGAACGAGCCAAGCTGAGTCTTGGCCTTGACAACCACCCCGCCCTTTTGATGCTCTATGATTTATTGCTAGAGTATTTCTTAGTGATTCAGCTGCGAGAAACGCATCTGTAAGATTTGATCTCATATCATTTCACAGCCATTGACTGGGGTTCAGTACGTGCATTGGCTGCATAATTCCAGCTGATTTTTGCAGCTGACTCAGCTGCGGATTGTTGAGACTCGCTTTTAAAATGTAACTTTTTTTGTTGTTGTTGTTGAACTTTCAGGGATTACAATTGGTATTGGGGCAGTTTTGATAATTGCCGGCGTTCTGGTCGCATGCCAATTTTCGGTGCTGATCAATGCGATCATTGATCGCATGATCGCGCTGCGACCCGGCTCCAAGACCTTTGGCTGGTGGGCCAAGCCGCCCGTCGAGCCGCGCATCAGTTTGTACGTTTACAATGTGACAAATGCCGATGATTTTCTAAGCAACGGCTCCAGGGCCATTGTCGACGAGGTGGGACCCTATGTCTACAGGTGAGTCAGCACCCTAATCAATCTAATCCCAACTGAAATGTAATTGCCGGCACTTGCAGCGAGACGTGGGAAAAGGTGAACATTGTGGAGCATGACAATGGCACGCTGAGCTACAATCTGCGCAAGATCTACAAGTTCCGCGAAGATCTGTCCGCTGGCCCCGAAGACGATGTGGTCATTGTGCCCAACATACCCATGCTGAGCGCCACCTCGCAGAGCAAGCATGCAGCCAGGTGAGCCACAATTGATCTTCAATTTCAATTGAAATCCAATTTCCCCATGTTCGTCAGATTTCTGCGCCTGGCCATGGCCAGCATAATGGACATACTGAAGATCAAGCCGTTTGTGCAGGTCTCTGTGGGCCAGCTGCTCTGGGGCTACGAGGATCCGCTGCTCAAGCTGGCCAAGGATGTGGTGCCCAAGGAGCAAAAGCTGCCGTACGAGGAGTTCGGCCTGCTCTACGGCAAGAATGGCACCTCATCGGATCGCGTTACCGTCTTCACGGGCACCGACAATATCAATCATTATGGCATCATTGACAAGTTCAATGGACGCACACATTTGCCGCACTGGACAACGGATGAGTGTAATCGGTTGAGCGGCACCGATGGCTCCATCTTTCCGCCGCACATCACAAAGGATCGCGTGCTGGAGGTATACGACAAGGATCTGTGCCGTTTGCTGCCGCTGGTCTTTGAGAAGGAGGTGATGACCTCCAACGAGGTGCCCGGCTATCGTTTCACCCCGCCCGAGTGGGTGTTCGCCGATGTCGATAGCCATCCGGATAACATGTGCTACTGTCCGGCCGGCAAGCCCTCCTGCTCGCCCAACGGCCTCTTCAACGTGTCTCTGTGTCAATACGGTAAATGATTTAGCTGCTAATCAATGCCTGTTCCTAATTTGTTCCTTCGTATTTGTAGACTCGCCCATCATGCTGAGCTTCCCGCATTTCTATTTGGCCGATGATAGTCTGCGGACCCAAGTGGACGGCATTTCCCCGCCGGAGAAGGAGCAGCATCAGTTCTACTTTGATGTGCAGCCCGTAAGCATGTATTTATCATATATACCACAACATTTTCAGCTAATCCTTAATCTCCTCTAGAAAATGGGCACCACTTTGAGCGTGCGCGCTCGCATCCAGATCAATTTGGCTGTCAGCCAGGTGTTCGACATCAAACAGGTGGCCAATTTTCCGGACATCATATTCCCCATTTTGTGGTTTGAGGAGGGCATCGATTCGCTGCCGGATGAGGTTACGGATTTGATGCGTTTCGCTGAAACGATTCCGCCGAAAATCCGTGTGATTCTCATACTGGTGTTGTGCGTCCTGGGCGTAATCCTGCTCCTGCTGTCCACATTCTGTTTGATACGCAATTCGCACAGGCAGAGCACGCTGCATTTGGAGGGTTCCAACTATTTGGCCACCGCCCAGGTTGACATGAACAAGAAGCAGAACAAGGACAACAATCCCAACAGTGTGCGATATTAATGTGTTGCTCTCGTTGTTGTTCTTCGTTTGTTTGTTTGTTCGATTGTTTGATTTTTATAAGGGGCCCCCCTCAACGCGCGTTAAGTGTTAAAAATTGATGAATAATTTTTTTTTTTAACCAGGGAACGCGCTCGCGAATGCGAATTTAGTCTAGAACAAATGGAGCTGGGAAGACTTATGTGTATGTACTTATATATATATATATATATGTGTATATATATATATATATATATGTATGCATATATTGTATGTATGATAGGTCCTCGTTGTAAGTACTTATTGTAATCGTTATTAAAATTTCAAGTATATTAGCTGGTAGTAGTCTGTCTACGGTCGTGATCGTCGCTATAAGTCTCAAATTTTTGTTATTATAAACCCAGCGGGGCAGCTGGCCAAATTCTATGTCACTAAAGAAAGGAAAACAAAATATTAATGGAGAAAACAAAACTAATTAAACCTGTGCATTATTAGGGCACATGACCAAATAAGTCACAAAAACTAAAACACAAATGAATAAAAAACAAAACAAAAAAAACAAAAACAAATGCGAAAAAATTACAAAATAAAAAAAACAAAATAAAAACGATTCTCTCAAGTTCCCGTCCCTCATATAAATGTGCTTGATTAGACCAAAATTCGTTGCGATGCGTCTCAAAGCGAACTACAGCAGAATCAATAATATTATATATCTAATATAATATAATATCTATATGTGTATGTGTGTATGTATATCGTATATCGTATCTATATATATATCTGTATAATGTATATGACTCTAATGTGTACAATAAATTACGCTATTATTTTAATTAGGCACATAAAAAAACAAACCCGAACCCAAACTTTTCCACAAATAGCCAGAAATTGCAATTGGGATCCGGTTCGAGGCGTTCCGCCCACCTTTTAGGGCGCTGCCTAATGTTCTGTGGAGTTGGTTAGGCTTTGCCAAAAATCAATTATTAATTGCTTTTATTCCACACATAAAATATGGCTACTTTATAATCGCAATTCTATATTTTATTTTGGTAACAATAAAATGGCAGCAAGTGCCTATTGCTTATTGCTTGCAATTAAGTTTCTTTTCAGTTGGGCAGAAATCAAAAACGTTATCAAGAAACTAGCCCAAAAGAGGAGTAGGTAGAGAGTATCAATTGAGTATATCTTTAGATAACTTAGTTTATTTAGTCTATTGATTTATTAATTTCTCAGTTTTTTATATAGGCGTGAACGGCATTTAAAACCATATTTAAAATCAACATATCTGATATAGTAGTATCTCAATCAAACAGAACCGGCCTTCAGACCGACTATCAAAGAACCCGAATGTGCTTCCATTTAAGTTATAGAAAAACGATCCCCAAGGGACTTTATCCTGAGCTGTTGCTATATCGTGAGGGAGTTAAGTTTAGTCTATTGATTTATTATTGTCTCAGCTTTTACGAGGTATTAAGTACCCATATCTGAATATAGTAGTATCTCAATCAAGCAGAACAGAAGCCAAATGTACCTCCATATTATTGAATTTTGGGTAATCGGAAAACGATCCATAAAGCAACATCTTCCGCCTGTAGTCTATTTAATTATAATTGTCTTAACTTTTACGAGGTATGAACGGCACGAACATATAAAGCCTTTATGTATCCATTAAAGGATATATATATTCATATCTGAATATAAAAGTATCTCAAGCAAACAGAATGGCCTTACGGCTGACTATCAAAGAAACCGAATGTGCTTCCATTTTGTCGACATTTGGGTCCTCAAGATACGTTCTCCTGCCCTGTAGCTCTCAATCCCAGAACTGTTTTCTCGGGATGCAAGGAATATTTAATTGTCACTTATCAAAGCACTTTGCCATCTCATGCTGAGCACACATTAAAGCGAATCAAATTCAATGCGCTCTTAAATCAAAACTGATTTGGGTTTGAATCTAAAAACAAATATCAACCTTGAAATAAGCTTAGTGCTTTTTAATTAATCTTAATTAATTGTCATTCAATCTACGAAGTTGAGAAAACTATGAACTTAACAAAATATATATTGTTTCTATATGGATTTTCTTTGTATCATGGCAAATTAATGGACAGTAAAAAAATGTTATTGTTTTAAGACGAAGTTATTTTTTTTATTATGTAGGAAGAATGATAAGTTAAATGCGCTGTAAAAAAGTTTTATTATTTTAAGATGGAAAAAGATAAGAAGGATATGAATTTAAGAAAAATATGAAGTTATCTGATCAAAATCTATATTGTTTTAAGGTCGAGTTTAATTTTTTCTAGGAAGAATGAAGAATGAATAGTTTTTGTGCACAGTAATAAAAGTAGAAAAAGTTCTACAACTTGCCTATATAAACCTTTTGAGCCTTAAATCTCATCAATATTATCAAGAATGGGTCAGACCCAAAACTTTATATAAATAGCATAGCATAATGTCCCGAGTTACTTAAAAAAATTCTGCCACACAGTTAAGCACAGGGTATACGCTAGTCCGCAGTTGCCCCACTAAATCACATTCGCATATTTTTTGCATAGCCCAATTTTATTAGTTTTAAATTCAAATTTAATGCCAGGTTAATATTTTGGCACCCAAGAAGGGTCAACGATTGGCAACGATTTCACACGCCAGACCGGATCTGTGGCCGGTCCAGACGCACCTAGACGAAGGCGAGATGTCATCATAATAACAGTTCACTGTGGTCGGGCCAGACTCGGAACACTCGAGAGGGCAAGTGCAGTCCACCAGCCGAGAGCTGATAAGCGCCGCTGTCTGTGCCTGATAAGACCGCGTCCCACTAAGCAGCCGGCCAGCCTCGCACGCATTCACATGTCCAGAGCTGAAAATCTGCTGATCTGCTGAGCTCCTGATCTGGTCGTGCAGTGTGGAGCATTGACAGCGAAGTAGTGCTAAAAATAATGCACTTTTTCGGTGGCCAGGTGCATTGACTGGCTGCAGCTGCCACGCGGGAGACCCAGACCCATAAAAGTTAATCTTAAATAACATAAATTTAAATACGATTTGCGTAAATTCTATGCTCGGGTCAGGAGTTGAGGGCGTTATCTTCAACCATTGCGACAGCCGCTAGCCAGCTAGCCAGCAGAGCGTGTTTGGCCTCAGCTTCCACTGATAGCCTTTCTGTTATTTTGATACCCTGTACAAAGGCAAACGCCACAAATGGGTTGCCCTATTTGTGTTAAGAGTTGGAAAGTAGATTTGACTAAGCTCAGATCAAAATATGCCTCAGCTTTAAATTTGGCATACGCTTCAAATTTGAGCTCAGCCTTAGCTGATAGTCTTTCTGTTATTTTGATACCCTGTACAAAGGCTAACTTCACAAATGGGTTGTATAAAGTGTGCCCTATTTGTGTTAAGAGTTGGAAAGTAGATTTGACTAAGCTAATATAATTTATATAATTCCCGGATCAAAATAGACCTCAGCCTTAAATTTGACCTGAGCTTTAGCCGAGAGCCTTTCTGTTTGTTTGATACCCTGTACAAAGGCAAAAGTGGGCTAATGTGTGTAAGAGTTGAAAAGTAGTTAAGGCTAGCAAAATGTTCTCTATGCCTTACATCTTAAATCAAGCTAGCTTCACGTTATTGAATCCTGGGGCCAGTAATCGATTTGAAGAAATTACTGAAATTACGTCTAGAGTAAACAATTTGATATACCTCAGCTTTGATTGATAAATATTTTCCAGCTTCAAGTCGAGTATCGCTTAAAAATGTTCAAGTATTCTTTAGCAAATCATCTTGAAATTTGGTATACATTTAAATTGATATGCTAACAAGCTATGGTAAAAATTGCCGATAGATAACTCAAGAAACAACAGAGTTCCGTGGGTACATCCAAATAAACAAGGGTACTAGGTAACCACAGCTCCAGTAATCGCTACAAGTAACTTGCGGAAACTATAAGAAAATATCTAGATATTTGTTTAGCTTACAATTTGATATGCCTCACTAATATATAAGAAAACCCAGCTCTGATTAATAAATATGCGCAGCTTTAAGCCAAATATCGCTTTCAAATATTCAAGAACTCTTTAGCAAAACATCTTATACAAATATTTCATTATAACAACAAGTTCTACCACAAATTTCTGGTAGATAACTAAAGAAACAACAGAGTTCGCCGTGGGAACATCTAACTAAGCTAGAGTATATGCTAGCTTGGTTCGACTGAGAACTGAATCACTTTTACTTGCTCGTTTTATTTTCATGATATTTTCGTAGCTTCGTTTCGTTTTCAAACAGGCCTAAGAGGAAGGGACCTCGCGATAAGTCATATTGTAAAGCAACAAAAAAAAAAATGTTATTTAAAAATCATGGAAATACGAAAAAGCGATTAGTTATTGAAATCAAACGAATCGCGTGATTTCGCCAACGCGGACGTACAAAATCGACTCCTGCTCCGGATCCGTGGCTGATCATGGCCAACATTTGCTTCTGGTTGAAGATCGCGGCACTTGCCATCTTCTGTGTATTGAATGTATATTTGTTTCTAATCTCCTGGAGCATTAGCTATCGGGATGCGCTCACCGTGGAGCAGGTGCGCTTCCGCGAACAGATGCCCACCATGGACAGCTGGGTGAATTCACCGTTTGGCAAGCTAAAGAGCTACGTGTTCAATGTGACAAACGCGGAGGAGTTTATGAGCGGACGCGACTCGAGAGTCAAGCTGCAGCAGGTGGGTCCCATTGTCTACAAGATTGTCGGCTACAACGATGTGCTCAATCGGACGGCGACAAGTGTTACCTATCGCAAGCATCGCTATCGCCATGTGGAGTTCGTGCCCGAGGAGAGCGTCTCGCCGGACATACTCAACCAGACCATAATACAGTTCAATAGCGTCTTGATTGGCGCCGCCGCCAAATACAGTGAGCTACCCTTTTCGTGGATGGGCTTCAATCCGTTAACCATTGCCGAGCCCGTTTTTCTGCCGGGCAGTGTCTATTATTTTCTCTGGGAGTACACGCGACCCTCGCTGGAGGCCATTGGCAAGCTGATGCAGCTGGACACCAACTGTGGCACGCTCTTCAATGTGAGTAGCCCAACTATTTCTGCAAGATTCTTCCCCACAAACCCCCCCGTTTTCGCACAGGCACTCAAGGAGAAGGAGGAGGTGTATACGGTTAATATTGGCCCCGAGCCGGGCATCGAGAACTTCTTTCGCATACAAAGCCTCAACGGCGAGCAGCTGATCCAGGAGCGCCTGAAACGCAGACAGTCGGAGTCCGACGAGAGCTGTCCCATCAATGTGGCTGGCAGCTTGGACAACTCGCTCTATCCGCCCTTCGTGCAGCGGGACACGCCGCTCAGCATCGTGGCCAGCGAGTCGTGTCGCATCCTCCCGCTGCACTATCAACGGGATCAGGTGCACGACGGCCTCACAGCCTATCGCTATGCGCTGCTCAAGGCCAACGAGTCGGCGCCCGCCTGCATGGACAGCACCTACGGTGTTCAGCTGCCGCGCGGCATGTTCGACGTCTCCAAGTGCGTGATAAGTAAGTGCGATCCGTCCGCGTTCACCTACAGGGTATTCACATTGAGTTTTGCGCTTGCAGATGATGCGCCCTCGGCCTTCTCGATGCCGCATTTCTATGGCAGCAGCTACGATTGGCGCCAGCATTTCGAGGGCCTCAATCCCAATGCCGAGGAGCATGAGCCCCACCTGCTATTGGAGCCCATCACGGGCGTGCCCATCAATGAGAAATATCGCTTTCAGTCCAATACGCCGCTGCCGAGCTTCAACAGTTTCAGCCCGAAGCTGCAAAAGCTGCGCAACATGATTTTGCCCGTCTTCTGGTACGAATTCGTAAGTAGCTGCAAATCCGCGACCTTCCATCCGCGAAGAGCTCTAACAATTTGTGCTTTAGGACATGGATCATCTGCCCGGCTATGTGCTGTTGATGCTACGCTTCAATGTCATCTGGCTGCCCAGGCTGCAGCCCGTGCTGATGGCCATGCAGCTGATCCTCGCCCTCTGGTCCCTGCTCAGCCTGGTGCGACGCGTCAGCCGGAGTCGCAGCTACGGCGAGCTCTATCGCAAGCTGTGCGGCGGGCCCGATGTGCAGCTGGAGACCGTATTGAACCCGCAACCACAACATGATCCCAAGTCTGTCAAATAGTCAGAGGCACGTGTGTATCTTATAGATACGTTTTAGGTTTAGCTACGTAGCTTTAGACACGGATCACCTCATCGGCTGTGCTTATCAGCAATAGCAATACCAATAGCAATACCAATAGCAATAGCAATAGCAATAACAATAATAATGATAATGATAATGTAATGCAATTACGCTCGGTTGCACATCGAATTTGCCTCTCATTTCACCTTATCTGTCATACTGTCAGATGGAGGGTGGGAAGAGGAGTGGGGGGGGGGGGGTGCTGATTGGAAGAGAAGCCTAAGCCCGAACCCTCAACACAATCTCAGGGCCTTTGGGCCGGCGACTTGACTTGACTTGAGGTCGCGGCACTTTGTATGATTCCTAGTCCACAACTACATACAGATACACACACACTCAAACACACACAAAAACACAAACACACACACACACACACACACTCTCTCTCATACACACACATATGTATATATTTATATTGGCAATGAAAACCTGCGCACGTACCACACTTAAGATCTGTCGCCAGATTTATTTTTACCTTTAACTGTTTCTGTTTTTATTTTCTGTTGTGCTTCATCAGGTTTTTGTTTTCTTTTCGTGTTTATCTGTGTTTTTTTCTTCTCGTTTTCTTTCGTTTTCGGTTTTGTTTATTTTCTGTTTCCTGAACCTGAACTTTTGCACATGTTGGCCCTGCCACTGTCTGATTTCAAGGCGAGCAACCCTTTTGAATGCCCCTCCCAAAACGACCTCTCTCCCTCTCCCTCACTCCCTCTTTATCTCTCTCTCTCTCTCTTGCCATGAGATCGTCTGTTGACGTTCACTCTCTGGCACTTTCCATTTGCATAAGCCAAATGCCGCTCTGTCTGTAATATTGTAACACCCGTGTGGCAATTGTGCAACGCTTAAGCTAGCTATACACACACACACACACACACATATATATATATATATACATGTATATATATATAAGTGTTGGGAAACGTGAGCAGAATATTTGGCAAAAAAATCAATTCCAGATTTTTTTTTCAAAATTCTGTTTTTTCCCGAACTGGCTAAAAAGCATTGGGAAAATTTCAACACATATAGAAATTGTACATATTATTTTCCCAAAATAAATCAAGAACAAGCCAAGTTCAATGAGATTTCGTTATTCGAGATAGAAAATCATTAAAGGTTTTCCATTTTGTATCCAAATTTTTAAGAAAATGAAAAAAAGAAGAATTCTTCACTAAATTTTATACAAATAACATTTTAGATTTAGATTTCTTTTAAACTTGCAAAATTGAAAATTGTTTATATTTGCAAATTAGTTTGACTGGGAAAACAATTTAAAAAAATATGTTCTCCAAATTTGTTGACTGACATTTTTGAACCGAATTTTTATGAACATGAAATACAAGATTTAGTTACCAAAAGGCACATCAGAAATCTTTTTAAAAGAAATTGTTTAAATTTAATAGTTTCGAGTAAGAAAATAATTTAAACGAGTAAGTAAGAATATTTTCGGCAAGCCGAATATTTATTGCACTGTAGTCAGTTTCCATGCTGTCCTGCTGAGTTTGATAAAAAATATCTTGGGAAACAGAATATGCTTAATTCGACTTCCTATGGCAGCTTTATGATATGGTATCCCGATGTAGGAAGCATAGCAATAAATGTTTAAGATATCTTGAAAAACAAAAGAGATCACACATAACAACAAAACAAAATTCAAAAGCTCGAACGATTGTTCCTATGGCAGCTATATAATAAAGTGTTGCGATATTGATAAGATTTTGGATATATACGAGGAACATAGTGAATCAAATAAATGCCGAGTTTGGTTAGGATATTTTGATAAGCAAAAAAAAGAAACAACTTTTCGACCGATCGTTCCCAAGTCTGCTACATGATATAGAGATCCGATCCGTTCGGTGTCGATATACTTACTGCCTGCAACAGAAAGACGTACCTATGCAAGGTTTCAAGGCGAAAGCTATAAAACTGAGAGACTAGTTCGGAGAGAAACAGATAGACGGACAGACAGAGCGACTGACGGGTTTGGCTATATCAACTCGGCTCTTGATGCTGTTTGAAAATATATGTATATACATTAAGGAGACGAAGATGTCTCCTCCTATACGTTACATATTTCAGGACAAAACAAGTAAGCGGTTCTAGTCGGAAGCTGCCGACTAGGGGATGCCCTGAACCCTCTTCTTCCGATAGGCGATTGGTATAAAATGAAAGATAGTTGATATATATATAATATTCTAGAAGCTACATGTCAAGTTTGGTGACTCTAGCGCATATTATTTGCCGAAATTGCTTAAATAAATGGATTTCGATATCGATTTTTATCGATTACTTGTAAACGGGGCAAGTTATCGAATATCGGAAACAAACTCGATCTGCGCGGGCACTACGAGGACCTACAGCTAAAATTTCTCTAGCTCTTATAGGTTCTGAGATCCTTGCGTTTATACATACGGACATGGCTAGATCGACTCGGCTGTTGATGCTGATCAAGAATATATATACTTTCTGCCTGTTACATACATTTGCACAAATACATTATACCCATTTTACCCATTTTTAATGGATTCAGGGTATAATTATAATACCCTCCACAAGAGTGTAGAAAGGCTAGGAATACATTTAAAAAATGTATCAACTAAAATTTTATAATATATTAAAAATGTATTTTGCCATAAACAATAAAAATGTTAACTGGATTTATTAATGTAATATTAAATGTTTGGCTCAAAAAACTTGTTAGCAAAACAAACACTCGAATTGGGCAATTGGCCAGAAATTGCCGGTTTCCGCAGACAAACAAATTATGTATCTTCCTGTGGCACTTGGCTGCCGGCAAAAATGTGTCCCAATTTCAAAAATTTTGCAACAAGCATCCAAACAAGACAAAACTAAAAGATTGTTAATTTTGTTGATGATATGATAAATCAGCTGAAGTGTGCATAATTATACACTAATTAACATGAAAGTTATATCACAGCAAGTGTCCAGTGATTCATTAGCTTTCATTAGAGCCCGAGGGCCAAGAGTTGAACAGACATTTAAGCAGAACTGACCCATTGAACTGCAGTTGAGTAGACAATTGAGCTGTTCGTTCTAGAAGCTCACGTCAATGCCATTAAAGTGCGAAGGCAAGTAAAAATAAATAACAACAAATAAATAACAAAAATAAATCTTTATAAAAATACACATATATTTTACGGCTCATAATTGTGGACCCCAAGTAGATTAAATAAACAGCGGCAATTGTCAGGCTCTGATTTTGTGGAAAAATCTACAATATAAATAAAACTGACCACGCGTCAGTGTGGAGTGGGGGCAGCGGGGCCAGGAGGGGAGGTGGGTGGGTAAATCCCAGTTCAAGTTGGCGCAAAAATGGAGACCAGTCGAATTGAGCTTTCGAAATCTGGTTGGGCCTAGAGAGACAGAGACAGAGGCAGACGCGATGCCAGATAATTTAAATTAAAAGAGGGAAATGCATAAAAGTGATTACAACATATAAAAAACATGCTCGTAAAATAAGAGCAACAACAACAACAAGAGATTTGAATTTTTCACGTTGAATGTTTTTCCTGCGAATTTTGCGAACCACTAAAAACCAAAGCAAACAGCTGTAAAGACAGGTAAAGACATTGGCAACTGCGGCGGTTAGCGGGGGGGGGGGGGGGCGTCGCTTAAAGGTGAGACCGCATTTACATTTAAACAATCTAGAAGAAACAAAAAAAAAGAGAAGAAAAAAAAAACAAATAAAAAGCTTGCGTACATCCCAAGTACACGGCAAATTGCGCTAGCTTCAAAATTCGGGTGAAAACTTAAAAATCCGGTTCAATTTGGCAGCGTTTTTTTTTTGTTGTTTTTTCTTTTTGTCGTTTTCAAGCCAAGCTGTTGCAGTGTGCGAGAGAGACCTTTGACTCGGTCGGCCCAGGCGGCGCCCGCGCTGTCGACCGTATGCGAGAGCTTTGGCCGCGACGCGTGCAAGTCGTGCAAAGCTCCTTAGTATAAAAGTGGGCTAAACAGGCTAACAGCTTGGCAATCAAAGCTGTGCTGTCGTACGCAACACACACACCGCGAATTCCCCAAATCCGGCCGCAGCAAAAGCAACAGGTGAGCTCGAAACCAAACAGCAACAACAACAACAACTAGTTCGCGCTCTCTCTCTCTCTCTCTCTCTCTTGTTGAGCGCGTGAGAGCGCGCGCAACGCAGGCTGCGCATGCGCTCGGCTTGCAACTGTAAAATTTGGTATCGATACTTGTGTATTGCGTAAACAGATTGGCAACACTTGCCTGTACCAAACAACGGTACAAAAGCAGTTATATAAAAAAAAAAGAGATAAAAAAAAGAGGGAAAATAACCAAAAGCGATTTGAAGCCGTTTTGAATATGCGCTTAGACGCAGCTTAGCCCGGACTAAGCACAGCGACGACGTGGTCCGAAATTGTGAAATCTTTCGTTATTAAAACCTTAAACGATTAATTAGTATGCATATGCCATATATATGCCAAGAGGCATTAATAATGCATGAATTAAAGCTTAGCCCAGAAATGAGGTGGCCAAAAAATCGAGAATCTCCAAGAAAAAAACACATTAAAAAAAATAATATAAATAAATAAAACGCGTTGTCAAGCCAAACGCAGACCAGTTGACGCCTGAGATCAGACAGAAAGATTATTTAGAGCTCCATTATTTTGGTTGGAGTTTCGAGACAGTCATAAAACGTATTTGAGCAAGATTTAGTATTTGTTTTGCAATTACTCACGTTTTTTTGGGGGACTTTTTTCATATATGTGTGTTTTTTGTATTCTGTTTGTTTACAGCTCTCGAGACAAGATGAAGGCATCGCTGGCCATTTTGATAGTGTGCGTGTTTGCCGGCTTGGTGGCCGCCAGACCCGAGCAGAAGTACACCAACAAGTTCGACAATGTCAACGTGGACGAGGTGCTGGGCAACAATCGCATATTGAACAACTATATCAAGTGCCTGATGGATAAGGGGCCGTGCACCCCGGAGGGACGCGAGCTGAAGAAACTGCTGCCCGATGCCCTCGAATCGGAGTGCTCCAAGTGCACCGAGGTGCAGCGACGCAATTCCAACAAGGTGATCAATTTCCTGCGCGTCAACAAGCCAGGCGAGTGGAAGCTGCTCCTGGACAAGTACGACTCGAGGGGCATCTACAGGTCCAAGTACGAGAAGAACGTTAAGCATTGAAATATCAAAAACATATAAAAAAAAAAACAAAAACAAGTTGTATCGTCAGCCAAACATACTCGTTATTTAAACTACATGGAAAAAAAAAATATAATGAAAAAAAAAAGTAAATTATTTTTGTTTGTTGTTTTCATACCTAAAACACTTGCAACGCAAATTTTATTCCAAAATGTATCCAAAAATGTATAGGCAAACTGCTGCGGGTATCATATTAAATGGGTCTAAATGGCTTGGGGGCTATTTTTTTCTGTTTATATAGAGTACGACTTTGGACTTGTTGTTATTTAGATTCGTTGATCAGATCAATGGCCCTGAAGTGATTGGCCACATTGATCGTCCAGTCGGATTGTTGTCCGGCGGTGAACTCCTTTTTAAAACGATAATTACATATGAAGACCCGATCCTGATACTCGGGCAGAGTGCTTAAAGAGAACAATGTTCAAAATGAATGAGAAAATATGGGGATAGGCAACTTTGGTGCTCACCCCATATTCCAGGGTATCTCCTCGCCGCGTTCGCGCATCTCGGTCAGGCCGCGCATCACATGGAAGACCATTGTGATCTCGACCCAGCGCTTTTGCAGCTTGTCGTTGGCATCGTCGAACATGATGCCGATCTGGTAGGGAAATGACAAATAGATGTCGCTCTCGTTAATCTCCAGCTGCTTGCGCTGCGTCATCGACAATTTCTGGACAACGGGCTTCAGTTCGGCAATGGCATCCGGCGTGACCAGATCCTGCAGCTTGTTCAGATCGCCGCCCACCAGCCGTGCAGATACCACCTGATTAAATAGAGACAGAGAGAGAGTTTTGAGTTTTAGCCCGACAATGCGAGGCGACGATTTGTGTCGCACCTGCAGCGCCTGCTTGGCGCCAAATATGAAATCCTTAATTTGAAATTCACTATCGAAATAGGGACGTATTATAAACTGTACGGTTATCCAATTTTTAATTGTATTTAAAGCCGATGGCCAGATAATTTCTGGGAAGTCCATCAGACGCGGCAACTGATTGCGGCTGGTCTGATTCTTGTTCTGTTCGGGGGCGTGCGGCAGCGTTGCAAAGCAGCGCATCCTTGGTGTTGTGCCCATGGTTGCCATGGTTAGGCAGCGCCTTAAAGTGTGTTGCATTATTAACTATTTTTTCAATAACAATTAAAGTTGCGGTTGGCGTTTTTATTTTTACTGTTTGATCAGCTGTTTGACCAGGGCTGACCAAATACATTTCGTTATAGCATTCGGCTGTTATGCAAGTGTGCTGTTAACACGCTGTTATGCCCCCAATTGTGAATGGTTTGCCTTTTATCTGGTCATACTCAGATATATAGCAGTGAGCATTTTGTTGCTATAGTTGCTCGAAAATGGCAGTCACTTCCGTCTGTCAAATTTTTCTTTCTTTCCCAGCCACGACGAGCAAGGGTCGACAGCATGAGGTACTGTTGAATTTTCTAAATTTCTGTGTTTTGTGTGCGAAAATGTGTGAAAAGTGCTGATTAGCGTGTGGGATAGACGTTAAATGCTGCACAAAATGCGTGCATTTCGAATAATCAGTGAAAATTGTGAAATAACCTGAACGTGGGCACACGCACACGCGCACGCACGCACACACATTTACATATAAACTCATGGCACGCTGTATTCTAATGTGGTGTCTCTTATTGCAGTTCTCTAAAGCTCCAGAAGAGGCTCGCAGCCTCAGTGCTGCGTTGCGGCAAGAAGAAGGTTTGGTTGGATCCCAATGAAATAAACGAAATCGCCAACACAAACTCGCGTAAGTATATAAATATTTGTAGTTTCTGTTGCACAAGTGCACGCTGCTAATGTTTCTGTTCATCCCGCCTCTCCTCCCCCGCACAGGTCAGAACATACGCAAACTGATCAAGGATGGTCTGATCATCAAGAAGCCCGTCGTGGTGCATTCCCGCTACCGTGTCCGCAAGAACACCGAGGCGCGCCGCAAGGGCCGCCACTGCGGTTTCGGTAAGCGCAAGGGTACAGCGAACGCCCGTATGCCCACCAAGCTGGTGTGGATGCAACGGCAGCGTGTGCTGCGCCGCTTGCTGAAGAAGTATCGCGACAGCAAGAAGATCGATCGCCATCTGTACCACGATCTGTACATGAAGTGCAAGGGTAATGTGTTCAAGAACAAGCGTGTCCTCATGGAGTACATTCACAAGAAGAAGGCCGAGAAGCAGCGCAGCAAGATGCTGGCTGACCAGGCCGAGGCCAGGCGACAGAAGGTGCGCGAGGCACGCAAGCGACGTGAGGAGCGTATTGCCACCAAGAAACAGGAGCTCATCGCCCTGCACGCCAAGGAGGATGAGATCGCTGCGAAGGCTGCCGCCACTGCGAGTCATTAAGTCGACTTAAACAACAGCGTTCCCAGACGTGGGCATTAATTAGTAATTGTTTTACAAGTGAAAATAAAAATTGTCATTTTAGTTTGGCCGAAATGATTTTGTACAAACGAGAAAATTCAGGTGTCTTAATTATCCAATAGGCCATCAATCCCAAATGGAATCAGCTGGAACAAGCATATTTCAACGTATTGTCAAAATCGTGAATGGTTTTGAACTTGACAACAAGAAAAAAACTGATACCAAATACAAGAACCAATAAGAAAAATAATTTAAAATAATGCGCTTTTCGTTTAAGTGTGAACGATACATCATATACGATACGCTGCGACTATCGATTGCAGCAAACTAATATATCGAAAAGGCTACTCGATATTGTATCGGTTTGAATTTGAGATGTTTGCGGCAACCGATTGAGGTCACACTATTCGCCGCTCACATCATTTTAAAATCGAAACTCGTTCGTAGCGGTCGTCAGTCGTAATGCAGCAGCGGTGCACGAGCTAAAATTGTTTAGAATTCTGATATATAAATAAAGCAATTAATAGAATTGAGCAGCAGGCAGCAGCCCCAATCAGAAAGAGTCATAAACTAAACATCGTGTATGCTAGGGCATTCTGTTTGGCATAAAACGGCAGCGACATTTTCAAATCAACGCAAAACGCATTCGAGTTCAATAAAAAGCAAACGTGTCGGCAGCACCAGCAGCTAAGCGATTAACTAACTACCTGTAACCAAAAGTCTGCAGATTTCGTAATAGCAACAAAGCATTTGCCTAGAGCAGCAGCAGTCCGGTCAACGTTAGCGTCACGCAAAGAATTCACAAATACAAATACAACTACGTGAAAAATCAGCTGAAGGCCCGCACGCACACATGAACACCCGTATAAACTCAATGCGATAGACACACAGTGAAAGTGAGCGTGTATATGTGATACAAAGAGCAAAAGAAAAATTTATTAACTTGCGGTGTCAGCATTTATAATAAAACATAAATTTACCAAAAACGTTCGCAAAACCGTTTTTGGTAATAGAAGACACAACCCACACACTAATAAGAAGAAAAAAAACCCAACCATCAGATACTAAAATACAGCACAATGAGTGGATACACAGACCTCACCAAGCTGGAGACTAGTCGGTAAGTGACAAGATCTGTGCAAAGCGGATGATGGGGAATATGCCTACATACACACATACATATGTGTATGCCTGCCTGCCTTCGTATGTGTGTGTGTGTCCAGGTTTGGGCTGGGCAAGCGCGAGTTTCTAGTTAAAATGTGTTTAAATTCAATTTAAAGCAGTTGCTAAATTGTAGCAGGCGGGCGGGCGGGGGCAATTTCGCTCACATCATTTTGCCCGCTCTCTCTCTCTCTTTCTGGCTGCACACGCTAGCACCGCACCCCGTGTCCACACGGCATTTTCTCTTTCGTTTCGTCAAAAAAAAAACACAAGATACAAAAATTTTATCGTACGATGCGAACGGCCATTCAAACACGAAAGAAAAAAAGTAAAGGCAATGCTGCCTAATATGACACAATCGTGCTATAGCCGCACATAATATATGTATGTATGTGTGTATGCGTGTGCGTGTTTTCAACCTGGGCTCGATTTGTGTGGATGTATTTGTTTAAACTAATAAAATTGCATACCTCTCTGAACATGCCACTTTCCACCGCCGCGGCTCAGTTGGTTTTTTTTTTGTTTATCGCAATTGCTCTAATCAGCGCTTTTGGCGCTTGCATGTCACTTATCGATAATAACTATTACTCATCTCCATTGCCATGCGAAAAGACAAATTATGAGCCACACGACGCCGTAGGCTATAAAACAAAAAAAAAACAATCAGAAACGTTGTGATTCACAGTCGCCGCTCTTAAACCTAACTGATTGACGTAGGCACATAAATAAATATGTATGTAAGTACATACATACCATTAATAGTTTGATGACGTTTGTATGTTACTTTGAATTTTGTATTACTTTGCCTTGACAAAGTTGCGGCCCTTTCTCGTGATTTTTTTTTATAGAATTTGTATTTGCATGCGTTTGGGTAAAAATGTCGCGTGTTAAACTAATGATATGTAATTAATATCGATTTGCTCATTTATCGATTATTATTGGAGGTCATTCGAGGCCAAACAGGGGCAGCCACACTGCAAAACAACATTAAACAAATATTGGTCAATTCGGTTCAAAATAAAAAGGAGGAAAGAAAAAAAATGTTGCCCAACATTGCAAATATTGCTGGCAAAACAAAAATAACAACAACGAAAAACCGACAACAACAAACAGCATGACTAGCGTCTCTTTATCTAACAAATCGTACAGTTACAGCTCGCGTCGCTGCCTCCCTCTCTCTCACGCTCTCAAAGAGAGTGCAGCTTAAGAGCGTAAACGCTCTCTTGCCACAACTGCCAACACACACACACACACACACACATACATACACAGCGCGCCTGCTGAAACATCGGCTGTTTTCTGTGTTGTATGCCGCGCTGCTGCTGCGCATGTCCGCTGTGAAAACTGGACGCGTGTCGCATGCCCGCCTGGCTTGGCCCACTTCACACGGGCAGGTGTCGCCAGGTGTGCAGCGGCTAAGCTTTGTTTTGGCCGCCTTAATAGGCCATACGATAAATAGAGAACCGAGACAACAATTACCCCAAACATTCACCTCAACACAGATGCGCGCTGAGATAATAGGGCTTGCCGTGGCGTGCTGCGCTGCAATTGGTCGTTTCGGATGGCGTGTTTTGAGCTCTGCCGCAGTCGCTGCTTTTTCCTCTGCCGCCGGCACAATTGGGCGCAGCTGCACTTGTTGTACGATTTAGCTGGAGGTGGGGTGAGAGCAGTGGGGGGGGAGGGAGCAGCACAAAAGGTCAATAGCGTTAATACTACCCCCCCCCCCCCCCCCCCACACACTCCCCGGCACTCCCCTCTAAGCGTGTTTTTTGCGCTGGCGCGTGGCCAACAGCTTGACTAATGCCTGTTTTATTTTGCTGCGACATTTGCTAAAATAGGCAACACCTGATTTTTTTTATAAATAATGTAAATAAACCGCTTCATTCATTTGTCGGGGTAATTATGTATGAATGAGGCGAGCCGACCGGACGTTATTTATTGATAAGATAATTGCGCGTCTTACAATTTATGGTCTCAACCTCAGCTGATACCCCAATAAGAATAAATTGCGAGCGAATCTATGTATATATTCCTACAAAATGGAGTCTTCTTCTTTCTGATTTTACCAGCTATTATTGGCAAATTTGATATGTGGGCAAACCCAGCTGAAATATTTTTAATATTTGAAATATTATCCGACGCTCGAAAGTTAAGCTTAATAAAATCCGAGCTACTTGGCTGGAATTTAGTATGTGCCTAAAACAGGCTGTTGTTTAGTTAGTCTGTGACTTTGATAGCGATCCATTGAGAAACATGCGAGTTACCTGAGAAACGGATTAGCTAGGTATAGGCTAGCTTTGCAGCAAGTGCATTCCAAATTGGCTTTCTTATGAGGCTTTTTCTTGTTCAAATATTCCATATTCAATTAGCTCAATTAGTCATTCTGTGCGATGGGAAAGTTTCTCGGCATGCATATATATATATATAAATACGGGCGAGGGCGAGAGGCAACTAGCGGAAAAAAACCTTGACACAAGCAACGAAACACGTCTCCATATCAGAGGCAGTCCGTCCGCCCGTCCGTCCGTCCGTCCGTCAGTCAGATAGTCGGATAGCTTGGCGAGCACGCGGCGTTCGCGTGTCCGTTTCTCCCACAAGCTGTTACATTCAGCAGCTATCAATAGTCTAGACGAGTACCCGGGTGGGCGGGGGCGGGGGCGGGGGGTTGTGCCTGCTCTTGTGGCAAGCAAACACAGACGATCACGCGTCTGCCAGACGACATTATCGTAGACAAAGTTGCCTCATTCGGTTATCAGTTATCAGCTAAGCGGACGGAACTCCAGCTGCAGACGTCGATAAGCGCTGTGAACTTCGTACGGCGCGATCTGTGAGACTAGCCGGCGTCAGCGAGGCGGGTTAATGGAGGTCTGCTTCAACAAAAAGGGGGGCAAAGAGGTGCGCAAATGTACTTAAGGCTAATGGGCTGCTTGTGTAACTTTCTTAACGCAGACACGTGGCGAAACGTAGACCAGGTAGACAGGCAGTCGGCGCGGAAGAGGGCGAAACCCAGAGCCAAGCTGCTATTCAGAAATAGAAATCAGCAGGTTTTTTTTTTTTTTTGTTGTTTTTGGTCTTCTATTTATACACAAATCGAATTTGGCGACTTTGTCTGGGCTCATTTGCATAGTTCGAAATCAATTTTGTGCTTGTCGCGAAGATGATGTCGATGTCGGAAATGTTAAAAGAACAACTGGCCAGACTTAACGACGACACGTTTCAAGCTCACATTTCGGGTTATATATTTTATTTATTTATCTCTCAATTGGCCAATCCGGTGTCCGACCCGTGTTGACTGGTTTCCAGCCAGACGCGGTGCCAACTATTTTTTCGCCCCGACAAGACGTTACCAAGCCCATCAAATCTATATATATATATATATATATATTCTTGATCGGCAACAACGCACGTGTGAATAATGTTTCTCTAGTCTCTTATTTGCCAAAGATCTCTCGATTAACTTGGCTTAACTTCCTCTATTTGTATTGGGCAATACACTTAAGTTGTCTACTTTGGATCGCCCTTCTCTGTTTTCGAGATATATTAGTTAAAATCTTGTCAACCTCGGACTACTAGATCATATTACGCTTGAAAACGGATCAACTTTTGTCTTTTAAGCTATCTATCCCAACCAAATTTGGTATTTGGAGTTTCATCTTGCTTTTATTATGGGTTGGGATATCTTAAGAACATCGGAACATTTTAGCATAAAGTTCCCATTGGAACGATCGAGCGCAAATTTAAAAAAAGTTTGTGTTTTCAAGCTAATTTGACTAGAGTGGATATTTCTAGTTTCTTTTAAAGATATCTTAGGATTAATAATAATAAGATATCAAGAGATTCTTTTGAAGATATCTTAGGATTAATAATAATAATATATCAAGAGATTCTTCTAAAGATATCTTAGGATTAATAATAATAAGATGTATATTCAATAATCATCCACAAGATATCTGAGTTTTTGTAGCGATTCTTTTTTTCTCTTTTAAGAACTAACCTTACCAAACTTGTCATTTAGAAGCTTTTGATCCAATGTAGTTTAGCATATATTATATGTTCGGATAATAGGTCGGACATTAAGTTCTTGTAACTACTATTTACATGGTAGGGTATTTAATCCTCGACAATCCGAACTAAACCATTCTTTTCAAATTTCCAACTAAAGTTTTTACAATTTGCATTTTCCATTTTTTGGCATTCTTTCAGGAACTGTCTGCGTCGCATTGCGCGCCACGACGAGCAGCAGTTCTCCAAAAACAGCATCGTCAATCTGATGGAGAAGTTTGTGAAAACGGTCAACACGATGGATGATACCATACTGGTGCCATGCAGGCTCATGGATCGGCAGGTGGGTTCAAGCAAAACGAGAAACCCGAAACGAAGCTAATCTGTGCCTCTGCCTGCTTGTCGCTCGCTCTCCCCCTCTCTCCCTCTCTCTCTCTCTCTCTCTCTCTCTTTTTACGCGCCGTCCTTAGATCGGTGATAGCACTGATATAATACCTGCAACTGGCAAGGATACGACCGCCAATCAGCTGACACAGAGTTCCAGCGCACAGGGCAAACGTGGCGCGGCGCATTCAAAGAATGTCCAAGAGTTTCTCAGCGCCTCCGAGCTGTTCAATTTGTACACCGTGCTGAATGCCCTGAAGAAGGATTTGCTGTGGACCAACAACCAGGATGATGACGACACGGAACTGGAGTCGGAACAGCAACTGCACCAGCAGCATCAGCAGCAGCAGCTCAGCCAAACGGCGGAGACAAAGACTGAGGCCAACACAAGCAGCAGCAGCAGCAGTAGCAGCCGGGTCAAGGGTCATGTGAGACGGACCTCAACGGCATCGATGATGTCCACCACATCGGTTAGCAATCTGAGCGATTCCGAATCGGATATCTCGAACGAGATCGATTCGGGCCTGGAATCGGATGGCAACAAGAGCGACCATGCCCAAAGCACCGACGGCAGCGATATTGCCGATGCCGCCCGCCAACCGACCAGCGACAAGGCCACGGAGCTGGCGCAACGCTGCAAAAGACACCTGAACGGTCTTTACCAGTGCCTGGAACAAATGACAGAGGCGGCCAACTATCTGACCGCCAGATACCAAAGTGATATTGGAGCCGTCTAAACCAAATACTTGGAACGGTTGCCAACACCCCCCCTCCTCCATCCCCCCTCTCGGAATGTGTGTTTAGCTTCACCTTCTACTCTTTTTCATCTTCTTCTTCTACTTCTTACACCTGGGCGGGCTCTAATCATGTAAACCAAAAAGAAAAACAACAAAAAAAACATTGAAAAAATTGATTAATAATAAGGAAAAACGGTTTTCTTTTCTTTTGTGTGAGGTCCTTTCTGTTAAGTGAGATTTAATTTCATAAAAAAAATAAAATAAAAAACAAAAAAAAGTATGGGGTGCTAAGACATATGAGTACATATACCATATATATATATACATATATATGTGTAAATATGTATATATATATGATGATTGTATAGGATCGATCGTAACTGATAATAATGATAATGAAGATAACTACATTTATATATATATATACAAAATTGCGAAAAAGCTTTTTTCAAAAAAAAAATAACAATTTGTATTTGTATTTTGGGTTGACGGGTACAACAACAAAACAGAACAAATGTTGAGTGTGTATATGTGTGTGTGTGTGTGTGTGTGCGTGCGTGTGTGGGTCAGCTCGTTTGATATGATACAGTTATTGTTGTTGATAATGTTAATGAAGAGCATTCCTTTAGTACACACGCTGTGCCCGCACACACACACACACACACAGACTCGCACACACGCACACTGTAGAAATTGGGTGTGGCCAGGCCCCACCCAGAAAAAAGAAAATATGATGTATTGTATACTCAAGCAGCAGCTGACCCCATGCCAGGTTCGCGCTGCAAAAACAAAAACATAAAAAAAAAATGAAAAGAAAACGAGTCAAAAATGTTATCCTATTTGTCTTTCATTATAATCTGCCCCATACATATATATATATATATACGACTGTGTGTATATATATATATGTATATATGTCTGTCATCTGATTTATGTATATGTTATACTTTATTTTAGCTTTAGTCTCTTATGCTGTTTAGTTAAGTGTGTAAAAAATAAACGAAAAACAATTCAAAACCATTGTCGAAATGCAAAAAATGTTTAAGGTTCAAGTACAAGAAATATAATTTCGAAACAACAAACATCATTAATTCCGTTAATTGTCATTTGTCGGTGCGCCCCCAGCAACAACAACAACATGTTATATGTACATACATACACACACACATACATCTACACACACACACACACTCACACACAGCTCGAACAGTTCGCATGTTGAGCTGCGGGCGGGCGCCACAAATTGCTTGCGATTAATGAGAATTATTTATACAATAAATAAATACATTTATTTAGCAAAAAGTGCAAAAAAAAAAATAAAAAACCCGCAACTCTTTTAATTTACCGTTAAAAAAGAAGAAGCAGATATTGATCGATCGACCGTGCAGGTGCAAATTCCAATTGGGCCAACTCCCAGTTTCGCGTTGGCATTGACCATCGTAAAAGCCTCGTAGAGATTACGTACAGTACAGTTAACATTGCCTGTGACGACAATCGTTTAATATTTTTATTGCTTTATAACACTTTTCGTTCTTTTATGAGCCCAAATATGAGCATATGCCGCTTTATAACACTTTCAGTCTTTTACGATCTCAAATATGGGCACACTTATTTTAATATCATAATTGGGAAATTTCATTGAGGAAATTCCCCACAAAAAAAGAGGATATGTTGAAAGAGTGTGGTTGACGGAAGAAAAATAGAGAGTATCTTAAACGAGTGGAGGAGCGGATGGAAGAATGATAAATAATATATTGAAATAATTGCTTGAAGGAAGGAAAGAGAATTTAATGGATATCTTAAGTTAAAACTAAAAACTCCAAGTTCTTCAGCGGAATTCGAATTTTCTTAAATATATTCCAAAATATGAACACAAAAGTGCTGATTTTGGGCATACTTTATATGATATAGTATAGATGATATTTGCATTCGATTCGATTTCGGATGCTTTTCTCAATCTTCTTGTTACATAGTTTTCTTGCTATAGAAGCAGATCGTGTTTAAATCTTTGCTATAATTGATATATTGTCAAGCATTTTATATAAAACCTAATCTTTGATCGTCTGTGGCTTAAACAGACAGGAAGCAGCTAAAAGTTAAGTCGTAGACTGTTTAGTCGTTGACTAGTTGCGAACTATGCTTAAACCAATTTCGTCAAAAACTCAAGACAGAACTATTTTTTGCTATAAGAATCAGGTATATATGTCAAATGAGCAGCTATATACCGAATGAACGTAGCAAAGATTAAACAGGTTGAAACTCTACTGAAAATTCATCTGTTATATCACACAACTATACTATACTTTGCAATCTTTGTGCCTGTATACGAATAGTATTTACTTTATTTTTTTTTTTAAATATTCATATAGATGCATTTAGCCTTAGTTCCCCTAAATCTACATATGCATATTTGCCTGTCTGTATTGACTCAGCTTTATGGGGTGTCACAAGCGGCACTTCCAAGCTATTATCTTATTAAGCTAAAACTTTGCTAAGATTGCAACTAAATTGCGTTATTACATATATATCATTGCTAATGAGCTTGCTTTCTAGAAACTATCTAATAGAACTGTTTACTGCATCTCTTGATATCTAATTAGTCGCCAGCAAATAAGTATCTATTTAGCACTACTCTAATAATTAGTTAGATTGTTATTATGTTTTGAAATAGTATGGGATATAGTTAATCATAATAATAATAATGTTGAGGAAGTCTCATTAAAAGAGGGAGCGGTAGCAAGAGTTGCTTAAAGTCTGTGATGAAGAGAAGCAGTGCCTGAAGAAGTCCTTATCTGTGCGGGGGGATAAACTCCTTGCCCCTTTGCTACCTTCTGCCCAAGTTGTGCTTTGGGCAGGCATTCACAAATAATGTGGCTAGTTAGAGTACCAGAAGATATACTTAAAATAATCAATTGGCCTAGGGTATGGCCTGTAGAGCAATACTGCATGCATAAAATAGCCTAGAATTTGAACCAGGATCCTTCCGGTTTAGTTATCTTAAGGACTACATAACTTAGATAGCCCGTCTTTCTGTTTCTTCTTATTATTATATAGGGCATTACTACAGCAAAACACTAGCCCAGGATTTAAGCCAGGATCAAACTTCTTTTTAATATTATATGGCCTTCTTCTTATTAATATTATATGGCCAATAGATAGGACAATACTAAATCGATACATTGGCCTAGGGTTTGAACCAGGACCCTTCTGGTTTAGTTACCTTAAGGACTGCAGCCCTAAGATAGCTCGTCTTTCTTCTTATTATTATTATAATTTTTATATGGCCAAGGGTTAGGACAATAATACATCCATACATTAGCCGAGGATTTGAACCAGGATCCAGCTCAACTGTCTTTTTATTATTAATATAACTATTATTATTATTATTATTATTATTATTATTATTATTATTATTATAATTATTGTCATTATTATTATTGTCACTATTATTATAATTTTTGTTATTATTATTGTCATTATTATTATTATTGTTATTATTATTATTATTATTATTATTGCCATTATTATTATTATTATTATTAATATTATTATTGTTATTATTATTATTGTTATTATTATTATTATTGTTATTATTATTGTTATTATTATTATTATTATTGTTTTTATTATTATTATTATTATTATTATTATTGTTTTTATTATTATTATTATTATTATTGTTTTTATTATTATTATCATTATTATTGTAATTATTATTATTATTATTATTGTCATTATTCTTATTATTATTATTATTACATAGTCCTGGGTCTCAAACCAATTGCTTAAATGTAACTATGGGGATGGTTAGCTATCGTCTATAGCGATTGTTTACTGTCTTAAAAGCGGCAACCAAAGCAATTTCTACTATCTGATGGGCAGATAGTGTGCGAAAGAAATATGGACTTATGCGGGAATCGAAAGTTTGATAAGTATTCAGAGCTAATAAAGTATTATGGATCATGAGACTGAATCATGCCATATACTGAAAAAGAGAAGGAAAAAAAGTACGTAAGAAAACAGCTGTTCGTTAGAAAAAGTTCCGTTGGCCAAGTGCATTAGCTGCTATTTAAAGACTTATAAACAATGGACACGCCCACGCGCCTAGCCTATTACCAAGAGGCTTATCAGGTTTTATTTATACTAAGTATACATATATGCGCGTAAATTTCGTTTTATTTCATTTAGATTGGGTTTTTATTGAACGTCCGGCGATTCTATAGCTCTATCTGGGCCAAGTAATACCAGACACCTGAGTGCTTGGTTTCTCGGACATGGCCAACAGCCATATCAGTTATAAGAATCGCAAACATTTTGTTAAAGCCCTGAACTTGTTTCGTGTTTATCAGATGCCGTACTTGAGCATTTTAATTTTTTTTTGTAGTACTGCCATTGAGATACAATGATGATGCCATCGTCTTCGGGCATGGACAATGTTTCATTATTGTTCTAGCCGAGAATTCTAGGGGTTGGTTGTGCCCAAGACTTTCGAACAGACATTCAATTAACGCCTCGGATCCAAATCAATTTTATTGAAAGGCTTCCGTATTGGAAAAGGCCAGCAATAGAACTGAAACTGATTTCATTAGTCGATGTTATTATTATTGTTGATGTTATTATAAAAAAAAACTGCCACACAGACGGGGTCGGGGTCGGGGACGGTGCTAAAACCATTTGCAAATTGCGACAGTTTCGTTTATCATATATCAACGACATGTGTGTGTGTGTGTCTGAGTGTGTCTTGTTCATAAATAAATGTATGGCTGGACATATAAATATGTACATCTTTTATACCCTTGTAGAGGGAGGGTATTGGCATTTTGTCATTAGATATGTAACCGTCTAGAAGACAGCTCAGGCTTAAGGCTAATGCATTTCTGGAAGAAGCCGGATAAGCGGGGAATTATTTTGTTTTTTGTTTTTGAAGACAATTGATCAAGATCTATTAACTAGCTTAGATATATCTCTTACAAATCTGCTAAAATCGGACTTTTATCTCATATAACTCTATAAAAAGAATTGGTAGAGCAATAAGTTGTTGTATGGTAAAGTGTTCTGTTTATGAAGATATTATCAACAAGCTCCTTAATTACGACCTACCCAAAATTTTTCACACACATCTGCATACCCGTTAGCGTTATGTCTAGAAGAGTATTTCATATTCGGCGTGTGCTAGCAAGCCCCTCTTTCTTGTTTCTTTTAGACAATGGCTCGCATTTGTAGCTTCTGCTATGAAACATAAACTTGTTTTTAAATACGATTCTAGCTAGGCGGAAATTAATTTTCGAAACGCTATTTTTTTTTTCTCAATTTTTGGCCAGCCTCCGTTTTGCCAGATACTCAAATACAACCGTTAGCAGACGCTGTGAGCCGGACAAAGCCGGAAACTGTTTACAATATATTGAGATTAGCTTGCGGGGCTGCGGCATTTTAAAGATTTTATTTGATTATAATATTAAACCATTTCCGTTTATTGAACCCGTCAGAGCCTTGAGCTGCGCAGGATTAGTAGTAATTTTTAATGTTGTTAAGAAGAACGTTACAACAACCTGTTGTGATTCATTTCAGTCTCAAGCTCTTCAAGTGTTTATACCATATATGGCCATAAACATCTTCAGTTTAATACTTTAGCTTCAACCTGTTTCTTGGCCGCAGAAGAAAGCTGCACGGTGACTCGGCACTTTTCTGTAGTGTTCAATTTTTTGAGTTTAATGTAAGCATGTGATTGCTGTGCCCTCAATTTGTTGTTCAACGGGGGGTGTACACTTAAAGAGGGATGGTGAGAGGGGGGGGGGGGGGCATAAGCGACACGATCGCTTCAAGGTTAACGTTTGCAGCAGCAATTAGCCAAGGTCCGCAAATTCTTGTGCCACATTCGATGCGCAACTGGAGAATCTCGGGCTGCATTCGGAAATGAATATTATCACGTGTGAATACGAATACGAATGCGAATACGAGTGTGAATATGCGCATGTGAATGGTTGACGGGTTGATCGTTATGTCGCCGAACAAGACAGCGTACAATTTAATGCCCAAAAATTAAATGTTACTTACCAATGTGGACATAGCTGCCCGACTGGCAAATACCACGTACTAACAGATGAGAACGCATGCCAAATATCAGCTGGCATTATTTTTGTGCACAAATAATCAATTTAAATTAATCACTTTATAAAACTATCTTTAACAGGGATAACTGGCGCATTTCGGGTATGTGCACTAAAGCGATAACTAAAAAAATCGATAGGATTTTTTTGGTATTCTTTTATTACAACACGACTGTTAAGCTTAACAGCAGACTATTAACCGTTATCTTTTCTCGCCATATTTAACAGCTTTCATTTATTTTTGTGTTTATCATGCTAATATGCCCTTTCAGCATTTAAGCACGGGAAATTTAAACACATTAATAACGGAATTTATAATAATATCATATAATTTAAATATTTGTATGTCTTTAGCTCCGCATTTATTAAAATGACTTCCGCTGTATTTGACCCCAAGCTTAAAGCGTGACCCCCAGACAAAAACAACAACAAAAATGTATACGTATTATCTATAAGCTATAGTTAGAGACTAATAATTTCCGTTATGCGTTTAGCCAAGTGATCCAATGCCTTAGTGCATTAAAATTAGCTTCCTGTTTGCCAAAAACAAAGAAGAAAGAGGAAGAAATCACAGCTGTTAGTATTTTTCATTCATTGATGGATGATGTTTCATTATGGACTACAATATGTGTATTCTCTAGGTGTGCCGGATTTGTTTTGGGCTCCTGGCCATAAACGAGATTAGAATTCCGCATTATGCCGTCATGAGCGCATACGGCCCCGCCTCCAACAATATCAGTTGTATAATTGGAGCCTAGGCACAAGTGCGCAATGATTGCTCAGAGTGTGGGCGGAGGGGGGAAAGAGATAGAGAGAGGCATGTACTGGCGGATAAATAGCTAACACTTATACAGGCATCGCATTTATCACCTAAACAATGTTAACAATGCGAACTTGGACTACGGCAACGTCTCGGGCAACGTCTCTGGCTGCGACTCTGGCTCTGTCTCAGATGGGTTGGCGGCCAATCGTTGGTTCATGGCTAGCGAGTAGTACAAAGTCCGAAAACTCGAAATTCCACACATAAACCAACCTACACACACACACACGCACACTTACACACCTGCACACTCTTACGCTTTTACAAATCGCTAAATCATGACGGCGACGCAGATGCCGATATTCATTCACGAACATTCTGCGACAGTACCCAAACACCATAGCAAAAACAATAACAACATCTACAGATTTCCTTATTTATGAGCTGCTCGTATTTCCCATATATGTACGAATATATATATACATATATAAACGTCGCAAGTGCTTGAATCCGGCATATCGAACGCATTTCTGAAGTTCGCTCCTTCAAGCCAATGTGAAATAAACGCTAATTGAACACTCGAATTTAATTGGCTAATAACAAAAAACAAAAAGAAGAAGAAGAGAAAAAAAAACAAAAAACACAATTGTGACGTCAGTTCGGCATCGGTAGGTTTCCCAGCACTGGCTACTGATTCAGCAGACACAATCGACTGGACACAGTATATCGATTGACCCGCCCCCTGGGTCTAAAGTTCTGTAGGGCAGGCCGGTTCTAGACGCACAACTCAGCATGAAATGTCAGAAAACCCCTACCGAAAAAAAGAAAACAAGTAAAAACATTGCGATCAGCTCTAACCGACTACTAAATGCTCTGAGCACAAGCAAAATCTGTCGCAATATCAATTGGGGGTTATGGATGTGCATACTTGTGGCTGGATCGTTAGAGGTGATTCTATGTTAAACTGTGGGCACTTTATCGGACCTGAAAATCTCAATTTTCCAGTCTCTATTGCACGCATTCAATATACTCGCGTTCCCACTGTGAACAGGGTATAAAAACGTTGCTAATTGTAGCTGTGGCCTGGGCTGCCGTCTGTTTACACTGAACTTTGAGCCGGGCGACGTGCTGTATAGCATCAGTTAAGATCTGCTTATGCTGCTGCGTCCCAAGCTAGTTTCGCAATATGGAACATTATCTTTTGCGAATCAGAACCGGAATGCCAGCTACGCCGCAGCCTCAAGATTTTTGCAAATTGTCGCATGACTTGGCTGTTTCTTGTATGCATATTTCTCTTCTAGACAGTTTTTAAACTTAACCCCATTTAATGTTGCAAAAAAATATAAAAATATCCCTCAACTGTGCGTAACGCTAAAATTAATTAGATATTTCTAATGCGTACATTTGGTTTTTACCTCCACAGAAGTGGCTGACGAAATTTTTGAGAACTGGTCGGCCCGTTGGGCGGCTGTCACACACACACACACGCACACACACACACATAAATTTGGTCGCTTGGGGGTCGCTCCAATGCTTCGCATTGCATTGGACAACGAAAAGTTTTGTTTAATAAACAACAAGTTTTTGTTATTGCGGTGGTCTACAAAATGAAGACAAGCGTATATATGTGTGTGTGTGTGTACATATGTAAATCGTGTAGGTGCATATGCATACATTTACATGCTTACAAGAAGAGGCGTCAAAGCTCACAACACACGGCTCAACAACAACAACAACAAAAACAACAACAACACTGCGAGTCATTGGACTAGTTTCATAACTGCCAAAACAACAACGCTTCTACCCCCTTCCTCCTCCCCCCACTGACCACTTTCCCGCTGTACATGCCTCTGCTCGCCGCACCTGCTGAGCGCACGACGCAAGCGCAGCAGCGGCCGCCGCAGCCGCACGGTTCGAATCTGAATGCCAAGCGTTGGGTATATGACCTTCATAGCTAAAAAAACAGCAGAGCTGACTGCGACGCGGGCAGCGACAGCGACAGCTAAAGTATCAGTTTATGGCCAAAAAGCAACAACAGCAGCGGCGGCAGCAGCGACAGCAGCAGCAGCGGCGTTAAATGAAAAAAGACGTTAAAAAGCAACAACAACAACATAATCACAACAGAGAGACAACATGTCGTCAACAGACAGAAAGCTTTCAAGCCGCACGCACACATTTTATGTAGTGAAGCTTGAAATCGAAAGCTGCAGCTGCGACTGCGCAGCAGCCTCTGTCTGTCGTTCGGTCAGTGCAGACAATGTGCAAAAACGAGTAGCAAAGCTGCAGTTGGCGAGCTAAGTCGACTGCAAGTTGCGCTGTAACGGTTTGGCAGTTATCGACTGTCGATAAAATACCATGTTAACATAAATTCAAGCTGTTAGCTATAGTATTTTATTAACAGAATGAATGTTGTTATAACAGCCTACACACTGCTGCCCGCTGTTACATGTCCCACCTTTAAACCAATATACCCTGCGGCTGCAGTTGGCTATGCTTGGAATGTGTAAGCTTGAGATATTTGCTTGCAAAGCTTTTTTTAACACACGCAACCCCCTCCACATTGCTGCCTACAGTCCGGTGCATATTATCGAACCAGTTTCGCATCCTCCATTCTCCAGCAGCAGCTCCATACATAGGTCGGGCCTCCACTCCAATTTAAAAAATGTTGCTGTTTTTATGTTTTAAGCGTGCTCCAATACAATTAATATTCCAGTCCAGTCAGGTCTCACCCTCCCCCCCGCCCCTTCTGTGTCCATTTGCATAATTATCAACTTAAGGCGAGCTGTCTGCTTATTTTCCATTGCGCTGCTTTTCTGGCGGGGATTTTAGAACATTTTCAGAAAGACAAAACCAACGTCCGGCATAATAATGAACGTGGTCTGAAACTCTGGCGCCTTTAAGCCCTGGAATTTCCACTTGCACACAACAGCATCCAACGGTGACTGAGACTGTCAATCAATATACACAGCAGTTCGCCAATTGAACCGCAAGCAGGAAGAGTTTAAAGATAATGTTCAACAAAAATTGGTCCTTTATAGTGAAGTTGATGTATGTATGTATATAGAAGAAGTGTATACCAAAGTTGAGACAACTTCCCGAAGGCGTACAGAACTTTTGAATGTAGAATTTAGAAACATCTTCCAGATGGTGTTAGCAGGATTCTTAACAGACCTTAAATGTAATATGCTAATAATGTAATAGGCTAATTAAGATATATGTTATGCTATTTAACATATAATAAATGATTATGTTAGTTGAACCTTTAGCAGATGTTATACAAGATAATTTTATGGAAGACTCGGCTCCGACAAAAAAAGTTTCAAAAGATATATATTCCTTTATTTATTATCAACGCCTGTCTTAAGTATACGATTAAATGATTTATTAAAATACAACTATGTTAGTATATTTCTTTTTCTGTAAATGTCTTATCAAAAAGCTCGTTGGATTGTCTTAAGGTCGCTTAGAAGAAATAGACAAAAACAATGTGCGGGGCATAAATTAATTGGGTTGACGGCTAAAGAGCCTCGAGAATTGGGTATTGCGCATCAGTCGTTGAACTAAAGTTCAAGCATTTTGTGGGATTCGCATTAATTTGCCAAGTTTCAATGGGGACTGACACTGCACTTTGGTTCTTCAGTTTTGCAGTCAAGAGTCGCGCATGGTTAAAACTCATTAAGTAAATGAAGTGAAACCAGACAACCGACTACGCAAGCCGCAACTAATTGTAATTTTAATGGATACAACTATATATGTGAACTTAGGATCAGGTGCTATGCATACAACGGCCAAATACTACAAACGATATAATCAAGTCAACTATATATATAATTACGATAATGTATACTTACTCCATATGCATCTGCTTGATTTGATTTTGCGTAAGTCAATTGGTTTTCATTAAGTTTATTATCACGTTACATTATTCGCTTACATTATGTATGCTATATACGATAGATTCTATATAGCTTCTATATGCATTAAAAAAAGGAGCACACAACGCAATTACATAATTAGTCAATTAATTAAGTGTTCAAATACAACCGATTTGACCCGAATTGGGAAATAAGAATAAATTAACATCAATCAAATTGAAATTCATGATGTTCCATTTGGTTTTTTTTTTAACGATATTCAATTGTCATAACTAAGGGAACTGAATAGAACAGTTAAACAATTTATATTCTACAAACAATTTGGCTAAACGATCAGTTTTTGGATGGATATATAATAATTGAATTTACTTAATGAGCTACAATCTATAATTGTTATATAATTCATGTAGATAAGTCTAAATATGCGTAGTTTATGAGAAGTTCTACCAAGTCTAGTAATGAGCTGAAGTTTAGTATATTCTTAATACTACGTTTATGCCAAGTGTATGTAATTGAAGCCATCTGGCAACTCCAAAATTATTTAATGAGCTTGTTAAGTTGGCTGCGCTGGCATTTGTATTTGATAAACGTAGTATGTGTATAGTTTAAGTGTATTTCGTGTGAGATATGCTTTGGTTTGAGGATAATAAATACATACACACACACACATTTAAATAAGGAGAAGGAATAATATAACTAAGGCGTATTATCAGCTAAATTTGGGCTAGTGTATAAAGTTATCTGATAATCAAATTGTGTTTTCAACACATTTTTGCTTGGGGTTTTTTTTAATAGAAACTGTAGATGATCGCAAGAAACGAAAATTGTTTTAAAACTAGAGTAACTTTCAGCTGATGAGAACATAAATTATTAACTACTAAATTTTAATGAGTGCTAAGAAAACAATTTACTCAATACAGGCTATCTGATGAGATTAATTATGTTTACCCATTAAGTCTATGAATAACCTGCTATACCAGTCCATAATTTCCAGGGCTTACAACTTATGCTTAACGCTTATCTACGCCTCTTTCGATACTTATTGCACTCAATTTCTGTTTAAGTCTAAGGGGATTTCTCTTTGTTGGACTTGTTATGCGTAGTGCTAGTTGATGATAATATATGAACTAGAGCTACAAAACTTTCCATAGGTATATCAATAGATAGTTAGCTATTGATAGGTATATCAATTTATCAAATCTATAAGTATATCGAAAGTTTTGCAGCTCCAATATGATTATGTTAGCCTTAAGCTCAAGGACTCAACTGTTAGGTATATCTCTTTTGGTAAATCTAGAAAACTATTCTTCAGTTAGACCACTTAGCTCATAGCTCTGATGCTCCAGACTGCGCTTCAGATCCGCGATGGTGCTAACGATGAGCTGCTGCTTGCTGGCCCCCTCCACAGTTACGTCCTGCATGGAGCTCTTCGCCGAAACGGAAGCGGATAGCTTCGATTGCTGACGCTTGACGTGCGACTTGGGCCGTTCGCTCATATCTGTGCGGATAAGTTAATTAATTAAGCGACAGGTGTGCGATAAGCTGTGACGTTTGATTTAATCAAAACAAGTAACAGGGCTCTAGTCGAGTTTATCCGACTAGGAGATACGCTGGCCTTCGTTCCTGATTACGTAATTGAATAATCGGACTCACACGATGGAATTTTTGTTCCAGCATAAGATCTCTGCTTAATGTCCGATTGGTATTATTGCAGATATATATATATATATTATTATAGGTATTCTTTGGAGAGCTTAAAGTTCGTATTTAAATGTCTGCATACTCAAATAGCGAAACATGGTTGATCTCGGTGTGTTTATTCTACGAATTTGGAGCCTTTCGCTCTTCTAATTTGCAGAAGCGGAAAATCGATATTTATCGATATATTGACTTATCAATTATTCTTTTGTACTTTTTAATTTGATATCCCCAGCTAGAAAGACTCCACGGTTGATGATACTTCCATAAGACTCGGAGGTTTTTCGTTCTGCCAGTTACCAACTTTAAGAAAACTTCCTTTGTTATTCACATATTGAGCCCTTAGCTCTTTTAATTTGCAGAAGCTGAAAATCGATATTTATCGATATATTAACTTATCAACCATTCGATATAAAATACGCATGGTATACAAGCACTTGAAATTTTTAATTTGATATCCCCAGCTGTTATACAGGCGGACTTACGGATCAGGCTAGAAAGACTCGGCTTGGATGAGGTTCGGAGGTTCCTCCTTCTGCCTGTTATCATTTTTAAGAAAACTTCCTTTGTTTTTCACACACATTTTGAATAGCTACACGGTATAACTGTTTGTTTGTTTCCCGCAACCATCTTACTTACCCAACTCCAAGTCGAATGTTTTCTTAATGCGCTCAAAGGAGCTGCTGCCCTTGTAGACCTTACGCTTTAGCGGCTCGCTGTGTGGACAGTAGAAGTTATCCTGACTGTGAGTCTCGGCCACATTGCGATTATTATAGTCCAGGTTGTTGTACGCCTGCTGCTGCTGCTGTGGCAAGTAGTTGTGATTGGCCACATCCTCGTTGCTCTGACGCACCACGGCAATGCACTCCTGCTCCGAGTCGCTGCCATTGCAGCTGTGCAGCGCCAGGGCGCGCCGGCTGCTCCTGGGACTGCCCTGCAGCCGGCGTCCGTTCAGCTGCAGCTGCGGTGAGGGCGGCGCCGGGGCGTTCAGCTTGCGCGGCGGCAGCTCTGGCGGCGCGTTCTGATTCATGAAGTTCGTGAGATGCGTCTTGCGGGGACTGCAGCGTCCCGGCTTGGGGCTGTTGGGCGGCGAGGCTGACGCCGAAGTCTCGAATTTGAGCAGCTCGATGCGCTTGTTGATGGCCGCCGCCAGCTCGTGCTCCGGCGTCGGCTGCTTCTTGGACTCCACCTCGCTGTGCTTGAGCATTTCCACACGTTTGTTGGCCAGCGGATTGAGGCGTCGTGGACTTGCGACGGGCGTGTCACGCGGTATGCTGTGGGCGGAAAAAGGGGTTTTAACGAGATGCTCCTGGAGTTGGCCGGACGTACGCACCTTTGCAGGCTGTTCTTCATCGATTCGAGCAGCGATTCAGCCTCCATGATCAGCTGCTTGTACTTCATGTCCGCCTCCAGATCGGCCTTGAGCAGCGCCTTCTCGCTCTCCGCTATGGTCATAAAGTGCGGCTCATTGGCGCTGCCAAATATCAGCGAATTCGAGCGATTCGACAACGGCGAAGTCTTGTAGATGCTGGCAAAGGGCAAGCAAGGTTTATCAACAATTGTGGACGGAGGTGAAGTGTGCAATTAGAGTTTAAACTTGGTCTAAATTGAAGGGTTATCAGCTCGGATATCCAATTCAATTTTGACTACGGACCGCGCCTTGAATCAAACCACCTTCCCGTCTCTGGAATATTCGAACTTAGACTTTTAGGTACGATCCTTAAGAGGTTGCCTTCCATGTGTCTAGATAAGCCAAAACCGCGAAGCTATACCTCTTTTGATTTATCAATTCCATGGGGAATGGGGATGAGTATATAAAAAGTAAAACATTCCTGATCTATGCTAAAGGAGGACCTAGACACCAAATTTGCAGCTAAGGGCGAGGCATTTGTGCCAATCGAGAAGCAAACCCCAGACAAGTTACATTAGAATTCCATAGCTTACCGCTCCTTGGGGCCCAATAGATGGCGGCGCAGGCAGACGGGCGTGCCGCCGACGCTGCGAGAGCCGCGCGGTTCGCGCAGCGGCGAATCGTTGACCTTCTCCCGATTCTCGCAGCTCTTCTTGCGCGTCTTGAGGAAGCGTTTGCGACGACGTAGCTGGCTGCCTTCGCCTGGCTCCTGGCCGCTGCGACGACGCGAGCGCGTCGAGGCGCGCCGCAGGATCAACGGACTTGGCTGCATGGCGCTGGGATAGTAATGGCAGCTGCCCAGATTCCGTTGGATATCCAGTTGGACCTCCTGCATGGAGGATGTGTCTATGAAGTCAATGTCGAGCAACTCATCCGTGTCGCACTCATCGCCCGCATCCTGGCCCGTATCCAGCTCCGAGGCGCAGTCCGTGGGATCCGAGTCGCTGCTGCAAGTGGAACAAGAACTCCTTGAAGCACTTCACTTTCAGCTTGCGTGTAGGACTCACCTGAGTATGTCGGTCTCCTTCTCGTAGACGTAGCTCTCGTCAAACTTGCCAATCATCTCGTTGAGTGTGGCCTCGTCGTCGCTAACCAGAAAGGAGTCCAGCTGCTGCTGTTCCAAGTGGCGCCGCTTAATGGTGTGCGGTGCATGCAGATTTTCCACTTCAGTCGAGGACGACGAGCCCTCTGAGGACTCAGCCCCAGTCCCTGACCCTGCCCCCGCACCCGCCCCTGCCACAGCGGACAGCTTGGGGTTGGCAATTCCTGTGGCTGTTGCGGCTGTTGTTGTTGTTGTTGTTGTTCCTTTGACTGCGCGCATTTCCAGCTCATTACTTGACTTAATGCCCGAGGATGTGGTGGAGGTGGTGCTGGTGGCATCCGCATCCAGACGACTGCCCGACATCAGCTGCATATGCTCCGCCGTATTGTACCAGGGATTGGTCCGTATGCGCGAGCGCTGCCTGGGCGAAGGAGCTGTCGTGGGTTGGTGGGTTAGAGAGTTGGGTTGGTTTAAGTGCTTGTAATTGCTCACTTAACGGTCTACTCACATTCAAAGAGCTTGCTCGTACCCGGACAATTGCGACTGGGCTGTGGCGTGTCCAGCGTGTTGCCAAAGCTGCTTTTGGGCAGCGGATCCATGGGGGACATCTCCTCGATGCGGTTCAGACCAAACTTGTAGCGCTGCGCCTCAATGGCCAACGAGTTGACGGAGCGACTGGGAAAATAGTGAGTGCCGCTGCGCATGTTGATGTAGTACTCGGGCGCCGGCTGATTGGCGCTGCTGGCGGCGCACGGCGAATTGCCATCGGTGGAGTAGCCCGTGGAATAGGCGCTCTCCGGCGAGGACAGGCTGTGCGGTCGGGGACCAGGCAGAAAATTGCCACGCGGCAAACCGCGTGGTGCACGCATGCGGCTGGCCAAGCCCAGCTGATTGGTCACGGCCGGCGGCGCTGGGGTCAAGGACTCAACCAGCTTGGAGGGCAGCAGACGGCCATAGTGCACATGATTCGCATTCGGTTTGGGCTGCTGCTGCTGCTGCTCCTCGTCGTAGACCAGCTGCAGGCTGATCAGATTCTCGGAGTGCGGACGCTGATAATCCAGCAGCGGCGGCTGTGGACGCAGCAGCAATGCGCCCACCTCCTCGTAATCCACCTCATCCTCGACGGGCGGCTGACACTCGCTGCTGGTCTCAATGTGCTCCAGCTTGTAGCTGACCTGCTTGGGCTGGCCGGAGTGCATGGAGGGCTCCTTGGAGCCAGTGGACCAGGACAACGATGAAATGGACGAGGACGAGCAATTCACGCGCATGGGCGACTTGTCCGCACTGGAGCTGCAGCTGTCCTTGCCGGGCACGCTCAGCTGTTGCTGCAGCTGCTGTTGCTGGAGCGGCGGCAGCGTCTGGTGGCATTGATAGCGATGCGGCGCGTACAACAGATTATCCGATTTTGGCGATGTGATGGAGTTGTGCGTGTCCTGATCCGGCGATTGCCAGCCATAGCGACTGGGCGTCTACAAAAAGTGCTTTGGATTGAATATATCTGATTTTGGAATGCCGCCTGCTACTCACATGACATTGTATGGGCGACACCTCACGGCGACGCACCGGGCTGGCGATGCTATGGCTGCCGCTGCTGGTCAGCACCGGACTCGTCGTGGACTTCAAGTTGCTGTTCGCTGGCAAAGTGCCCGCCTTCTTGGCATGGCTGCTGCTGCTGCCGACGCCGCCCTCCGCCTGCTTATTCTTATTGTTCTTCTTGCGGGGACGCACGATGTGCGTTTCCATCCAGGAGCGCAGCTTGGAGCCGAACATTGTATCTCTCTCTCTCTCACTCTACCTCTCTCTCTCTTTCAATGTGAAACGTAGTCTAAATGGACGGATTGTTGTTGCTGCTGTTTGGGGAATACGAAAAGGGATGCCATTAAAGTATTTGCTCAGCTCCAAAATGCAATCCCATAATATCTGGGACAATGGATGGCAGTTTGCATTGGGCTCGTGGGCTGACATCCAAACTGACTCCTGGGGCCACTTTGCGTTGATAAGAAAATCCATTTATGACAGCACAAAAGCCGCCGACGCACAGTGGGACGAACATAGGGAAAGTGCGCTTAAAAGTAAAACTATCTAAATTCCTGCATTTTAAGACCAAATCTATTTGGCAAAAAAATTTTTTTTCAATATAAGTAGTATTATTAAGCTTTTTAAATGTATTATTTGTATTATTTTTGCTAATAATTTTTAACATCTTTACCTTATCTTTTTATTGGTTGAAAACATACGAAATCTAGAAATTGCAAATTATTTCCGAGTTAAAAGCCTATTTTTATACTTTCTATTTATATATAACTTTTCTAATTTGTGAAATATGTGAAATTTCAACTATTATTTTTGAAATTTTCCACTAATCGTACCACTGTGCGCTGCAGCATCGACGAGCTACCATATTTTCTATAGTTTGCAACTGTAACTGTGCATATGTGTGTGTGTGTGTGTGTGTGCTGGTATTTTATGCGAAATTACCTTATTCGCAAATGTCTGTTGCCTCATAATATCCTTTACGCCTGTTTTTATTGTGCGGCACACGAGATGAAAGGGCAGCTACATATACATAACGTATACATATCTGTTTAAGCATGTGTGTGTGTGCGCTTGTGTGTGTGCTTGTGTGGGTGCTTACGTTATGCAGACAGCGCGACGTCTGGCAACTCTAGCTGTGTGTGTGTGTGTGTGTTTGTTTATTTTTTGTTGACTTTTTTAGGCGCACACAAACAGCGTCGCCGACTTCTCTTTGTGTGTGTGTGTTTTTGCTTGGGGGTTGTTTGTAAGCTGAGATGCCGCTTCAAGGACTCATCGGCCTCATGCTGTGCGCTGAAGTTACTCAACCTCGTGCGTGGGTGTGTGTGGGCGTGTAGGTGTGTGTGCGTTAGTGTGGATTGTCTGTGTTTTCATCAGCCTCCCCTTTTGCGGAAACGAACGTAGTTGGGTTGTAAATCCAAACGTAACTGTAAATTTTTATGTCAAGCTATTTTCAACTGTTGTTTCGTTAAACTGCAGCGTGAATATTTTATTTGATTTGATTTCTTTATAGCTTTGCTCTTACGATTTTGAATGCGTGTGTATGTATGCATATATATTTTATTGTTGCTTATTGTATTTAGTTTAAGTTGAAAATCGTAGTTTTATATTTTATTATTTTATATGCAAATTAATTGGAATTATGCCCGGCAACGTATAATTTAAAAAGCGGAAAAGTTTGCCCACTTTTAGGCTGCAAGTGATGAATGGATTTTTTCACATTTTACACTGTCTATATAAGTGATGTATTGGTATGTGCATGTGTCGGCCTAAGATTTATTTTATTTTTTGGTGGTAGCAATAAAGTGTGCGGCTAAAATGGCGTTTGCTGCGCGGCTAGAGAAAACGACTGCCGCCGCCGAAGTGAAAAAAGCAACTAACGGAATGCGCAGCCACCAAATGGCAACAGTGCTTAATGTTACCAATTACATATTGCGCTCATGAAGAATATGTGAATTTAATTTGATTTTATATATTTTATTTATTCCAATAATATAGAAATTTATAACAATTAACAATGGTTGTATAAAATTAAGCAACCAAAATAGTGTGCTATATAATTTTAAAATGCTAACGTGTTAATGTTAAAGCACAGTTAAACTTATCGATGCACCGCCACAAGTGTTCAACCTGTCAGTGTATGTTATCGATAATCTAAAGTTCCATCTCTGCGCCATGCATTATTGTGAAACATAAGCAAATTTTTTGCGCAAATTTCGTTTGTAAACTGAATTCAATGTGATTGGTTTGTTATTGCTAAACTTTTAACATGCGCTGCTACTACGAGGAGCTGGGCGTGGCCCGTGACTCCAATGAGGCTGACATTATGACTGCCTATCGAAAACTAGCATTGCGCTGGCATCCAGACAAAAATCCAGACAGCCTTGCGGAGGCGAAGGAACGCTTTCAGCTCATTCAACAGGCCTACGAAGTGCTATCCGATGGCCAGGAACGTGCCTGGTATGATAACCACCGCGAGCAAATTCTTCGCGGTAAGAACTCCGAATACTCGGAGAACTGCCTGGATGTCTTTCAGTTCTTCACCGGCTCTTGCTACAAGGGCTATGGCAATGATGCGAAGGGCTTTTATAGCGTATACCGCGATGTTTTCAACAAAATTGCCGCCGAGGACATGGAGTTCATGGACAGCGATGACGAACTGAGTGCACCACAGTTTGGCAATGCGGACAGCAGCTACGAGGAAGTGGTGGGTCCCTTCTACGCATACTGGCTGTCTTATAGTACAAAAAAGACATACGAATGGCTCTGCCCGTACGATGTACGGGAGATTAAGGAGCGGTTTATACTACGCAAGGTGGATAAAGAAATGAAGAAGATTGTACAGAATGCGCGCAGAGAGCGCAACGAAGAGGTTAGCTGAAAGTGCATCTAGCAAGTGGAGCTGTACCAAGTAATTCCCATTTCTTACAGGTGCGCAACTTGGTGTCGTTCGTGCGCAAACGAGATCGCCGCGTACAGGCCTACAGACGAGTGCTGGAGGAGCGTGCCGAGGCCAATCGCTTAAAGCAGGAGGAGAAGCGCAAGGAGCAGCTGCGCCAGCGACAAGAACAGCTGGCTGCAGTGCGTGCCAACAAGGTGGACAACGATGGGTACGAGGAGCAGCTCAGACAGCTGGAACAACAATATGACAGCGAATCGGATGAGTATACGGATGAGGAAGAGGACGAGGATGATGATGATGATGAGGATGAGGAAACAGACGCTGAAGCGGCAGCATTTTGCGAAAACAATTTGAGTGAGCCGGAGGAAGTGGAGTATGTGGACGATCTGTATTGTGTGGCATGCAACAAGTCCTTTAAAAATGCCAAAGCGCGCGCCAATCACGAGGAGAGTAAAAAACATCGCGACAATGTGGAACGCTTGTGTCAGCAAATGAAGGCTGAGGATAATGAATTCAACGATCTCAGCGAAGAGTTCAATGCGATAGAGGAAAGCGTCAACGACTTGCAGCTCAATGGCAGCCACAGTGACTCGGCGGAGCTGGCGAGCGATGCGGCTGTTGAGCTACAAACGAGCAGCAAACGCAACAAGAAAAACAAGAAATCAAAAAAGGTCGCAACCAAGGCGTTCGTAGCGAGCGGGAATGACGACGAGGAGGAGGTTGTGCCACCTGTAGATTTCACTGCAGCGCCGAGCAACAGCGATGACGACGACGACGACGATTGGAGCCGCAGCAAAAAGTCAGCTAAAAAGACCAAGAGCAAAAAGTCGACAACAAGCAACAGCAAGCAAAAAACTGAAGCGCCAGCAGAAACAAAGCCGGCGGCCAAGTCAGCGCCGCCAAGTGGCGACATGGAAGATCCGCCAGCCGTCGTGCAACATACGTGCGTCACATGCAAACTGGTGTTTGACTCCAAGAACAAACTGTTTGCGCATCTGAAGAAGACCAATCACGGCGTGTACATACCCAAGGCCAGGCCGGAAGTGGAGGGTAAACCGCCGGGCAAAGGCAAGGGCAAGCGCAAGTGAGGGCTTGGTTTGGCTGTTCCAGCTGCAAGTGCAGTTAGCAGCTGCTTGTAGAAATTTTAGTTGTTTATTTATGCTAATGTTAACAAGTTAAATTCGAAATTAAATTAAGTTGAAAACGCCCATTTTGTTATCTATAGAGATTCCTATGGAATGCAGACGAGCTTGCTGCCGGACTCGACGCGCCGGCGCACACGTGTACGCATATTGGAGGACTCTGCCTTGAGACTGATGCCGGCGGCGGCGAACGTTAAGAGTATGCCCACCAGGCCGCAGTAAAACGAGATGCCTGCAAAAAGAACGTGCCATTGGCCAGGCCTAAGTTGGTCAGAGCTTAAGGCTTACCTATGCTGCAGTCGGCCGGATAAAAGGGTTCCGCCTCCGGGCCGCACAGACGTTGAACGCGCGGCGCACGCCAACCCAGCGGATGCAGAAACAAGGCCAGCATAACAGCGATGCCTGGTTAGGATTAGCAAAGGTTTAGCTGGTTTATTTAGAGATTAGGAGCAGGTGGCAACTAACCTGCCAGCACCTGTGCACAGGCGGTCATATTGTGTATGCTCTTGCCAAAGGCCGACTGGCGGCAACAGGTGAGCAGCGTGGCGGCCACCGTCAGCGAGAGCAGCACCAGGCCCAGCGACATAAAGAACATGGCCGCCTTCCATTCCAGGGGATAGACATTGCCATCGGTGTTAAAGCCATCCAGGTCGAAGCGTCCACAATGATAGCCCAGCTGGTGCATTTGCTTGCAGCGCGTATAGATGCCCACAGAGGCGGAACGCTGGCCAGCAGCAGCAGCAATGGGCGTGGCCTGGCTCCAATTGCCAAGCTGGCCAGGTCCAATTAGCCATTTGGGCGTGACCAGAGCGACAGCGACCAGCATATCGGCGACCAGGGTGCACAGAAACCAGACTAGACTCACACTTGTGATAATTACATAGCACATGATGCGTATTTGATGAGAAGTTTTCTTCGTCAGCGCTTGGAAAATGTATTCGGAAAAACGTTGTCAGAACGCGTCCGCACTGGCCGCACACATAATTGTCTCTGTGGGTGTGCGCCTATAGAGCATTTGTCTGTGCGTACACACCCAACCCCAACACCCACCCCCGCCACCAACAGTGCGACTTCCTTTCAGCTGACCAGCCCGAAATGGTATTGTTTATTTTATATGCTTTCTTGCCGTTCTCTGTTTTATGTTATTCATTCACCCCACCACACACTCACTCACACACACACACACGCACTTAAGCCCAAAAGCGAACGTATGAAAATAGTCAAAACTTTTCGTTGTTGTTGTTGTAATTGAAGCTTGAACTGCAGCTGTTTGCGTTTTTTTTTTCTTTGTACTCTTTTTAATTTTGCAACATTTTTTTTTAGCGGCGACTCCCTTTTGCGCAGGCGTTATGCACGCGTTCAACGGAGACCGAGGAAAAACTGAATGAATGGCGCGCATTGAAAGCAGCCAAACGTCTGTCGAAGCGCATGCCCAGGCCAGATGTGTGTGCTGTCTGCGCAAGGGCGGGGTAGGGAAGATGGGTGGGGGCGCAACAGCAGCAGAAATCCAGACATTCCAGACAAGCGCGCAGCACAATGTTCTCCAATGCATACAGTGGCTCAAAAATGTATTGGTACGGGCTAAATATTCTACTTTAAAAATGCATACATATTTCGGCATATTATTTTTCTTACAGAATTAATGTGTACATTAAATATACATATATCAAATAATAAGTAATTTGCATGTCCTATAACAAAATTGTTTTCCTTTAACAAAATAAAAAAGTTTCAAAGGTCAAATTCTTATATAATAAGAACCGCACTGCGAACGTTCATTGTTGTTAATTTAAATATTTTTTTTTATATGCAAAAACCAACTGCGCATTCCCATACTTTTTTGACAGACTGCATTCTCTGCTCCCTCTCATGTTCTCACTCTCTCACAAATGCTGGCTCTCTGCAGCTGTGCTCTCTTTGTGCTTGGAATGCACACACATGTTGGAGTTGGATCTGTTTGACCCCAGTAAATTCCCCTCTCCCACTTCTCCCGCACTAAACAGCCATGCTTATGCCGGCGATGAGTAATAGGCGGCGTCTATTCGTATTGTTTGAATGCAAATGAGGTTTTGTAATTCGAGCAATCGGCGATCTGTCTGCCCCGGCTTATCAGTTAGCACCCCCAAAGTGATTTCCATTGGGCGGCCCCATTGCATCATCTGCCATGTGTACTGAGGGCAATTGTAGCGCCGATCGTGACCGGGCGAAATGAATTGTGCACACATATCGCAAACACTTTCACTCTCACTTGGAGGAATACTTGGGCCAGCCGGCTGATCCACTCAATCGCAATCGCAATCATTTGCAATTCAGTTAAAGATGCTGTCACCGCTGCTGCTACTGCAACTGCTGCTGCTACTGATCCCTGTCCATGGCTACTATCATGAGTACCGCTACTGGGAGCTGAATGAACCGCCGCCCATTTGCTCCGAGTACGAGATGCTGATTGTGAATACGCGCCAATGTGTGCGCCGCTGCAATATTGTCTGCCAGCGTGGTGTTTGCTTTGAGGATGGGCCATGTCCTTGTGCCGACCAGTACCAGAGCGCCTTCAAGGATGGCCTGGCTTGTGCCGCCGAGTGCCTGCCCGGCTGCCAGCAGGCGGGTGGCCACTGTGCCGGCCCTGAGCTGTGCATTTGCCGCAAGAGCAAGCACTATTACTACGATCCCGTGGCGCGACGCTGTCGCCGACGCGCACTCCGTCTGCTGGATCTGTGTGGCGGGTGAGTTATTGTTATTGTAATGAGTATACCCTAGCTTTTATCTCTGTCCTTCTGCAGGCGCTGCATTCATGGCCGCTGCTCGTACGATGGCCGCTGCATCTGTGCGCAGGGTTACGAAATGCGCAGTACGTTGCTTCATGGCGCCCAATGCATGCCCACCTGTGATCAGTAAGTGTTGGAGAACACCACAAAATTGACATTTACTAATCTCGAACATCCTACAGCGATTGCGGTCCTAGAGCCTATTGCTATGCGCCCAACATGTGCGCCTGTCGGCACAAGCATTATCACTACGCCTTCAACGGGATATGCACCAAGGATTACTGAACTAGATTTTAGCGAGGATTATAGGGCTGTTTTAGGCCTTTTTTAGAACGAATTTTAATTAAGTTAACGTTGTTAAGTCTTACAAAAATATATCTAAACAGTATAACTTTCTTTGTATTATGCGCATATCAGTTAAAGCTCTGTTAAAACGCAAATGCCTCACATTTATTGTGCAGCGCAATAATAGGCAGAGAGTGGGCAAGAGAGAGAGAGAGAGAGAGAGAGAGTGAGAGCAAGCACGCTTTTCCGTTTTGGCGGCTGTGTAATAAAAAATTTAAAAGCGAATTCGTTACTGTTTATAAATTTTGTTTACAGTTGCTAAAGCTTGTTGCCAAAAATAATAATTGAATTAGTTTTTTAATCAGTTGGCCATTTAATGCGCTGCTTTTAAAAGAACTCGGTCGCTCTGCAAAACCCAAGTGCGTACGTGCGGTCCAGTGGCGGCGCTATAAAATATACGACGTTCAATTTTAAAAGGGATAAGACCGAACCCCCCCACGCCATGGCCATGCCATTGTCCAAGCAACCAGTTTAAGGCGGCCGAAAACACCCCTTTTACTCAAAAGAAAAAACGCTTGATAAGCTCTCATTTTACATACATACATATAAATACACACAAACATAAATACCGTGTATATAAATGTGCGCTAATTTGTGTCTTAAGTTAGCGTAGGGTATTCGAATTTTAATAATGTGGCTTGCTAGCTAGATAAAGAAAGAGCGATCAGCATGTTGACGGCGAGGGCAGCAGTAATGACAAGCGCGTGTGGCGTGTTTTCATTTATTCTTGTTGGGGCAGGGGCTTGCTCAGTTCTGCCGCTGCAGACGTCACCGACAGCAGCAGCGCAGAGGCAGCGGCAGAGGCAGCAGCTTTCGTTCTCCAATGGTTGGGCCTCTGCCGCTCGCAGCAGTGTCGGCCGCATTCAGTTGGAGTTGAGCCTTCAGCTGGTGCAGTTCAGTTTCCTACTCTCTCTACGCTCGTGTTGTTTGTGCAACTCTTGCTGAATTTTTAAAGTAATTTGCAAGTTTAAGTAAATCAAGTGCATTTATAAGGAATAATGGGTCAAATCAAGGTAAATACCAAACACAATCATACGCACATCCAAATATAGCTATGCACATATAATGTAAAATTTTTGTTAATTTTTGGAAACAGCATACACATAACATATTACCATGGGTGTGTGTATGGTGTATATGCATATGTATGTATATGTACACACATATATGTAAGCTACCTGTTATCCTTTGACACGTTGGCAACTCTGTTATAAGTTAAGCGTGGGAAAATTTATAACATCATATTTTGAATGATTAGAAACTTCTGTCTCTGTGTGGCTGCGTGTGTGTATGTTGGCGTGCTGATGTCTGTACTTAATGTTATGTAAGAATAGAGAAGCAGTAAAATTGCCATTAAAATGCAACAAATTATTAACAATGACATTGAGACTGGAGGCAGATTCGTTTTAGCGTCCGTGGCGTGTCAGTCTCTATTTGCCTCATTGATTAGAGCGATTTAAGTGATTATTAACAAAACGCTTATGCTGATATATTTTTTTTTATCGAATATGTATTAAAACTTGAAGTAGGCGTAGCCGCTGCGCAGTTTGCACGGCACGCACGTCAGCCGAAAAACTTGAACAATAAGAACCGTAAATAAGATGTGTTTGTGTGTGTGTGTGTTCGTATATGTGTTAACAAAAACAATTTACCAAGCAATTGAGTAAATGCAGTAAACCGGTTAATTCATTAACCGTTGTCCAACAACAAACATGAGCACTTTTCATCTAGTTTTAACAACAAAAAAAGTTATAAATAAATTTACGGTGAATGAGCATCAATACGCGCGGGCGGCGCGTGTGGTGGGTAGTCGTCAGTCAGGGATGGGCGTGTGTCACGACACAAACACGAAGTCTAATTGGAAAGCGTGTTGAATAAAAATTGAAACAGGTGCAACAAAAAAAGTAATTAGCGTCTGTGTTTGACATTCGGTTTAAAGTAAATATAAATTACATTTTTTTCTAATTAGATTTTTCTAAAAGTGTTTACTGTTTTTTTATTATTTGACATGCCTTCTATTTGTAAATTTAATTATAAGCGTTTAAAGCGTATTATTTTCACATATTGAAAATATCGTTAATTCTCGCACGAAATGATATTTGTAAACTCGAGTCGTGTTGTATTCGCATCTAATTGAGACACGCGCCCATCTCTAATAGCCATAACATTGTCGATGTGCTGATATTGCCGTCGTCGTAGACCTTATCAAACGCCTTCACGGCGTGGGGGCTGCCCGTGTGCGTGTATGGAAAAATTCTTCAAACTTTTTATTTTTTGATAAGCTTCAGGTATTAATTATAGATTTTTGCACTTAACTACTGGCTCAATGCAAAAACGTATTTATCTTTATTTTTTTTTTCTGTTGTCTGTTTTGACAGAAAGCTTCATCGGCATTGAGCAAATTGTTTGTCTATGGCGCCTTAAAGTACGGACAGCCGAGCAATTCGATCTTGGCCAATACTGGCAACGGTTATGCCAATTTCTGGTGCCGTGCGACAACTACACAGAAGCTGCCGCTAGTGATTGCCACGCGGTACAACATTCCGTTCTTGCTCAACAAGCCCGGCGTTGGATATTATGTAACCGGTGAGATCTACGAGGTATGTAGACATAAATATATAGTATACACATTAATCAGTTAAATAAATAATCTTCGTAACATTCGCTACGCAACAGGTGGATGATCGCATGCTCAACTCGCTGGATAATCTTGAGGATTGCCAGGACATTTACACGCGCGAAATGCAGGACATGAATATTGGCGTGGGCGAGGGGTAAGTCGAACGCCGTCGCATGACGTCATTTATGTATTTGATGTTATTTTTAAACAATTTTGCGCTTGCAGCACCGTTCCGTGCTGGGTCTATCTGCTGCAGAAATATCCGGAGAAGCTGCTGTCGCTGCCATATTTGTCCGGCTATGAGAATAGCTCCACACATCCCTATATAATGCGGCATCGTCGCACACACAAGCATCCGGCACAGGATGATCTCAGCTATGAAACAGCTCAAAACTAAATTGTGTTCGAAAAGGCGTGGCCAATTATTACTATATATATAACTACCGGTAGTTGCATTTGTAGAACGTATACAGACTTAAAAACCAATTATATGTACACGCATTTAGACGCAGGTGTACATAATATTAACTGATATATACACATATTATATGCGTATTCTAGTTTATAGCGAGCGTAGTTTGTAATTTTATAAGTTTCGAGAGAAAATAAAAGAAATTCGATTAAACTATTTATAGAACGTAACTCACAACGTAAATAAACGCATGTAAAGTAAACTTTTCATATTTGCCAAGTGACAACAGGTGTTGCTTTTATTATATAAATATTTATATACGTTCTTTGTTTTTGTGAGATCGTTTTTTTTTTTTGTTATTTAAGTGTGCAGCTGCGCTGTTAAGTGTGGAGCAGCGCTGTTAATTTAACAGATGAGCTTATCTAGCCTGTTGTGTTGCCGTTTCAAGCGAATGGCAATTTGATAAGCCGAATTAAACCCTAAAAACTATTTCAATGGCAAATGTATGTGCAATTTTATATTGTTAAATGCTAAAAATGTCGCAAACGCTCAAAAGGGTTTTCGTGTATGGCACATTGAAGAGCGGCGAGCCGAACAATCATTGGTTGACGAAAAAAGCAAATGGTCTCGCCCGCTTCCTGGCCAAGGGCACAACGGTGATCAGGTTTCCACTGGTGATCGGCACACGGTACAACATTCCATTTTTGCTAGACAAGAAGGGCGTGGGCCACAATGTCCAGGGCGAGATCTACGAAGTGGATAGCACAATGCTCTCAAATCTGGACGTGCTGGAGGATTACCCCCGCTACTATGATCGCGAGCTGCAAACCATTTTGACGGATCAAAACGAGTGAGTAGCCGACGGCACCAGCGGTTGTGGACAAATAATAGTTGGCTCTTCGCTCAAAATAGGAAACTGGAGTGCTGGTTATATCTGATACGCAATTATCCGGATGCGATGCTGTCGAAGCCGTTGCTCAGCTCATACCACAACACGCCGCAGCAGTCGTACAGTGAGAAGTCAGTGCGAGATCCCGAAATAGCGGCCAAAGATGATTTGTCCTATTGAAATTTGCATAAATCTTTGCAGCTACGCCGATAGCACAGCACACGATCTCTTCACGGACGAGCTGAATTGAGTTATATTGGCAGAATACAGACCTCGGTATTGGCTTATACAAAGAAAGTATACAATTTACTAGAAAGGATTTCAACGCATGGCTATTATTCATACTCTCTCTATTACATTGATTCCATAATTCAAAAATGCAAACGAAATGAACAATATTTGTTTCCGGGGGGGGTTTGGGTAAAAATCGAAAAGCCTAGAAAAATGTTTACAATTATTATGTATATATGCATACAGAGAAAAGAACTCGTTATAAATTGTTTTAGCTGAATCTCGCATCCAGGTCTCGCACGCGCTTCTAGCTGGCGACCTGAAGCGCCTTGCAGTGTGTGGCAACTGTATAGTGTAGCACATAAGATGAATACGGTAAATTTTTCTTTTGTTTGTTTGTTTGTGGCGTCGGCATCGGCATCGGTGGCGGCAACAACAATGGGCGTGGCCTAGCTGTCGGCCTCATCGTCGAGCGACTGGAATCGATTGGTGGCCGCAACGGGCGCAGCGGCTGCCTCCTGCACTCGTTGATAGCGACCACCATGACGGACTTCTTCGAAGGCGGGTTCGTTTTTCTTTTTGCGCTGTTCCTCCGGTCGGGCTGCATTGAGCGTTGGGAAGAACTCGGTATTGGTGATATCTGGCGCCGTGCGACGCGTACGCATGCCACTGCCACCGCCGCCGCTGCCCATCCCGCTGCCGGCTTGCTGCAATTCAATACAAATGAAAATGATGGAATTGGCGTTGGGCGCAAAGTCCAATAATAATAAAATATTAGACGGGCGTCAATGAATTGCAATACGATATAATACTCACGCCAGCACGTAACGCGGGTGAAATATACATTTTCGACGATGACTTGTTGTCCGTCTCCACCGGCACCGGTATTTGAGTCACATCCTCGGCAGGTATTAGCTTTTTCCATGGACCATAACCGCTCCGCTTGCTGTTGGGGTCCGCATTGGCATAGCCGTCGCTGTCCTCATCATCCTCGTCGTAAACATCATCGGACTGATGAAGATGTTGTTGTTGATGCTGCTGCTGCTGCTGCTGGTGTTGCCTATCGGTGATAGTCAGCTGGCCAATTTTGAGGCCGCTGTAATCCTTGCGCTGCTCCTGCTCGAACTCTTTCCACTCCTCCTCAACGACCTTCTTAAAAAACCAACAACAAAGAAATTGTTGAAAATACGCTTGGAAAACTGGCTGCTAGCTCTCACCTCGACCACGGGCTCCGGCGCTTTGATGTTGGTCTCGTTTTCGCCGCCTTCTGCCACGCCGCCAGCCAATGCTGTCGAGACATCAGGTTTTTTGGGTTTGACAGCATTGGCCGCCACCTCACGCTTCGTGCACTCCTCTAGGTTCTTCACTAGCTCATCGGCTGTCACAAATTTGGTCTTGGTTTTGGACTTCTTCTTGTCCTTTTTCGCAAAAAAATCGTCTAATTCGGCCATGCTTGCAATAATTTTCGCAATTCCCTGTTCCAAATTATAATGAAATCCAATCGCACTCGCGTGAGGTGGTATGTAAAAATAAATCGCTATCGATAGCGCCTATCGATGATTGAGCCACACGTGGTCAAAGAATATTTTTTTCCTTGTAGTTCATATAAGCAATGCATTAACTTGTTTGTTTTATTTATGCTAACTATTTGCCGCTTATTAATTAATTGCGTTCAGCATTGCCGTGCCTTTGTATGCAAACGCTGAGTGAAACGATTATTTTCGATAGTCCAAAGTTACGGCGTCTATGTGCGCATTTTTAGGCTGAAAACAAACGCGCAAATGATTTAATTTAAAAGTATCAAGCTATTTTTTTTTGGAAAATAACAATAATTTCTAAAGGTAAATAATAATTTCAGATAAAATTGACATATCGATACGAAAAATGTTCAAACCTGAAAGTTGTTGAAATATGCATTAGGTGGCAACACTGGCTAATTAAATATTCGCTGAGGTTATCGACGGTTAGCCGCTTGGCGGTTTAATTAAAACAGTTTCATTTGTTAATTTTGCGACTTTTACGTTATTTGCATATTTTTTGCATAATTTAAGCTTGTGTGGGGGATTTTTGGTATTTATTGATTTGGCTGGCATAATTCGCAATGTTTGGCAACAAAACTCTATAATATTCATGAGATATTCATAATTGCATAACGAGACTGAAATAAAAAGAAAAACCAAAAAAACAAAAAAAATCGCGAATGCTTATATTGTGCAACAACCAAAAGGCAACAGCAAAACAAATCAAATGTATTGGATTTGCAAAATATGAATTAGCTCAGCAAACGCCACAAATGCCATGATTAATTAATATACTATGTATTGGACATGAAGATGCATTATCTAACGCTTGAAAAATAAATGTTTGCAGTTCAGAGTGAACCATTTGAATGGTGCCAAAACCAACAACAACAACAACAACAACAGAAAATGGGCTAAAAGCCAAAGCCGTAACAAAACTTCCTTTTTGAACGCAACCATCAAATTGGTCAAAGTTCCGCTGAATTTGCTAAGCAAATGAGTGAGCGCCTAATAGATACATATTTATTGCTGCAGCTGGCTTGCAGGTGCCGCCAAACAAAGCTTGCCACATCCCGACTGAATAATGCCCAACCAGTTAATAAATATCTAGACTTCAGTTTCGATCGCACCAAAAAACCAAAAAGCCCGTTTCATTCATATTGACAAGCGCCCGGCCAGACGGGGCTCAGTCTTCTCTTGAACGCCGCACAGCGCACAACGCTGCTCCGAGCTCCAGCTATTTATCAGATCGACAATCTTCGTGTGCTCGTGGCATAATTTTGATAGTGTTTTCTCAAATATCACATTTGATTTGATTTGACCGACGCGCGCGCATATAACGTGTTTGGTTATTTTTGGTTGGAACAATTCGCATTAATTAAACGCACTGCAAAAGGTAATTAAAACCAGAATGGCAATGCCTAACACCTTGTGCTGTTGTATTTGTTTATAAATATATGCAAAGCACTTAAAAGTCGTCTCCATTGCCTTGCGACCTTTAGCCAAATATTATGTTTGTTTTTCTTGATTGTCTTGCATTCGCGTAATTAGCTTAAAAATAAAATAAACAACAAAAAAAAAATGCTTAAAACAATTTGAAACATTTTGGTCGCTATTAGCTGGCCAGCGGAGCGTTTAATTGGAAATAATGTCCATTATTAATTATTGCGCTAAGCGTTCACCTTTGCCACATCAAAGGGCTGCCTCGCTTCGGGTCACGGGCCATGTCAGGGTCATGTCGGGTCCAATCTAGTTTGATGCTACCGTTTTAACATTTCCAACAAGTTTTCATAGTCAGCTCAATCAGTTCCCTTGAATTAATTAACTGGCGTCTTTGCGTCATGAGAAGCTTAGAAATTGGAATTAGCGATATTTTTATGTCAATCGTTTTCAATCGTTTTCTAAGCGCATATATTATTTTGAAAACATTTCTGACATTCTTCAGTTTGTTTTTTTATTACTAACATTTAATTGTACAACTTTGCAAATTCTCAATTAACATGTAAGCGATTTATTGGATAATTATAAAATGATACATACCACATCTATACATATATTAACAATTAATTTTTGAATACATTTCTATGATATGACAGGGTATTTGCTGTGCGATCTCTCTCAATACGTTTAGATCTGTCTTGTATTTTTTTTTTTTTGGAATCGACCGGATCGGATCTTTAGATGCAATAGGAAAGATCAGTCAAAAATCAAGCACGTTGCATTTTTTCGATTTACATATCTTAACTTAACTTGGCTTTTAAGGGTTCTGCCGTGTTTTATACAAAATCTTCTTGGTATTAGTGTAGTATATCATAGATATAAAATAGAAAGAAACTATCTAAACTATCTATGGGAAAGTGTTATGCTTTCCCCGCTTTTCACTTTTTTTTATATAAATATTTATGCTATTGAATCAAAAATAGCACTTCACTTCAAATCCGTAAACCGTGTGTCTACAAGGGTATTTAATCTTCGGCTAGCCGTCCTTTTTTATTTATTTGGTTTTTTTTTTTGTCGTTTTGATCCATTTCGGTCAACTTGAGCGTATCTCAAATTAATTATATTCGTTTCTCTTTCGCTTGTGTGTCAATGGCAATCGCTACAAACCCATTTACATATTGGAGGTTATTGGTTATTATTTATTAATTTATTTTCTTTTCTTATTATCTTCATGGCACACGATTTGCCATCGCGGATACCCCCTAAAGGGATTTCAGCTAAGTGGCTGCACTGGCGACTTTTAAATTAAAAGTTACGTTCGATTTCATGGCTTAATGGCAAATGGAGTTTGTGTTTTTTCCTTTTTTTTTTTTCCTAACGATCTCACACACTTTTGGCAAAATGTTGCCACACACTGGTTGGTATAGCCTATAAGAGCGGCAGATGATCAGCCCATTAGGTTCAAGCGCATTTGAACTTCTAGCGTTTTAATTATACCCTGAACCCATTAAAAATAGTGTATCATGTGTTTGTGCAAATGTATGTAACAGGCAGAAGGAAGCCACTCCGACCCCACAAAGACCCCATAATCAGCATTAATAGCCGAGTCGATCTAGCCATGTCAGTCCGTCTGTCCGTCCGTATGGATGAACGCAAGGATCTCAGAACCTATAAGAGCTAGAGACTAAAATTTTAGCTGTAGGTGCTCCTAGTCCCCGTGCAGATCGAGTTTGTTTCCGATAGTCGATAACTTGCTCCGTTTCCAAGTAATCGATAAAAATCTATATCGAAATCCCGTTATTTGAGCTATTTCGGCAAATAATATGAGGTACAGTCACTAAACTTGACATGTAGCTCCTAGAATAGTATATATGTATATATCAATTATTTTTCATTTTATACCTATCGCCTGTCGGAAGAAGAGGATTCAGGGTATCCCCTAGTCGGGAACTCCTGACTAGAAACTCTTACTTGTTGTTTGAACTGCACTTTGTATTATTTTTGCTTTTCTTTCGCTTCCTATTCTTAGAAAATTCGAATCGCTACAATAATCGTACATTGATCATTGTTCTAGGCGTAGTTACATTAACTAGCATATTATCATTGCAAAATGTAAACAACGCCTTTTTCTCAGATTGTTTGTATTCGCATTTGAGATGCCTAAGTAATATTTTAAGTAACTAATCAAACCGGTTTAAAAACAAAAACACGAACACACACACGGGCTTATTAAAGCCGTGTCATTTTTAAATAAAGCCAGTTGTTGTCCATAGTTACCATGCTGAACTGTGTCATCCAAGTGGGGGACTTGAATTTGGCCAACAGCTCATAAATGTTTGACTCTGCATATTTGATTAGAAGAAACGACAACTGAGCTAGACGATTGCCTGTAAATGTTTGACAACATTTGTAAATACCCTACAAATTAATAGATGTCAACTGAATCAGGCAGAATCAGCTTACATATCTTTATTGCAACATTTATTTTATTTTTGATTTATTTATTTATTTTTTTATACTTTTTATTTTTATTATATTTATTTATTTACTTTTAGTAAAACTATAATTTATATATATTTTTTGCAATATTTATTTATATTTTTCTAAAATCACAATATGCCATAAAAATAATTTCTTTCTATAGAATTGTCATCTTTTAACTTTTCGAATTTTGTGTCAAGAACAAGTTGAATTTGTTTTTGTTTTTTTATCTCAAACGGAACGTTTGCGAAATATAGATTTTATGAAGACCTCGCCAGAAACTGGCTCTTGCAAATTATGGCCTAAACGATGCTAATAATGTATGTACATATACGTTGCATGTTATGGTTGTCAAGTTTGAAGCTCTTAAATATATTATATTGCATGCCACAGTGCGCAAGTTCGTTGCCTAAGTCATACGTTTGCCCTCAACGGTTGAAAATGTTCAGTTTCAGTTTTTGGTTTCAATTTCAGCTTCGCCTCGACTTCTTTGGCATTTTCCATGCACGAGTGTGCGTGCGTGTGCGTGCATGTGTGTGTGTGAGTGTGTGTGTTATGCTTATGATTTTTGTTTTCCGCTTTGCATAGACTTCGCAGATTTGATGCCGTCTCGTTGCTGGCCCCAAATGAATTGGAGCTGCCTTTAGGCTTGCATAAGTTGCACGCGAGTTTTTTCTTATTTATTTCTGAATGTTGTTGTTTTGTGTTTTGTATAGACAAAGTGACGTATTCAGCAGAAGCGTTTTAATTGGCAATAAATATGGAAATGAGGCAATTGCCTCAAATGTTAACTAAAAATTAAGAGACAGGCGTGAAGTATGCATATTCATTGACAGACTTCACCACAGACTGCAGTTGAAGTTAGTAAGTTTACAAGCTGCCAACAGTAGTTGTAGTACGAGTATTAGCTCGATTTCTAGTTCAAGGTACACACTTTATATATGTACATATAATACAATTTGTTGTTTTGCCTTGTCACGCTGTGTGCTTTCTCAGACTGTGGGCCAGGTTTTCCTTAAACGCTCAACTGGGCAAACAGTTGTTTTTCTTTAGTTTCTTACTAGTTACATATACATATATGTGTCTCATTTATGGTAAATAGGCCGGGTGACAAAACCCGAGATGCCAAAAAACTCGTTCAGTGTTGCATGAAATGTGCGATTTAGCCAACAGAGGGCAGCACGACCAGCAGATGCCCTGGATGTGTACATATTTGGTGTGGCTTTCGATTTGCACACGAAGAAGAGAGAAAGAGAGAAAACGATCACACGCTATAAAAAGACTGTATGCATTTAATGTGCGGGTGCAGCAGACTAAGCTCTTTTCTAAAAGCAATCTGGCAACGCGTTCTTCAAAATAACAGTGTTTGCCAAATGTGGAGAGCGCAGTCAAAGTGCATTTTTTTAAATCTGGCAGCACCGTTCGATTTAATTTAATTTAACCATATTAAAATCATGCTAGTGCACAGCAAAATTGATTGCTTTGACGCGTTACAAGCTTTACTGCGTTTGCAAAATAAATAAACATAAATTAACTATTGTAGTTCAAGCTTCTATAACGTTGATTTCTAAAACTTTCCATTAACATTAACTCTTAAAGCAAAATGTAGTTGTTTATGCGTTCAGTCCAAGGTTCTAGTTAATCATACCCCGTCGGCTTTAGTTTTACGGGGTAGCTTTTCAAATTGAGGCCGTTTAGAAATGTCACGCTGCGGCTGCGGCCAAAGAGCAAGGCACTTTTACTAACATAAAAGTGGCACGATTTTTGGATTGGCTATGCCACAATGTGCCCAAGATTTGGCCAAGTGTAACGTGGACTGCAATGCAAACCCAAACCCAAACCCAAACCCAACTCATATCCAAAAGCCAGCGCCAGCGCCAATCTCTGATTTTGCAATGTGCAGGCGATTGCAGACGGCTATCAAAAGTTGCAAGCATGGCAAGTGGCACGCTGCATGCTGCGTGTGCTGCTGCTGCTTCGTCGGAGTTGTTTTTGTTGCTGTTGTTGTTGTTGTTGGAGCTTGCAACATTTTTTCATAAAAACAAACAGCAGACACGTTAGACAAGCTGGTGGTCTGGTCTCCTGGCGCGCTCGTATTATTGCAACGGCTTCTGCCAAATGGTCGCCGGAGCTGCTGCTGCTGCTGCTCCATGTGGTTGTTGTTGTTATTGTTGTGGATATTGTTGGTACCATTGTGTTACTATTAAACCAATCAGCGAGCCGTCCAGACACTCGGCCCCCTCTTGGCCGCATTGCGTAATCGACAGCCAACTGAAATGCATAGAAATGCGAAATCGACGCCGCGCTCCAAGTCCAACAAATTCAATCCATTAGAAAGAAACTCGTTTCCAGCGTTTTCAGAATTAGCCCAGTTTATGCTTGCGACACTTGCGGTTGCCGTTGCCGTTTTTCTTGGCTGCTTGCCCGGAATGTGGGCTAATGTAATCTGCCCGGCTAATGCTTTCGATTTTCATCCCCGCCTTTTGCAGCACCCAAAATGGCTGATCTATCGCCCGTGCAGGAATATTATAAGGACAAGACCGTGTTCATAACCGGTGCATCCGGTTTCATGGGCAAAGTGCTGCTGGAGAAGCTGCTCTATTCATGCCATTCGCTCAAGGAGGTGATCATCATTTGCCGTCCCAAGCGCGGCAAGACGCCCGAGGCGCGTCTCGACGAGATGTTCAAGCTGCCCATTTTCCAACGCATCAAAGACGAACGGCCACACATGCTGAAGAAGGTGACCATCTACCAGGGCGATGTGACCTACGATTGTACGTTTTTCCACTTAAAACAATTCTGCTGCGTGTCTCTAACTCTTGCTCTCTCTTCCTGCTTGCAGTGCTGGGCTTGAGCGGCGACAGTCTGAAGCATGTGGTGGAGAACACGAACATAGTGTTTCACATGGCAGCCACTCTTAAGCTGGAGGGTAATCTGCGGGACGCCATTGACATGAACCTTTTGGGCACGAAGCGTGCTCTGAACGTGGCCAAGGATATGAAACAGTTGGAGGCATTTGTTCATCTGTCGACGGCATTTTGCAATTGCGATCAGGAGGTTATGTATGAGAAGGTCTATGAGTTCCCACACAAGCCCGAGGATCTGATGCGCCTGGCCGAATGGATGGATGTGAAAACATTGGATGCCATTACGCCCGATCTATTGAAGCCCCACCCCAATACCTATACCTATTCGAAGCGTCTCGCCGAGCTGCTGGTCCGCGACCATTACGAAACGATGCCGGTCATCATAGCCCGTCCCAGTATCGGTAAGCCATCTCCATGTCTAAGCCATTCCCTCTCTATATATAAATATGTATGTGCCTAATAACTGTGGGGCTTTCAGCTGGTGAGGCCCGTTGCCTTAAGCTTGGTTGCTTGCTTCCTTAATCATCTCTTTAAGTTTAATCATATTTTACGAATATTTTTTAATATTTTTTTTTTTTTGGCTGGCTTCCCGCCCTGCCGGCTATAAAAGTCGTGGCACTCGCTTGGCAAAAAGAAAAACCATGCAATTAATTTGTCTTAGCTTTTCCTTGCAACCAGCTGCAGCAATCCGTTTTCTGGTCTCGCTCTGGCATAGCTCTTAAGTCATTCTACAGACTTTACGACTCTGGGCAATGGCAATTGAAATTAAAGTTGAGATTTTTCATATGCAAGCGGGGCTAAAAACCTGATCCTACGGCTGCAACGCGCATTTTTTCAATTAGATGGGGACGGCAAAAGTGTGTTTGTAATTGAGCAAACGGTTAACTTCAGATAATTGACCTTTTTGTTGACCCCACGGAATTTACCTAACGGCAGTTAGTTAGAAAAATATACTCAAAAAAATTTAAAAATATATATGTGCGGACTATTAACTGTAATTATATTATACAGCGTTCATATTTTAGACAATATAATTGCAAATGACCCAAACGATGGGCATAAAAAGTCTCTGGAACACCTCGTTAAGGCAGCTAATTTCTATATAATTTTAACATTTAAAAAAGCTACTTTAGATCAGATATAATTGTCGTTATTTTATAGCAAAATAAGTTTTTTAATATGGTTTTCTTAAAAAAGATATACAAACATAAGTCTGTAGTTTAATGCGAAATTCAGTGTGTACATATAGGCATGACGATTAAAAGATGGCCCATTTTTTTGTAGGCCTGTGTAAGCTGGGTTAATAGAAATGACTGAAAACATAGGTTTAGGAGTCTCAATAGTATAATATAATATTTTGCATAGTCTGAGCGCAAATCCCCAATTTGAAGGCAAACAAAATGTGCGAAATGTGTGTTGCACAGTGTATTTGAATAAAGCGCGACCCGCTTTCAATGGCAATCTAACTGTTTAAATATTGATTAATTGATGACTTTGTCAGCGTAAAGTTCGCAAAGTTCAAATCTTTTAGCGCGGCTCTCTAAAATGGGATTGGCAACTGGTCGCGTGAAGTTGCCTAATTGAAAGCCACACTTTTCGACTTGCTGTGGGTGTGGCACAAGTTTTGGTTAGGTTAAAAGCGCCCTTTTTTTGCCGACTGCTAATTGATAGTTTTGGATGCTCTAGCGTACCTTGTGTTCGTCTTTAAACTGTGTATCCGTGGCACGTTTGTATATACATATTTTGTGTTTGTATGTCAGAGCCATAATTCCTTGGCGCGCTTTGTTGACAGCGCCTGCTAAGCCTATGAATTAGACCAAAGACAACAACACTGAAAACAACAACAACAAAACACTTGAAAAGAGTGTGCGAAAGTGTGTTAAGTACTCAACAGACGGGGGGTTTTGTACACACTGGCAGCACGCACGCGAGATGGGAGGCTGGCTCAGCGGACAGCTTAATAGTCTGGCAAGGTTTTCGATACAATGTATAATCAATCGATAGTCGTCAGTCAACAAATTAACTGTAATCAGCTGTCAAAGGGCTTGGTTGACGCTATGTGTTCCGTTGTAATGTCAACAACATTTTATTTTTAAATATTTAATGTGCCGTCAATGTGTACAAGCCCGCCCAGGAAAACAACAACAAACAATGGTAACTGGCAATAATCATAAACGTCAGCGCTTTAGCCAAATACTTGCACAAATATCTCTGTCTACATCTTTCAAAACTGCTTGTAATCCAAACACATAATACACATGCACACAAACTGTAAGAAATCGTCGTCGTTGTCGTCGTCATTGACCAACAAGTTCAATGAGCATGAAATTAGAACTGAAGCTTATAAATAATGCTAAACAATAGACACGCCCCACCAACAGCTCCCCGCCTCTTGCCGCTAGATCCAAGCTAAGTACCTGCAATTAAACGAGTTGCAAAGCTCAACCGCCAAATATCCTCTGCCTTTTCGCCCAGCGGAAACTCCCACACGCTCAAAAAACCTACGCCCATGCCCACGCCTACGGCTTCGCATTATTCCCCTTGCTGCTGCTGCTGCTGCTCTTAGAGATCTGGAACTGCTCTGAGAGATCTGGAATTGTGTACTGAACGACTCTCCTGTAGTTTCACCATCGGCCTATGAGCCTGTGCCCGGCTGGGTGGATAATCTGAATGGACCCACTGGCCTAATGGTGGGCGCTGGCAAGGGCGTCATTAGATCCATGCTCATCGATACTCGCCACAAATCCGAGGCCATACCGGTGGATTATGCAATCAATGGCCTTTGCGTCATACCATATCAGTTTGCAATGGAGCAGCGACCGGTGGATGTGCCCGTTTATAATATCACGTGCGCCGATCATCGCAAGATGCAATGGGGCGAGGTAATTGAGTTGAGCAAAAAAATTGGCTATCAGTATCCAATGGAGGCGGGTCTCTGGTATCCGGATGGCTGCATAACCACCAATAGATTCCATCACAATATCAATGTGCTGCTCTTCCATTGGCTGCCCGCCTATGTCATCGATTTTATGCTCTTCATTTTGGGCCAGAAGCGTTTGTAAGTTTTGGATTTTTTTTTGCTCTATTCGGATTCGGGCAATGCCCTACAGTTCCTTCTTCAATCCCAATTCCCCGCACCCTTACAACTGCTTAGTATGATACGTGTACAGAATCGCATCTCTGTCGGCTTGGAGGTGCTGCAGTTCTTCACCATGCGCGCCTGGTACTTCAAGTCGGATGCCTACGCCTCGCTCTGGAATATGCTGACCGAAGCGGACAGGAAAAAGTAAGGACACATCGTTTTTATTTAAGAGTTCGACTGACTGTAACCAACTAAACAGCTTTAACATGGACATGGATCCCGTCGAGACCATACCCATGTACATTGAGTCCTGCGTGCAGGGCGGTCGCCAGTATCTGATGAAGGAGTCACCCGATTCGCTGCCCCGTGCGCGTCGCCAGCTCATGCTGTAATGCCAAAAAACAAAAAATAACCCTCTCTCCATTTATTTATTTACCAAACACTTTACCCCAAAACCTATATTATAGGATGTATCTGTTGGATCGTGCGTGCAAGACGATTATCGTTGGTTTCCTGGGTTACTGGATGTTCGGCTTGGTGTCACGCCTTGTGGGCGTTTGAAGCGAGAGTGGGATAGCGAGAAAAAGAGAGAGAGAGAGTGTGGGAGAGAAGTGGGGAGCATATAGCCAAAACATTTGCGCGCTTTATCAATATTGCCTAGGTTCGCTTTTCTATGGGGTATAAAACGTTTTTACGCATATTTGCTTTTTAGCTTTAAGTAAAGTGATTTCATGAAATGCAATAAAACGGTTCGAAAACTTTAAATGTGTACGTGTTCGAGTGTTGAGTATTATTGCACAAGTGCTCAAAGGACTAAGACAGAAGCCAAAAAAAAAAATGCACTCACAGTAAACACACACACACACACACAATACACACAGCAAGACAATATCAAAATCAAGGTTTTAACCGGATTTCAATTAGGGTTGAAACTCGGAAAGTTTACTATGAATACATTTAAGACACTCAAAACATTCACAGCAATTCACTACTCACACACCTACTCACACACACATACACATAAAAACACACACACACACATGCACACTTAATTGGCTTTCGGTTATCATCAAGCTACAACAATCAACAAATCATCCTGGGCTACTTGGTATGTAGAGTTTACCATTTACTCCGAAAGTCTAATACCCTTCCGTATCCAAACAGTGTCGCCAGCTGCCTATGAGCCGCTGCCTGGCTGGGTGGACAACCTGAATGGACCCACTGGCCTGATGATTGGCTGTGGTAAGGGTGTCATACGTTCGGTGCTGGTTAATCAGGAGAACAAGGCTGAAGTCATACCCGTGGACTATGCAATCAATGGACTCATTGTCATACCGTACGAATTTAATAAGCAAGCCAAGCGACCCGCCGAAGTGCCCGTCTACAATATTACAAATGCGGAGCACAGAAAGATGCCCATGGGCACTGTTGTGGAGTTGAGCAAGCGCATCAATAAGCAGGTGCCGTTCAATGCGGGTCTCTGGTATCCGGAACCCTGTGTTACAACCAATGAGCTCTATCACAAATTCAATGTGGCCATGTTCCACTGGCTACCTGCGTATCTATTGGACTTTCTAATGCTCATCCTGGGACAAAAGCGTTTGTATGTACACACATAGAGAAATAATTGATGTACGTAAATCTTACCAATTACTTACGTATAAACAGCATGCTGCGCGTGCAGGAGAAGATCTCAACTGGTCTGGGTGTACTACAGTTCTTTACGCTGAACGCTTGGAGCTTTACATCTGAGAATTACGCCTCCCTCTGGAATAACCTAGGCGAGCAGGACAAGAGCATGTGAGTAACCACATATAGAAGAGGTATTCTGAATGCAACTAAACCGATACTTCTTTCTGGTAGCTTCAATATGAACATGAATGTAAAGGAAACTGAGGAGGAGTATTTGATAGTGTGTGCGCGTGGTGCACGCAAGTTTATACTCAAGGAAAAGGATGAGGATATACCCAAGGCGCAGCTGCACATGCGCATGTAAGCTTTGGCAATTTTCTTGATAGAACTGTCTTATTGTAAACTTTCTCTTTTCCAGTCAATGGGTTGTTGACATCGTTTGCAAGACCCTCATAGTTGGCTTCTTTGCCTATTATATGCTGAAATGGACGGGCGTGCTGGCAATGTTTTGAATCTCCGGGATTCTTTAACTTTTGTGGTCACTGGAATTTATATAGTCAATAGCATTTAGTTGTAGTTCAATTTAGTTTAAAGGTTTTCCAAATAAATATACGCATTTAGGTTTTTGTACCCATCTCCAACAAGTTGTTTACACTTAATCCCTGGATATAATTTATATTATTATTTTAATTGTTTATTGGCATTTGAATTCTATTTATTCCGCCTGTGCAGTTACGCCCGCTGCCGCGGAGCCGCTGCCTGGTTGGGTGGACAATATGAATGGACCGACAGGTGTATTGATTGGCGCCGGCAAAGGTGTCATCCGTTCCATGATCTGCAATGGCGAGCTCAGGTCAGAGGTTATACCAGTGGACATAGCTATCAATGGCCTGATTTTGTTGCCGTATCACAACAGTCGGCTTAAGCAGAAGTGAGTCCTTGAATTATCTTTTCCAGCTTTAGTCTAAACTTCAACTTTTTTCAACAGACCCCTGCAGATACCCGTTTATAATCTAACAGTTGATGATGCCAAGAAGCGCAGCTGGAAGTGGATCATGGATGTGGGCCGCGATCTGGGCCTGAAATACCCTTTCGATGTGGGCCTCTGGTATCCGGATGGCAATATGACAACCAGCAAATTCTATCATACCATCTGTACCATTCTGTTTATGTGGCTGCCCGCCTATATAATTGATTTCCTTCTGGCCATCTTTGGACAGCGTCGCTTGTGAGTTGACATTTGGTATACAATATAAAGCTTTTAATTTAGCTTATATTTTCTTTGCTTTCAGCATGGTTCGCGTGCAAACGAAGATATCGGTGGGCCTGGAGGTGCTACAATTCTTCACAACACGCAACTGGGACTTCAAGTCAACACATTTTGAGCAAATCTATAAAGAAATATCTGAGGAAGATCGCAAAATGTACGCCAACTGCTGATACTACCTACTATATGTATTTTATATACTAAACGGATATGCCAGAGGTTTCGAATTGGGAATTTAAAATATAAACTCATCTCATTAGCCTGCATAACAGATTTCATTAATATACCCCAAATACTTCTTGATCGTTAAACAATGTTCACTTAATATTTTGTAATGCCCTTTTCATAGCTTCAAGATCAATACAAACGATGTGGACGATTATGAATACATGAAGATTAGCATTCTGGGTGGACGTCAATACGTTATGAAGGAGCCATTGACCTCCTTGCCCAAGGCGCGCATACAGCTGCGATTGTAGGTGGACAACAGGATCTACCAATTGAATATGATTTGTAATACTTTATTTATACTTACAGCATGTATGTGTTGGATCGCATTAGCAAGGGGCTGATACTAGGTGGCTTTATCTATTGGGCCTCCATGAGACTGGGACTGATCGATCTGGTGCGACACGGCATTGAGGCAGACAAGCATTGAACAACGTGGACGGAGCCGGAAAAGGAACCACATATGGGTTGCGCTAGTTCATATCCTTATTTTTCACATTATCTTGTCAAAGTAGTGGCAGGGCTTAAGATTGCAATATTCAGGGTTTTTTGTATATTACTCAACATTAAAGTTTCACATACAGTTATAAGAATAGATTATTGTTTAATTCGTTGTGTTTTTATTTTATGGGAACGTACTAACAAAACGTATACGTTTTTGAAGACTTGGTATGAGCTTTAAGAATAAAACTCTTAACTTGTTGTATTCAGTATTAGATCTGTAAGAACAAAAAAAAATGGTTGCTGGTTCGATTTCTGGTTCTAGTCAAGTCTATTTGGTTCGAAGCTGGTTGGTAACATCCTTGGGCCCAGGTTTCGGTTCACATCTTGGCTTTTTATATATATATATACAATTATTTTTTACGAAGGCATATAGGTATTATATATATGTGTGTATGTATGTATGTGTGTGTGGGCGTGTGTGCGTCAGTGTCTACATGCATGTATGTATGCATTTATAAATATATGTATGCATGCATGTTTGTATTCTAATACCAATCGCAGACCAAGCTTATTTGTCGCTGTGCTGCAAATTTAAATAAAACGAACTTCTATCAAGTGCTCTCCTCCTCGATTCTCAAAAATTCAAGTAGGCCCTGCTGAAATCCAACAAGGCAGGAAACGTTGCCTCCAACGGCCGGAGGATGGAGCGGGAGGAGGTGGAGCGGGTGAGTAGAAATGCATGTAGGTGTACGTATGTAGGTGTACGTATATATGTATGTATGTATGTAGGTGTATGTATGTAGGTATATGTTTGTATGTATGTAGGTGTATGTATGTATGTAGGTTTATGTATGTAGTTGTATGTATGTATGTACATATGTATGTTTGCATGTTTGTTTGTATGTTTGTTTGTATGTATGAATGTATGTATGTATGTATGTATGTTTGCATGTATGTGTGTATGTGTGTATGCATTTATGTATGTATGTATGTATGAATGTATGTATGTATGTATGTATGAATGTATGTATGTATGTATGTATGTATGAATGTATGTATGTATGTGTGTATGAATGTATGTATGTATGTATGTATGTATGTATGTATGTATGTATGTATGTATGTATGTATGTATGCATGCATGTATGTATGTATGTATGTATGTGCGTATGTATGTATGTATGCATGTATGTATGTGCGTATGTATGCATGTATGTATGCTTGCATGATTGCCTGCTTGCATGCATATGTTTGCATATATACAAACATGCGTACATATAAATGCAGCATGCACACAAACATGCATGCGTATATTTATATACGCAAAAAAGCATACATGCATGTACATATATATGTGCATGTATCTACATATGTATGCGTGCATGTATGTATGCATTTATGTGTACATGTATGTAGGTATCCGGACATGTATCCATACATGTTTGCATGCATGCACGTTTGCATATATACAAAACAAACATGCATACATGTATGTACAAACAGGCATGCATATATGTATTTGCAACTTAAAACTTGGCCCAAAAAATTTTAAAATCGCATTTTCCACCGAGGAAGCTTGTTTTCTGCGAAAAGTGTGAGACACATCTCAAATAATTTTTCTTATAGGTCTTTGGAAATAAATTTGAACACAAACATCATCCACCAAATGTTTGACCCCCACTTCCACCAAGAAGGTAACTACAGTGAAAATTTCTGCTTCATAGCTCTTACGGTTTGGGCTGTGCTTTGATCACCAATTGGTCAGTCAGTCAGATATGGGGGAGAGAAATTTCGGAAATATGTCTATATAGCATATTTGTCTATATAACATTTTCACACGAATTTTGACCAGAAATAAGACTGCCAGATTTAGATGCCAAATTGATTTAGAGGTCAATCCATGAACTTAAAACCAAACTTGATGTAAACCGGATGAGTTTTGGCCGAGTTATGCGGTTGGGAAATTTTGCACCATGTCTATATAGGATAATAGCGGGTATACCTCGGCCATGCCCGTGGCATGTTTAATATATACTTGCTATACATATACTTAAAACATTTCTCGATTTTTATTAACCATTGCCCGTTGTACTGAAAATATTGCTATTCCTAAATATTTTCATATGCATAATTCGGGCTAAATTTGACCTCTACCCAAAATTGTGATCTAAAAAATTGTAATTGTACTTTGATGCTGGGTTTGCCTTAAACGATTTTTTATACCCTGAAACCATTGAAAATGGGTAAAAAGGGTATTATGTATTTGTGCAAATGTATGTAACAGGCTGAAGAAAGCATCTCCGACCTCATAAAGTATATATATTCTTGATCAGCATCGACAGCCGAGTCGATCTAGCCATGTCCGTCAGTCTGTCCGTCCGTCCGTCTGTCCGTCAGTCTGTCCGCCCGTCCGTATGTATGAACGCAAGGATCTCAGAGCCTATGGACTTGAAATTTTAGTTGTAGGTGCTCCTAGTCCCCGTGCAGATCGAGTTTGTTTCCGATAGTCGATAACTTGCTCCGTTTCCAGGTAATCCATAAAAATCGATATCGAAATCGTGTTTTTTTTTTTTTAGCAATTTTGGTAAATAATATGAGCTAGAGTAATCAAACTTGACATGTAGCTTTTAGATTAGTATATATATATATCAAGTGTCTTTCGTTTCGTTCGTTTCATAATAAAAACATCGCTCCACGACATAAACCATATAGTTCCTGTAAAACGAATCGAAAAAGAGTAAAATGATTTTTCCTTTTTGGACTCGTAATATTAAGGTGAATATTAATAAGGATCAGCGATCTTAAGCTTTTTTCATTTTGATATATATATTACTATATCTATATCCGCCGCAAAATACCCTACAAATTCGGGGTGCAGCTGTCAGCCTAAAGGTAGGCAATGCCCGGCTCATAAATGCCCAATTGAAAGGTTCAAATAAACACGTTTTATTGTGTCAACATATGGAAATTTTACGGAAATGTTGATGATAATATTTGTTAACTTCTTCCCGAATATTGATTGACATTATGCAGTCGTCAATTTTTCACTAAGTTCTATGCATTAACAATTTTCATTAAATTTATGCAATTAATTAGTTAATTGCGGAGGGCCAGCCGGGCGGGGGGAATGCGGTATAGGGCATTGCTCGGGGCTCGAGTGGACACTGGATTGCACTTTAGATAAATAAATACTCATTTGGGTGGACATAGTAGCATGCTGAAAGTACTTCAATTAACTAGAGCAGCGTTTTAAGCCCAGTTGAAGAGCTAAGTCGAGAGCCTAGAAACAGGCCCACATACATATATCAAACATATATCGCATAAAAAAATTAATATTTCACTTTAGGTCTACTCCTAGTTCTGGTTACCTTAAAGTACCTCAAGTAACTAGCCCAGTTGAAGAGCTAAGTCGAGAGCCTAGCAGCAGAATATCATTCAAAATAATATGCCTAAATTTCAGGCCTACAATTATCGTACATATATTTCGCATAAAAGCAAAAAAACTTCACTTTAGGTCTACTCCTGGTTCTGGTTACTTAGCACTTCATTTAGTTCTCATATATATATACATATATATATATATATATATATAGTATTAGACTTGAGTAGCTGCTGGAACTGGCTCTTTCTTCATCTCCGAAGGCAACGTCTCACGTACGCCCCATTGAAGCGATTTTCGTTTTATTTTTTTCTTTATCGTCGGGCATTTTGCTTATAAATAGACGTTGCCCGGCCCGAAATCGACCATTTGAAACTCAACTGTCGGCGTGTGTGAATCGAAAAGCAGCGAAGAAGAGAAAAGGGCATTGTGGACTTTAAGGACAGTTGCGAAAAGTTCTATAAAAATATTCAATATATACATATATGTATCTATATACTGTGAGAAATCGGTGAGAGCGCGTTGAGTAGAATTTAAAGAGCAGAAATTGAGTTAAAACCAGCAAAATGATTGTGGAAAAAGTGGTGAGTAAAAGTGAACAATCCAAATGGAGATAATTGTGAGAAATCGAAAAGAAATCTTAAATAAAAAAATCAAGAAGTGAGATAGTGAATGCGAGTACTATATATATATAAAATAATATAAATTAATCAAATTTAAAAAATAATCAAATAATTGGACAACTATGCAAAGGAAAATATATACAATATTATTCAAATATGAATTGAATACTTGAATCAAATCTATAAAAGGATATATGATTTAAGATATAAGACGAAAAAAAACTATGCAAGACATTTTTGGTCTATAAATGGATATTATAGTAAAAGATTTTAGAAACAAAATTGAATTAAAAAAATTAAATAATAGAGTGCAGTTTTTATAAGTAAGGGTAAGAAAGAGAAAGAGAGCGGCAGAGTGAGTGAGAGAATGAGGCTTAATAGATTTTTAGGTAGGTTTAGAAAGAAAAAGAGAGAGAGAGAAAGAGTGAGAAAGTGAGGTTAAATAGAATCTGAAAGAAGTGCGATTTGTATATACATATATTAAAAAAACAAAAAAGTTTGAACACCTCACGTAAAAAAGACTTCCATGAAAAATTATGCAATTTTTGGTTACTTCAAATACGGAGAGTGTGATATTTCCGCTCTTCGAAGGCAATATCAAAGTGACTAAACAGATATCTCATTATTATTATAAACCTTTTTTTTTGCTTTCTGCTGGCCTGGCCCAAAGAAACTGTGTACGGTCGGGGTGCCGTTTTTTTTTTTTTGGGTTTTTGGCTGGGCTTTTGGGCGTGTGAGCTGCAAAAGACGCTGATTATGATAATTTATAGAATTAGTGAGAAATAATCATGTACATTTATTAGTGGGCAGGTGTGAAGTTTTGTGTAAATACGCCAGTTAGCCACGAATTCGCCGGGCTTATGATACATGATTACGATCGATAGATAGATAGATAGATAAATAGTTCGGCAGAGCGGAAGCCGCGCTTCAGGGGCGTCTGTGGCCAGGTTGTTTGACCAGGTCGAGTGTTCCCCTTGAAAGTTCCTAATTGCCTGTGGTTCCCTGCTCTGACGAGCAAAAATTCAAAATTCAATCGAGTTGTTTTATGAATTTCCTTCTGCCCTGTGTGTGTAGCATAGACATTTTCCAGGCAGACACATTTCGGAGCTGGGCAATATATATATGTTTATATTGTGAAAGAAAAGCAAAAATTTTTTTTTTAAATTCTAAACAATCGAGAATAATGTCGCAGTTTTGGGAACGCTATGTACGGCCTGGCCTCAGCCAGGTCAGCCGCAATCTGAACCTGATCGGCGGCAAGGCCAGCGGCTCGATGCTGTGGAAGCGCGTCACATTCCTGGTGGCCACGCCGGCAATTGCCTTGTGCATGATCAATGCCTATCGCTCCAAGGGCGGGGAGCAGCCGCGCCAGCCGTTTGTCAAGTACGAGCATCTGCGTCGCCGCAACAAACGCTTCCCGTGGGGCGACGGCGAGCGCAGCCTGTTCCACAATCCCAATGCGAACGCATTGCCCGAAGGCTACGAAGTCTAAGCTTACAGCGCGAGAGATCGGGAGCGGGCGCACATTCGGGATCGGTTGCGGATACGGGTAGGGATATTCTCAAAGGGGGATTTAAGATTGTTACGATAATTGGTAAGCAGCTCGCCAAGATCCAGGCCAGCCAGAGAGAACTAATTGTGCCCTGTTTCCAGGCTCGTTTTGTTATCTTTTGTTATCAGCCTTTTGCAGAATCGAGAAAAACCAGAAACAGCCGGCCATAGCAATCATTGGCAATGTAATTATTCGCAAGATATGTATCGAAAATAAAACTGAACCGAAGGCGCACAGACACAAACACACACACGCTGGCTTTTTAGGTAACCCCGCCTTGCCCCCACCCTTTCCTCCCGGTTAGTATTTGGGGCGTGGCACGGCGACTTTCGCTTTCGGAAAGTTACATTTGACTATCATACGCATCTAATTTGCCATGCTGCACCTGTACCTCGACTTACAATTATTTATTTTTATTTATTTACAAATTTTTAATGCATATATGTATTCATATACAACATGCTCATACAAAACTTTTACGACCACAATGCGCAATTGACCCTGAATCTTGTGCTTGTGGTGTGCGTGTGTGTGTTTGTGCATGTGCGTGCGCGGATCTGCATGTAATATGCTCTTTATTTTTAACTTAACATAAGGTTTTGGTTCAAATCGAAAAAATCGTGCCTTTGAATAAATCTTGATAGGCGACAAGTTTTGTTTGAAGCTTATTTGGAAATTTGCCATCCATTGCCTTTCTATGCGATTCTCATGAATAAAACATGAACAAAATCTTGCCTAGTCTATGGTACATTTATAAGACTCCGAATAAATCCTTATAGATGCCAAGTTTTGCTTATTTGAAAATCTTTTACTAGCGCCTTTCTTTGCGATTCTCATGAATGAAAGTTATGCCCATCGATTTTATTATCTTTTCAGTAGTGCTTTTTGACAGTGATTTTTTTTAGATTTTTGAAGATGCGATTCTCATGAATTTAAGCAATGCTCGCCGATCTTTATATTTTCAGAGCTGTTTGATTTGACAATGATATTCAAAAGTTATGGGAATTGTCATGAGTGATCTCCCTTTTCATCACCCTTCTATGCGATTCTCATGAATTAAATGTGCTGCCTTCAAATTTGAATGTGTTTAGTGTATTGTTAGTTAGTAGTTGGTATTATATATTGATTTTCACACGCATTCTCGCTCTTATTTTCTCACTTGCTCCTGATATTGCTCTTCTCTTCCTTACTCTCTTACTTTTTCCCTCTCTTAAATATTTTATTTTTATACGCTTTTCTTGAATTCACTTAAATTGATATATATGAATATTTTTAATACTCTATAAAAATAATTAGTCATTCGCACGTCGAAGCGAAACTACATTTAGTTCCTGTTATTGTGTGCAATTCGGTTTGGTTTTTATGTTTTTTTTTTAAACCACAAAACAGTTGACATACGAGTTTTTGTATTTAATTGCTTGACGCTTTTACTTGGCCAAAGCCCAAATTGAACAAAGCCCCGCTCTGGGAAAAAGGCGAAAACAAAACGTGCGCCCAATATCTGAAGCTGCTTGACGATCATCATTAATCAAAATATTTTGTTTCGGCTTATGAATGGACGCTTCGGGTTCTTGTCAACCAGCTTGGCCCTGAGCTTGCTGAAAGAGCGAGACCAGAGCTAAAGATACAAATGTATCTGTATCTGTATCTGCATCTGTATCTGTTTCTGCAACTGTGTCTGTAACTGTATCTGTAACTGCATCTGTGTCTGTGCGTCTGTGTATCTGTATCTGTGTATCTGTATCTGTGTATTTGTATTTGTATCTGTGTATCTGTATCTGCATCTGCATCTGTATCTGTAACTATATCCGTAACTGTATCTGTGTCTGTGCATCTGTATCTGTATCTATGTATCTTTATCTTTATCTGTATCTGTGTATCTGAATCTGTGTATCTGTATCTGTATCTGTATCTGTATCTGTATCTGTATCTATATCTCTATATCTCTATATCTCTATATCTGTATATCTATATATCTGTATATCGGTATATCTGTATATCTGTATCTCTGTATCTCTGTATCTCTGTATCTGTGTATCTGTGTATCTGTGTATCTGTGTATCTGTGTATCTGTGTATCTGTATATCTGTATATCTGTATATCTGTGTATCTGTGTATCTGTGTATCTGTATACCTGTATATCTGTATATCTGTGTATCTGTGTATTTGTGTACCTGTGTATCTGTGTATCTGTATACCTGTATATCTGTATATCTGTGTATCTGTGTATTTGTGTATCTGTATCTGTAACTGGCGTCCTTGCGCGGCTGCACAATCAATTGTTGTCGAAATCTCGTTTGAGGCGGGCATATGAAAGCGAAATTTGCGTGTGTGTGCATGTGTGTGCGTGTGTGTATTAAATGCGCATACGACGTGTTGTCTCAAGCAATTCACACCGTTTGGCAGGCACTTTCGTCGATTATTTCGGCGTCTGTGGATGGCTGAGTGTTTACAAAAACTTACGACATGAGGCACGAGCTGGCTCATAACACACACTAATGACGTTCCCAGTTAATTAGATTGTGTGTGTGTGTGAGTGCGTATCTGTGAGATATGTATCTAAATGCTATTAAGCTGAAGTGCGTTCAAGGGCCAATTGGCAAAGGGGGATTCGGTCAAATATATTTTACGCACTTGATTGAATTGCTCAAAGTGCAAACAAATTGTTGACTAACCAAATACCCTCTCTCTTCCCTCTCTCTCTCTTCCACCGGCCCTGGCTACTTATAGCTGGAACGTGCCACCAAATCGGAGCTGTGCAGCGCTTTGGCCCTGCTGGTGCTCTCGCTGAGTATCTATGCTTTCTACACACAGCTGCTTTCCTATCTGAAGTCGGTGCTGCTGTCGCTGCGTCTGTCGGGACCGCCATCGCTGCCCTTTCTGGGCAACTGTCTGCTGATCAACGAGAAGGATCGTGAGTGCTTCAATTTGAGTCTTATATTTCAATTACGTATACGACGGGTATTTCATCTTTTGCAGTTATGCGAAATCGCGCTGCGCGGGCCTTTGATCTGTATGGCTCGCTGGTGCGGATTTGGGTGCTGCTGTTTCCGTTCTTTGTGGTCCTGCAGCCGGAAGATCTACAGGTGATACTTTCCTCCAAGAAGCACACGAACAAGGTGTTCTTCTATCGGCTGATGCACAACTTTCTGGGCGACGGGCTGATCACGAGCAGCGGAGTGAAGTGGAGCACGCACCGCAAGCTAATACAGCCGGCATTCCATCTGAGCCTGTTGGAGAAGTTCATAGACACCTTCGTGGATGCATCGCAATCGTTGAACGAGCATCTGGACGCCTCGGCGCTGGACATCGAGATCAACATAGCCAAATATGTCAACAACTGTGTCATCGATGTGCTCAATGGTGCGTTTAGCTTACCTTGACTTAGTCCAGTCCAATTCCTAATCCAATCTTATCTTGCAGAGGCTGTGCTGGGCGTGCCCATCAAGAAGAAGGGCCTGGGCCTGATGGAGGATTCGCCGTTTCGCAAGGGCAAATTGATGATGCCCGCCCGCTTCGCACAGCCCTGGCTGCTGCTGGACGCCATCTATCAGCTGACCTCGCTGGCCAGCGATGAACTGAATCAGAAGAAGCGTCTGAATGATTTTACGCGCCAGATGATCAAGCGCCGTCGCGAGATTATGGCCGATGCGGCCAACAACAATGTGGAGCGCAAGTGTCTGCTGGACTACATGATCGAAATCTCCGAGAGCAATCCGGACTTTAGTGAGGAGGACATTGTCAACGAGGCGTGCACCTTTATGCTGGCCGGCCAGGACTCTGTCGGCGCCGCAGTTGCCTTTACCATTTTCCTGCTCGCCCAGAACGCGGACTCGCAGGAGCAGTGCCACGAGGAACTGGAGCGCATCTTCGACTACAGCAATCGTGCGCCCACCATGAGCGATTTGCGTGAGATGCGCTACTTGGAGATGTGCATCAAGGAGGCGTTGCGTCTGTATCCGAGCGTGCCGCTCATTGCCCGCAAGCTGGGCGAGGAGGTGCGTCTGGGCGCGTACACATTGCCGGCGGGCAGCAACATCTTCATCTGCCCGTATGCCACACATCGACTGGCGCACATCTACCCCGAACCGGAGAAATTCAAGCCGGAGCGCTTCAGCACCGACAACGTGGAGCAGCGGCATCCATATGCCTTCATACCGTTCAGCGCTGGACCGCGCTACTGCATCGGCAATCGCTTTGCCATACTGGAGATCAAGACAATTGTGTCCCGCCTGCTGCGCAGCTATCAGTTAATGCCTGTGCCCGGCAAGACCACATTTGAGGCCACATTTCGCATTACTCTGCGCGCCTCGGGCGGGCTCTGGGTGCGGCTTAAGCCGCGCCAGCAACACCCAGATGCAGTCTAGTGGAAGCAAACTTAGTGTAGGAAACGAGGCCAAGGCAGCTGCGGCCCGAGGCATCAGTGAAAGTTGCCAAGTTTTGATAAAATTCCCAAAATGTGACGCATCATTTTGCCCAGTGAGAAGTGACAATGAAAGCGAGAAACATAGCCAAGTGCGCTTCGCTTCTCCCTTTAAACTTAGCTTTAGTCCTTAACATTATCTAAAATGCCAGACATGCTGTTGAGAGTCTAAGCAAGAAGCGTAGCGATAAGTAAAATCAAGGACAAATAATTCCAAGCAACAGCTTGTCATGCTTCTCTCTTAGTTATCGCTTTGTCAGAGAAGCGAAGTGAGAAGCAATGCTTAGACTTGTCTAATGTATGGGAAAGAAATGCTGCACTTGTCTCGATGCTTCTCGCTTTCATTGTCACAAGGGAAAATATAAGAATAAGCTAGTCTACATGGGTATATATACTCTTTTTGCCCTCTTCGAACAGAGTATAAGGGTTCTTATCGCTAAAAAAAATGAACCTGGTTTCTTGATGGATTCTTGCCTATAGCTGGACAGCGTTGGCTTCGTTATATTAACTTTAATTAGTATGGTAAATAGATATTATGTATATAAATCGATACAATAATTTAAATATTTAGCCTTTGTCTAGCCTAAGTGCAGTGCGATGTGCCTGTGCCAGTGCCAGTGCCTATAATGTTGGGTGCATTTTGGATTCGGATTTGGATTACAATTAGTTCGCATTCGCAGCCATATATATGGTATATATGTATATGCCTATACATATATGTACATATGTATATATATATTCGAGTGTTTCGTACAGATTTTCCTTGGGTTTGTTTTTTTTTTCTGTTTTTTACATACACAACACAAAACAAAATAAAAAAAATAATTAATGATATTTGCAATAATAAAGTGAATTAAGTAAATCAGCTTTAAGCGACATAAAAGCTAGGACGTGATATGTTTCGTTTCGTTGAATCTATTGATGAGACTGCGCGCACGTGACTCGTGCCCGTGCCCGTTCCCGTGCCCCTGTCCATGTCCATGTCCGTGTCCATGACCGTTTCCATTACCGTTTCCATTCCCCTTGACCTGCGCCTGCCGCTGTGCGCTGGCCACCGTGTGCTGTTGGGCAAGACGCTCCGCTGTCTCGCGGACGCGACTGCTCAGCCGCGTTGGCGTTGCGGCGCGCTGGGGCAGCGGTGAGCTGGGCATGGATTGGGTTTGTGTTGGTCTCGCTTTAGTGGCGCTGCCGGCAGTTGACTTGCTCGCTGGCCCTGCAGCGGCTGTGCCAATAGAGAAAAGGAAGAGAGAGAGAGAGAATAGTGAGTATATAGGGTATTATGCAAGTCGTTGTTAGCTAGGCAAATTGGTTACTTTTACTGATGCGACCCGTGCTCGCGACCTTGGCGATTTGATTGGGCTCTGGGGCAGGCTTTTTATGTGCCGAAGCAGCAGCAGCAGCGGAAGCAGCGGCAGCGGCAGCATTTGATTGCTGGAACCTGTGCTTCAGTTGGGACACCTTCAGCTTGGACTCGCAAATCGGCTTGGTGGCATGCGGCTTTGGCTTCTCGCGCGTGCAGCTATCCTCCAGTGATTTCTTGCGCATCTTAATCGTATTGGTAAAGTCGGACAGCATTATGGGTTCACCCTTGGCAGGCAGCTCCAGAGCCGGCACGCTGCTTGCAAACGTGGCTGGATTGTCCGAGGCCTCGCTAGCCTGGCTTGCTTTGGCTATTTGCTCCAGCTTGTTCTTGGCCAGCGTGAGAAGCAGCGTCTCCTGTGTGCCCAGGCTGCCATTGGAGCACTCGCTATAGCCGGAATCACTGCGTTCGCTGCACTGCGACTTGTCGCGCAGCCTCAAAACGCCCGTCGTCTTCCGCTTGTCCACGTGCGGCATCTCGCCGCTAAAATCATCCTCCTCCTCGTTCAGGGACGCCATTTGCGTGCTGCTCACATGGGCAGCACTCAGCATGCTAAGACCAGAAATCGAGGGTCGCGGACTATTGCAAGCGCCCATGGCAATGGCCGAATTGCGACGTGATGCTGACAGCGTAGCCATGCGACCCAGGGCGCGTATAGCATTGCCCGTTTTCTAAGCAGCGAGGAGCAAGCGAAGCATTGGTTAGACACACATGCAAAAACAGTGGGAGCAGCAGTTAGTTCGGGTAGCTGTGACTTCGGCTTCTTTTTACTGACCTGCCACTTGCGTCGTATGATGAACTTCTTGAGCTTGTCCGTGCAGATTTTGTTATTGCTGAGATTCTCGTCATGGCGCTGGCACAGCCACTTGGACTCGAGGCACTGCTGGGCAGTCAGGCGCGACTCCTTGCGATGGACAAGCAGCTGTGAGATAAAGTCCTTGGCCTCTTGTGAGCTGTAAGCAGTTAGAGTTGGGAATTGGTTTAACACACAGATTGATCGGAGCTACGTACACGCAATCGAAGGCCTCGTCATCATAGTCATAGTCCGCACGCGTTATATTCGAAAAAGTTTCCACGTCCGTGTCGCCCATAAAAGGTGACAGGCCCGAGAGACTGCAATAACAAAAGAATTTGCAGATTAAGTAAAGTCAAACAAATAGCTATCCATTTGTTGTGCGCTTACAGCACGTAGCAAATGACGCCGACGCTCCACATGTCAGATTTAAAGTCGATGGGCTCGTAGCTAATGATCTCCGGCGGTATGAATTCGGGCGTGCCGAATAGCACACGCACCGGCGCCTTGGTGTCCAGGCGTTGGGCCAGGCCAAAGTCTATGATCTTAATCTGATGACTAGTGCGCGTGTGGCACATAATGTTCTCCGGCTTCAGGTCCAGATGCACCACGCTTTGGCTATGCATATAGGCAACGCCCTCGCACACCTGCCGCAGAAACAGAATGCAGTCCAGCTCGGTCAGCGTAAAGTCATCAGCCACAACGCGCTCAAACAGTTCGCCGCCCGTAATGCTATATAATGGAAGCATAATGAATAGTATATGGGTATATGGACACAGTTGACGGTACTCACTATTCCATGACCATGACAATTTCGCGTGCGCTCTCGAAGGAGGCGGCCAGCTGCAGCAGCTTGGGATGCTGCAGTGAGCGCATTATGGATATCTCCTCGAGCACTTTTTGGCGATCGCGTGATTTGATGCATTTGATCACCTTGGCAGCCAGCAGTTGTTCGGGCTGTGCGCGCTCCTGCACCTTGTAGACCACACCAAAGCGTCCCTTGCCCAGCTCCTCGATGATATCGAAACGTGCCTTGAAATCCCCGCCAGATTGCACAGACACAGCGCTCAGGGAATTGGCTGTTGCTTCTGCTGCTGCAGCAGCAGCAGCATCCACTGTTGTGGCTGTGCGTGTCAACTGCACCAGTTCGCTGACCTGGCTGGGTGCACTGCGTCCGTGTATGTTTTCGGCGCGCACACGAAACCTGTACTGCAGCTGTGGCAGCAGATCCTTGACGGTATAGGCCAGCGTATCCACCACGCGGGTCAGCTGCTGCCAGTCAGCGTTATCCTTAACGCTATCACAGTCCGTTGGCTTGCAGCTCTGTATCTCGATGCTGTCGAGGAGTGGCAATCAAATGATGAATTAATGCAATTCAATTGATATGACAATTATGCACTTACATAAAGCCCGTTATCATGCAACCGCCATCGTAGGGCGGACCACACCAGGCTATGGCCACACGATCCGGACCGAGCGAGACACTCGGCTGTCCGCTGGGCGGCTCTGGTGGTCCCTCGACGGCCACCGAGGCGGCAGCTGCCTCTACCCCATATTCGTTCATTATTTCCGCCGTATATTTGCCGCTGTCATCAGCCGCGATGTCCGTTATATAAAGCGTCGATTGCTGCGCCGTGCTGCGAATTGTCACATTGGCGCCCTCAACAATGGGACGGCACTGTGAAGGCAAAGGGTACAACAAGCGTATTAGTATTGCGGCCAACCTTCGATGGGCACGCCGTCGTCGTCGCCTTGTTGTTATTGTCTTTGCGGTTTGCAACAATTACGTCAATACCGCAAACTGATCGTGACACAGTCACAGACTCTCCAACTAACTAGATCCGCGACTAGACCAGAGACTGGAGACGTGCCCCATGCCCATAGGCAGCATTGAGAGCATTTGGGGTTTGTCTATGGGGCGGGCTTATTTAGATAAAAGCATGATATGGGATCATGGTCATAACAACTGTGCTAATCTTCGAGCTGTTGACGGCTTTTTTGCCCTAATTAGGTCGCTTGTCAACTCTCGTTGCGCAACAGCTTTGCGCAAATGCCCGATTTGGCACAGAACCGGAACGATTTACATAGAGATCAATAAAATTAATTACATGGGGATCAATCAGGCAAGCAGACAGGCCAAGCCTATATGTAGAGGGTATTTTTAATTCTGTCACGAAATAAGTTACGCAAAGCGATAGCCTCGATTCCATAGAATACTGTCTATATATATATATAGCCGGGCCGATTTAGTCATGTTCGTCTGTCTGGTTTTTAGAACTAACTAGGTTCAACGGTGCTACATTATATAACTATATCATTAAGCTCTAGAGGAAACAACCTTCAAAGTACTTTTTAGTTTTAGAAGATCTCTAACCTATCTACATAACCATATCAAATCGGACTACATGCTATAAATATATATAGGCATATATAGGAAGTATCTATCGGGTATATTTATCTATATAAAACATTTCTAGGGTATTCAATCTATTCGTTACTTCTGCTTAAAGTTGTCTCGACGAATTATGCTCTATGTCTGTTAGGGTATCCAGCTTAAGCCAGCTTTAGATATCTCTAATCCCTTTGATTTCTCATACATACCGCCTTGTACCAGATGACTTTGGTGTTGGGGAATGGCTCATAGTGCACGCTCAGCTGGACATGGCCGCCAATGAGTGCGGTGCAATCTTCGGGGCCCTTCAAAATGCAGCTACTGGCAGCCAGCGAATAGTTGTTGTTGTGCTCCTTGCTCTGGTTGCTGTTGTTGCTGCTGCTACTGCTGCTACCTGTGGGCAGCACTAGGAGGCTGGTGTAGCTGCGGGCGGCGGGCGTGCGTCGCTCTGTCTGTGGATGCTTCACTTGCAGACGCAGCTCACCGCTCTGGGCCAGCTGGACGTCTCGCAGGCGCAGCAAGCGAATGCCGTTCTCTGGATACGACTCCAACTGTAATGAAGACAAAGCGTTTTAGCAGCTGTGTGTGCATGTGTGTGTGAGGAGATTGCGAGTGCACGTGTGTGTGTGTGCGAGGAGTTTGCGATCGCGAGTAAGTGTGTGTGAGTGTCAGAAGTTTGCAAGCGCAAGTGTGGGCGCAGTGTGGGGAGTTCGCGATTGTGTGCATGTTTGATCGTGTGTGTGTTTATGTGTGTGTGTGTGTGAAAACAGCTGGCACATGGAAGAGCAAATACTTGAGTGCGGCTCAATGACAATGCCGAGCCAATGAAATATGCGCCTAGTTAAGTTTTCTATACGATGAACACAAATATTTATATATATATACATATATAAATATAAATAGGTATATATATATGCTTATATCTGAACAATTGAGAGCTCAGGGAGCGCAAAGCGAGGCGCCAACGGCCAGTGTCAAACTGAGAATATCGCGACACCCCACCAATTAATTATTGAGAACATTTAACAACAACAAAAATCCGAGCAATGCGAACGCGCTCGGTATTTGATATCGGGCACGTTTTCGGTTTCAGTTTTAAGTTTCGCTCGTAATGTAACTTTCACGCTACGCGCGCGCGCTCTTATCAGTCCCGGGCTTAAAAGTTATATTTACATAGTTGTGCATTATCTACGTATGTTCCATATCGATATCGATATTGCGGATCGTTAGCAATAATTGCCAGTTGCCATTACCTGTGACATCGTGTCTGACAACAATTTGTTATATCGTATTTGTTTTATCGTATTTGTTATATCGTATTTGTTATATCGTATTTGCTAAGGGCGATCTGCTGGTTGTGTGCGCCGCTTGAAAGCCATTGAACGAGTGCCTGGGCTGGGACCTGGAACTGGGACTGGGGCTGGGTTGGCTGCTTGTTTGCTCTCCGATCGAGCATCGCATCCGATTGGATTCGACGGCGACGCGTCACTAACATCGTTTGCATGCGTTGCGCATGCCGCGGCATTTTAATCTTTTTATACCCTCAGAAAATTGGTAAGCAGGTTATATTGACTGTGTGCCAATGTATGTGACAGAGAGAAGGCAGCAACTTCGACTTTATAAAGTATATATATTCTAAGCAGGATTAATAATTTTCTCAACCTGTCTTTGTTCCTTTGTCTGTCTTGAAATTTGAAAAATATATTCTAATATACGCAGAAAGAGTTTGTCACCTTACCATATCCCCTCCCATTTCAATATCGATTTTTAGACTTGGTCTTTGAAGCATAATACGAAGATTATAAGAGCTACATACACCAACTCGTATATATAATATTTCTGTATAGAATATTTACATTTTTGGGCACCTCCCCCCATTTATCACAGAAAAAGATATATATCTTTAAACCCTAATCCCTGTACTTTGGTACACGCACACCTTTGATCGGACTATAAACAACGGAGTTACTTAAGACTGAATTTCCAATACAAAGTGTAAGGTTATGAATAAAAGGCACATGGATCTTTGTGCTTCTATTTTTAGAAGGAAGCATGTTTGTAATGCCAAAATTCTGGAGTATCTTCTAGTCGGACACTCTCGACTGGAGCACCTTTACTTGTTTGAGGTGTGTGTGTGTGTGCCTGTCTATAAATGCTTGCGTATTGTTATTGTTATTGTTTTCACCGCATAACGCTCGCCGTTGACAAGGTGTAAACGAAGCGTTTTTGTTTTCATACACGTTCAAAAAGTGAAAAGGGTATATTGGCTTACTGCAATAGCCGTCTGTCTTGGGGCATATAGTCGTGCGGATATCCACACCAAGCTGTTTTCATTCCGTTGACCAGTTGACCACGCCCACCATCTATATTTGTCTCAATTTTAAAGCTACAGTCATGCAAGTTTGCGGGTAGACCACTCATGACCTCTACCTACGATCGATAAAATCTATATCCGATAATAATTGTGGCGGGCGGCCTGTTTTAAGCTGTTAGTGGACTGGGAACGAGTAGTACGCAGTGGGTTACATCCGACTGAACGAAATGGCCAGCGGCAAGGCAGCCTCAAGTGCTGGTCCGCTGGAGAGCCAGCTGCCAAATGAAGCCGGGTAAGGCGACAACACATCATGCCAACAATTTGGGTCGCACACAAATTGCTTCATTAGGATCCTTACCCCAAGGGGTATATGTGAAATATCAACAAGCGTGAAGGCCTTAAGAGCTAAGTTGATTATTAAAAGCATACAGAAGTCGGTGTGCGCCAACTGTGTATCTCACTCTGGGTTATACGTTTTGGGTCAGACGCTCATATTGTGTGTGTGTGTGTGTGTGTGTCTTACGCACCGTCATGTTAAGTGAGTCATCCGATATGAGTTTTCCATTGAGATACCATTCGGCATCCGCTTCGCAGGGGTAAACACGCGCATAGAAAAGAGCTTCCGCTCCTGACGCACACACCACCGGCAACGGTGTCTTCAGCAGTTGTACGCTCTCGTCGTGCCGCGTTAGATCGCGCTCCAGCACGCACAGCTCACCGCTGCTGCTGCAGTCGCACTCGCAGTCGCCGTCGCTGTCATCCGACGTAGACGTATACACCTGACAGCTGTAGATGCCGGAGTCAATGTCAAAGGCGTCGTTGATGCGCAGACAGAGACAGCCGTTGCCGTGATCGATGTAGCTGTAAGACAAGCATGTAAGTGAATAGGTATACAAAGCATTTGTGCGGGTACACTCAATGCTCACTTGAACTCCTCGCTGTCGGGCAGAATTTCGCCATTGCGCAACCATACGTAGCTGTAGGGTTCGGCGCTATCTATGGCACAACAGAGATCGATCACCTCGCCCTCAACGGATTTGGTAAGCTCCGGCAGAGGCTCAGCAATGGCAGCGGGGCGATGTTGAGTTTCAGTACTTGCTCCATGGAATTTGACATCGATGGAGCTAATTAGGGGATCATGATCGCCGCTTATTATGCAGGTGTAGACACCCTCATCGTCTAATGTAACGTTGTCCACAAATAGCATAGCCTCATCCTCCTGCAGCACAATGTGCACCCGATCCGAGGGCTCCAGCTCAACGTTATTGTGATAGAATCTCACTGAGGGCACGGACGAGCCACGAAAGCCACTCGCTAGCGCCATGCGACCGCCAATAGCTAGAGTATACACAAAACTTGAATAATTGCCATTGCTGCTGCTGATGTCGTTTGCGTACCTGTGGATGGGCCCATGATGCGCCGATATAGATAGGCATTGCGTCGCGAGGAGGAGGCGCGAACGCTACGCGTCGAGGGCGACTTTGAGTAGCGTGAGCTGCTTATAACGTCCAGACGAGCGGTGGCTTCAATGCGCCCAAAGTCATTCTCAAGCGTGATGCGGTACAGGCCGGCATCGTCAAAGCCAACTTCATCGATCTCAATGAAGCGCAGATCATCGACTTCCTTGACAGCAATCCGTGTGGTTGGCGTGACAATTAGGCCATCCTTGTCCCAGGTGGCCCAGGGCGTGGGATGACCAGCAATGGCGCATTGGAAGCGCACGCTGTCGCCCTCCTCCACGACACGATTGTAGGGAATGGCTAGGAATTTGGGCGCTGATATGCAACGTGCATCGCTGCGCCGGCGCTCCACCGAGCCCATGTGCAGATCAATGCTGCTGTTGCGGTAAGAAAGTCTCATGGGTGAAAAGCTACGATTGGGCGTCGAGCGCGGTGTGGAACGTGGCGTGGAGTGGGCCGATAGCAAAGCACTTGGCCGTGCCAATTGCCGACTGAGCATGTTCTCCTTCTCCTCAGGCACATCCACAATAATGCAGGCTGACGAAAGGGTGCGGCCCACTGAATTCTTGGCCACACACGTATATTCGCCCTCGTCCTCGGCATAGATCCGTGGTATGCTCAACGTGGCCTTAATGCCGTCATATGACATTATGTAGTCTCTGTCGCTGGGCAAGACGTGGCCATCCTTCTCCCATATTATATAGGGCTCCGGCATTGCCTCCACATGGCACTCCAGCGATATGGCGTCTCCATCGCAACAGCGCAGATTGCGTAGGTTGCGTATGAAGCGCGGCAGAGTTTCAATATTGCTGAAAGGCGGGCATAAGCCATTTAAATAAAATATATATTGTATTTATTTAACAGACAACACTCACCCATGTCTCGTGTGAACCTTGTCCATGCGATTTTCTTTAAGTATATCTGCAAAATAAAATAATATTACATTTTGGCGCCGTTTGCCAATTCGAATGTAGCGCTACACAACAGTTGAGCAGCGCTGAGCACGGTGAGTGAGCGTTGCTTTTTGTAATGTACTGCAGCCCCGGTTGCGGCTATTTATAGCAACTGATTCCAGCGTTACACAACAGTTGAGCAGCGCTGAACGTGGTGAGCGAGCGCTGCTTTTGCAGCAGCCCTGGTTTCGGCTATTTATAGCAACTCATTTTAGCAGCCTGTTGTTTGTGTCGGTCAATTTCAGCGTCGTGTTTGTGTTATTTTTTTGTTATAAAAGCAACTTTATGTAATTAATACAAATGCGTGGCTTAATCATTGTGCCCATGGACTTGGAACCCGGCTTCCGTAAAGCAGACATACACAGCTTACCCACAATTACCAGCGGAATGGTGTTTAACTTTTTTGCAACAGCCACAGACAACAAAATGTAAGTGCCGCCTTTTTAAACACACACACACACACATAAAAACTTTATATATATGAATTGCTAATGCTAATATACTCTTTTTTTTTTTATAGATCATCGGAGAACAACGATTTGCTGATAGACTACGTGCACCTTCGCCGGCAGGGCGAGCTATGCGAATTAAAAGCTTTGGTCTTCTCTGCCGCAGACTTCGCCAATACGGAAACACATGCCAATGTGGCCATCAAGGTACTGGACCATGAAAATTCCCTTACAGATGGCCAATGCAGCCTGTGCGCCAGAGTAGGTAAGCAGGCCGGCAACTCGCACTTATAGAAAATTAATAATAATTTGCATTAATTATAGCTGTGTGTCCGCATGTTGTTGCCTTTGTATTTTGGCTGCACAACAAGAGCACAGATAAAAAGCCCACAGCTCTGTTGGAATTCTGGGGCAATGAGCTGGAGGCGCTTGTTCAACCGGAGCCCACAAGAGCAGTGCGCATAAAGGACATGTTGCCCATGCGAGAGTTACCCACCGAAGCGGATGATGAGGTGTCAAGCCCTAGCGAGGGCGAGGAACGTGCATTTCTGACGTCGGTGCTCGAGGAGCTTGCCATTTGCGGGCGTGATTCAGCGCTGTATCGTCAATGCGTGGAAACCACAGATGAATTCGAGTCCATACTGATACACCATATACTGTTGAAAGCAGCGGAATATAACATATACGATGTGCATAGTTTTATTCAGCACTTGGAACTGCAGGCGCAGAGTGGTCTCTTCGAAGGTCTCAGCGAGGTGACCAAAAGGCAGTACAAGTCAAAGCTGTGGATAGAGGCGCAGTATATGCGCATACGCTGCTCCATGATGCACATGATTGCCACACGCAAAACCCAGGAGGAGGACGAACAGATTTTCAATATGCTCTTCTGCAAGGGACGCGACGAAGACATTGAGGATCGTGTGCAGCAAAAACAGCACAAGCGTTTCATATTGAAACAGACCGAAAAACTGGAAAACAAGGAGTATCTGGAATGTGGTCTATTGCTCCACGAAAACTATCCCTATTTGTGTGGTGCCCCAGATGGCATTACGGATGATCACATTGTCGAAATCAAATCACCAAAGACTGAGGAAGACTTTGAGAAATATCTCGAGGCACGCGAATCCATTGCGCCCAAGTACATGGCCCAGATACAGACACAAATGTTTCTGGCCAACGTGAAGAAGGCGCTCTACTGTGTGCTTAGTCCCACATTCGAAACGAACGGCGCTCTGCACTACGTTTGGGTGCAAGCCGATCCCGAATTTGTGGCCAGCCTGCTTGGCATGGCCGATGAATTTTGGAAAGATGTAGTCTATCCGCGTCTCATCAGCATTTATCCACAAGCATTTTGAAATTCAACCGGACAATAAACACAGCTACAACTAGTCAATAGATTTAAGGAATAATACGACTCACCTTTGGCGTAAATTTGCAGGGATATTACAGCCTTGGCCTCGCCATGGCAATTGCTGGCTATAACTGAGTAAGTGCCGGTAAAGTCCAATTTGGCGCTGGGTATCTCCAAGCGATACTCCGGCCCCTCGCCGATGCGTCTAAAGTGTGGTGCGTCCTTGTAGTACTCCGGCTGCAATAGAACAGAAAAAAAAAAACCAAATCAAAAAAAGAAATATTCTTAATAATTGACACTTGGAATGCTGCAGCTGCCAGTGCAGCGGCCATAAGGATCGTCACATATCGCTGAATGAATGAATCATGTAAGTCTCATATATGTTCTTTATTCATGTTATATAATTGTTGTTGTTGTTGTTGTTGTGCACAGCGTATGGCCATATAAGCACAAAATTTAATTTCGCGACTGTCAATAGGAAAACTGGTAACTGGAACTCGCATGTGTGTTGGGTTGCCCACCCTGACCTCCTGCTTCCTTGGTACGAGCAGCGGCACGACTGTGGCTAATAATTTTTCGCTCGTTTTGATTTTTTTTTATTGTTGTTGTTGCTGTTATTGCTGTTGTTGCCTTTTTGGCTCTGGCCAACAGTCGTAATTGTTTGTAGAGAAAAACAAGCATGTTATTTGATATGGGTTGAACTTGAATTAGCGTTTGACAGCAGATCAGCTTTATAAGAACTAAACTGCCCATGCTATGTGTGTGTGTGTGTGTGTTTGAGAGTGTATCTGTGTGCATGTGTGTGTAAATTGTATAACAACTGCGATTGACTGCGCGACGTGTGACGCAGTTGTCTGGTAATTCGAGTAAGAAGCAGCTGCAGCTAAACAACAAAAAAAAAACTGCATTGTTATCCCCTTTGGCAAAGGTATTACAATTTTGGTCACGCATTCAAAAGTGGGCAGTGCATAATATATTTGATAAGCTGGATGTGTGCAGGTCTTTTTTTTGTTGTTGTTATTTGGTATCAAATTCATTGGAAATGTTTGGTTTTTCGTGAGTTTAAAAGTCGAAATCGAAATATATTGGAGAGAAAAAGGTTACATTGTGTTTAAATTAAAGCACATCAAATCTCGAATCTACAACTGGCTAAATCAAAAAATCGTATACCAATATAAAGGGTTTATTTTGCTGTTTAAATTCAATCTTAAATGTTTGATGAATTATAAGTGTGATGGGTTAACTATAGTTAGGTTTTTTTCTATTGGGCTTTTATTATATGCAATAACTAGCATGGATCTGGCTACTATTCCTTTCGATTACATTAACGGCATTAGTTAATATTAAAAGAATTTTCAACAAAGAACTGGGTATCGCAGCCGAATACTTTTTGATTAATTGCCTTAATGGTCACTTTGACAACTTATCTAATAACAGGGACAATATATTTATTTTAAATTTATGTGGCTGATGAAACTGGTTGCAGACTAGGAATAAATCGAAAGCATTCGGGCTTCATCAATACTTTAAAATGCTGTTCACAAAACTTTCAAGTGAAAGCATTTTCAAAGATTAGTCCCCTACTCCGCTTTGCCAAATATATTTTTATTAAAATATATTAATTAGTAATTAATATATTGGACACTTCTTGCATCATCTAGTTTACCTTTGCCACACTTTCTTGGGTCTCTGTTGGTTAACACTTTGCTCGTTCAGGCGGATCAATTGGTATTTTGTTGATATATATTTTTGAAATTTATCCGCACGAGCAACTGTTGTAAATTTGAATGTCGATTGCACTGTGACAACTGTTTGAATAGTTTTACACTTTTTTATATGATATTTATGCAAATAGTGCGGAATTATTTATTTTTGCCATTTCCATTTCCTGGGCCCACAGAACTAATTAAACTGACTGTTCGGTAGTTTTTATTTTGGCGTTGGCGCATTTGCACTTGAATTTTTTTTATTTTTTGATATCGCAACGAGATATAAGCGCGGCAACAACAGCAACAACGACGACGACGACTGCGACCCACATTTGTTGGCGCCGTGAATGCAACTGACTCCGAAGCGTGGCGCTGCGCAAGCGCTTGGAACCTGCCTCTGTCATTGCTGACGTCATTTGGCTAAACGATCGAGAAGAAAATAAAAAAAAATACTCACATTTAGAAAATCGCGCAGCCAGACAACGTCGGGCTTGGGATCGCCGACCACTTCGCAGAATATGATGACGTTGTCGCCCTCGTAGGCTTCGCTGGAGCGCGGCTTCACCACAAACAGCGGCTCCTTTGAGTAACTGCGGCAGGGTTTTTAAGATTAACAAGATAATCATGATTTGTGGCCAGGTTTAGTGTGTGTGCTACTCACGGCATATCGCTCGTCTTGATGCTGGGTATTTCCAGTGCGCGTTGCGGTGTTGCAGCAGCTGCTTCGATCTCCTCGATGGCCACACGGCAAATTGTCTCCACCTTGCCGACCACATTGGAGGCCACGCACACGTAAATGCCCGCATCGCGTGGCGTTGCCTCGGCAATGATTAGCTCCACATAGCCCGTGGAGTCTAGAGTTGCGGATATGCGTCGACTAGGGCGCAGGCGCATGCCATTGCGATGCCAGGTGACGCCCACAGCGGGATAGGCTTCCACCTTGGTGGACAGACGTATTTCGGCGCCCTCGCGGAACACATAGAACGGATCGAGGGGTACGTAAAAGTCGGGTGAGATGTAAGCGCGTATGCCCTTGTCCACCACCAGGCAGCTGTGGCAGGACACGGAGCCCAGCTCGTTCTTGGCCGTGCAGGTGTAGTTGCCGCTATCGTCGAGCGTTGTGGCCGCGATTTCCAGCGTAAAGAATTGACCCTCGGCCGTGATGAGATGCCGCCTATCACAGCTGATCAGCTGCCCATCCTTATACCAGAGTATCTCCGGCGCGGGATAGCCCACAATTTGGCAGGTGAGACGCACCGGGTAGGTGACCTGGACGCGACGGTCTCGCAGACGCATCGTGAAAATGGGCAGCGATTCGCCAAGTTCAGCCGGATTGCGACCGTGTGCGATTTCCTTCAGCCTCGAGTCCGCCTCATAGAGCCTGGGATCAGATACGACTTGCAGGCGTGCAAAGGTGGAGACGCGTCCCTTGGAATTGGTAGCCTCGCAGGTGTAACGTCCAGAATCGAGCTCACAAACTGTCGCTATGGTGAGCGCACAGGTGGAACCGATCTGGCGTATCTTGACCCGTTCCGAGCTGTTGCTCAGCTGAATGCCATCCTTGTACCAGGTGACTTTTGGACGCGGCGCACCACGCATGTTGCACTGCAGCGTAAACGAGGAGCCAAGCAACGCCTTCACCTGTCCCGGCAGAATCTTGACAAACTCCGGCAGGCACTCGACGCCGCCCACCTGCAGGGCGGAGCTGGTCTGAACCGCTGGCCCCCAGCCATAGCGATTCTTGGGCGTCACCCGGAAATGGTATTCCAAATTGGGCTTCAGATTGAAGGCATCAAAGGAATTAATAGGCGTCAGACCTAACTCGCGCCAATAGGCGCCACCCTCATGGCCAAGAATCCATGCCTCCACTTTGTAGGCAATTACAGGTGCAGAATTGGCGCTCACGGGCTTGCCCCACGACAACGATATGTGGCTGGGTCCGGAGTCAACGACGAGCGGTTCGGTTGATATGCAGCCGGGCGGATCTAGGTAGAGTGTGAGGTGGCATAGAGTTTGCATAAATAATGATTTTTGGTTCGAGGGGGCATGGGAAATCAAACGCAATACGCCCCGGAGAAATATATATTTTATTTTCTTGTTTTTTTTTTTTCGACTACGTAAATGTATAAGCTGGATTGTTGTGCTTTATATAATACGCTATTTGTATACGATAATAAAATAAGTAAATAAGTCAATCGTTCAGAAATACTAACAAAAGATAAGTTAAATACACGGATAATTTGTTTGTGTTTTTTGGGCATTCATTGAGTCTCACAGGAAATTGCTTTTGAGAAGTTTCTTGATTAACGGCACAGGAGGCAAACAAGTTGGAGCTGAAGCGATCTGCAAAATATGCAAGTCCATGCTCTATAAAATACTTGAGATAAAGCTAAAACTGAAACACTGAAACTTGATTGACTTAACACACAGACAAACGGAATGAAACATCAAACAGACGGGAGAGAGAATCAAATTTGAGACATGGAAACGAGCGAATGGAACACAAACGGAACGCTGTACACAACAATGGAATGGAAACATGGAATACGGACGGAAATTGGAAAAACAAAATCAAGATATATATAGGAAACATCCAAGTACTAAAATATATTGTGAATGGAACACAAATGGATTGCTGTACACAGCGACGAAACAGCGGAATGGAACAAGGACGTACAGGAGGAAGGAAGTCGAAAGGATGTCCATGTGACATGGAACGAGCGAATGAAACACAACCGGAATGCTTTACGCAACAATGGAATGGAAACATGGAATACAGACGGAAATTGGAAATACAAAATTAAGAAATATAGGAAACATTTCTGTACTCAAAATATATTTTGAATGGAACACAAATGGATTGCTGTAGACAGCGACGAAACATCGGAATGGAACAAGGACACACAGGAGGAAGGAAGTCGAAAGGATGTCCATGCGACATGGAACGAGCGAATGAAACACAACCGGAATGCTGTACACAACAATGGAATGGAAACATGGAATACGGACGGAAATTGGAAAAACAAAATCAAGATATATATAGGAAACATCCAAGTACTAAAATATATAGTGAATGGAACACAAATGGATTGCTGTACACAGCGACGAAACATCGGAATGGAACAAGGACACACAGGAGGAAGGAAGTCGAAAGGATGTCCATGCGACATGGAAACGAGCGAATGGAACACAAACGGAATGCTGTACACAACAATGGAATGGAAACATGGAATACGGACGGAAACTGGAAATACAAAATTACGAAATATAGGAAACATTTCTGTACTCAAAATATATTTTGAATGGAACACAAATGGATTGCTGTAGACAGGACACACAGGAGTAGACATCGATTTAATGAACTCACCTCTGAAATACGAAGTTTCACTGTAACTGTCGAGGGGTTGGCCCCATCGTGGTTGCGTTGGGGTTTCAGAGCGAGCGCGCGGGTTAACCTATATAAGTTTTTGTAGTCAGAACGATATTATTGTTTATTTGAATGAACACATAGAGTCGGGAAAGTTGACTTAGAGCATAAATATTTTGGTGCGTTTAGGGAGGCGTTTAAATTTGCGCAAACAATAAATAAATAGAATTGAAATAGGCTTTATTCTTTCTTTTTGGGCGTTTTAATCTAGAAAAAGAAAAGCGTAAAAAGAGAGAGAGAGAGAGAAAGAATAGCAAAGGTTAGTTAGCAAAAGCATTAGATAAATAGCCAGACATTCAGGTAAAGCGACGACACGTAACATAATAGACATTCGTAGGCAGTACGTACTGTAATGGTGACGAATATTCTGTCCGTTCCAAAGTCGTTGCGGGCAACAACGAAATAGGTGCCGGAGTCGGAGATCTGCGACTTTTGCACTGTGAATCTGGTATAGTCATCGGATACCTCTTTGCTAACGCGATCCGATTGGGTTATATCCTTGGTGCCCTTCATGAACACAACTGCAAGGATATGCAACATTATTAAATTGCAAAGCAACAGAGAACGTTTGGGAAATCTTACGCTTCGGTTTCGGATCACCCGCAATGCGGAAGGACAACGAGAACGGATCACCCACGGCGATTTTCATTTCGGTTTCGGGCCTGGACAGGAAGAGTGGCGGACGTTCGTCCTTTTCGGCGCCCACGGAGACATCAATGTTGACGTTCGACTCGATGCGTCCATAGGCATTCGAGGCGAGACAAGTGTAGGTACCCTCATGCTCAGCCCCGGCATTCATGATGGTCAACGTGTAGACGCCACGCTCGTTCATGGTCTTCACATTGGGACCATCAACATTCCGGCGATCGCGGAGCCATTTAACCTCAATGGGCGTGTTCGACTGCATAAACTCAGCGGAAATGGCAACGGTGCCGCCATTGCAGACGGTCTGATTGCCCAGCGGGGTCAGGAAGTGCGGCTTGTTGGGATCGCGATGGAAGAAGCCGTGCGTTTTCTGCTGTGTAAAACGCTCACGGCCCGCAAAGTCCACCTGATGGCTCATCTTGTGTTGGGCGCCCTCGTTGGTCGCTATGCAGGAGTATATGCCAGAGTCCTTTTCGGTGGGATTGCGTATGGTCAGCTTGCAGTAGCCATCGGCCTGATCGATCAGTTGATATTTCTCATCATTCCTGATGGCGTCGTTGCCCTTCATCCATTCGATCTCTGGCCGGGGCTGGCCACGCACGCGACAATCCAGAACCAACTCATTCTCATTGAGAGAATACGTGTCTGTTCAAAATATATAGATCAAAGAGAGAATAATTTAAAAACAAGACCTAAGTTGAACTTGACAAACAAAAGCGGTTAGAACAGTAAAAGAGACTGTATGCAGGCGTATGTTGTATGGGACAGCTCCACGTGGCGTTCATCCAAAGCTCTGTGGAATACCTCGAATTGGCTGCGCAAAAGTACTTGGCATGGACGCTTCCCGGAAATGCTTGTAGACGCGCAACTGCGCATGGGTTAGACTCTCGCCAAAGTCATTGATGGCCGAGCATGTATAATTGCCGCTGTCATCGGAAACCGCGGCGTAGATCTCCAGCGATGCCTCGCCATTGTGATAGAGCGTCTGATAGCGCGTATCCCTGGGCAATGGCTTGTGGTTCTTTAACCATTCGATGTGCGTGTTCTCATCACCCGAAACTGTGCAGAGCAGTCGCACATTACCGCCCTCCGATATGGTGCGATCGTGCAGATAGCTGTGGAACATGGGCTTGGTCTGCGCAACGCTGCGCAGGATGCGATTCCCAGTCCGTTGCAGGCCAGCATTGCCGTTCACATAGGACTCATCCGTCAGCTCCCTCGGCTGTGACACCGACTGCGACTGCGACTGCGACTGGAAGAGCGAAACATTTTCGTGATCGCAGGCAATAAGACGTTTGAGGTCGGCTGCCCGTATGCTGGTGCTGATCGAGTCAATGTAATCCTCGTGCTCGGCATAGCAGGCAAAGATGCCGCAGTCCGAGGATATGGGATTGCGTATGATCAGCTTACGTTCGCCGCCCGGCTCATCGGCAATCTTATAGCGATTGTTGCAGATCGTGTGATCGTCGCGCATCCAGCTGACATTGGGACGGCCGTGCACCTGACAGCTGAGCACAATCTCGTTGCGCTGTGCATCAAAGGACTCTGCAAGCGAGTTAGTTAGTTAACAAAGTTAAATAAATTCCTATTCGACTTACTTTTAATGCCCTCCAAAAAGCTTTGCGGCAGCTGGCCGCTCGTCTCGTCCAGCACCGTCAGCTGGCCAGCGCTCTCCACGGTCTGCCTGCTGTTCTTGACCACGCATCTGTAGCTTCCGCTGTCCTCGGCACGGGCATCGTAGATTTCCAGGCTGATGGCACCGTTGATATTGTAGATTTTGTGGCGCGCATCCTTTGTGATGCGCTCGTCGTTCCTTAGCCAGTGCACATCCTCGATGAAGCCAGTCACATAGCATATCAGCTGGGCCTTGTTGCCGCTGCTGATTGTCATGGTCTTGAGGCTCGTTTCCAGATTGAGGCGCAGCTTGGCCTCGCGCGCCTTGGCTTTGGCTGCCGCTGCTGCATTTTCACCTAATGCGATCTGACTGGACTCTGCTCTCTTGAGATCTTGTGAGCTCTGATCTGTGGCTTTCGTGTCGATTGCACGCTCCCTCACATAATCTGAGGCTTGGACAAACTTGCTGATCTTCATCTGACCATTCTCGCTTTCTGCGTAGCAGGTGTACAGCCCGGTATCCGCGCTGCCAAAGGATGTGATAATCAGCTGCTTGATGCCATCGCTCTGCTCCGCGTACTCGTACTTGGCTGTCTCGAGGGGCAGCAGGGTATTGTCCCGCTGCCAGTAGATGTGCGGCTTGGGGCTGCCCGAGACCTTGCACTCGAGTACAAGTCGATTGTCTTGGGAATGATATGCATCTGGAAGGTGTTGACACGAAAAGACAGAGCACAAACAGAATAAGACAAGCACGACCTAAACATGGGATCGGGATTAGTGCTTATAGCTACATAACTATTTAACACATGGCAACTAACGGCATACCTTAACATTCACTTGGACGCACTGGGCACTGGGTGCCATATTTAAGTACAACTAGTTAGCTAGATCGCGGTTGCCTACCTTTGATACCCACCGTGAAGGTGGGTGGGACTATCTCAACTTTACCCGTGCTGTAAACGAACAGGTTGCAAGTGCTAACAATTTCATTTTCGGATCCTCTTACTCTCAACGTATATTCGCCGGCATCCTCTTCCGTAACGCCGACCAGATTGAGCCAGGCGATGCCATCCTGCATGGACATTTTGCTCTTGGGTCCGAAGGTAATTGGCTGATCGCCATGGAACCACTTGGCTGTTGGCTCCGGTCCATCGATATTGACCATCCATTTGACATTGGCGCCCGATATGACCGTGCGATTGGACAAGAAGTTGCGGAAATAGAGTCGCTTCTTAAGATCTGGTGGCGGTGGAACCTCGCGTCTGGAGCTTGTCTGCTCCTCATCATCTTTCTTGGGCTTGCGTACTCTCTTCTCCGTGCCTTCCCCTTCAACTGCTTCACCCTCAGCAGCTGGTTCTCCATCCTCACCAGCCGGTATGGGTGGCGGTCGTCCCTCTCTAGGTGGTGACATGGGACGCACCCGAACGCGTGGCTCTACAGTAACCATATGCACGATCTCCGTTTGACCTTCGCGATTCTCGGCTTGGCAAACGTATTTGCCGCTGTCGGCGACCTTTGGATGGCTAATGAACAGTTCACAGGTGCCGTCATCGTGATCCACCTGATGGTATTTTTCGTTGTTCTCGATCTTCACACTATCCTTGTACCATGTCACTGAGGGCGTCGGTAGACCGCGCACATGTACGTCCAGCTGCAGCTCGTTGATCTTGCCGTGCAGGGTTTCCCTTATGTTGCGCGTAAAGGTTGGTGGAGCATCTCCCGTGCCCGGATCTGCGAAGACCTCTAGCCTGCAGGAGGTTGACGCCTCACCAGTTTCATCGCGTCCCCAGCACTTGTACTCGCCATTGTCCTCCTCGGTGGCGCTATTTATCTCCAAAAGGCAGAGGCCTTCGCTGTAGCGGCCTCGAATCTTGGGTCCGTTTTGCAGTGGCTCGTCGTTCTTGAACCATTTAACCTGCGGCTCTTTGGCCTCCAGGAAGCAAGAGATTTTCACCTTGGAACCCTCAGCCACAACGCGATCCCTCATCGACGTGGTAAAGTGTATGCCAATGTTCTTCTCGCGCCGCTTGCTGGACATACTAGCCGTATCGGAGGCATAGTCGGTGGCCGAAGATACACCTTCCTCTTCGGCGTCATCCTTCTTGCGGCCACGACGCTTGCCTTTGCTCTCCTCTCCCTCAGCGCCTTCAGCTCCTGCGTCGGCGGCCGATGGAGCCGGCTTTACAGCTGGCTTCTCTACCTCTTTGGGCCGCAGCAGGCTCTTGTCCGCATGGAACACTCCGTGAATGTTGTCCGCAATGTGCGAGGCCTTGCCCTCGAAGAGCACATAATGCGAACTTTCCATTTTGCCAGCACGACTCTCCGCCTTGATCACATATTTGCCTGAATCCTTGCTATCCGGCCGATCAATGATGAGCTCACAAGTGCCATCCTGATGTTCAATTATCTGATAGCGGCCGCCGCTTTGAACCTCAATGCTATCCTTGAACCACTGCACCTGAGGTGTGGGCTGACCACGCACAGCTGTCTCCAGTATAAGTTCATTCGAGGTCAGATGATAGGTCTCTGGAGGAGTTGGATGTAATAAACGATTTTTAATGGTCGGTTGTTACATAAACATGCAACACACACACACACACACAGAAACCGAAGAACAACACAAACACCGCCAAAGGCATTGCATAATCCCGACAAACAATTGCATTGCACAATCGTCGATAGCTTTGATCTATTCATAGATCTGATCAGACATCTGCCATCGGCGTATAGACGAAATAGACAAAACAAGTTGCGTTTCGCTCTTACCTTTCAGAGAGCGTATGAAAACGGGCTGAACATCGGTGTTGACCTTCGGCTGATAGACGTGCAACATCGCCGACGTGGTGATCTTGCAAAACTCATTCTGGGCTATTATCGTATAGGTGCCGGAGTCTTCGGGCTGGGCGCTTACGAATTCCAGCACAGCCAAGCTGTCGCGGTTCATGTTGCGTATACGAGGTCCGTACTGGACATTTTGGTCATCCTTTTGCCATTTGATGGTCGGCTCGGGTCCGCCGACAACAGCTTGCAGCTTGACCTTGGAGCCTTCGGCTACGTAGCGATTGGATAGATTGACCGTGAAATAGAGCATTTGTTTGGGTGACGGATCGGGCAAGCGGCTGCGTCGCTCGTAGCCGCCTTCGCCGCCGGCCTCGGCATCGTCATCTTTCTTGGGCAGTTTCTTTGGCTTGGACTTGCCACCACCTTCGGCGGGTGAATCCTCCTGCATGGCCGCCGATAATACACTAGAGCGGCGCGACATGTGCGTGGTGTCGACAACAACCGTGTGGGTGGTCGACTGACTGCCCAATTTGTTCTGGGCGGTGCAAACGTAGATGCCGTTGTCATTCACAGTTGGCTTATTAACGATCAGCTCGCAGACGCCATCCAAGTGCTCGATTTGCACGACACGATCGTCGAGCACAACGGGTATCTGATCTTTCGTCCAAGAGATGACGGGACGGGGATTGCCGCGCACCTTCGTATCGATAATCAAATCATTTTGGGAGGAGTGATACACATCTATGAAGAAGACCAAACACTTCAATCAATTGTCTGATCACCACAACTATTTTTGTACATGGTCGACCTCAATCGAGATCTGTGATCGTTGGACAACAATCAGTTTCGAATTTTGGCTGATGATCGTGTTGGCGTTGTAACAAAAAAATGAAGAAGACAAAACCAACGCAACGCAACCGATGCAGATGAGAGACAGATGATACATTTACAGATACAGATACAGATACAATAAAAATACCTCGCATAGGCAGGGCAAAAATGGGCTCGGACTCGTCGCCATCAGCTTGCGCCGCATACACCTTAAAGTAGCATGACGTCTCGATTTCGCTGAGATCGTTCTTGGCCACACACTTGTAGACGCCCGTATCGGCCGATGTGACTTTGTTGATCTGAATAATGGCCTTGCCCTCTTCGGAGAGATTCTTGATGTTATCGCTCATCACAAGCCATGTGTCATCCTTCATCCAGCGCGTATTTGGCTCTGGTCCAATGACCGTGGCCGCAAACTTTACGGTTGTGCCCTCCAGGGCCATGCGATCGCGCAGCTGGGTGGCAAACTGCAGCTTTTGCTTGGCCGGCACAAGTGGCTCGGGTGGTGCACGCGCCGCCTGGACACGCTGCTGCTCGGCCTCGACTTCGGCACGTTTCTGATCCGATTCGGCCTTGGACTTGAGCGCGGCATCCATTTGACCTTTGGCCTGCTTCAAGCTGTCCAGTTGGATCCTGTCGCGCGCATGGAATATGCCGGGCACATGATAGTGCAGATTCTTGGCCACCTCGACGGTTTGGTTGATGTGTGCCTCGCCGATTGAATTGATGGCCTTTAAGGTGTAGGTGCCGCTATCCTTGTTGCCGGGCTTGTAGATGAGCAGCTTGCAGACGCCGTGGGCCTCCTCGAGCATGGTGAACTTGTAGCTGGGCTTCACCTGGAAGGCGCCGCGCCACCAGGTAACAACCGGACGCGGTACACCGTGCACGTGACACTCAATGGTCAGCTCATCGTCGCGCATGTGATAGTATTCTAAAGAAGATATTGAGAGATCCTGAGTGAGTTAGGCATTTGAAAGGGGGAGTGCGGCCGGGACAAGTACCTTTGATATACTGTATAGAGGGAGGTTGGGGTTCATCCTTAAAAACTTCGTAAATAGTTACAATACACGATGAGGTGACCTCGTCATTCTGATTCAGTATCTGGCACGAATACTCGCCAGAGTCCAGAATCGTAGTGCTCACTACCTCCAGCACCAAAATGTTGTTGTTGTTTATGATGCGATGATTGCCATCGCGCTCCAACTGCCTGCCGTCCTTGAACCATTTGACAGAGAGCTCGGGTCCATCGACGGCGCAGGCCAGGCGCACGCTCTGGCCCGCCTCGACGGTGCGATCCGATAGGAAGTTAATGAACTTGGGCAGCCGAGCCTGTTCGCGTCGACGTTGCCAATCGGCGTCGCGTTCCTTTTCGCTGGTCCGCTTGGCAATGCTGTATTTGCGCATCTGCTGCATGAACTCCTCGCCCTCGGTGGCGGCGATCCGCTGCCAGCGCTCCTCCTCGTGTGGATCGGGCCGTGTATATTCATCGGACGAATCGCTGCCGCGGCGTTTGGCGGCTTTCAGATCAGGGACTGCGTCTTCTTCGTTTTCCTCGTCCTGATCCTCATCCAATCGGTCAAGGTCCTCGTCATCATTGTATTCACCGTCGGCAGCCACGGTGCTCTCGTCGCCTTCCTCGGGGATTTCGTCTTCATCTTCCTCGGCTTCTGCTTCAGCTTCGGCCTCCTCTAGAGCACGCTGCTCGGCTTCCAGCCGATCCTGTTCCTCTTTTTCCTCCTTCAGACGCTTCTGGCGCTCCTCGAATGTCTCGCCCTTGGGCTTGGCACGATTGGCGGCCTCCTCGGCTGCCTTGGCTGCTGCTTTGGCCTGTTCCTCCATTTGCAGTACCATCTTGCTCTTCTTTGGAGGCGGCTTGGGTCCAGCCGCTTGGGGTGGCTGGTCAAACATCTTCTTAGTGGCCTTTTGACCACCGCCCATCTCCAGTTTCAAGGTCAATTTTGGACTCGGAGATTTTTCCTTTTTGTCCTTCTTCTTGGGCGGAGCCTTCTTCTTGCCCTTTTTAACTGGCTCATCGTCATCAAAGTCTACACTATCCTCCCTATCGTCGCCACCAAAGTCTCCAAGATCTTCGGCACCGTCTTCGCCCAAGGGACTCGCCTCCTTGTCGATGGACTTACGAGCTGTGCGCGGCTTTCTGGCCTTCTTTTCCTTCTTCTTCGGCTTAACCTCTTCGATGATTTCCTCCTCCTCTTCAACTTCTTCATATTCCTCAACCACATAGATAACCTCAACGTTGGACACGTCCATTACGGCAGCCCGATCGATAACCGACAAATCGGACGTTATGTAACGCACGGGTTTCTGCACATCCACGGGCTCGGAAATATCCATGATCAGGGCACGATCGAAGACGGCGATGTTGCACGTGGTTTGGCTCTTGATGTCCCGACCCAGTTCGAATGGAGTTTTCTCTTTCTCCTCGCGTTTTAGGAATGGCGTTATGCTGCGCCATGTTGAGGGCGTGGCACTGCGACGTGTCATATACAAGGTGAACGGAGTCTGGCTACGGCCGTGTATGGGCGTGGCACTGCGTCCGCGTAAGCTGCCCGGAGTGGGCGACTTAAGCTTGCGTTTCTTTTGCGTTGGCACCTGCAGCGTTTCCTGCGCTGCTGGCGCCTCCGGTTCCGCGGATGCCCGTGGCTCGATATCGCCGTCCGTCTCGCCCATTTTGTTTAATTTCGGTTTATTATCTTTTCACAGGATAATCGGAAGGGAAATGATAATTCGTTTGGGGAAAAAAACCGATAAGAATTAAATCCGCACGAGTCGTATATGTATAAATGGATATTTATATATATACGATATATGTAACCCGCAACGGTTCGATCGAAAGATTTTTTTTAATTATAGGACGTCAGACGTCCGTTCGAGGCAAAAGAAGATTCACGACTGTCCGCAATGTGGTGAAAATATTCGAAAATGCATAACTTCTCGAATGTATCCTAATTGCCAATCGATTGTTATGCTAAAAAAACAATTTCACGAATTTCGGTATTGCCCGCCGTTTTTTATATACATATACGTATATACACATATATATATGTGTAGACTTATTTATATAGTTGCAACACAATTGTTGCCAAAAAAAATCAATCATTCGAAATAAATCTATTTAAATGCTATAGACTTTTAATTAATGCAGGCAGCAAATTCAATTATATAAAAGTCATTCGCAATTCGATTGAACTATTTTTAGCGGCGTCTACTAAACTTAAAAATAATATGAAAAAAAAAAATGCAAGTATAAATGATCTTTAGCTTATCATAAGTCGAAAGTGTGAAGCGATTAGCACAAGTCTAAAATGCAGATACTTAGCCAAGGAAAACTTACATACTTAGGCATTCAATGATATAGTATATGTAGCTTATGTATTTATTTCCTATTTACTATTGGTGCCTAATGTCAAATTGTACTGATTCATTTGCGAATCTGACGTTAATTGAATTTACATTTGGGGCACTAATTCAATGGGCTGCATAGGTAAAACAGGCACTTACCTCGTATGTTGCGTGTAAATATTGGCGGTGTGCCAAATTTGGTTGAAGGTGCTTCGTATATTGTCACAAGACAGCTCGTTTCCACCTCTCCATTTCGATTGGACGCTATGCATCGATATATGCCAGAATCATTAATTTCTGTCGATTTGATTTCAAGGCAGGACAGACCATCGTTCAGGGTTATCTTGTGCTTGGCATCGTTCGCAATGGGACTATTTTGCTTGAACCACTGCACCCTCATCTCGTGACCAGATATGCCGCATGTCAACTTGAGATCACTTCCCGTTGCCGAATTACGATTTGTCAGCATTAGATCGACTGTCGGCTTACGCTTAGCGCTGCGGGTTTCCTTTCTTTCCCTATACTCAGACTCCAAGGACTTGTACGTTTTCCCTTCCAAACTAGTGGAGTGTTCCGCCTTAACATTATCCGTTTCAGATTCATGTCGTTTGCTCTCGCTTTTATCTACTACATCAACCATCTCATCTAAGCTATGTGATAATTTATCTAGCTTTTGCTGTTTTGTATTCAGTTGCTGCTCATCTTTTTGAGAGTTGGCTAAAGATTCCTTTACTTTAAGTTTCTTACTCTCAGGAACCTTTTCTTCGGACACCTTCTCTGCAACGACTTCAGATGCTTCTCCCTGTTGGGCTTTCTTTTCAGCATCCATTTTGGTTTGTTTCTTCTGTTTGGTATCCAGTTTCTGCTCTTCAATTAATTGTTGTTCTAGTACCTTTGCCTTTTGGGCTTCACTTTCAGATTCCCCTACTTCAAGCTTCTTACTCTCAGGAACCTTTTCTTCGGAAACCTTCTCTGCAACGACTTCAGATGTTTCTCCCTTCTGGGCTTTCTTCTCAGCATCCTTCTCAGATTGTTTCTTTTGTTTGGTATCCAGTTTCTGCTCTTCAATTAATTGTTGTTCTAGTACCTTTGCCTTTTGTGCTTCGGTTCCAGATTCCCCTATGTCAGGCTTCTGACTCTCAGGAACCTTTTCTTCGGAAACCTTCTCAGCAACAATTTCAGATACTTCTCCCTTCTGGGCTTTCTTTTCAGCATCCTTTTTGGATTGTTTCTTCTGTTTGGTTTCCAGTTTCTGCTCTTCAATTAATTGTTGTTCTAGTACCTTTTCCTTTTGGGCTTCAACTTCAGATTCCTCAATTTCAGGTTTCTGACTCTCAGGAACCTTTTCTTCGGAAACCTTCTCAGCAACGACTTCAGATGCTTCTCCTTTCTGGGCTTTCTTTTCAGCATTCTTTTTGGTTTCTTTCTTCCGTTTGGTATCCAGGTTCTGCTCTTCAATTAATTGTTGTTCTAGTACCTTTGCCTTTTGGGCTTCACTTTCAGATTCCCCTACTTCAAGCTTCTTACTCTCAGGAACCTCTTCTTCGGACACCTTCTCTGCAACGACTTCAGATGCTTCTCCCTTTTGGGCTTTCTTTTCAGCATCCATTTTGGTTTGTTTTTTCTGTTTGGTATCCAGTTTCTGCTCTTCAATTAATTGTTGTTCTAGTACCTTTGCCTTTTGGGCTTCACTTTCACATTCCCCTACTTCAAGCTTCTTACTCTCAGGAACCTTTTCTTCGGAAACCTTCTCTGCAACGACTTCAGATGCTTCTCCCTTCTGGGCTTTCTTCTCAGCATCCTTCTCGGCTTGCTTCTTCTGTTTGGTATCCAGTTTCTTGTCTTCAATTAATTGTTGTTCTAGTACCTTTGCCTTTTGGGCTTCACTTTCAGATTCCCCTACTTCAAGCTTCTTACTCTCAGGAACCTTTTCTTCGGAAACCTTTTCTGCAACGACTTCAGATGCTTCTCCCTTCTGGGCTTTCTTCTCAGCATCCTTCTCGGCTTGTTTCTTCTTTTTGGTATCCAGTTTCTGCTCTTCAATTAATTGTTGTTCTAGTACCTTTGCCTTTTGTGCTTCACTTTCAGATTCCTTTACTTCTAGCTTCTTACTGTCAGGAACCTTTTCTTCGGAATCCTTCTCTGCAACCACTTCAGATACTTCTCCCTTCTGGGCTTTCTTCTCAGCATCCTTTTTGGATTGTTTCTTCTGTTTTGTATCCAGTTTCTGGTCTTCAATTAATTGTTGTTCTAGTATCTTTGCCCTTTGTGCTTCACTTTCGGATTCCCTTACTTCAAGCTTCTTACTCTCAGGAACCTCTTTTTCGGAAACCTTCTCTACAACGACTTCAGATACTTCTCCCTTCTGGGCTTTCTTCTCAGCATACTTCTCGGCTTGTTTCTTTTGTTTGGTATCCAGTTTCTGCTCTTCAATTAATTGTTGTTCTAGTACCTTTGCCTTTTGTGCTTCAGTTCCAGATTCCCCTATGTCAGGCTTCTGACTCTCAGGAACCTTTTCTTCGGAAACCTTCTCTGCAAAAACTTCAGATGCTTCTCGCTTCTGGGCTTTCTTCTCAGCATCCTTCTCGGCTTGCTTCTTCTGTTTGGTATCCAGTTTCTTGTCTTCAATTAATTGTTGTTCTAGTACCTTTGCCTTTTGGGCTTCACTTTCAGATTCCCCTACTTCAAGCTTCTTACTCTCAGGAACCTTTTCTTCGGAAACCTTTTCTGCAACGACTTCAGATGCTTCTCCCTTCTGGGCTTTCTTCTCAGCATCCTTCTCGGCTTGCTTCTTCTGTTTGGTATCCAGTTTCTGCTCTTCAATTAATTGTTGTTCTAGTACCTTCGCCTTCTGGGCTTCACTTTCAGATTCCCCTACTTCAAGCTTCTTACTCTCAGGAACCTTTTCTTCGGAAACCTTCTCTGCAACGACTTCAGATGCTTCTCCCTTCTGGGCTTTCTTGTCAGCATCCTTCTCGGCTTGCTTCTTCTGTTTGGTATCCAGTTTCTTGTCTTCAATTAATTGTTGTTCTAGTACCTTTGCCTTTTGGGCTTCACTTTCAGATTCCCCTACTTCAAGCTTCTTACTCTCAGGAACCTTTTCTTCGGAAACCTTCTCTGCAACGACTTCAGATGCTTCTCCCTTCTGGGCTTTCTTCTCAGCATCCTTCTCGGCTTGTTTCTTCTTTTTGGTATCCAGTTTCTGCTCTTCAATTAATTGTTGTTCTAGTACCTTTGCCTTTTGTGCTTCATTTTCAGATTCCCCTACTTCAAGCTTCGTACTCTCAGGAACCTTTTCTTCGGAAACCTTCTCTGCAACGACTTCAGATGCTTCTCCCTTCTGGGCTTTCTTCTCAGCATCCTTCTCGGCTTGCTTCTTCTGTTTGGTATCCAGTTTCTTGTCTTCAATTAATTGTTGTTCTAGTACCTTTGCCTTTTGTGCTTCACTTTCAGATTCCCCTACTTCAAGCTTCTTACTCTCAGGAACCTTTTCTTCGGAAACCTTCTCAGCAATGACTTCAGATGCTTCTCCCTTCTGGGCTTTCGCTTCAGCATCCTTCTCAGCTTGCTTCTTCTGTTTTGTATCCACTTTCTGCTCTTCAATTAATTGTTGTTCTAGTACCTTCGCCTTTTGGGCATCACTTTCAGATTCCTTTACTTCAAGCTTCTTACTCTCAGGAACCTTTTCCTCAGAAACTTTCTCAGCAACTAATTCAGAAACTACTTCCTTCTGAGCTTTCTCTTCAGCTTCTTTTTCAGCCTTTTCTGCGTCCAGTTTATTCTTTTCAGTTAATTGCTGCTCTTCAATGCGATTTCCTTCAATCTGTTCTTTGTTGAGTTGTTGTAGCTTTTCGCAAACATTCAGTATGTGTTTTGTAATGGTTTGAATTTTTCCTTCAATAGTTGCTGTTTGCAGCTGTCCCTGTTTTTGCTCAATATAGTCATATTCTGATAGAAGAACCGTTTTCGTATCCTCAATTAGGGGCTTTAATAGAACAGTTGTGTCATCCAAAAGGTCATCAAGTATTACAAATATATCCATTAGGTTTTGTTGCAGATGAACCATCTTTTCAGAAGACTTTTCAATTTGCAGATTAGATCTGATGTTCTCCGAAATATTTTCGATATTTCCAAGCTTCGGCACTATCAACGATGATTTTTTACCCACTTCCGTATCGCCAATAAGTCGGACAGCAGCTTTGGTTAAAATAATATTAGTCTTAATTTCTTTTAAACAACTATTTATTATATCCTCTGCGGCAGCTGGAGAAGCGTTTAGAAGTGATTCGATGAATGCTTCAACCAATTCTTTTTCACTTTGTTTTTCAGGTGATTTTCCATCGTATGTATGAACGATATGTTCTCGAAGTTTAAATATGCATTTAGAAACCTTTTCACAGTCTTCTAGATTTTCGATTATATTGTTACTTTCCGTAACAATCAATTGCAAGCCTTCGTTGGAAATTTGCGATTCAGAAGCTTTAACAATATCTAAGAGTTGGGTTTGTAAATTCTGTTTAATCACTTCCTGTTCATCATTAGAAGCTTTCTCTGCAACGACTTCAGATGCTTTTCCCTTCTGGGCTTTCTTCTCAGCATCCTTCTCAGATTGTTTCTCCTGTTTGGTATCCAGTTTCTGCTCTTCAATTAATTGTTGTTCCAGTATCTTTGCTTTTTGTGCTTCACTTTCGGATTCCCTTACTTCAAGCTTCTTACTCTCAGGAACCTTTTCTTCGGAAACCCTCTCTGCAACGACTTCAGATACTTCTCCCTTCTGGGCTTTCTTCTCAGCATCCTTCTCAGATTGTTTCTTCTGTTTTGTATCCAGTTTCTGCTCTTCAATTAATTGTTGTTCTAGTGCCTTCGCCTTTTGTGCTTCACTTTCGGATTCCCCTACTTCAAGCTTCTTACTCTCAGGAACCTTTTCTTCGGAAACCTTCTCTGCAACGACTTCAGATGCTTCTCCCTTCTGAGCCTTCGCTTCAGCATCCTTCTTAGCTTGCTTCTTCTGTTTTGTATCCAGTTTCTGCTCTTCAATTAATTGTTGTTCCAGTATCTTTGCTTTTTGTGCTTCACTTTCGGATTCCCCTACTTCAAGCTTCTTACTCTCAGGAACCTTTTCTTCGGAAAACTTCTCAGCAACAACTTCAGATACTTCTCCCTTCTGGGCTTTCTTCTCAGCATCCTTCTCAGATTGTTTCTTCTGTTTTGTATCCAGTTTCTGCTCTTCAATTAATTGTTGTTCTAGTGCCTTCGCCTTTTGTGCTTCACTTTCGGATTCCCTTACTTCAAGCTTCTTACTCTCAGGAACCTTTTCTTCGGAAACCTTCTCAGCAACAACTTCAGATACTTCTCCCTTCTGGGCATTCTTCTCAGCATCCTTCTCGGCTTGTTTCTTTTGTTTGGTATCCAGTTTCTGCTCTTCAATTAATTGTTGTTCTAGTACCTTCGCACTTTGTGCTTCACTTTCAGATGCCTTTACTTCAAGCTTCTTACTCTCAGGAACCTCTTTTTCGGAAACCTTCTCAGCAACAACTTCAGATACTTCTCCCTTCTGGGCTATCTTCTCAGCATCCTTCTCAGATTGTTTCTTCTGTTTTGTATCCAGTTTCTGCTTTTCAATTAATTGTTGTTCTAGTGCCTTCGCCTTTAGTGCTTCACTTTCGGATTCCCCTACTTCAAGCTTCTTACTCTCAGGAACCTTTTCTTCGGAAACCTTCTCTGCAACGACTTCAGATGCTTCTCCCTTCTGAGCCTTCGCTTCAGCATCCTTCTCAGCTTGCTTCTTCTGTTTTGTATCCAGTTTCTGCTCTTCAATTAATTGTTGTTCCAGTATCTTTGCTTTTTGTACTTCACTTTCGGATTCCCCTACTTCAAGCTTCTTACTCTCAGGAACCTTTTCTTCGGAAACCTTCTCAGCAACAACTTCAGATACTTCTCCCTTCTGGGCTTTCTTCTCAGCATCCTTCTCAGATTGTTTCTTCTGTTTTGTATCCAGTTTCTGCTCTTCAATTAATTGTTGTTCCAGTATCTTTGCTTTTTGTGCTTCACTTTCGGATTCCCTTACTTCAAGCTTCTTACTCTCAGGAACCTTTTCTTCGGAAACCTTCTCAGCAACAACTTCAGATACTTCTCCCTTCTGGGCATTCTTCTCAGCATCCTTCTCGGTTTGTTTCTTTTGTTTGGTATCCAGTTTCTGCTCTTCAATTAATTGTTGTTCTAGTACCTTCGCACTTTGTGCTTCACTTTCAGATTCCTTTACTTCAAGCTTCTTACTCTCAGGAACCTCTTTTTCGGAAACCTTTTCTGCAACGACTTCAGATGCTTTTCCCTTCTGAGCCTTCGCTTCAGCATCCTTCTCAGCTTGCTTCTTCTGTTTTGTATCCAGTTTCTGCTCTTCAATTAATTGATGTTCCAGTATCTTTGCTTTTTGGGCATCACTTTCAGATTCCTTTACTTCAAGCTTCTTACTCTCAGGAACCTTTTCTTCGGAAACCTTCTCAGCAACAACTTCAGATGCTTCTCTCTTCTGAGCTTTCTCTTCAGCTTCTTCTTCAGCCTTTTCTGCGTCCAGTTTATTCTTTTCAGTTAATTGCTGCTCTTCAATGCGATTTCTTTCAATCTGTTCTTTGTTGAGCTGTTGTAGCTTTTCGCAAACATTCAGTATGTGTTTTGTAATGGTTTGAATTTTTCCTTCAATAGTTGCTGTTTGCAGCTGTCCCTGTTTTTGCTCAATATAGTCATATTCTGATAGAAGAACCGTTTTTGTATCCTCAATAAGGGGCTTTAATAGAACAGTTTTGTCATCCAAAAGGTCATCAAGTATTACAAATATATCCATTAGGTTTTGTTGCAGATGAACCATCTTTTCAGAAGACTTTTCAATTTGCAGCTTAGACCTGATGTTCTCCGAAATATTTTCGATATTTCCAAGCTTCGGCACTATCAACGATGATTTTTTACCCACTTCCGTATCGCCAATAAGTCGGACAGCAGCTTTGGTTAAAATAATATTAGTCTTAATTTCTTTTAAACAACTATTTATTATATCCTCTGCGGCAGCTGGAGAAGCGTTTAGAAGTGATTCGATGAATGCTTCAACCAATTCTTTTTCACTTTGTTTTTCAGGTGATTTTCCATCGTATGTATGAACGATATGTTCTCGAAGTTTAAATATGCATTTAGAAACCTTTTCACAGTCTTCTAGATTTTCGATTATATTGTTACTTTCCGTAACAATCAATTGCAAGCCTTCGTTGGAAATTTGCGATTCAGAAGCTTTAACAATATCTAAGAGTTGGGTTTGCAAATTCTGTTTAATCACTTCCTGTTCATCCTTAGAAGCTTTCTCTGCAACAATTTCAGATACTTCTCCCTTCTGGGCTTTCTTCTCAGCATCCTTCTCGGCTTGTTTCTTCTGTTTGGTATCCAGTTTCTGCTCTTCAATTAATTGTTGTTCTAGTACCTTTGCCTTTTGTGCTTCACTTTCAGATTCCTTTACTTCTAGCTTCTTACTGTCAGGAACCTTTTCTTCGAAAACCTTCTCTGCAACAACTTCAGATACTTCTCCCTTCTGGGCTTTCTTCTCAGCATCCTTCTCAGATTGTTTCTCCTGTTTGGTATCCAGTTTCTGCTCTTCAATTAATTGTTGTTCCAGTATCTTTGCTTTTTGTGCTTCACTTTCGGATTCCCTTACTTCAAGCTTCTTACTCTCAGGAACCTTTTCTTCGGAAACCTTCTCAGCAACAACTTCAGATACTTCTCCCTTCTGGGCTTCCGCTTCAGCATCCTTCTCAGCTTGCTTCTTCTGTTTTGTATCCAGTTTCTGATCTTCAATTAATTGTTGTTCCAGTATCTTTGCTTTTTGTGCTTCACTTTCGGATTCCCTTACTTCAAGCTTCTTACTCTCAGGAACCTTTTCTTCGGAAACCTTCTCAGCAACAACTTCAGATACTTCTCCCTTCTGGGCTTCCGCTTCAGCATCCTTCTCAGCTTGCTTCTTCTGTTTTGTATCCAGTTTCTGCTCTTCAATTAATTGTTGTTCCAGTATCTTTGCTTTTTGTGCTTCACTTTCGGATTCCCTTACTTCAAGCTTCTTACTCTCAGGAACCTTTTCTTCGGAAACCTTCTCAGCAACAACTTCAGATACTTCTCCCTTCTGGGCATTCTTCTCAGCATCCTTCTCGGCTTGTTTCTTTTGTTTGGTATCCAGTTTCTTGTCTTCAATTAATTGTTGTTCTAGTACCTTCGCACTTTGTGCTTCACTTTCAGATTCCTTTACTTCAAGCTTCTTACTCTCAGGAACCTCTTTTTCGGAAACCTTCTCAGCAACAACTTCAGATACTTCTCCCTTCTGGGCTTCCGCTTCAGCATCCTTCTCAGATTGTTTCTTCTGTTTTGTATCCAGTTTCTGCTCTTCAATTAATTGTTGTTCTAGTATCTTTGCCTTTTGGGCTTCACTTTCAGATTCTACTATTTCAGGCTTTTGACTTTCCTCAGAAACTTTCTCAACAACTTCAGATACTTCTCGCTTCTGGGCTTTCTCTTCAGCTTCTTTTTCAGCCATTTCTGCGTCCAGTTTATTCTTTTCAGTAAATTGCTGCTCTTCAATGCGCTTTTCTTCAATCAATTCTTTGTTGCGATGTTGTAATTTTTCGCAAACATTTAATATTTCTTTGGTTATGTTATGAATTTTTCCTTCAATTGTTGCAGTTTTGAGTTCTGCCTGTGCTGTCTCAATATAATCATATTCTGCTAGAACGACAGTTTTAATTTCTTCAATGACAGGCTTTAACATAGCTGTATTATCTTCTAAAAGATCATCAAGTATTACAAATATATCCATCAGATTTTGTTGCAAACATATCATAATTTCAGAAGCTTTTTCAATATGCACCTGAGATTCAATATTTTTGGAAATATTTTGCAGATTAACAAGTTTTGGTATTAGCAGTGAAGGCTTAGCAAACATATCAGACTCGTCAATAAGTCGAACAGCTGCTTTTGTTAAAATAACATTTGTTTCAATTTCCTTAATGTAACGTTTTATTATACTCTCCGATGTAGGCGGAGAGGCCTCTAAAACTGATTCGATAAATGCTTCCACCATTTCTTTTTCATTTTGTTCTTCAGTTGATTTTCCATCGTATGTATGAACGATATGTTCTCGAAGTTTAAATATGCATTTAGAAACCTTTTCACAGTCTTCTAGATTTTCGATTATATTGTTACTTTCCGTAACAATCAATTGCAAGCCTTCGTTGGAAATTTGCGATTCAGAAGCTTTAACAATATCTAAGAGTTGGGTTTGCAAATTCTGTTTAATCACTTCCTGTTCATCCTCAGAAGCTTTCTCTGCAACGACTTCAGTTACTTCTCCCTTCTGGGCTTTCTTCTCAGCATCCTTCTCAGATTGTTTCTTCTGTTTTGTATCCAGTTTCTGCTCTTCAATTAATTGTTGTTCCAGTATCTTCGCCTTTTGTGCTTCACTTTCAGATTCCTTTACTTCTAGCTTCTTACTGTCAGGAACCTTTTCTTCGGAAACCTTCTCTGCAACGACTTCAGATACTTCTCCCTTCTGGGCTTTCTTCTCAACATCCTTATCAGATTGTTTCTTCTGTTTTGTATCCAGTTTCTGCTCTTCAATTAATTGTTGTTCCAGTATCTTCGCCTTTTGGGCTTCACTTTCAGATTTCCTTACTTCAAGCTTCTTACTCTCAGGAACCTCTTCTTCGGAAACTTTCTCTGCAACGACTTCAGATGCTTCTCCCTTCTGGGCATTCTTCTCAGCATCCTTCTCGGCTTGTTTCTTCTGTTTGGTATCCAGTTTCTGCTCTTCAATTAATTGTTGTTCTAGTATCTTCGCTTTTTGGGCTTCACTTTCAGATTCCTTTACTTCAAGCTTCTTACTTTCAGGAACCTTTTCTTCGGAAACCTTCTCTGCAACGACTTCAGATGCTTCTCCCTTCTGGGCTTTCGCTTCAGCATCCTTCTCAGCTTGCTTCTTCTGTTTAATATCCAGTTTCTGCTCTTTAATTAATTGTTGTTCTAGTACCTTCGCCTTTTGGGCATCACTTTCAGATTCCTTTACTTCAAGCTTCTTACTCTCAGGAACCTTTTCTTCGGAAACCTTCTCAGCAACAACTTCAGATGCTTCTCTCTTCTGAGCTTTCTCTTCAGCTTCTTCTTCAGCCTTTTCTGCGTCCAGTTTATTCTTTTCAGTTAATTGCTGCTCTTCAATGCGATTTCTTTCAATCTGTTCTTTGTTGAGCTGTTGTAGCTTTTCGCAAACATTCAGTATGTGTTTTGTAATGGTTTGAATTTTTCCTTCAATAGTTGCTGTTTGCAGCTGTCCCTGTTTTTGCTCAATATAGTCATATTCTGATAGAAGAACCGTTTTTGTATCCTCAATCAGGGGCTTTAATAGAACAGTTTTGTCATCCAAAAGGTCATCAAGTATTACAAATATATCCATTAGGTTTTGTTGCAGATGAACCATCTTTTCAGAAGACTTTTCAATTTGCAGCTTAGACCTGATGTTCTCTGAAATATTTTCGATATTTCCAAGCTTCGGCACTATCAACGATGATTTTTTACCCACTTCCGTATCGCCAATAAGTCGGACAGCAGCTTTGGTTAAAATAATATTAGTCTTAATTTCTTTTAAACAACTATTTATTATATCCTCTGCGGCAGCTGGAGAAGCGTTTAGAAGTGATTCGATGAATGCTTCAACCAATTCTTTTTCACTTTGTTTTTCAGGTGATTTTCCATCGTAGGTATGAACAATGTGTTCTCGAAGTTTAAATATACCCTTAACAGTTTTCTCAGAGTCCGTCAAGTTATCCATAATATCTCTGCTATTTTTTATGATTGCCTCTATTTCAGGGTTTTCTGGTTTAGTTTCTAAGAGACTGCACAAATCTAGGAATTTGACATTCAAAGTTTGTCGCAAGTTTTCGGGTTTGTCAGTGAGAGCTTTCTCTGACGACTCAATGTCTTTTGCGTCGATCTCGTCTTTGGGTTTCTTAGTTAGAGTTTGTTTTGAATCTTCCAGTTTTCTTTTAACCTTCATTTCTGTTTTTTCCTTAGCAATGACCATTTGATCTAATGTGTCCTGCGGCTCTGCTAGCTTCTCCTCCGCCTGTTGTGCTGTAAGTGATGCACTTAGGCGAATTAGCTTCTCCTGAAGATTGTTTATTTGCAGCTGAACTGTCGCAATGAGCGCCAGCTGTTCAGCTGTAATCTGAGTAAGCTGCGTCTGTGATAGTATTTCATTTTCGATTTGGATAAGTGTGGCTTCCAATTGGCCGATTTCATCCGTGTTCTCGTCGAGCAGCTTGACGCTCAGCGGATTATCGTTTTGCAAGCCTTGTTCGATTTCAGTAAGGAACGCCTTGCCCGATGTCACGTTCTCAATTATGGCACTGATATCGACAGGAACTGTGGGCGGGGTAGAAACTAGAGACAAACTCTTTAGTTCCGCGGATATGACATCGATTTCTTGTAGCAATTCAATGATGCGTATTGTATTTTCGTTATTCTCGATAAAATCAAAGACTGCAACTAGACTGCTTTGGGCACTGAGTAGTCCACCCAGCAGATCGTTGTCCACCCCTTCACTGACCTCGTTGAGAGCTCTGAATGTAGCCATAAGATTGGTTTGAAGATTGACCATTAAAGTCGATGACTTATCGATATCAACATTGGGCGAATCGGCCACGGCTTTAATCGATTGCAGCAGCTTTTCAAAGTTGGCTTGTAGACTTTTCATCGACTGTTGCTGCTGAGCTTCAGGCTGTTGGCAGCTGGCCATGAAGTTCTTAAAGGTATTCTCGATTTTGGCATACATCTCCTGAGCGAGCTGCGACTCCAGCACGGGCAGAGATAGTAAAATATCTTCGAAAGCGCTTTCCACATTGTCCAAGGAGTCAACCAGACCCGATTCGTAGGTGTGCACCAAGCACTCCTTCAACTTGAACATGGTGCGTGCAATTTTCGCCTGAGCCAAAACCGTTTCCTGTTGATCAGTGTCCGAGGCGAGGGCCTCTTGTATGTTCTTCAAATCCGAATTCAGCTGCTGGATTATAACGCCCACCTGGCGCAGCTCCTCGTGGCTATCCCTCTTGGTGACTTCCAAAGCAGCCTCCAGCTGCTTTATGCCACTTACCACGCCTTGTTGCACATCGAAGATCTCCACTTTGGGTTCCGCCAGGATGATAGCCTCCTCCTTGACGGCATCCTCGACAGTCTGCTGATGCCCGCTGGTTTTCAGGTCTGATATATCCTGTGTAGACATATCCAAGGCCTGTTCCAGCGCTTGGGTATCGATCTGCTCACAGTATTGCCTCAGATCACGCAGAGGTGTTGCCAATGTCTTGAGCTGGGACAATTCCAATTCATTTAGACTTTCGGCGCCACTATGGGCAATGCACTCCTCCACCTCAAGCACACAGCGCTCCAAGCTGCACATGGCAGCGGCAAAAGTGCCGGGATCCGTCCCTTCGGAGAAGGATTGGGCAGCCTCGACAAGGTTTGTTTCCTGCACCAGAGCAATGCTGCTGCGTAGCTCTTGCATTTTGATGATTGCCGCTTGAAGCTGTTCACCTGCCTCGCCACGCAAGGAGGCCACATCCAGGTCTTCACAATGCGAAAGTACTGTAGCGATGCCATGGTTCAGGTCTGAGAGCAGGACCTCGGCTGGTTTCGTGACGGTTTCTTGCTCGACAACTACTTTCTGCCCCTCCTCCTCTTTAACATAAGCCTCAGGCTCTGCGGACAACGATTCAGCTGAGGACTTGAGCACCGAAATATCATCCAATGTGGATAAATCTTCAACAGATAACCTAAGTGGTTGTAGATTTTCGAGTGCATGTACGAAACTCGATAGTGGACTGGATATGGCAAGGGCATTCCAAGTAAGTTTCTCGTCCAAAGCTTCTCTCTGCTGAGCTACAATATCATTGAAACTATTCAGAACATCGTTGAAATTACTTTCGTCTGCAGCTGGATTATTAAGGGTCTTGGCCAGATCAGCAAAGCTTTTGCCCATCTCAAATAGAATGCGAGTTGTATGCGCTTCATTGGAATTGAGCGCGGTCTCCGTCTCGCTAAATGCGGCCAATCCCTTGGCTATTTGTAAGATGCGCAAGAGCGAAACTTGAGCTTCATTCGCTGAGAATTTGATCTTGGGCGCTGTCTTGGAACTCTCATTGATTCGGTTTAGAGCCAGCTGCAGTGTTTCAATGTTGCCAATGGACTCCTCGAGCGAGACCTTGGTCTCCAAGACTTTGCGCAATGCGCTGAAGGATTTGTCCTGCTGAGCAGCCTGCTGTTCATCCTGTTGGATCTCCTGCTGCAAAATCTTAAATTCGTGTTCCTCAATATCGATAATAGCATTGCGTATTATATTGCGTATATTTTCTAGAGACTGCAGTGCCTCCTTATCCGGTTCACGTTCCCGCGTCGCCAACAGGAGTCCTTGTCCCTTCTGGGTATTCTCCTGCAAGAGGCTAAGTGGCTCGATCAGATCCGCTAAAGAACCAGAGGTGGACTTCACCTCGGTCTGGCGTAGGCAATAGTTCAACTCATCGATCGGACGCTTCAGCTTGTCAAGCAGCTCCACATGATGCCTGGCTATATCCTTATCCAAAATGGTGCCAATCAGAGCCGACAGCTCGTCCTTTAGATTTTGTAGACGAAATTTGACATTCTCGCTAAGGCGTTCCGAAATTCTTTCAATATTCGTTTCGAAATGCAAAACAGCCTGGGCAATGGACTGCAAAAGCTTCTGGGTGTCTGCCAAATCCAATGTGGCCTCCTCGCTGGCCGCCTGGCCACTCTCCAGATCCTGACCCAACTGCGCCAGGCCATTCTGAATCTCTTGCAGCGGCGGCACCATCGACTCCACGGTGCTAACTGTAAACATGCCACCCTCAACGCTGTCCGACTTCTCATTTAGAATCAGCTCCAAGCCCTTGTTGAGTTCGAAGAGCGGCGGTGTCACAATATCCAGGATGGCCATGTTAATCTTTTGTTCGATCGATTCGGATCCGGCCAGGGACTCTGTCTTATCTTCAATTGATTGAAGTGTACTCTGCAGTTCCTTAATTGGCTGCACTATGCTATCCAACACCTTCTTGTGCACCTTCTTGTAGATTTGCTCTTCGTTCTCCTCCATGGAAAGCTCCATTTCGACGCGTTCCAGAGCTTCTTGTATTTTTGCAACGGGCTGACAGATCTGCTTTAAGGCGCTCGCCTCGCTGGGCAGGTTGGCTTCCGTTATGGATGCAAAGGATACGCTTTCGGGCACGTCCTGCATCTTCTCCACGGCCTCCGTAAAATGCTTGGCTGCCTCCAGTTCCTGGGCTTCCTGCAGCAGCGCCTGTGATCGGATGGTGCCTTGGGTTATCTCCAGGCCCTGGTGTATATCATCGGCAGTCAAATTGATTTGGTTACGCAGACTCTCCGATTCGAATCTCTCGCTAACGATCTTCAGCTCCTCCAGCGCCCGCTTCATATGCTCCGCCACACTGTCAATAATGCACACACTGGTCCTTTGGATAAGCGTGGCGCCCGTCTCGTCTATCTCGACGCACTTCTCGATTACCTGCAGGCCCATGTGCAGTCGGCGTATATCATCATCCATGGTTTGGATTAGTGCATCGATTTGGGTTTCGCCCGAGTAGACGCGCAGCTTTGATTCGATCTGCTTGATGGGCTCTAGAATATTTCTTATGATGGCAATGCTTTGGTCTGCCGCAGCTGGTGTCATCATCATGGTGGACTGATCCAATACCTCCGTCTCGACGACTGTCAAATGGTTTTCGATGACCCTCAGCAGTTTGGCCAGAGGCACCAGTGCAATAAGATTCTTGTTGATCTCCGCCTCATCGGTCACAGCTTTCATGTGCGAGGCTGGCGTCATCAATAATCCGTCACCCACCGCGCCCGAAATGTCCTGGAGCCTGGCATCGTCCTCGGTGGTCTTTGACGAATCGCTATCCGTGGGTTTTTTCGATTTTTTACGTTTCGGGGGTGCTGCGGCTTCGCCTTCAGAAGATGCGGCCACCTTCTGCGATGTGGACATTTGTGCACTGGCAAAAGTTTGCTGATCAGATGTCTCCTCTTCGCCCTGGCTGCCCGAGCCGGAAGCCTTTGACAAACTAAAGAACTCATCAGTCTCTGTGGGTCGCGATTTCTTACGCTTACGTATGGGCGCCGTCAGGGAGAGTTCCTCTTCCATTTTCTCAAAGGATTGTTGTGCATATTTCTCCGTTTCTTTGTCAAAGACACCCTCCCTGCCGGAGGAACCGTGCACTGTGATCTCAGTTATGGATATATCATCCATATCCGCCTCGGTGCGCATATCCTCATCGTGTGTAAAGTATTCGGGTGATATGTCTATAACAACCGCCTCCATTAGCAGCTTGCCGGATTGTGAAGTCTCCTTGACGAAACGCAACGGCGGCAACTCAACAATGTTATGCTCTGTTACATGCTCCGAAATCTGATCCGCATACATCTCAACAATCTTCAGGGCTTCTTCCTCCGTCAGATCGGGCGTCTCGTATAGCGAAACGGAGACTTCTTTGCCATCGAACGAGAAGGAGACATCGCCCTTATCATCTATAGTTATGTCGCCCACGGGCGTCTCGTACAGCTGTGAGGTGCGCTCCTCCTGTATGGTGGACAGCGAATAGTTCCTTTGCAGCTCATTCGCCTGCGGCTGTTCTGGCTTCTGTGTCCGCTGTGCATCCTCAAAGCCCAGCAGCGAAGCCGAGCTGGCGACCACGCCCATGCAGTTTCTGGCCTCGCATGTATAGGTGCCCAGACAGCAGGTGCCATCCTGGCCGGAAATGATGCGATGTATGTCGCCCGGCTTCAGTTCAACGCCATCCTTATACCACTTGAGCACCGGCTGCGGCACGCCAATGACCTTGCACTCCAGATTGACGGCGCCCTCCTCGGTAAGCACTGCGCGCAGGCACTCCAGAAACCGGGGCTTCTTGTAATGCCTGGGGATTTGCAGTTTCAAGAAGCACGAGGTAATGCTGGTGCCAAAATCATTGACGGCCACACACTTCCACTCTGCCTGATCGATAAACTCCGCCGACTTGATGTCCAACAGCCAGTCCTCGTTCTCGCCCCGATAGTGATTATATCGCTCGTTCGGATCGATGGGCAGCTCATCCCGGAACCAGCTCAGGATGGGATCGGGTGTGGCCTTGACCACGACCTTGAATTGAAACGGTTCGTTAATTTTGGCATCTGTGCTCTTCAGACCGGTTAGAAATTTGGGCGCCTGATTCTGATGCGTGAAAACCAAACGCTCCTCATCCGTCAGCTGGTTCTGTATGTCCTCCACGGTGAGCACAGCCGTGCTGCTCGTCTCGCCCATGCAGTTGCGCGCAATGCAACAGTAGGTGCCCAAAGAATTGGTGCCCGTCAGCTGATAAACATCGCCGGGCTTCAGTTCGTGGCCATCCTTGAACCACTTGAGCACTGGCGTTGGAAAGCCAACGACCTTGCACTCGAACGAAACGAGACCCTCCTCGGTCAGCACAGCGCGCAGGCTCTCCATGAATCTGGGCTTGCGATAATTTCGGGGAACTGCAAATAAAAATTGTTAGTTCTCGTTCGTTTCTACTTTTTTTTTGAATGCTCGACGCACTGTCCATGTTGACCACACAAGCTGAGATGCCGACGCAGCCCTCAAAGCTGGTGACGACGCACTTCCAATCACCCGCGTCACAGGATTCGGAAGGCTTGATCTCGATCATATAGACGCCCAGGCCATCCTCAATTAGTTTATAGCGCTCATTGGTATCCACGCGCCCATCCTTGTTGTACCAGGTGACGCTCTTGGGCCAAGGCGGCACCACAACTGCAATACAAAGTTAAATAAACTAATCAAATATCACGTATACGCCATGTTGCTCTCAGAGAGGGAGAGAGAGAGAGAGGGAGAGCCAGCGAGAGGGAGACTGTGGCTGGCATTTCTCTCTTTTGGCAATTATTGGTTTTGTTTTGCTCGACTCATTTGGCGCATGTTGTTGACCCACCTCAACAACAGTCCAAGCATTCCCAGCACATTCATTGAGTTCAAGTTTCTAGAGCACGAGCGCACAATGTCTAAAAACAAAACAGACGCCGCCAGAAACTACCTACATATATCTATAAATATATAGACAAGTATATGATGGTATATCTAACGAGAGCTAGCTTGTGTGTGTGTGTGTGTGTGTGTGTGCGTGAGAAAAATAAACAAAAATGTTTTTGCTTTATTTTGTCGGGCAGATTGCCAACGCCAACGCAGCGCTGAGAGCCACTCACCTTGACAGCCGAGTATGATGGTATCCCCGATGTGGACACTCTGGTTCCGCAGCTCGTTCGTAAAGATCGGCGGCGGCGCATTGCTGCTAACGCTGAGAACGAGCAACAAAAACAAGGAATTCAATTGAGCAAAAACGTAGCGAAAGGCGAGCTTGTTTCCGGTACTCACTTGTCGGCTGGCTTGAGGGAACCTTCGCGACTGCCGCGTCCCACCACATGCACCTTGGAGCTGGAGTAGGTGACGCCCATGCAGTTCTTTGCTTCACATGTGTACGTGCCCAGCGATGTGGGATCATCGGCATTGGCGGTCAGTGCAAATATATCGCCAGCCTTGATCTCCTTGGAGTCCTTGAACCAGCGCAAATGCGGCGTGGGCACACCCACCACCTTGCACTCCAGCGAGACGGTGCCCTGTTCGGTGAGCACTGCTCGCAGCTCCTCCACAAACTCGGGCGTCTTGTACGCCTTGGGCACCAGGACATTCAGTGTGGCCAAACAGGAATTGCGTCCGCCCATATTCTCGGCCATCAGCATCCATTGGCCGCCATCCTCGAGTATTACTGGACTCACTTCCAAATAGTGAAATGTGCCCTCGTTGGTCTCCTTGATGCGATCATTCTCGCAAATTCTGCGGTCGTTTCGATACCAGGTTAGCTGATGTTGGAATGGCGAAAAAAAACGTGAGTATGCAATTAGTTTGGTTTAAGATATAATTACGAATTTATTGCTAGTTCTCTGATATATTAATATATACAACCGATTGAGGCTTAATTCAAATAGAAGAAGAAGTTGTGACCTGTTTTATAGATTTTGACTTTGGGATATATATTATAGTATTTCATAATTTTCTAGAGAGTTTTATGAATTGTTTTTCTCTTCCCTAACTCTACTCTAAAACTGAGAAATTGGATTCTACATAAAATTACGTAAAGAGGAGATTATGGACTTGTGACTTCATGGGCTTGGCTAGATATATTTATGAGAACCAACTCGTTGCATATAAATTCAGTTCGTCAATCTGGTTTTCAAAAATCTAATGTTGCAATTCAATTTTTAAATTACCATTGCCCGTAGTGCTGAAAATTTTGTAAGCCGTAAATATATTCATACACAAGATGCGGGCTAGATTTTATATATACCCAAAATTGGCATCTAACAAATATGGTTAGATTTACGCAAAGGGTTTTTTAATGAGCTTTCCTCAACAAATTTTTCGAATGCCAATCAATTTTTAACTGATTTTTGGACAAATGATTTGGCTTAAGAATCTAATGAAGGTATAAAATATATTGGTACTTATGAATTCAAACCTATGTCTATTATATATTTTATTAATGCATGATCAGGGAATATACCCAAGAAAAATGCATCGATTGATGGTGTACCCCTATTCATGCAAATTGTGAATCTATATCCCCAACAGATCTATCCAAACGAATATATCTGGGTCATTATTAATGTAAGGGTTAATTATTTTCAATAAACTAACCTTAAGGTCTGTTGAGCTGCGTATTTCTGTTAGGAGGCGTGTTCGTGTTCCCACTTTGACAGACAGATCGACGAGGCGACGCAGAAATACGGGTGGATCCTCGCCCGTCGATCTGTCCTCGACAATGAGCTCGACATGCTTGCGCACGACTTCGTTGCTTTTCGTACGGGCAAAGAGTGTATAGTGTCCAGCATCCTCGCGCTGCACATGCTCCACGGCCAGCTGGACGGCATTGCTGGTCTGTGTGATGCGAAAGCGATCGGAGTTCTCGATGGGTATATCGCCACGGGTCCTGTGAAACGTTGATGGGTTATGTTATATATGAGGAGGTTTGCTGACACGTTGGACCACTAAATAATTGTCTTATTGATCGCCGGGTTTACCTTTTCCTATAGACGGACGAGGCAGAGGCTGTGGAGAGCGTGCCGTGAATTTGTTTGTGCTCGTTGCAACAGCAACGACAGCATTTCGAGCATCCGTTGCCCATGGTGTTCGATAAATTCTAATGTTTACTCTAAATATTTATATTCTATTTACACATATACACACACATACGCAAACACACCGACGCTGTGCAATTAAATAAAAGGTATAGAAATTAAGATACAAATGAAGACGCACGGAAAATTTAAGCCCCATGTGTGGAAAATTGAGAGCCAAGGCTAATTTTTTGCTGTTCTTCCGATCAACCTCGACTGTCGTGTAAAAAATGTATTTAAAGTGATTCACCAATTGCGGAAATCCACTTCTATGGGTGGAAATAGGGAAATAAGATGGAAAGACTTATATTTTTCAACGAGCGGGTAAAAAGGGATGCATTAAATTGAAATTTAAATGTTTAGGCCTGGCAAGGTCTCTTATACCCAACGTGGACCAATTTTACCTCACTTCACTATGCTGCGAATGAAGAAATTACATTTTTAAATATTGCCCTACTACGCGATTCTCACGAATTCAAATGACGCTTAATAGGTTTCCATAGGCTTCTGATTACCAGTGTTATATTTGATACTCTAATCTGTTCTACTTCTTTTGTTCTTTTTGTAAAGCGTATCAAAATGTGTCTCCCTTCTCCCGTCTCAACCATTTAAAATATATGTTAAGGCAATTCAGATCTGGGCACGGACAAACGCCTATTTGTCTGTATAATAATATTTACTTTATAGGTGTCCTTCCGTTTTGTTTATGTTAACGTTCGGTCTATCAACATTATCCAAATTATGGATATAGGGTATACATTTATTATTATAGGCACGTGCTTTAATTTGCCTAGCAAACAAGTCATTAATTTATGTTGGCATTATTATGATTATTAACAAATAAACAAAACAACCACAAGTAGGAGAAGAAACAAAAAACAAAAACTAAACCAATCTAAAAAGAAAAATGACGAAAATATTTCAATCGAAAACAAGAATGTTTATAAATAAATGCACATTTTGGCTTTGTACGAACCGACCCGACTATATTAATTGTATTTTGTATTTACACACACAAAAGCCAAAGAAAATTCTGAACACTAGACAAAACGACAAAAACAAAAAAAAAAAACAAAAAAAGAAAAGAAAGGAAAAATTTGTTTCTTCTTGTATTTTGTATTTTGGCAATTTATTTTGGGACGCGTATCTCACGGATGCCACGCATTTCATTTTCGAATTGCTAATAATTCGTTGTTCTCTGTGTACCAGAGAATTCTTTAATTTAGTTAAAACAAATACGACATCTTAAATGTTTCGCTTGATTCTTGTGCCTTTTCGCAAATTTGTTTGTTTCGTTGTTAATTTGGTTGCTTTGGCGCGGATATTGCAAAAATTTCTTTCAATACACCGAACTGATTATGTAATTTTTCTCATTTTCCATTTAAGTTGAAAAGCGATTTTCAACACATTTTGGGCATAAGAATTGAAACATCATGACGCCACAGAGCTTTACAACATTTTCTAAATATTTTCCCGTGCCGGACCGTGCAAGTCGATTTGTTAATGCATCTAAATTTAGCCGATCGCCACCATTTCGAGGGGCCCACACACGCAACACACACACACACACACACACGTACGCACACACATCACATTTGGTGGAGCCTTTTGTTGTGCATGCAACAGTTTTTACGCACAACCGAAATACACTGTCTTCTGGGAAAGCTCATGAATTTGATTGATTATCTTGCCACAATTCGAATTTATCAAGTATACGCAGCGTATTTCCATATGATTTAAAGCACGCACACACGCACACACACATACTTATATACACATATACGTAGATAGTTTGCGTCTTATAGAAAATGCTGCTGGGCAACGGATATGTTAATGCGCCGATCGTCAAAGTGGAACTGCCGCAACGGCTGCTCTGCCTTTGCCATTGCCATTGCCCAAGAGCCGAAATGGTCAGAGAACGCTGCGACAACAAAGAAGAAGAAGAAGAAGAAGAACACGAAGTAGGAGAAGGCGAAGACGACGAAGAAGAAGAAGAGAGCGCAGCCCGCCCGCAGCGTTCGCTTTTCGGCTCTGGGCGCAGTCGCCGTTAACCCGGGCATCTAGTATCTCAGTTCTTGCTAAGCAAGCGTGAAGGAGAAATTGAACGTAAATGCGCAACATTTTGGCATTATGCACACAACCGGTGAATCACACACACTGCACACACGCACGCACACACGCACACATTTGTAATAATTTATTGGCTATGACTTACCACTCAAATTTGAAGGGCAGCAATTCCGTTTCATCCTCCTCATCGCAATCGATTTTCACAAAGAACGTCGCACGTTCATTGGGTATGCAGCGTATCAGGGAGCTGGAGTTATCACTAAACGTAATACGTGGTGATCGATCTGGCATTGTGTCCTGGCCAGGAGGTTCTAAAATAATACAAGCGAAAGATCAGATGTTTGAACAATAGGCGCTATCTTTCAAAAACATGATTCCCTAAGGCAAATAGGCTTCTCTCTATACTTTGCAAAAAGCGTCGTTTCACATTACGCAACGACTTGCATAGAACTCTAATCAGTTGGTTCTCCAAATTTTAGGCACATTTTCGTTGTAAAATATTCTTAAAATAAAATGTGTCCGTTTTAGATTTTTAAATAAAGAGTCAGCGCCAGAAAATAAGAAAACGTTTCCCTTACATAGCTAAAAGAGCGTAAAATGTTCGTAATGTAAGAACAATATTTCTTGGTTTGGGTACTGCATTTAGGAATTTCAGGATTTATAATGTGTACCTTGCAGAAAAACTCAGTAATTTTGATATCACAAGGCACATATTTGATTTTAGTTAGATATACTGCTCTCTTGCTTTCTTATTTACGGATAAACGAAAAACTATAATATCACATCGACGTAACCATTTTGTTTGGGATAAAATGTTGGGAAAATGTATGTTTTAAACAAAACTGACTTTCGGCTTATATACTCCCTTATTCTTTGTCTCTCTTAGTTTATGATATCAATTGTATATTGGTTCTGCAATTCGAAGAGGATACTCTTGATCAGTTATAGAGTATGTTCTTTATGTAACCCCTTGTAGTCCTTTAATATCGGCGTATATATACACCTAACTCTTTCTCTCTCTTAGTTTCTTATATCGATTATATATTGATTCTTCAGTTTGAAGAGGACAGCCTTAATCAGTTCTATATTAAGTACTTTACGTATTCCCTTGCAATCCCTTAATATCTTGTAAGCTTTCCAACACTGAGTTCTCCTTTCATACTGAACGACTCCACAACTAAGTACGCAAATGTACATATTTGTTTTTTGCAAATCTCAATGCGCAGATCTTTGCCGGCAACGAGCAGCCATTTGCCGCCTGTCTACAAAAGATGTGCACTAAAAATAGTTTGAATATTATTCATACAAAAACTATACTAAAATATTCGCATGTACAAATATTAATGTACGTATATATGTGTGTGTGCAAATGTCTTTTGAAAAAAGAAACTTTTTAAACAAACTACCGCAACTAATTCACTAATAATTATGAATTCACCAATAAAATTCAAAATCCCAATGCTGGCAACGGTTTATTTAGCGCACAATTATGAAAAGTTTTGCATAGTCCGTTTTTAGTTCAGTTCACTTTAGTTCAGTTTCGTTCCGTTAAGTTCCACATTACGTAACCGCACAGAGGCCAATGCTTGACGGAGACGAAGCCCGTGCGTTTATAAAAATATACACACTTGGAATCCATTGTCTGTGCAAAGAAGATTAAAACCCGTCTGCTTTCCCTTGTCCCATAACCCGTTCCCCTCACTCCGCACCCGGCACCCCACTGTCCACAGTCTGTGCCTGCTTACCTACTACGACGGCGGCTGCGTCGGCTGCTGTTCCCGGTGTTCCTTCCATGTTTTAGCTCTAGCTAGATAGACTAGCTATATAATTAGCCAAAAACAGGGCCACTTTAACATGGGTAGCACACACACACTTGCACACACTTGCACACACTTGCACACACGAACGCACGCACGCACACAGACGCGTTCGCGTAGTCTGCGTAACAGGACTTTTCCACACGCTCAACGAATTCTTTTTACTTAGGATTGGAAATTTATTTGATGGTTGTTTAATTGCGGCGTATACTGAAAAACCGCTTTTAAATTTTTCTTCTTCTTCTTTATTTTTTCTTATATATATACACATATATTTAGAACGACGTGCACATGAACATGAAGGCAGCGATGTTGTCAAAGATATTTAAGCTTTTCTCTTGGCTGAAAAATATGAAATTTATCGTAATTATTTTGAACACAAATTATTATTTTGTACATGTATAAAATGTAGCTTTTTGCACTTTCGAAATTGAATTTCAACTGCAGCCGAAATATGCTACTTTCAATGGGCACATACAGAATCAAACACACACATACACACACTCACACAATTGACACATTTGGTGAACAAAAATTGTTTCTATATATAAATAATATATACAAGACGACGTTGAGGGCGCGCACACCACGTCCAGCAGACACCTCCTGGATCTCCGATCGTTTTTCTCAGACTAAACGAATGGCACAGCATCTGCAAAAGTCCATGCCGACTTTGTGGCTGACGGGAGAATTTCGGGCGCCTTTCTCTTGAGAGCAAGCGTTTTCTCCGATCTCTATTTCTCACATATTTTTTTTATAGATTTTCGTAAGAGCACGACCCTTGGAGATGAGCGAAAGATCTTTCCCACCTGAAAAGTAAAAAGTTTGCGCATGTTTTCGGTTTTCTCATTGAACGTTTATTTTTCTCTATATAAAATAAATAGAATGCTCTCATCGGGTTTACAAAGTAAAAATCTCTCGCTTAGTTAAATAATTTACTATTAGTAAGTATATTACATGTTGCACCTGAACAGGGTAAAGGCAACATATGTCCAGTTATGTTAGGCTTAAGTAAATTCACGCAGACACACACAAAACACACAGCACATGCATATCGAGCTTATTGAATTTGAAAATTGCACTGCAATAGTCAACAAGTGGCAGCGGGACTTGTACATTCATATTGTTCGTTTAAGCTACAGTAAGTAACATCGTTTTGGAAGGATCCACCTCAGACCGAATAGAAATGCGTGCTGAACTTGTGGCGACAGGACGGCTCCGTAAAAGGCGAGAACCAGGCCAGCGAAAAGCGCCCGAATACAGATTGTATGCTCTTAAGCCGCGATTTTTTGGCCCAACGCGCCTCTTCCTTCTTCAGTTGCTCAATGCCCTGTAATGTACGTGGGCAAATAATTAAAAAACATTCAAAATAACTACTTAAATGTTAAGCAGACGCACCGTTTGATCGTTCAATATGGCGTTTAGCTGGGATAGCAGCATTATAATCGTAAATATGCCGAACATTAGACCTTCGAACGTGAGAAAGAGCAACAGAAATATGGTCGTCGGCGGTGAGTACGTTGAGCAGGTGCGCCAATCACTTCTCACGCACTCGGCAAACTGCGTCATTACCAAAAAGAGCGTGTGCACCGAAATGGACGCTATGTAGAACTGCAAAGAGCAAATGGCATACCCTGGTCAATTACAATCACATGGAACGGCTCCATCAGATTGTGTACGCACCGTAAACAGTACAAAATATTTTTGATTGTTCTCGCCGACGCAATTGTTAACCCAGGGACAGTGATGATCCATTTTTCGTATGCAGCGCTGGCAGACGGAGCAATGGTGAGCACGATCTGGTTTAATACTACAGCATTTGGGGCACTTGTAGAACATTTGACCCTCACGATAGCCCATTTGCTCGATCATCTCTTTGGTGGCATTACCACGAGGCACAGCACCCTACCGTGAAGTTAATAAAGACAATTACTTATATGCATTAATAGGGTACTTCATCATGACCTACCGGATCCGAGAGCATGGTGCGCAAGTGTGAGACGAATGCCAGGAATGCAAGTGCTTGGAATATAAACATATTGATGCTACTGAACAGGCTGTAATTTCTATAGCTTGGCAACAGTATCAGGCCGCACACCACAAACTCCGCAAACAGTATAAGCAGCCAGGTCATTATAACGCAAACAATGCCGCAAATATCCTGTAAAAAATGTATACCTAATGTAGTATGGTAATTAAAACGCAAAATCCAAGCACTTACCTTAACACACCAGGCCCTGTTGCCGAGACAGCGATTGTGCTGATCGACGCCGCCGGTGGACAGTGAGGAATATGAATAGTGCATTCCGGCGGCTCTTGGGATACACACTGTTCTACGCGTTGTCAGCCCACACGCACAAATGTTCAGCAATGACGCATCGAAAGCTAATTTCTAGATAACGCACCATAGACTGCGGCACAGAAAGTTTGTTAACAAACCCCGTTAACAAAAAAAAATCAGCCGAAACAGCTGTTGCATCCGAAACAGTCGATAATTTTCAAGTGTTGGGTAACGTCTGAATAGAATACAAAACACAGAGGATGCCAGACAGTGAAATACCCTTAGTAGGGGTTTTACAAAATAATATATTTAATTCTGCTCATAATGATTTGGTTACTCTGATGTTACATCAATTGTTTTATAAAATCGTCCATTTTCAACTTAACAAACTACATATATACAAAATATCAGATATATAGTGCAACAAGTACGCTCACAAATTCATATTTAAATACATAATTAGGCCATCAATTTTATGCGGGCGTCAGCTTAGCTGTGGGCTCCAGCAAAGCCCATAAGCCAGCCATTGATGAAATCGCACCCAGCATACCTATGGTCCTCGGTGTCAGACTTGTGTAGCCCAAAGCCGTCAGAGGTATAAAGAAATCGCATACATTTTTCACTGTGTCCACAACGATATCCTTGTGACCCAACACAAGGCCGTAGGAGTGCAGAGCCAATTTCTTAAAGTCTGCCGGACTATTTATGCGTGCCGGGATCTTGCAACGCGTTATGCCACTACTGCAGCTGGCTTTGTGAAGATCCAAGACGCGCATTATTTCATACAAGTCGCGACACAAATTCATAATGATTGAAAACAGCCAATACTTGTTGGCTATCCTTGACCATTTCTTTGGATCCACCGCTGTTAGCCCAGTGCGTGCGAGCCACAATAGATGATCAGCAAGCAAAAACAAGGCCTGGGCAAGCTTGCTCATTGTCAGCGTAACACGAATCGTGAAATCTGGATAGTGTATGGCTCGTAGGCTCGCATAGAATACATCCAAGCCCTTGCCGAAGCGCAGCACTATATTAATGATCCTTTGAGACGTTTTTGTTAATAAAAAAAAATAGCATAACTTACATTTCCGGAATGTGCTTAAGATATACTCGATGGTCTTAAAATTGTCCACCAATGCCGGATGGCCATTGGAGGTCTCCAGCGAATCCCACATAGCACGCGACGCATATTGAATGAGTCGTGCAATTTTGTCTCTTCCGGCGGCTTGATTATTTAACTGCACCCACTTTTCCATGTTTCTGTTCTTTAATCAAAAGAAGTTCCAAGTTAAATAAAGTCCAAGGTGCAATCGGAGAAGGAATTTACTTTGGCGTTGCCACACACGTAAAATTAACAGTGGCATAACTGGTCACTCTCTTGTTTACATTTACACATGACTATCGATTTTTGATTATTGATATCGATTACCGTAAGATAAGTACATGCCACGTCTTTTACCTGGACATAATTTTTAACAATAAATAGTAAAATAGTTAAATTAAAAATGGCTGTAAGTAAACAAATAAGATTGTCTTTATATTATAGATTAAATTCTGTTCAAATTGCAGCCACAACAGAAGGGCAAGCAGGGCACAAAGGGCGCAAAACAAATCGTCGAGGAGAACAAGACAACATTGGCGTTTTATAGAAATATGGCCATTGGATGCGCTGCACTCGCCGTATTGCTTAGTTTTCTGGTCTTTGAGATCACAAAGCTAACTGTGGTAGGTCAAACGTGAATTGTATTATCTAGAGCAACGAGTGCTGATCAGTCCAAACTATTTTAGTTCATGCTGGCCGTATCGCTACTTATCTTAGGTGCCGCTTACCAATTTATGGTTTTCATGTCCAGGGCAAAGTACTCTGAGAGCGGCGCACTATTGGACTCTGGAAATGACTTGAATATGGAGGGCGGTATTGCGGAGTAGGTACACTCTGTAAGCTGTTCCTTTCACTAGCTAACAATCTGTTGTGGTACATTTCAGAAATGTCAAGGATCTGATAATACTTACGTCTGGCACGTTATTATTGGCCCTAATTTCCAACTACTTCTGGCTGCTGCTGCTACTGGCCCCTGTTCGTGCTGCCTGGATGCTTTGGGGCACGGTTATACAGCCTTGGCTCTCGCAGCGCAACGCCGCAGAGGAGCCCGAAGTGGACGAAAAGAAGCAGCGTAAATTGGATCGCAAAATGCGACGAATGAGATGAAAGCAAGCGATTCCTTTGCGTTCGATGGTTTAGGTTGCAGTCAGATTTCTCTGGTCTTAAGTTAAAATACAATTTATACTCGCGAGGCTGCTTGATAAGTTACATTTATGTTTAAAATGAGATTTTACGCTTAGAAAACTTGGTCGTTGTAGAGACCAAGGCATAAAAAATGTGTGCGGGTTTTCCAAATTTGTTGTTTTCCAGATTAAAAGGAGAGACAAATGTCTCAAGTCAAAAGAAAATGCAATCGTTTTTAGTTTTGTGAAATTTTGTGCGCTTTTAATTAATGTGCCCCAGTGAACAATTTAAGTCATCTAGCAAAAACGTTTCACAAGACTTCCAATAATGGATATATTTTTCTATAAACTCCTCACAATCCGATCATACTTTGGATAACTGGAAAGTGAATGCTGCGCTAATGTTTAAGCCCTTGTGAAGGAAATCACAGTTTCCATTTAACCGAAACATTTTTAAACGTTCACCAGACCATGTGCTTTGTAAATAAATATTTATATATGTGTATATTTGTTAGTTATAAATAAATGTGCATTTGAGTGCAGGAACACGGTGCAGTTCTAATTAGTGCAGTTGCCAATTCTTGGTAACAGCGAGCATGGTACTAAAACAAAATTAAACCAATAAAAATGGTGAGGAATTAATAAAATCAACAAATTAAGCATTTTGCAACAGTTTATTCGTTGTTGACTAAACAATTTGCATCCAAACTAAAATAAGTATAAAAACATATCAAATTATAATGACAAATGTCGTTTGGAGCTCAAGATTTCACTAATTCTTTGTTATTTTTTTTTTTCAGTTTCCAAAAACCCGGCTATAGCCTAGAGGAGCGTCAACAATATACGATCGCAACTTAATAACTTTATGCTGGTAAATAGTATGAATGTAAATGCGGCTTAGTTATGAAACTGTAAACATATGTAGTGTATTTAACTAAGAGATAGATAGAGAGAGAGATAGAAGGGGAGACAAACTGGGGTAAGCTGAGCCATATAGGTATATATAGTAGAATTAAAACTCAACTACACAGCTAATGGAGTGTTCTGTGATTGTGAACCATGCGGCCATCCATGCTCGCCACTAGCAGTTGGTTAACATCTGTGCTTAACTACAACAACATCCAACAATTTGTAATATCAATGGACAAGCTCTTAGTTGTATTGCTCGGGTATGACATAGGAGATGTCGTCCCATGGATGACGATAGAGTCCCTGCTTGAGTCGCTTCTGATCCATATAGTGTCCAATGAAGCCTATGCTGCGGCCCAGCACAAACAGCGAATTGATGGCACCCACATTGATATATTCCTGTGCCTCCTCGCTGCAAATGCCACACACAATTAGAAAAATCAAAGTACCCGTCGACTATTATAGAGGAGCACTCACCTGGTGAAGGAGCCACTGTTGCGCAGCATATCCACAAAGGCGGTGGCAATCACACCATCCACATTCAGAATTAGATTTGGTTTCTTGGTGGTTGTGATTTTCTCCACTTCCAGCGCATACTTAAGCAGCGGACACTGCGGGAAGTTTTCCATGACAAACTCCTTGATAATTTTGACACGAACATCGGGATTGTTAATGGACTTAACGCGATGTCCAATGCCCAAAATAAGTTTACCCTCCTTGCGCATTTTGTTCACAAACTCCATGGGATGCAAGTTGGTGTCGTATGCCTCTGAGAATTGCCTGGCCGAACCATCGAGCGCTCCGCCAAAGCGATCGCCCTAACAATCGGTCAGATAACATTAAAAAAATCATTGAAAAATTGTGGGCATGTACACTTACAATTGTCAGCAAACCACTGACGACGGAGGAGACCAGATCCTTGCCAGCGCGTGCACATACAATGGTATTGTGGGCGCCGGAGACAGCGGGTCCATGATCAGCCGTGACCATGAGGCACATCTCGAAGAACTTGCACACATAGGGAGGTAGACAGCGCTGGAACCACAGCAGCGAAATGACGCCACCAATACCAACGTCCTTGTTGAGCACTTCACTAATGGGCATGCCCGCATAGATCAGCTCCTGGCCGCGCTCATCACATATTGAGGTCATAAACGATGCCGGCTTGCGGATCAGTCCCAACTCGCGGGCCCATGAGTAGTCCATGGGCACCGTCGGTGGCGGCACCTCTTCGCGCGGCACAATGCGTCCGGTCTTGACCAGCTCGCCGTAGACATGATGAATGAGCTCGCCCAGCGTGTCGAACGAGTCCGGAACGTATGCACCAGCGTCCCGCAGCGCCTTGTTCTTTGCCGTAGCCGTTTCGCGATCCGAATTCGCACAGGAGCCGGCATGGCCGAACTGTACCTCCGAGGTAAACATACTAGCGCAGGTGCCAATGCACCAGGCTACCAGTGGCTTTGTGATGCGTCCATCCTTGACTGCGGCGCACACATCGTACTCCTCGGTGCCGCCCACCTCGCCCAGCAACACAATGAGTTTCGTTTCCGGATCTGACTGATAGCGGAGAATGTGATCCATGAACGTGGAGCCGGGATATCTGTCCCCACCAATGGCAATGCCTTCAACGACGCCATCCGTTGCCTTTGATATGATATTATTAAGCTCGTTGGACATGCCACCCGAGCGGGAGACATACGCCACACTGCCGGGACGATAGAGCTTTGAGTGCAATATATTATCGAGCATGCCGCCCGTATTGCCAATCTTGAAGCAGCCTGGCTTCACGCCGCCCACTGTGGCGGGTCCAATGATGGCGACACCCTTCTTGTTGGCCTCAATGATCAGTTTCCGTGTCATATTCTCTGGTATGCCCTCGGCAATGATGGCCACTGTGCGTATCTGTGGAAATTCAAGCACCTCCAGCGTCGAATCATAAGCCGAACGAAGCGAGGCAAAGTTGACCATAACATCGACCTCCTTGTGCTTGTGTATGGCATCGGACATCTTCTTGTAAACGGGTATCAGTATCTCCTTGTGGCCCCAATAGTACTTCTGCTTGTGATCGCCCGTAAAGGGATAGACCATGGCCACAACCGATGGCTCATCGCGCCTGCAGCGAGAAGGGAATTAGATAAATAGACAATTGGTTTGGATATGAAACTTGCCTGCATATGAAATCGAAATCGAGCATCGATTGCACCGCACGCTGCTGCATGCCCCAGACGATCGCTTTGGTTGTGTTGGAGAAGAACTTGCGATTGAAATTCAAATTCGAACCGTTGCTCTTGCTCTGCTGCTGCTGCTGCTGATGATTATTGGTGGCGAGGCCATCGCTCTCATCTGCCGAGATAGGTGGTAGTTTAATCGATTGTGCTGTTGTCGAGCGCAAGGCTTTTGTGGTTTAGTTTCAAATTGCAATCCCCAAATGAGTGGCAAGTCGATCGTTACCGATATCGATATTGATATTATTATGATGATGAGCGAGAGCGAGCAAATATAGTCGAAAGAGTATAGAATTTGACATACATATATACATATAGACAACATTCAATACAAGATTAAGTTACGAGGACGACGAGGTGGTGCGAGGAAATGCAAATACGATGTGAAGTTTGGTTTGGTTTGGTTTAGGATTAAATTTTCGGTTCACATATCGAGGACGAGGTGCGATTTTGGCCAAACGAACGTTTCATAAAATTGTTTGTTTTTTTTTTTTATGGTTTTTTGTGGGTGTGGTTGTTGATTTGTTGTTGGTTGGAGCGGAGGGCGATCAATGCAAATACATACAAAAGAAATACAGAGAAAACAGAATAATAAATGCAAGTCCATAGCAAGAATAAATACATAAAGAGACACATTATAAGAATAGCTATAACAAATTATTGGGTAGTTGGGATTATTGGATGGTGGTTTCGGGAGGGTCAGGATGTTAGCACATTCAGTGATTGTGGGTTTCCACCTACCAGAGCCGAGGCCTTCCGCCTCACTGGCTGCCTTCAGATCGGCCTGCGCCTGCTGACCGCCAGGCAGCAGAAAATTTGCCGTGGAGAACTCAACGCTGGCCACCTGTGGTATGGGTCGCTTGCCCAGCGCCATGCCACAAATGGCGGTCATGTGCGTCTCGGGGCCAAACACATGCAGCGGTATGCCCAAGGTGCCGCCAAAGTCACGCATGCGACGCAAGCCCTCCTGATAGTTGGGTCCCGCACGGCGCACAAAGATCGAGACATTGTGCTCGACCAGCTTGGGCTGGAATTCGCGCAGGGCCGTGATGATGCCTGCAACAAAGTAAGGTAATTTAATTAGTTGTCTGATAAGATAAGGTTCAGGCTCGGACTCACCTTGGAAGGTCGCTGCAACATTCGTAAAGTTAGCAATGCCGCCGCCTGTAATCAGCACCTTGCCATCGGGATGTTTCGGGGACGAGGTCATTAGGTTGAGTATCGTCTTGGCATACTCGTACGTCTGCTGTTCGGATGGCGCACCGCTATATTCGCCATAATTGGCCAGCTCTGTGGCGCCGCCCAAATCACAAATGGTATCGGAGTAAATGACACTGGCACCACCGCCAGCGACCATGGTCCAAATGCGTCCATTTCTGTTAAGGATCGTCAGCTTGAGCGAGGCACCACTCTTTGCATCCAGATCTGCAATGTACGCCTCCTCGGGATAGGCATCGCGTCCGAAGGGCGGCGGATAATCAATTTCGCCCCATTTCGGACGGCATATAAAATCAGCAGTCGAGTCCAGCTTGGCTGCCAGATCCAATATGTACAAATTGTCGGCTGTCACCACAATCGGATTGATCTCCAGATACGTGAAGTACAGATCAGCAAATGTTGCGTATAAAGCGTATATAAACTTGGCAATGCGCTCCTTCTTGGACGCATCTGTAATGGCCTTTAGCAGCGTGGTCTTCACATCGGCCAGCGACAAGGTGCTGTCCACCGGCACCTCCAACTTGACAGCCTTGGCGTCCACATCGCCAATATCCACGCCGCCTAGATGATAGAACAGAATCGTGTCCGCCGAGCGATGCGAATAGATGCACACGTACATTTCCTCGGCCTGTGTGGAAGAAACACAATTCAATTATCTTTATTCTAGACAGATGCCACTGACAAAGCTTACCTCTGTGTGCGGCACAAAGGGCTCGATTATAAAGTTGCGCAGCTTGCCGACCGCATTGCCAATCTTCTGATCCTTGTTGAGACGTTCGCCAACCCATTGTTTCACCTGCTCAAAGCTCTTCTTAACACCAATTAGGCCCAGTTTACCGCGTCGCTTAATCAGTTGATCGGGCTTCACCACAAGGGGCTGCAAACGAAAAAAAACCACAAATTATCAGTCGGGAAAGATGCTAATTATTGACTGTAAATCATTCAATGAACCCCTTAGGTGCTGGCTACGTCAGCCGAACCAGAGTCCAGCCATTGTCAGCAAGATCAGTCGCTAACAGACTACGCAATGGGATCAGCCGGTGCGAGTGACAATCGCATCTAGGGGTCAGCCGAGAGGCTGCGTCATTGTCAATGACAATGCGCGCACGACACTACACACACACACACACACACACACACCCACACACGTATACACACAGATGCACACTTGCTTATTAGAAGATCGTACGAGTGTAAATTGAACAATCATCATCAGAGGGCAACGCCTCAGGCGATTGCGCGGCTGCTTTCAAGTTGAACTTGGAATGGTGCATCTCAACAAACATCGCCCAAAGTCAAATTCCCGCCCGGCAGATCTTATAGATACCCCTAATCCTCTGCTGCTGCTGCTGTTGCTTGCTCTGCTGATAGGCCACAGTCAAATTTTGTGGATAATCACGCCACCCACTGTCTGTCTATCGACACCTAAACAAACACACAAACACACGCACAGCGTTCTGTTTGGTAGATAAAAGATTGCGCTATCACAAATAATTTGTTGGCGCCAATCAGTTAATTGCTTCGAGGCAGCTTTCCGGCCTGCACACCTTTGGTGTGTGCGTGCGCACACAAATGACATGTCAATCGTACTATAGAGCAATTATTCGAATCCCTAGCTTGAATTGCAAAAAGGAAATGTCATCTTTGAGAAATACTCAATTTTCGACCGATTGGCCCTAAGCCAGCTATATGATATTGTGTTCCCATATTGGCGCACTTTTAGTTTTATTTTTTTGAAGTTTTTTTTTTAAGTTCAGTTCATTTTTGACCTACGAGAGACAGTATGCATAGAAACCGACAGACGGGCAAGGAAATATCGGCTAGGCAACAGCGTGTTATCAATAGATACTGATCAGGAATATATATATAAATATATACTTAATGGGGTCGCAATCGCTACACATTTTGTGACACAAGTCTACCCTTTGCAAGGGCAAGAAAATAATCTGCGAACGTGTTTAGAAAAATGCGCTACACTTTTCGTGACTTCAATTCGGCGCCTGCGGGTGGAAAATGGGTGAAAGGGTGCGAAATGCTAGGAATTAAAAGAAAACTGTCTCAATAATTGACTGCATTGATTATATTGATTTATGAATTAATAAAATCTCTTCAGTCAGTTGTATAAACGTCGGGCACTACACTAAACCGGTTTCACGGGGTTTATTTGCTTTAATTTTCCTAGCATTATGAATCAGTCATATACCTATTACTACATTGTTTAGGTGCTATTCCTGCATGGCACACAACAACATATACATAATGTATATGTATATAATGGACGCTCAAATCACCTTGACATAAGCTCCAATCAATCCACGCACACACCTAATGCATTATACACATATGTACATAGAGCTACATAATCGCGCCATGCTTATCAATAATTTTGGGAATCATGCATAGCCCAGATGCCGGTCTGTACGACGCTGAGTCATGTGCACAGCAGCTCGCTACGTGGTGGGCTAATCGAAGTGGCCTTAGCCGGCTTCTCGTCGTCGGCTGGGTCAAGTTCAATGGCAGAGAGCGACTCGAAATTCGGATCTTTGCTGGGGTGGCCTAGTTTTATGTTGTTGTAGCGAATGCTTATCTAATGATTGTGTGTATTTATAGCTAACGCGGCCGGCCGGCACTTACCGTGGTCAGCAACCAGGGATGATCGACGCTCAATTTCGACCAATTCGGGTCCGCATTGACTGTGGCAAAGCGGCAGGTGGCTGCGCCGGCGCCGTGCTGATTCAGATGACGATTGAGGATGTCTTTGCCGGTGGCTTCCGTGATCGCTTTCGCAGACATGCTGTAATTTTGAGGGGGTTCTGCTGTAAATAGTAAACAAATTGCATATTGCCAAGTCAAAATATTGTATTACACATATGTATATTCAAAGTTTTGCTTGACATTGGGTTCGTCTGTACTTTCAAACTTTGATTCTATTTGCTTAGAATTGATTAGGGACGCGCGAGTGCAGCCAAGCTTTTAAACACCTGCCTTAAATGTTATTGCTGTCGTTGTCTGCTTGCGAATGCCTGAGTTAGATTTATTTGTTTGCTCGGTTCTCGTGCTTTTCACTTTTCTATTATACTATTTGTCACGACGGCACACGGCAACCTGTACGCTCTCGAGTCTCAAGTGAACTGAAATCTAATATGCAAGCGCACCAGCGTTGAAGACCCGACACGCCGAAACCGTAGAACCGAACCGAACCAGAATCCGGCAATCAGCGAAGCTGCCTCGCCTGCTTCGTACATTTGACGATCTGACATGTTATTGTGGACATATACAAACATATAAACGCATATATATATATATATATATTTATATATATATGTAAGCATACCAATTTGTACGATTTAGTGTAAGTTTTTGGGTAAACATTTCATATTCCCCAATTAAATAGGTTCTATAAATGAAGCAGCTGTTCTTGAGCATTAAACAAGCTACATTAAGAGTTTATCTAAACAAATTCTTAAAGAACGTAACTTATAAATAGAGGCTTTTATATGTATATGTAAAAGATTAAAATGTTTGCTCTAGTTGCAATCGAGTATTTGCGAATCGCTGCTTATAACTCAGCCAGCTACGGGGCATAGAGTTGATTAGATTTACTTCCAAGTGATTATTATTAAGAGATGAATCAGATAACAGCTTGTCTCTTGATATTTGATTATTTCAATGGGTTGACTTTAGAGGAAAATAGAGCTGTAGGACTTAGCTAGGACAAAATAGGGCAGTGTCGCTTGGCTGTAACTATAGGAATCCTAAGAAAGCCCTAGATATATTCTGATAATGCAGTTTATTTTTAAGATAAATGTAGATTGCATGCTGATAATATTCCTGCATATGAGTTTTAGCTTATAACTCGAGAAATATTCGAGTTATTAAACCGATGTGTGGTATGCAGACTGTGCACATATAATTAGATATAAACACCAAATGAATTCAAGCCTTGTCTAGGTGTGTGTACTAAAAATAGGTAAAAGAAAAACAGTTATGCCATCAAGTAAATACAAACACAGCGCAGCACATCTACGGCGATCCGAAGATTAACCGGTTTTGTCTCGTTGAGAAGCGGCTCAAAATCCAATTTGTGTATAGGGAAAAGGGCAGGTAAATATAGCTTTCACCCAAAACACAGTTATCGAGGCTCTTTTGTGAATTATGCAGGTAAATTTACGACAGCGACTTGACAACGTTCAATTTTAACGTTTACGAGCACTGGAAACGTGCACACAGCGAAAAGGTTTTTCCTGTTTACAATGTTTTTTTTTTTCGTTTTTGATACGCTGTAAGAGTTGTTTCTGTATCGGTGTCTATTTCTGATTCTAATTTGCAAAAATTTTAGGCTTTAGCTTGGAACTAAGTATTGGAGAATGTGTTGAATGACTTGACACAAATTCAAAGCTTGTATTTTAAAGCTCCCTTTGGACAATTGTTGTTGCCAAGTTCGTAATTAACATGAGAGCGCGCAATTGTCGAAGTTCATGGCGAATTATCTGACGTGTATTGGTTATTTATTTTCTCTATTACTAAGCGAAACTGTTTTAGATTTAGGCAATGAGCCAGTGAAAGTGGGCAAAATCAATAGTGATGCAATTCCTATTTTTTTTTTTTTTTTTTTTTTTACGAAATGCTTGGTATCTGGCCACAAATTCGCATGGATTTCTGTATGTGTATGTGCATGTGTGTGTGTTTATCCATTTCATGTTTATTAGCAACTACATGCACAACCAAATAAATATGCTATTTAAATGCATGTGCTCAGTATTGTGGCACATTTATAAACTCACTATATCTTTATGTATTTACAGCAGCTTCACTTTTTGTTAATAATTTTACACCGCAAACTTTCTTTTCGATCTGAAGCACTTTATATGCATTTGTATCGCGAGTTATCGATAAACGCAACGTCACTCAACAATACGTTACGCCATTACTCACATTGCGTCGAACGTTGCGCATTTTTGCGCTAACGTACGCTGGCATTGAGAAAAGTGTGCCCGCCTGCTATTTAATTGAAATTTATCCCCTCGAAAAAAATTACGAGTCAGCTGTTTACGAATTGCACAGCTGTTAAAGTTAATGCTCTCAGAATCGAATCAGCGATAACATAAGCGATATTGAGTAATATAATTAAACTAGTACTTAATGTGAGCACAGATTGCGGCTAAGGAGATTCGAGTGCCGTGATTACAAAGCAACCCACTCGCTCATATATTGCGCAGCACAACAAACACGAAAAGGATGTACTCAACCAATTCGCTGCCCTCACTCCTGCTGCTGCTGCTGGTCATCGTCCCAGCTAGGGGCAGCCAACAAATGGGGGGTAGCAGGGAAAAAGTGCTGTCTGGCCTACAGGCGGGCTTCATCGGTCTGGAGGAGTCACAGACGCTGCCCGAACCGCACACGCGCGAGCAAGTTGAATTGTTGCGCCACCTCAATTTTGTGCCACCGGCGATAGACTTTGGCAGATGGTCGGTGGGGCAGACGGTAACGCAGATTGTGACTCTGTTTAATCAGCACACAAATCGCACTGTCCATCTAAACTCTGTCGCTGGGCCAAGCCCAGTGTTCTACAGCAGTTTTTTTGGTACGCGAGAGGTGCCGCCGCAAGGCAATACCACATTTAACGTCGTCTTTCTGCCACGACATCTTGGTGCCATATCAACGGGTCTGCTGATCCAAACGTCCTTCGGGCGTGCCGAGTTCGCGGTGCGCGGCGAGGGCAGCGAGTGTCCGTACCGCCTAAAGCCACTTGTGGGCATTAAGGCGCCCATGAATGCAACGCTCACGCCAGAGATTCACATGTACAATCCGCACGAGCGGCCGCTCCAGATACTCGAGGTAAGTATGCCAGACAAGTATCTCATAAAATATGCATCATTGATTTTGTTATTGTAGGTCTACAGCAGCGGTGGTGAGTTTCAGCTGGAGCTTCCCAGCGGCGGCTCAGAAGGACCTCAAAATCTGTGGGAAATACCACCGCATTCACTGAAGCCAGTCATACGCATTTCGTTCCATGGGCGCACTGCTGGCAACCACAGCGCCTATATACGCATAAAAATAGCTGAGCAACCAGCAGATGATGATGCCTCACCGCTGGAGCATCTAAACGAGAACGTACTAGTCATACCCGTTGAATTCGAAATATTGCCACGACACGGCGCCTATGCGCGCAATCCGTTGGCCGATTTTGGCCGTCTGACGACGGATGAGCACGCGGATGCGTTGCATTTCAAATTGGACATGCAAAATCAGCCAGTGGGCGCGTTGCAGCAACAGCTAATTGTTAATTTTCTGCGCGACATACCAGGCCTAAGCTATGATGCGCACAACGCGAGCATTGTGCTGGATCCCAAGCTATTTGATGACAGCGCCAGCATTTATGATGTATTGGTCATCAGCAGCAGCGAGGAGGCAGAGCCGCAGCTGCAATTTACGGTGTTAGTGCAAGCTGAAATCTTTAAAGGCGGCCTCCACTACGATCGCAATGTTACGCTATTCATTAGCAGCTCTAGCATCGATGAGCCATCGCTGGAAAAGGAACGTACGCTGGTGGTGCGCAATAATTTTGCCTTTCCGCTGATGCTGTACAACCTCAGCTTGACGGAGCCCATTGATCCGGCGCTGCTGCACTTGTCGTCGCTGGAACAGGAGCTACTGCTGCAGCCGGGCGAGTCGGTGGAGCTGCTGCAGCTGAAACTGCTCAACGAACAGGCAACATTCAAGTCCATGCTGCTCATCGCTAGCAATGTGACAACATTTGAGCTGCCCGTGATCGCGTGCAGCGGCCGTTTGCATGTGTCCACGCAACAGTTTACATTGCAGCTGCCCAAGGAGAGCGAATATGGACTGGAACTGGATCTGGGCACTGTACCATTTGCGGAGAAGTCACGCGATGGCTATATCATATTGCGCAACGACAATCCTATGCCGATCAAGATAACCAACTGGAACTTTAAGCCGCCCAAGAATGTCTACTTTCAGGCCGCGTTCATGGGCTGTGTGTCACCAGGTGCCGCCATCGTTGCCAACAATACAACAATAGTCAACCATGAGCAGCAGCCGGAAAATGTGACAGGATTTCGTTTCTGTGACCAGCTGGGCGTCGGCGATAGCGTCGTCTTTATTCTGTCCATACAAACGTATGTGGCCGAGGAGAGCACCGGCACGCTAAAAGTGTGGACACCTTACGAGCTGATACGCAGCACGGTGCGCTTTAAGGCTTCCGTTGGTCAGCTGGACATTGAGCAGGATCAGTTGCAGTTCAAGTCATGTTTTCCGGGCAAGATATGCTCCGCGGTGCTGAGCATACGCTCTAGTTTTATACATCCAGTGCATGTGAAATCTATATCGTTTACCCGTGCCGGTTTGCGTTTTAAGGACTTCAATGCGAAGGGCTCTCTGATTGGTGCCCAAACATTGACCAAGGTGGGTCGCATCTACTTTGAGCCAGCGGCGCTCTGTGGCAGCGCCTGCTATATACGCGCAACCGCCGATCAGCACTCGATCTTCCCCAGCAATAGTGGAGTAGCTGCAGCCGCTGGACACACCAACAATAATCTCCTGTACGATGGCGTCGAGGTGCGTCAGCGCACGGAACTGTATCGTCAGTTCAAAAGGCAGCTGCACGCCATGTCGCTAACGCTGCACAGCGAGGAGCTGCCGCCCTTGGAGCTGGACTTTAGCATTGCCATCGAGTGGCCCAAGCTGGTGCAGTATCAGCCGCTGCCGCCCACGCCGGCCATAGAGGTGGGTCAGGTGCAGCGCCAATGGATTACGATGAGCAATCCCACAATGCAGCCGCTGCTGCTCGACTATTTTCTATCGGACCCGGCTTATGCCAGGCGCACCCAACTGTCGCTGCCGCACGAAGTGATCGATGTGAGCAGCAGCAGCTGCTACCTGACGGACCAGGATGTCTTCTCGCTGCCAGATGCACCGTATGGCGGTCCCGTGCTGCTGCACGGCGGCGCCACACTGACCATACCCGTGCAGTTCAGCGCCCAGCAGCCGGACAAATACTGCACTCTGCTGCATGTGCGCAGCAATCTGACGCTCTACGAGGCAGTTTGGCTGACCGCACGCGCAGTTCAATCCCAGTTTCGCTTAGGCAATCGCCGTCCCGGCTCCAGTGCGCCGCTGCTCTTTGAGTTCAGCACGGAACAGTTCGAGCATTGCGATGGCAGCTTAAAGCCGACCGATAACCTCGATATGGATGCTGTTGCCAGCCACACGGTGTCGGCTACGCGCAGCTTTACCGCTCGCAATGCCGGCGTGCTGCCCATCAGGATAGGAGGCTTTCTCATTGGCAAGCGACCGTGTGAGGGCTATGGCTTTAGAGTGCTCGATTGCCAGAGCTTCGAGCTGGGCGAGAACGAGACGCGCAAAATCGAAATAAGCTTCAGCACGGACTTTACCGCATCGCGCGTCCAGCGCACTCTGACGCTGCTGACGAATCTCAGCTATGACATTAGCTATCAGCTGGTCGCCCAGCTGCCGGCGGAGAGTGTGGAACATTGTGCGGCGAGCCTACCGCGACCCAGCTGGGAGCCGGCGTTGCGCAATGTGGCTCTGGTCTTGCTACTGGCCAGTTTCTGTCTGGTGCTGCTCGCGGGCATCTTCGATGCTCGTGCCATAATGGCCCAGCAGAGCGCCTACGATGCGGCACGCTACAAGGGTCCATTGCAGCCGACCTTCAATTTGCGCAACATTGTCAAGATGCAGGTGGCCGAGGAGGCAGCAGCAGCCGCCGCTGCAGCGGCAGCAACAGCAACTGCCCTCAAAGCGGAGCAGCAACAGAAGCTGAGAAATGGTCAGCTCAAGGAGCTGCGCAAACGCACCACGGCCAGCTCTACAGCGGATAAGGTGACGGCCACACGGAAGCCCAAGTCATGGACAGCATGGAGCATGGACATGACCAGCTGCGAGCCCAAAGCAACAGCTGTTTCAACTGCCGCCGCAGCCGCCGCCGCCGCCACCACCACACAACCAAAGCCCACTAGTTCGCCCAAGCCCAGCAAGAAGACGACGCCGTCGCCAGTGCAGACGCCGCCCGTAACTGTGCGCGCACCAAAGAAACCGAAACAAACGATGCCCGTTATCGCCATGCCCAAGCCAAAAGTGGAGCCAGTTGCTGCCGAAACGCAGGAGAAGCGCTCCAGCCCAAATGCCAAAGTTATAGGCAGCAGTCCGCAAGAGGAGAATGTCTCGCCGCGCTCGATTAAAATGAGTCCCGATACGCCCAAAGAACGTGTGCTCAAGGAGCAAAACGGCAGCGCCAAGAAGCTAGGCAAGACACCCGGTCGGGAGCGCCGCAAGGAGCAAAAACTGGCCACGCTTAATGGCGGCACCTCCAGCAAGAAATCGTCCGCGGAGCGCAAGCAGCGCAGCAAACAGCTCAATTTCAATGGCCATGCAATGGTAGCCAGTGGCGCCTCACCGCTGACCACACCAGAAGCGGACAACCTGACCATCAGTTCGCCGTGGGAGACCAGCAGTCGGGTCTCGTTTCGCGATGTGCTGCAAACGAAACCCCTGCCGGCAGTCGACAATGGCCTCAACTGGGATCCGTCGGCAAGTGATTTGGCCAGCAGTCAACTAGGTCCAATTGGCAGCCGGAAGAGCCTGCCAACGCCAACGACAAGCCTCTATCAGCCGCTGATGACGCCGGAGGCGACCGCAACGAGCAATGCGCTGATTCGTTCACTTTTTGCCAATTCCGAAGCGCCGGCCATGGACTTGAATATGGAGCTGCCTGACCTAAATGGTAAATGGATGAGTCCTTATACTATAACTATAGATTGCTAATCCCGCTTCTATTTCCTTTAGCAGATCTTTGCGGCAGCTTGTATGAACGAGAGCAGCCGCAGTCGCAGTGGGAACGCAGCGAATTGATACTGAAGCAGCAGCTGCTGCTGGAGCAATTGGAGCAACAGCGTAAGCAAGAGCAGCAGCAGCAACAACAACAGCAGCAGCAGAAGCTCATGCTTATGTCCAACATGGAGAGCAACAATTGGGCCATGAATCAGGGCACAGCGGGCACTACTTGGACGCCGCTGGGCTATGCCGCATGGCCGAATCAGTCAGCCGCAGCGGTGCCGCAACGTGCATCTCCAGCGCATACCCTAACGACGGGCGTGGGCGTTATACGTCCACCTCCGGGGCTTGAACCGAATTACAACAATTGCCATTTGCCAGCAGCAGGAGCGGGAGCCGGAGCCGGAGCAACAGCTGTTACCAAAAATAGCAGCAACCATAGCAATAACCATATAGATGGTTTGACCGCAATGCAGAACGCACAAGATCGGGCACAGCACAATATGCCCACACAATACGATCCATTTACCTCGCCAAGCTCAATCTGGTCGGACAATTGGCGCCAGCGCAACAATCATATGAACTGAAGGTGCATCAAAAGCTCACTGATCAAATTTAAGCAACCAAATGAAATTCTTATTCTATAGACATTTAGGCTACGCTAAGATTGATGAAACATGATCTTTTCCAATTTGACATTTGACTAAATAAACGCAAAGATTTATGACTTTTCATTATATGTATATTCTATAGATCCATTTATAAGCCAGTAATATTATCTATAATATGCATGTGTACATTTCTCACGGACTCATCTTTCCTGTCTTCTGCCCCCTTTTCCTCTCTCTTCAATTTGTACTCTCGTCTTTTATTTAACACTCTTCTCAGTATACCTCCCTTCTATGCGATTCTCATAAATTGAACTAAAACTTACCTATTTGGATGAAGATAAGAAATATTAAAAGAAATATAGTGTAGACATAAGAGTGTAAAAAAAGGCATTAATTCAATTCGTTCTATGTATTGAAAATTTACTACACAATTTGTATACAATTAATCAGTAAGCATTATAAAACTTAAAAAAATCAGGATGACAGAACTATAGAAGCTAATTGTCTATACAAAATGTTGTTCATATAATTGTCAGACTAAAAGAAAAATTAGCTAAATAAGCTGCTGTTGTAGTCTCAACAGTTGTCCTTGTATGAGATAACGCCCTTCTCGATTAGGTCCGGAATTTCCACAGCCAGCCAGGGCGCCAGGCCGAGGGCCATGGCATGGGCTATGCCAAACTTGGGTACATTGCGTGCCCACAGTGGCTTAAAGTGATCCGTTAGACAGATTTTGCCACCCCGATACATTTTGGCCGTCTTGCCGTCCAGTTCCGGCAGCGCTATTTCCGGTGCCGTCGTTGGATATGTCACTGGAATGTCGAACTCCACATCGAATTCGTATTTGAGCAGATTGTGCATGTACCAGCACTTGCCGAACCATTTGGTGCCTTCCTTGTTGGACTCAAGACGGAACCAATCGCTGCCAGATTGCTTGTTGTTCTCCACATACTAAAGGAAAGAAATTTGTTAGACAATTTTTAATTATTTATTTAATAACATGCTTTTATTAAGGCTTGATATTCCTCCTTGAGTCTCTGCACCCATATGTCTTTCTCACGCGGACCGGCGCGTATTTGCAATAATGGAATATTACTCAATGTTTTTCTGGTGCTATCGTCGACCATCGCGCTGCTTGGGAGTCACAATCTGGCACGAAATAAATAAAACACTTAATAATACAAATGAAAACAACAAGTGTGACACGTCTGAAGTGCAATTATCGGCCTATCGATAAATCGAATAGATCAGCCGTGTCAAAAGCTCGTTGCTATAGATAAACAAAATTCGTCAACGATTAATTTTTTTTTTTTTTTGGCGCCAATACATTGCATAGAAAAATATTTAAATATTTATAAATTAGACTTTTGCCGCAGCTGTTATTGCTATGTAAACTAGCATGGCGAGTCGAAGCCGTGAATAAATAGCGCAGTGCAACGGCCGGCCAGCTAGTTGCCCCTCGGCAGATAACGTGCTCACTTAGCTGAAGGAATATATATTTGTAAAGTAGACAACAAAACTTGTGCTTGGTAATAGATTTGGCGTATATCAACTGAAAATAATTGTGTAAGTTGATCTGGATGTGAACAATTGATTTTTATATGAATCATATCTGTACATGCAAAGGCATATTCTGCTACAGCTGCTAGCTTGTGATTAGTGATTATAAATATTAAGGAATATAAGTTTACATGACTTTAGTGACAACAGAACCACCAACAATGACATTAACAAGAGAAGACACGAGAAGGAAGGGCTATCTTCGGCACGCCGAAGATTTATTACCCTTGCAGACCGAAGCTTTTCATAATGCTTTGCCCGCATCTAAGCAGCACAGGGAAAATAGTTAATGACAGTTAATTAACCGAGTATGGTAAGGATGTCTTGAAAAACTAAAAGTTTTCCATATAACAACTTGATTTTCGACCGATCGTTCCTATGGCAGCTATATAATATAGTGGTCCGATCTTAATAGGATTTTGCATATATATGGGGAGCATAATAAAACTAATAAATGACGAGTTTGGTCAAAATATCGCAAAAAACAGACAAATTTTCCAAACAACAACTTATTTTTCGACCGATCGTTCCTATGGCAGCTATATGATATAGTGGTCCGGTCTAGCTGGTTTTGACATTGGAACTGCGTGCAGCAGAAAGGGGGACTTCTGCCAAGTTTCATAAAGATAGCTTTAAAACTGAGAGACTCGACTCGGCTGTTGATACTGGATCATGAATCATGAAAAAAAGCACATTTGTTCAAGAAATGGGCGCCACTCGTGTCTGACCCTAAGCATACGAAAGGCCCAGAAAATATTCCAGTGGTAAACACGATCTTACCAGAATTGAAATCAATTAAAAAATAAGAAAAATAGATTGTCATGCTTTGTGAACCATTGGCACAGATTAATGAAGCTGCCTGCAATTAGAACAAAAAACAAACGCACGGCGTTTGATACCTTTGAACTGATAATGCGAATCCGCTGATAAGGCTTTAAATCCACTTTAGAACCGACTTAAACCGGTTTGTTCGTCTCGAATTGTAAGTCCACACTGTCGCTCATCACACTGAACCATACTCTAATCTATGTGTAAGTACGCAACGTAACCAGATTCGACCTTAATGCCGCTGATAACGGACGTCTCTGTGGCGCGATACCAGTTCGGGTGTGCTGGAATGCCTGTCCTGTAACCGGCTGAAACCAGTTTGCAAGTCTTCGCTTTTCCATTTAACACTTTTCAATTAATAAACAACAAGCTACGAATTGTTTACCAATATTTATACACTGATTGCGCCGAATTATTAAATTCATAATTATGTCATAGGGCACATAATCAACAGTCCAAGCCACGGCTGGTAGACACCGCCTCTTGCACCTCCAGCTCCACCTCCTCCGTCCGCTCCACAGCTCTTGAGGCTGCTGCTTCTGCATTTGCCGTTGTCTTGCGCACGCTCACTGCAATTATGGTATCCGTTCGACGGTAACGCGCATGATGCTGATGATGGTACTCCTGCCACTCCTTATAATGCATCTTCTTGCGGTGTGCATGCATGTTGGCATTCGAATTGAATGTTTTCGGGCAATGCGGACAGGTGTACAACACCTCGCCCGTGTGCGTTGTCATGTGTTCCTGCATTTAAAACAATCAAAAAGAGTTTTTAATTACCACCCATTCATAGCGTACCAGACCAACTTACACGCAATTCATTGGGACGCTTGAACGCCTTCTCGCACATTGGACACTCGTGCGTACGTGCCGTGTTGTGTGTGTACTTGATGTGGTGCTGATGAGCTTGTAGGCTGGGCGAGATTTTGAGGCACACTTCGCACTGCATGGGCTGTAAATTCTCGGCTGTGTGCATCATCTTAATGTGACGCGCCAGCCCGTATTTGGTTGTCAGCGTTGATTCGCATAGATGACACTTGATTATCTTTTGCGGCGCTCCCGCATGCTCCTCCATGTGACGTGCCAGTGCCTCACGGCCGCGTATCGACTTGCCGCACACGTCGCAAATCTTGTCGAATTTCCTTAAGTGCACCAGTTTCACGTGCTGCTGCATAAGGTACTCGTTGGGGAAACTGCAAGCATTCAAATTTAATTTATATAGGATAAAGCAGATATATGTATATGCTCACGTCTTGCTGCAGTTGGTGCACGCCGCATGCCATTGCTCCTTGGGAATGTGGGTCAGTTTGTGGCGCTCGCAGACGATGGAGCTGTAGAAGCTCTTCGAGCAATGCTCGCACTGGTAGAGTCGGCCACGTTGCTTTATCTCGTGCATGCGCATGTGCAGCTCCAGACTGCGACGCTGGCCCATTACGCGATGGCATATCTGGCATTTAAATAGATCCGGATTCTGATGGCGTTGCAGATGATCAACGAGTACGCCGCGCTTCCAGAACTTCCGATTGCAGCACATGGCATAGCCGCGCTGATTGTGCTCCTTGCGCGTATGGGATAGCATCTCGGAGAAGTCCTCCAGCGGCACATTGCACACCGGACACTGTACTTTATAGTTATCCCTAATGTATTCATTGAATTCTTGGGATTTCTTTACATTATGAACGCCGCCACCTTTCACCTTGCGGACGACTTTTAATTTTGTGGCGCAGCGACGCTTTTTGGTATTGCGAGGTCTTTTTTGTTTCGGCTTGGGAGTAGCTGCGGCCGCTTCGCTTTCGCCGTCGCTTTGCTGCAGATAATCGGAAATATTTTGGTCCTCCTGATCCTCAAGCACATCGGCTATGCTCAAATCGGCCTCAGGAAACTCAATTTTAATCTCGTTCAGATTGATCTGCTCCAATACGGCCTTAAACTCGCTGCTATCGATACCTGTTGCTACCTCGCCGGGGAACTGCTTGCGTGGACGACCACGCCTACGCTTTACAGATGCCGCGACACTGTCACCCAAACCACTCTCCGTCTTGACCACATCCTTGGGCACGCCCAGAGCCACGGCAAACGTTGCGCCTTCCTGGGGCACGCTCGCTTCGGCTTGTTTGGCTGTTGCTTCTACGTTTGTGATTTCTAGAAGGGCCTTGTGCGCCTGTTCTACATCCGAATAGAAATTATGGAATGCATGTAGTTGTGTCCAGCAAGCACCGCAAACGTGTCCATTGGTATCTTCAATCTACAAATGAATTTTCAGTATATAAAATGTATAGATTCAATTTTTTACCAATTCCTACCCGCAGCCAGAAGTGCTTTTCTAATATTTTTTTTACATCAAGCAGCTCGGCTTCACGTGAGCCAAACTGGATATTCCCAATAGCATTATCTGTGCACTGTGTGCACAAAAAACACATATTAATATGCTGTTTACGTTTTGATAATTAAAAAAGATTAAAATGCGACAGCGGGCATCAGACAAACAGCTGTCTATGGCCAAATGCGTGCTGCCAACTTGCAGCAAATGCGGCCACACTATTTATTAACAGGTTGGCAGCACTTTCGCCTTGGCGTCGCGACTTAACTGTATTAATTTAAACAATTTAAGTTATTTTCGGCTGATCGTGGCGCTTAATGGTGTAAACGTTTTTAAATGTGCTGCAAACAGAATGCGCAATGAGCACAACATGCACACGCTCTTTGTATTTGATTAGGCACAGACTTGGGCGTAAGTTAATATACTCTTTGATTTAGTAATTGTCGCAGACGTTCTTTTGAGTGTTTTTTCTTATTTTTTTTGAGTTATTTTGATTAGCCCTTCGCCCATTGTCATTGTCGCTAAAGAGTTTTATTTGTTGCTGCATGATTTTGAGATTTGATAGCAAAGTATACGACTGATAAGCTTATTAAATATAATAATCCAATTGTCTTTATGCGTTACTAAACATCTTATCTTAATTTACGTTCCAGCTTCAGCTCTTGCTCTGCATTAAAAGATTTTACGCAATGGACATGCAAGCTGGACGCACTGTGCCCGACGGCGGCTGGGGCTGGGTTGTGGTCGCCGCTGTTGCTGTTATAAATGTAAGTTTATTGTAACTGCGTAATTGAGCTTGTCCACTTACTCTTGACCACTTGCAGATGACCAATCAGTCCATATTGTCGGTGTTTGGACTGCTTTTTGAAAGCCAACTGCGCATGCATGAGGACACATTCACCGCTGCACTTATAACAAATTTGAATAGCTTGGCCTTGAACTTCTCGGGCTTGTTCATTGGACCGGCCATCAAGAGTTTTAAGCCACGCAATGTCGCTGCGACTGGCTGCCTGTTGGTGTCCCTTGGCTTGACTCTTTGCTCGTTTGCCACGCAGAGCTGGCATTTTATAGTTGGCTACAGCTTGTTTGTCGGCTTTGGATTGGGCTTGATTTCACCATCCACTTTTATGGCCATTAATTCCTACTTCAGTAGCAAACGCGGACGCGCCGTTGGTGTCTCTTTGGCGGGCGCTGGCGTGGGTCAAGTCTTCATTCCTCATATGGTGCGTTATTTCCTGGATAACTATGGCTTTCGTGCTGCTGTGCTCGCTATGGCCGCCCTATCGCTAACTGGGGTTAGTATAAATACATATATACCTCCTCTTATTATCTTCAACTAATAACAAAATTTTACATTTGTAGCTGTTCGGTGCCATGTTTCTCAGACCGCTCAATCCACCTGCCAAACACAACAATCGCAAGCATCTGAAGCTAGTGGTGGATAATGAGGACAAGAAACAATCCGTTGCCTTGCAGGCAGTCGTTGTACAGCCTGCCCAGAATAATGGCACTCCAAAGTCTACGGAATTGCCAGAGGACATATCGTTGTGCAGCAGAATGGGCCATCGGTTGGCGCAGGCCATGGACTTGGAGCTACTTAAGGACGCCGTATTCTGGAGCATTATTGTGGGCATGGCACTGGTCTATACGGCCACAATTAACTTCACGATGGTCTTCCCCAACTTCCTAAAGCACACGGCTGGCTTCGACAGCAAAGTGGTCGCCACATGCATGTCGGTTGTGGCTGGTGCCGACATTGTCTTCCGCCTGCTGCTGCCCTGCATTACTGATCGACTGAGAATACCCTATCGTGTAGTGTTCTTACTGGGCACAGCGGGTTTGCTGATTGCTCGCCTTCTGCTGGCTGAAACGACCAGTTTTCCCACGATTATTGCCATGTCCGTGCAAATAGGCATGACCAAATCGGCCACCGTGATTAACAATAATCTAACAATATCGGCGTATTGTCGTTCCGAGAAGCTGGCCGGTGGTCTAGGTCTTAGCATGATATCAAAGGGTATAATTGTAATAATAGTTGGTCAGCTACTTGGCTGGGTACGCGATTATTCCAATTCGTATGTCGTCTGCTTGTATGCACAGAGTGTGGTGCTGTTTCTGGTCGTGGTAGTGTGGACCCCAGAGATATATTATCGCTATAGAATGCAGAAACGAACCTTGACCAAGTCTATGGAGACTACTTATATGTCACCGGAACAGGCGGAACCGTTGACGTTGCGTTCATAAGCACGCCAGAGATAAATTATCGCTTCAGAATGGGGAAACGCAACTTGTCCAAGTCTATGGAGACTACTCACATGTCACCAAAACTGGCGGAACCATTGAATTTGTGCTCAACAGCACGAAAATTTGTATTAGTGGACACAATTATAATAATGTGATAATTATGCGTTGTGACCAAATGCGCTAGATTTAAGTTTATATTATTTATTATCATCCAGTGTTTAAGAACATAACATTTGTACTGCCGTAAAAACGAAATGATATACAAAAACTACTTTTAATCTGAATTTAGAATCCATTTCATTTTCAAATCTCTTTAGTTTATAAAGCTTTGTGAGCCCAGAAATCTAGACTGCGAGACAGTCCAGCTGCCATCATATCAGATGACGTGTTGTAAACTTAAGTTAGTTTATAGTTAAGTTTATTCCATTTATTATCATATAAGAGCTTGACTTTTGGACTGCCCTAAAGGCGAAATGATATACCAATATAGTACTTTTAAAAAACCAAATTATTATATTTTCCACAAGTGTAATCAAATCAGAATTAAGAATTCATTCCATTTAGTTTACAAAGCTTTGTGAGCCCTCAATCGTAGACTCCCCAGACGCTGTGTTGTAGAACAAACGACGCTCCATGCCCTTCTTGGTGATAATGCCGATACGCACGACGCCGCCGGAGCTGCCATCATGGTAGATGGCATGTTGCACAGCTGAGAAGCAGATGGAACAATTAGAAAATAAAATAAATGAAGGTAAAAATGCAGCACAAACCTTTTTTGACAAAGTCGACACACTCATCCATTGGCATGCCAGGACGATAATGCTCCTTGACAAAACCGTATATGTAACTAGAGCCCGAGCCGCCAATGGTGCAACCCTCGCGTGTCAACATACCACCTAGTGGCACACTGTACACTTGACCACCACGCTCCTCATCCCAGCCGGCAACAATGATGCCAGCTAACAGGGAATCGCGATAGTTATAGCAAAAGTTGCGAAACTCTGATGCCGCCTCACATACAAGCGGCTCCTTGCCAGTTTGATTCTGGTGGTAGTTCAGTGAGTAGGCCACAATGTCGGCTATGGCCTGGGTATCAGCTGCAGAGCCGCTGCGGCAGCAGTATATATTTTCCGAGATTTGAGTCAGTTTGTCGGTCACACGATTTGCAACATAGGCGCCCGAGCTGGTGCGGGAGTCTGCACCGATCACAACGCCGCCATCGAACTCCACAGCCATAATAGTTGTCTGTGTAGTAGTAATTGTTAAGCATGCTGCATAAATCGAGCTGTGGCATTAGAACTTACGCCAGTGCTAACGGGAGTGTCGGTGAAGTCATAGTCGGGACCCATGCTGCTTGTGATTTTTCCTTTTTAAATTTGTAATTCGTGCAGTGAAATGCAAAGCAAAATGACTGGCTTGTTTTTGGCAAGTGTTGCGAAGCAGCTAACCGGCACAGTGCTGTAAAGTATTATTACAGGCATGCAAATGCGATACATTTCAAATGCGATGTATCGCTATCGTTATCGCCCATCCACATGTTTAATTTGTTTTGATTCTGCTTTAAAAACATTGTTGCTTGTTTATTAGGAGAAAATGGCATACGTTGCGCTTAGTGAGGCAGAGAAAACCTTTATTCTACATGGCGTTGAGGTGTGTTTAAATATGTTTGCTTCAAAAATTTATGTAATGTGCGCTTTTAGGAGGATTTCCGCTGCGATGGTCGTTCGCGCCGCGATTACCGGCCAATGGAACTGGAAACGGGCCTGGTCAGCAATGCTAGTGGGTCGGCTCGGCTACGTTTAGCGAATACGGATATTCTGGTGGGCGTTAAAACTGAAATTGATGTGCCCAATCCATTAACGCCCGAATTTGGCAAATTGGAATTCTTTGTGGATTGGTAAATAGAGCGTTAGTAATTATTACAATTGATTATTTAACGTTTTATTACAGCTCTGCGAATGCCACTCCAGAATTTGAGGGTCGCGGCGGCTCAGATTTGGCACAGGAACTGATACTTTCACTGCAAAATGCCTATGAATCCCCATTTGCCTTTGACTATCGCACCTTGTGCCTCATACCGGGACAGCAATGTTGGAAACTTTACATAGATATATTGGTAAATAGCATTCTCTTTTATAGTAATTCCTTACTTAATTAATCTACTCCTTAGATCCTGGAATGCGGTGGCAATCTGTACGATGCTGTTTCCCTGGCAGCCAAGGCAGCGCTCTACAACACAAAGCTGCCGCGCGTAACTGCAACATTGCTGGACGCAGGTGTCACTGATTTAATAATATCCGACAATCCCTACGATTGCACGCGTATGGGCATAGATGCAGTGCCCCTGCTTGTGACCGTATGTAAGATTGGTGATTATTGCCTTGTGGATCCCACAGCAGAGGAGGAAGTCTGCAGCACAGTCAGCATGGTTGTATCCGTATCCATGCGTGATAACGAAGGTACATTCGAAAGCTTTAATTAAGAGATAATTCCAACTAGACATTGCGTTACTTCCAGCCTATCTTTCTGGCACACACATGACCGGCGGCGGCTCTATGCACAGGGATACTATGCTGAATAGCATACAACTTGGCCTCTCCATTGGCGAGCAACTGAACAGCTTGCTCGTTAAGATGCTTAAGTCCGAGGAGGGGCGAGTGGGGCCTAAGCGGCCCAAGACAGTGGGCTTTCTTAAATAAACGTGAAGTATTATGAAAGTTTATTTAATTTACTGACATTTGACTATACATTGAGAATGTTTTCTCTATTAGCTTAGGGCTTTATCAAATTAATTTACGGCACAATAGCTAGTTGCGTTTTTTTGTTTGTTTGCTAGCGGTAATTGGTTTCTTCTCCTTCGGCTCGGGCTGCTTCCCTGACAGAAATGAGGTCAGCATTTCACTGATCTCTGGCATATCGTTTGTCATCTGTGGAGCAATGTTGATACATAAGTGTCACTTGTATATAGTTGAATAGATTCTGTTACCTTGGGAAATTGCATATTCTCAATTTCCTTCTTTGTCTCCGGATCGTTGATCATTTTAGGTAACACCAGCATAAGCAGCAGAGGCAAGGCCATCATTAGCACCATTGGGCTGAACAGGAAGTCAGTTATCTATAAGGATAAATTAAGGTGTTAGACTGGCAAATACATGTAACCTCTTTGGGTGCACAAACCTTCCATTGCTCGCGGGTCTGGAAGTACTTGAATCGCATAAGCGGCTTCATCCTGAGTGGGTAGGGCACTTGTACCACCTGTGCTGGCTGCATGTAGTTTACTTTGCGTGCCCGGAACTTACCTTTGGGATTGATTTCAACGCGCACTGGCTCGTAGAATATGTCCGGATGATAGATATCTAGCACATAACTACCGGAGGGTACTCCGCTGATTATAAATTGTCCATCCTCGCGCACAAATCCCTTGTATTCGCCATTGTTAATGCTTATGGCCAGATCTACTTGCCATTTGTTGTTGCCGCTTGGCAGGGTAACTGCATGTCCCTGACTCGCTCCGGGGCCTACTTCGGGAGCATACACTTTGCCCTCGATGGTGTAGTGGCCGGAAACCTCGTCCGCGACCTCCTCTTGACCGATGACTACTTCGGAACTACTCAGGGCGACGAGTGCTCCTATAATTAATAACTTATAGCACATTATCCTATTACTATTTTGAGCCAGCATTAATTGGAAAATTTTATTGGTGCAGAAAAAAACACATCAGATGTTTCTCGTCATCGCTTATCGATAAGCACTGGTACACATTTATCGATGTCAGGCGGGATTGGTGTAATCGCAATTCACCACAAACATTTTTCACCACTGTCACACACAGCATGCGCCTGCCCAATTGGAGCATTAAGGTGTCAGTTGCTGATTTGAATTCGAGGCGCGCAGTCTTGGGCGCGGAGTATACGGAAACAAATACAAAAGCCATAAATAGCAGTCGGTTTTATTAAATTGAAACGTTTTAACAGAAACAATACATAGGTTAGTGTTCATTATTTGCAAAACAAGTTTTGAGTTGTGCACATAGCTGCAAAAATTGATGCTTACCGCGTGTTCCACACAACAAAAGTCAAGTAAAAAGGTTACTGGCAAATAGGTTTGTGTTTTGGTTTCAGAGCATACATGCAATATGCTAATATGTGTGCTGCAATGCATTTGAAAGTGAAATTAAACTTGAAAATAAAAAAGCTTTAAGCCGCACCCAAAGCAAAGCAATAAGTGTGGTATTTGTGCTATAAACCGATAACTTGTTTCAAGTTTAGAAGACAAACCTGCGATTCAGTTCATTAAAAAAAAACTAAAATTCCAAAGTCGCAGTTGGCGTAGAGTGTGAGACTTGCGCGAAAAATACAAACAACAATGAATGTATATATTTATATATATATATATGTATATATGAGATGGCAACAACAAAGCTGTGTTGTTTTTATGTTTCTACTACTATGTCGCAGGTTGTTGTTGTTGTTGTGGCTACGGTAAAGCTGTACTGGAAACCGGTTTCCAGTTATGCCAGCAATGATGCTGTGTGTGTGTGTGTGTGTGTGTGTGTGTGTGTGTGTGTGTGTGCGAGTGCATGAGTGTTCAACAACGCAACAACAAAGCTCTAGCGCCGGCAGTTGTCGCATATATTTTTCTCAGCTCTTTTCAATGGCAAAACCCAAACGCAATGCATTCTAATACAATGGCAAATAATTAATGAAACAACTTTTTATGTATCTACATGTATTTACGTATGCGAACAATACAAAAATAAAAACTGACGCGAGCTGCTGCTTCTGTAAAGTGATGTCAAGTGTCGCGCATGCGCTGTTTCTTAGTTTTGTTGCCGATGATGTAAACAAAGCGTACCGTAATAAAAACGAAGTGCAATGCACAAAAAGCATAAGACAAAAAGCTAGACAACGCAATAAAAATGCGATTGAGAGGGCGTGTTAGCAGCAGAAGGCAAACGTGTTTATCTGCAATGGGAAGTGAGGAGTGGATGCGAACGTGACGCTTTCCATTAGCAATTGGCACACTCTTCAACACACACACACACACACACATAAACAACGCACTCCACAACACTTGCTGTTGTGTCGCTGCGGTAATTGTTGTTGTTACTTTACACAATTCCTAAATTGCTGATAAATCAAAGTCGCTTTCTATTTACAAGCCTTACAAGTTGCCAGTGTGCTTAACAAATCAAATTGAACACACACACACACAGTGCATAAATGTTAAGGCTCTGCTCTCTAATTGTTTAATTAAACACTTGCGTTCTGCTTACAATGCGAATGTGACGTCATCTTGCTGCAATTCCAACGACTTCCAATAATTATTAGCGATATTTCTAGTTTTGCAGGCACGTGCTGACATAGTTTTCACATACAAGATTGCGCACCTGTTAGGTTTACAGCCCAGTTCGGCCAAAAGCCACACGCACGGCGCAGTTTAAATGAGTAAGCCACATATGTACATATATAAAATTTTTATCAAAGCACTTTTAGTTTGAGGCCTTTTACAATGAGTTGCGAGTGCGAAGAACTAACCCATAAAACCTTTTTAATCGGTTTCTACGCTCGTTTAAAGCAAGTCACATATGTTTTTATGTAGTCCAGACCCAAGACACATTTGAAGGGCATATAATCTTCGGTACTCCAAAGTAACATATTTCATGTAATGAATAAAAGGAGAGTTTGCCTCCAATTTTGGCTTGGAACTTTAGAGTTATCTTATAGAAACTAACGTATTAGAAAGAATATATTGTTAAAACTATAATTAGTAGACCACACATTTAGGCACATTTGAAGGGTATATACTCTTCGGTACCCAAGGGAGACTTTGCCTCCAATTTAGTCGTCATCTAAAATTAGTAAACTTTATCGTTTATTAGATTTCTTTTTCACGCATTTTCGACCAGCCAACAACCCGCATTACATTTGGATTTTCATGTGGGGCTAATAAAATGATTAAAATAAAAGCACTATTTATCGACGCTAATATTATCGGGTCTGAACATAATTATGAACAATGATTTGCCTGTATATATAAGCGATAAATCATTTATGTGCTCCCCATTTGTTTAATCGAGTTCCCTTCATTACGGTTTTCCACGGCCAAAATCGACCCTCGACCCACCTGTGTACAATATATAAAAGGCACATAAATTTCTTGCTTTAACCCAATTGTAAGTTGTGGCACGCGATGTCCAAGCCAAGATTGCGTCAATGACCAACATTTACCGGACATGGCCAAACCGCCAACCCCCCCAAATAGGGGTCAGAAAACTACACATTGGGGCGTATTTAGATGGGCATTTGGCTGTACCTATAAATTGATTGAAAATTACTTAAGTACACACGTTGCCAGAGCTACCGAAGGCAAAAGACAACAATCCAAACATGCGAACCGACCAGATGATAACGGAGCGCCAGAGAAGTCATTAAAATTGTGGCAACATTTCCTTTTTGGAGGAAAACTTATCATGTTTCGATCAAAAAATGTTTTTGAGTCACACCAAGATAAATATGACTCAAAATGTTATAAAAAAAGACGGTAAAAAGTCGGGTACATAACCTCAAATAACAATATGTTTAACATTTCCTTTCGCAAAATTGACAGACACTTTGACAAAATTCAACGAATTGCAAATGTTTTTGTAACCAATTAGAGCTCAGAGCTGTCAACCGAACGTAACTCCAAGCTAAAGCTAGTATATCTCTATATATACATATATCTATATATATAGGTATATCTGTATGTATTTACCTTATGAGTACTCAGGTCAGTGCACAACCACGAAATTGTGATTGGCGTCAAACTGGCTTTAACAAGGGCATGGGCCTGTCGTTTTGTATCAGCCATAGACACCACATGCAGCCCCTATAACAACATATAACGAGACACGCATAGAGTCAAGTGTATAATAAGCCCACATAATGTGCCATTGTGTTTCGGGTGGATACCCTGTAGCTGTTTATAAAGGGTATATGGCAATAGTGCAGGCAGAAGTGGGTAAAAGAGTTTGAGAGAGAGGGGAGGGAGAGAGAGGGGAGGGAGAGAGAGAGGGGAGAGACACACAAAGAGAGACAGAGAGAGAGAGCGAGAGAGATAGAGATAGATGGAAAGACAGAGAGAGAGAGGGATATAAGGATAGATAGAGAAATAGATAGAAGAACAGAGAGAGTAAGAGAAAGAGAGAGTGAGAGATAGAGAGAGAGAGAGAGAGAGAGAGAGAGATAGATAGAAATACAGAGAGAGATAGAAAGTGATAGAAAGACAGAGAGTGAACGAGAGAGAGAGAGAGAGAGAGAGAGAGATAGAAATACAGAGAGAGATAGAAAGTGATAGAAAGACAGAGAGTGAAAGAGAGAGAGAGAGAGAGAGAGAGAGAGAGAGAGAGAGAGAGAGAGAGAGAGATAGAAAAATAGAAAGACAGAGAGAGTGAGAGAGAGTTCTCTTGCTGTCCACATACATCAAACACATTTTAATTTAAGATATCTAAAAAATTGAAAATTTTACAAGATCAAATAATTAACACAAAATGTATTTAAGAATAAAAAGTGCAGGGAATCGGACTCAGGGTGGAACTATAGATGTATTTTATGAATATAAAGTATGTCACGGCAGGGTATCTGCTAGTCGGGGAACCTGCTATAGTGCACTCTTATACATATTTTTGTTGCAAGTTGCAAACTGTTAATCAGTTTGGTCTCACGTTTAAAACAAAAAGCTGAATTCCGTCATGGACTCTTTTGGGGCCAATGCCCAGACACAACACACACAACACACACACGCACACACACAAACACACATACCTGTGCCAAGAATTGTATGCCAAATAGTTATAAATTATTTTTGATGTTAAGTGAAATTTGTGTAGTTTTCACTTTGCGACCTTAACTGAAAGTCCAGGCCCCAAATACCAGACGGGCACGGCCCACAGCTCCAAGAGTCGCCCCACAAAAGTGAATGTGAATGTGTGTGTGTTCGTTTATATTTATGGAGGGATTGTGATTTTAGTTTTGATTCATATATTAGATAAATCGGACGCACGATTAATAAACACATAAGCATAAAAATGCCTTTACTTTCAAGGTTTAGCCGAAGTTCAATGTGAACGCCCATTGTGGGGCGCCCTGCTCGAACTCGACTTGGATTCGGGTTTTGTTTTTTTTTTTTGTATATGGATTTTGTTTTTTGGGCGTTAAACAATGAGTGTGTCGGATTTGCGCTTTAATTCGTGCATTTCAATTAACATTAACAGAGTAACATTTTTTAAGAAAAGTTGTTTTGGCTCTCGTTTATATACTACCAGGGCCTTAATACGATATAATAATACTCGAACGCGTCAAGGTTAAGCGCATGCGATTTGTTTTCAATTCAAGTTCAATTCGCATTCTTCAGATACAGCCGTTGATTGTGCGCCGTTTGCCCCCTCTCCTCCCCTCCCCTCCGCTCCGCTCCCTCCCTCCCATTGCCAGATGTGGGACTACGTCACCTGGTGCGATGAGTAGGCGCTTAATTAGCATGCTTAGCTCATGCTCTCCGGCCCGATCATGGCGTTGTAAACCTGATACAATCATCATTGGCTAAAAACCACAAAACCCATTCACATAATATGCTCGGAGACTTGCCTCAATATCTCTCATGTTTATGCTCTGAACGGCACGATCTCTTTCGAACATTCGTATGTTATTTGCATTTTAATTTCGATATATAATGGCCAAGACTGGGATATAAATTGGGCGGACAAATTGATTTTGTGCAGTGCACAGATTTATCTGGGTAGATAAACTGCCTGATAAATGTTGTCTGGCAGATCCGATAACAAGCTAATGATAAAACTATTTTGATTTTTTCGTTTGTTGCTTTTAATAATTAGCATGAAGTTAATCTATCTTCTGGAGTTTGACAGGCGGAGCTGGCCGCAAATCATGATAATTTTTCTATCGGTTTGATGACATTGATAAACACCTACGGAAACCACAGTTAACCAGGCTAATGTCAATAATTTTGTTCCTATCAGGGCATAATTTTTGAATTATAACTCATAGAAAAGGATTAATATACACTTTCGATTTGAGCTATAGAAAAGTCAAGCTCAAAGTTTGGGCGACAAATGTAAAATTTTTTATTTTTATTTGTAACATTTAAAATGTATTTCAATAGATATGAAATTTTGGCGATCTGGCAGCACCAAAGAGGTGCATGTTAAGTTGGCTGCGCCATTTCGAGAAAACTTGCGCTATTTTAGCTTGTTTATGGCTACATCTAGCCTGTGAAAAGCTTGGAAATATGTTTTGTTAAACTCTTTAAGCTTGATATATATATTTTTTCTATGAAAACTTCGTATATAAATTGGTTTTATTTGTTCACTTAAGCCTAGTTTTGTTATTTATGACTACGATAATTGGCTGAACTTAATGACCAATAAATAATTTTGATAGCACTACAAATTGAAAAAAACCCATAAAACAAAGTTAAAGCTCAGCTTTAGGTTTGATTAATTTAAACAAATTGTGCCTCATACATTTAACATTTGTGCATTTCGCTTGTTATTGTTGTATGTTTAGCCATCTGTTTTGTCAATATAGCTGGCAATTAAATAGAATTCATGGCCAATTGCCGTTTAAGACTTTGCAAGATGGTTTTAAGCATAAACCAGATCTTAGTCACGATCGGGAAAAGTCCCATTCTGAGTCATGAGCGGCAGGAATTACGAGCTCACGTTTTGCGACAAATTGTATTAACAATAATATTAATAATAATATTAATAAAAATAGTTATAATTAGCTAATAAATGATTTGGTTAATTGATGGCGTTGTAAGCTAATTACTTTGCCCCTTATCGCGGCTACTTATACAAAATATTACGTATACGCAACGATGCATAACATGGGTACAACAACAACACGAAGAGCGAAGATTTAATACTCTTGTGTAACTAATATAAAGGCTTGTTTACTAAAGATTTAATTCGAGCCTCCGATTTGTATAGGAACCTTATGATATATTTGTTAGATTAATCAATAAGTTTAATAAGATTTTGCAGACATGTTTGGGTAAAAGAGAAGAGAACACAAAAAAGATGTTCATATTAGAAATTCGTTTCAACTGATTCTTCCTATAAAGCTATGTTACCGATTCTTCCTATAGAGCTTTAAAATATACAACGTTTTGTCTATATTTGACTTTCGATTCATTATATCCCGAATGTTGAGAGACTAGTTTAAAAGAAAGGCTTGTTTAGTAAAGCTTTATGACGGCATTTTTGTTTCTATTGGAATCGTATGATATATACGTATGTCCGATTTGTTAAGGTTTTGTAGACATGTTAGGGGTAAAGAGAAGTTCGTTATCTTTATATATAGGAAATTTCAACTGATGCTTTCTATAGAGCTATATAACTGATTCCTCCTATTTAGCTTTATATAATATAGTAGCTCGATGAGGATAAAATTCTTATTAATGATCCTACATATAAAGTTTAGTCTATATTTGATGGAAGCACAAAAAGTATTAATTTTAGACAGTTGGAAGACTTCGTGACATAGTTATAGTACCCTTCATAAAGGGTATCTTAAGTGGATTGGCAGCATTTCATGTAATGTGGAGTGCGTACTTGGGAGTCTATCGCAGACGGCGATCTGCATGCGCCGCCTTATCATCACATCGTGATATGATGTTCACCTGTGTACCATATATATATATATATATATGTATGTATATTCTCTTTTTTTTTGGGGGGGCCCGAGTACATGCTACGATAAGCACACGCATCGACGAGTGCAATTATGATTCGGCATGGTAATTAAAGAGTCTGGCGCGGGGCTGACATAAGATAGTCGTGTGGCGACTGTTGCTGGAATGGGGACACGGTTCGTGGGAGAACTAATGATGGTCTCCACTCTATACGACAGGTGCTCGAAGATGTCATTGCTGTCCTCCCTGCTGTCCATGGAGTTGTTGGTGCGCAAACGCTGCTGGCTGCTCGTTGCGCTGGCCGCGCTGCTCAGCTGCGGCCCGGTGGGCTCTTTGCCTCAAGGTGCACCGGAAACGGTGTGCGACACAATGCTGCCGTTCCATGCCGGCGGCACGGTGCTGCCCGAGAACAGTGTCTCGCCGTTCGGCATTGAGACGTCCAGCTCGGTGATTGGCCAGGGCCAGACGATGCGCGTGGATGTCACAGGTGCGCCCGCTGGCCTCAGCTTTGGCGGCTTCATGATCCAAGCGCGCAATCGCAATCCGCCCTATCAGATTGTCGGCCAGTTCAGCCCGTCGCGAGATGGCACCGTGAAGCTAATGAACTGCGAGAACTCCGTCAATAACTCCGCCACGCACAGCAATGCGGGCCCCAAGCCGCAGGTCAGCCTCGACTGGCAGTCCCCAGTCGACTTCCTGGGCCAAGTGATCTTCAAGTAAGTTTGCTCGCTTCTCCATCCATCAATAGCTCAATAACTGTCGCACTGACTGATGAGCAATCCTTCCACTTTCTATGATATCAGTGTATTCCTAGCTCTCTCCACAAGGTTGGAGAAACTCTCTCGATACACATTCTCTCTAATCCCTCGCCTTCCGTTCCTTGCAGCGCCACAGTTGCCCAGTCGTACAATCAGTTCTGGGTGGGCGTACCCTCGAATCCCGTCCAGGTGGTGCGTCGTGATCTGTCGGCGGCTGCTCCGCTGCCCACGGCCAGTCCGCCCAACAACTTCAATGTGAACTATCCCAGCACACGCACGCCCTATGTGCCGCCCAGCTATGTGGCGCCCAATGTGGTGGCCGTCGAGGAGGATAGCTTCTACGATGGCTGCGGTCAGAGCAAGAACTGTTTCGGCTTTCCCGATGGCTGCGTTGCCAGCAAATCCTGCACCTCCGTCTCGGCGGTCACCGTGCGCGGCGATGTCTACGAGTTTGAGCTGCGCTCCGGCAAGGGTAAGCACAAATCTCCGACAGAGATCACTAATGGAACTTATTCTCTAAACAGGCAGCAATGCCGCCTATGTGGCCTTTGGTCTGTCCGATGATGCCAAGATGGGTGAGGATCTGACCACGGAATGTGTGCCCGAAAATGGACGCGTCAATCTCTACTCCTCCTACACCTCGGCCAGTCCCTTTAGCGCCGTCAGGGCCAATGTGGTAAGTGCAGTTACATTTCTGGTGAGGATTCGGGCTGTTTAATTGCCCATTACGCCCTTTGCAGCCACAGAACTCGGCGCGTCTGTTGAACGCCTCGCTGGTGGATGGCGTCATCTATTGCAAGGTGCAGCGAGATCCGATCACCGTGGTCCAGGGACGCAGCTTTGATTTGAAGAACGGCGTCTACCATATGCTCGTCGCCTCGGGCAGCAGCCTGAAGGAGAACAGCGTCGGCTATCACGATATTGGCCGCCTGCCCTCGGGCAATCCCATCAATCTGGCCGTCGTACAGGATGTGGGCGGCTCCAGTCAGCTGCTGGTGCGCCTGCACGGCGCCTTCATGATCGCCGCCTGGATAGGCACCACATCGCTGGGCATCATCTTTGCGCGCTACTTCAAACAGACCTGGGTGGGCAGCCAAACCTGCGGCAAGGATCAGTGGTTCGCCTGGCATCGCATGCTCATGGTCACCACCTGGACGCTAACCGTCGTTGCCTACATTCTCATCTGGGTGGAGCTCAAGCGCGCCGTCTGGCATGCCCATTCCATAACGGGCCTCATTACGGTCATACTCTGCTTTCTGCAGCCCATCGGAGCGCTCTTCCGTCCCGGCCCGAATGACAAGATGCGTCCCTACTTCAATTGGGGCCATTGGCTGGGCGGCAATCTGGCGCACATTCTGGCCAGTAAGTTCAGAAGCTGCATCTTCTTTATGTACATATATGGGACATAACTTAATTCCTTTGCAGTTGTTGCCATTTTCTTCTCTGTGAAGCTGCCCAAGGCGGAGCTGCCGGAATGGATGGACTGGATACTGGTTGGATTTGTTGTCTTTCATGTGCTCGTCCATCTCATATTCTCCGTAAGTGCCGGGGTTGCGTATGTGTGGGCCTGGGATCTATCCCTTATGTATATCACATGTCCCCCAAATGATGTATATATGTATAAGTATATCTAGAGTCTAGCGTGTTGTCCCTCGCATTGCCTGTGTGTATACGGATTGTCCTTAAATGCCATCATTCATTTTGATACTAATTCACTCATCGCATGCATCGCCCCCGTTGAGCTAGTGGCTACGTCCGTTAATTTGTAGATCTATTTGTGCGTTAATCATTGGCAGATATCGGGCATCGCCTCGGATCGCCAGCAGAGCCAGCGCATCAACACGTTCCAAATGGGCGACATGACGCATCATCATCAGCACGCGATGCGCAACGGCATGAGCATGGAGCGTAAAATGGATGCACCGGTGAGTACTCCGACCTAATCCTATAGAGAGAGAGAGAATTCAGATTAACCCTTTATTTTGTTTGCAGTATGGCGGCCTGCGTAAGGGTCTGCTGGGCATCTATAGCGTCGTCCTGGTGCTGTTCGTTGTGGTTCTCATCCTGCTCGTGGTGCTGGCGCCCATCGAGAAGCTGTTCGAGTAGGCCAGATGCAAAGCTAGCTAAGCTTAGGACAACCTTTAACAATCTCTTCAAACGGCTGCAACTTTTAACAATTTTTGTGCTCAATTGTTTTCAATGCTTATTATTTTTTGTTTTAATTTTAAATGTAACTCGTTTCCGTTTTATGTTGTTATCTGTAAATTAAGCGCAAAAAAGTGTAACGTTTCAGTACATGTTATATAATTTATTATTGATAATGTAAAACAAGCCAACTTAAATGCGTTTCTTCAATGCTTATCTAACGCTAACGCTATTTAGAGAGAGGTTCTGTGAGGGGGGAGTGGTGGGAAGGGGCGATTTTGGGCTAAGAGGGATAAGGGGGGGCAACATTTATTTGCAGCCAGTGCTACTTAAGCTGCTTTTATTTTTTTTTTATATATTATTATGATGGTAAAAAACTTGTTGTTCTTAATTTGCAGCTCCTTGATGATTCTAAGCTTAGAGTTCGTTTTTTCTCAATTTTGTTGTAGATGTTTTTGTTGTTGTTGTTGTTGTTGTTTCGACTACATAAAAATTAACATAAAAAATACAAGACTAAATTTTTTCACTTATTAATGCAGATAACTTAAACCCAATATGTAAACGAAACGCTTAAAAACTGAGAAAACGAACAGAATCAGAAATTAGTAGCATAATCATAATCAAAATCAAAATCGTTCCTCCAATATGACCGTTTCCTGCGGATACAGTTTGAGCGTTTCCAGCGTTTGGCCAGAATTGATGGCCGTCAGATCGCGTCGCGGCCAACTGCTAATAATCTTGTACTCATCGATAAGAAAACCGCTGGCGGTAACAAAGTTCAACAAATCCTGGGGAATAACATGATAAAATTTTATCTTATATAACTGAACAATTTGCAAATTAATTAGCGCGCACCTGCAGTGTGTCTTGCGTAAAAAATCGACGCTCCAAAAAATCGCCAGTTGGCTTGCGTACGCGTATTTTGGAAATGTTTGCTTCGTGCTCGGCAGGCTCCATAGGTAACGCTTGACTAGCCTGTAAGGCAGTTAATTTAGTTAGCATATATCAGCATACGATTTAGTATATTACTTACCACTAATCTGATGGACTCGCGTCTAGCATCTTCTTCGGCCCGCTCGGATTCAATGCGTTTACGTTCGGCTGCCTGGGCGGCCTCCTTTTGACGTTTCGCTGCCTCTTTGGCCATGTCCGCCTGTAGCGTCTCCTCGTAGGCCATGTCCTGCTCAGCTTTGACCTGATCGCGCGCAGCGCGCTCGTTCTCCTCGCGTATCTCACCCTGCAGCTGCTCCTCATACATCACCGTCGTCTCAATCAGACGCGACTGTAGATCAACCAGACCAATGTTGCCTGAAAGCAGTCATTTAAGTAAGTAAGTATTGATATCTGTAAAAGTTGCTCATACTCCCAACTTACCATGAATCACAGATAAGACCTCGCATGTTTGGCGGCCCATGAGACGGCTTTTGCCAACTAGCATAATGGCGGGTAACTTGTCAAGTTTTATATTTCTGGCCGTTAACGAGGCGTTGCTGTTGATGCAGGCCGTCAGCGAGGAGAGAAACCTGCAGAACAACGAATAATTTCCGTACAATATGATGTGCTTTAAGCTTATATTCAACTAGATGTGCCTACATATCCTTGTTGCTCTCGTACGTCATGTCCCAGCCATAGAGCACGAAGTTCTCTCTGAATGTCTGTATGATGGCCTCGTCCTTCATGAGATGATCACAGAATACATTTGTGAGTATGCTCTCGCCATGGTGCAAATAGATGGCCAACAATTTGCGCTAAAATACAAAATCAATTTGAATAGAATTCGAGGAGCAGCCTTGGTTTGACCTACCTCCTTGGCGGGCTTATGACAGGCCAGCCGCAAGGCGCTCTCTAAGCTGCCTACATAAAAGTCCGGATATGGCTCACCAAAACGTTGTTTATAGTTATCCACAAATTGTGTGGAGCCACTCGTCTCATCGTTCGTGTTATTGGGTACTGCGGAATGGAGAGCGAAATATTTTAGCTCGTATAGCTGCGGTTGGTTCAGATTAGAGCTTACTCAAATGCCTGTTGAGCGGCTGTACGGGCGGCGAATCTGAGAATATGTACTCCGAGTTATTAAAATCTGTGGCATCCTCAAACTCATCCGCTGAGCTCTCGCTGTCGAGGGTAACGACTTCACTGAACAGAGAAACAATAGCAAGATTAACATACGATTAAAACGGTGCTATAATTATATGGACTAACGTGTTGGCCAGCAAATTGGAATTATTTGATGTTCGATCCGCAATGTTGCGAATCACAAAATCGTGCGTTTGCTCGATGCCCGATTGCTGCGGGTTAGAAATATAATCAATAATTTTGAAAATAAGCCATGAGACAAAAGACTAACCGCTAAATTGGTATCGTTATCACAACCGCTGGGCCAGCCGGACCACTCCTGATGCCTAACTGGTATACTGGTAATGTAGTAAACATTCGTTTTCAGTTCTTGGATGGTTGTGCGTCCGGGAAAATTGAGTGTAAGCCTGCGTGCCACTGGTCCGCCCTCCTCCACAATATGGATTTTGAATACCTTGTCCAAACGCTGTGTTACCTCATCCCTGTTTCGTGCAACAAATAGTTTGTCAGATTAATTGTGTTTTTGGGTAGCTGAAGCTGGGCGCCTGCTTACTGTTCGGTATCCATGAAACCATCATCGGTTAGATCCACGAGTATGAGCTCGCTTTCGGGCGCCAAATCTAATGTGCAAAGCTGAGTCTCAGGTATTTGTGCATCGCTGGCTCTGGTCGGCGGCCAGCCGCGTAGGGCCTGGCGGCATTGTGGCACATTTGTCACCTCAAAGATCTTGCGTTTCAATTGTTCTGCAATTGGGAAGCAAGTGGGTAATCAATTAAATCATCTCGGAGAAATCGGATGAACTCACCTATAGTTGCATTTGGCTGCATGCGAATTTGATAGAGCTGTTGGTTAAAGTGTATGTTGAATGTGAAGATGTTTTGGTTATTATTCTGCCTGGAGGGATCCAAGTTAATGCTCGACGTTAGCTGGGCCAGCATTTGTGAGGCTACAGTAGATAGATGGATATATATTCATTTAGGAGCCAGGAGCAGGAGAGAAGCGAACTTACTTGGAAACATGCGTGCACCCTGCGAGGGACCTGGCAGCTCGTCAAAGTTAAAAGGCCTAAAGCCATTGGAATTTGGATTTGATGACGCCGAGGCGACTGCCACTGGATCCGGTGCTGGCGGCTCTGGTGTATGTATGGGATTGGCCAGGGGCTCATCGTCGTGTGGCATGACACGGCTGAGTGCCTCCTGCATGCAACAAACAACAACAACAACAATAACAACAACGCACTATAATATACGCATTTGTATATGGTGAGTGACGCACTTACCACAAGATCCCAATTGGATGCCTCCAGGTGGGAGAAGGCCTCGCCAACATCCTCTATTCCAGTTATCATCTGTGACATTGAATTTCAATTGAGTTTTGTTTGCATTCAAAATGATTGCAATTCCAAGACGCAGACACCCACATACACGCATACAAGCAAAGACACGCACACACCCCCACACTCGCACACCCACACACACACACACTCGCACGCTCATACACACACAACATACGCATTGAAAATGTGCGCACTCAGCACTCGTTTGGGCCACAAATAATAACAGAAGTTTGCAGCGTCTAGCGGGATTTCGATGCTGCGTTTCTTACCTGGAAACTGGCCAATGTTTCTTCTTTGTCCTGGTTGCCCGACATTAGTGTATTTAATTAGTATTTCGAATTAAACTAAAGTACTACTAATTTTCACAAAGAAAAGACAAAAGACAGTCTGATGTAAAAAACATTCGCCTGTTAACGCAATGTTAACACATATACGAGCCTGTTAACTCTTGGCTGGTACGCTGGTCACAAGAACAGCTCGCCAAGACGGTAGCAAAATCTGTTAACGGCTTGAGCGCATTTACAGAATATTTTAACTACTAAAAGTAGAAATTTTATTCATCTGTTTCATATACATTCAAGCATGCTGCTTAAATAAAAGTTTTTTTTACATATATGGCTATGCAGTTAGCCAAATCAGGAGTTGTTGCATACAGCTCGCATGTTAGTGCACAGATGAGCTGCGTACTAGCCATTAACAGTGTGGTGATGGAAGCAAGTCATCGATAAAATGTTATTGCAGTTTACGATTTTAGATAAAACAAAGGCGATAGTTTTGGCGCCAAATTCAAAATGCCAACGGAGAGCTGCTTACATTAGCGATTCGACGATTTATTGGAATACTTAATCTTTTAGGGCAAAAGAAAGTGTGCATGATGTAGTGAACCAAGCGTTGCTAAGTAAACAATATGCTTATCTCAGCCGAGTTTTATTTTTGTTTGCACAACCCTTCCTTAATCAATATAATGTATTCCGTTTTATATTGTGATTAATATGCGAAACTTAATATTGCGCACCACTGAGACCGTCCTCTAACGCACTCGATATCCCCAACACGCGCGCGTACCGCCCACATGCCCGTATCCCCCCGCACCTCCCTGAGCGCCGCCCACACGCGCCGCACACAGAACAAATGTCATCCAATTAATCTTCATAAAAAAGTGAAATCAAAGAACACGAAGGCGATGTGATTTCGCTGCGGCCAGCAGCCGGGCCAGGCATAGAACCAAACTGGCGCTCCAAACAACATGTTGATGTACGCAACTAACTGTTTGAAAATTGTAACACTTGCCGCAATTTGTGGCGCCCTGAACCAGTTGCAAGTGGCCGAATCGACAGACAGATCCGTGCAGCAATTGCCGCAACGCATCTACGGTTTGCTGAATGAATTATCCTGCGGCGGGCAACTCAATGCGAGCGCCAGGTTTGCATTGCTGCTGGCCGAATTCCTGATAAAACGTGAGCCAAATGAGCTGTGTGATAGATAGCTATAAGCCATAAATAATAATTAATTTCGATTTATTACACATCATTTCGCAAAACATGACACAGAGAAAATGCGCTATGCCACGCCCACACGATACGAGAGACAACTTTATTATCGTCTGCTGCACAGCATGGAGCAGCTGCGGATCTGTGGAGGCCAGGACGAAATAAGCCAACTGCAGCAGCTGAGTAAATTTTGTCCTCTAACCAAAGTCTATTGCCATATATCCCTGCCATATGCTCACTTTTGCAGTACTCCGGAATGCCTTTCAGCGCAATGTGCTGCTCCTGCCGCCCAGCCTGAAGTACGTCTGAGAAATCTCTGAAAAAAAAAACTCTACTTAGGATCATCTTGTTTATTCTCACAGATACGGCGCCCTCAATGCCAATGCCGAGTACGAGCAACTGGCCCTGAACTATGAGAGTCTGGTCGAGAAGGGCGCCCCAAATGCCACACAATCGGATCTCTGCATGCGCGACATAGTTACCCTGGATGCCAGGGACTGTAAGCTCAGCCTGGACTGCCTCGACATTCTGACCAGCGAGGCACCTGCCTATGGCTATCAGCGCACACATCAGTAAGTACCTAAATGCTCTCTGCTCAAATATAATAATATAATATAATGTATATATAATATAATTAATTATTTTGCATTTAAAGCTGCTTTAAATAAGTAAATTTCAATATCTAAAAGCGCTTTCAAGCTAAAACCGGTTTGAGTCTGATTCTAAAAAGGGGTTTTACACAATTATAAGTTTCGTGTATGTGAATAATATTGATTGATGTTGGGTTTTAAATGGTTTTAACGCTGAAATTCAAAAGTCTAGCCAAACATTTGTTGCACCTTTCAATATCTAAAAGCGCTTTCAAGCTAAAACCGGTTTGAGTCTGATTTTAAAAAGGGGTTTTACACAATTATAAGTTTCGTGTATGTGAATAATATTGATTGATGTTGGGTTTTAAATGGTTTTAACGCTGAAATTCAAATGTCTAGCCAAACATTTGTTGCACCTTTCAATATCTAAAGCGCTTTCAAGCTAAAACCGGTTTAAGTCTGATTTTAAAAAGGGGTTTTACACAATTATAAGTTTCGTGTATGTGAATAATATTGATTGATGTTGGGTTTTAAATGGTTTTAACGCTGAAATTCAAAAATTTAGCCAAACATTTCTTGCACCTTTCAATATCTAAAAGCGCTTTCAAGCTAAAACCGGTTTGAGTCTGATTTTAAAAAGGGGTTTTACACAATTATAAGTTTCGTGTATGTGAATAATATTGATTGATGTTGGGTTTTAAATGGTTTAAACGCTGAAATTCAAATGTCTAGCCAAACATTTGTTGCACCTTTCAAATAAAAGCGCCTAAATATGTTTAAAAGCGGTTTTAGACTGGCTTCAAACAGGGTTTAAACAGCTGCAAGACGCTTTTATATGAAGATTATTCGTTGAAAAGTGGTTGAAAAGCAGGTCAAAAAACGTTTAAATTTGGCTTCATACTGGTTTTGAAAACGGGGTTTTAAACAATTATAAGTTTCATGTATGTGAATAATATTGAATGCAAATGGTTTTAAAATAGTTTAAAAGTTGAAATTCAAAGTCTAAGCAAATATTTGAGCACCTTTCAAATAAAATTGCCTAAATAAGTTTAAAAGCGGTTTTAGCCTGGGTTAAAACAGGTTTTATATGAATATTATAACTCGAAAAGTGGTTTAAAGCAGCTCAAGATCCCCAAATGATAAAAGATACTCGCTGTAGTCAGCTGTCCATTAGTAGAGTCTTTACTGTATTTGAAACGTTTTGTAAATATCAAAAATATCGAAATGGAGTTGCCTTTCGCTTCGCAGGGTTCTGCTGCTCTACATGCTGCAGCATCATAAATGTGCGCCCCGTTTGAGTCCTCCGCAGCTGTACGAGGAGCTGGTCAGGAGCCACTGCAACGAGATACTCAGCGAACAGAATGCGATCCGCAGCCTGGCCTTGGGTCTGGGCAAGTACCAGGATCTGTATCTGGAGCAAGGTATGTAAAGAAATCCACAATTTTCAGATATATACACATAATAATACTTATGTATGGCAGCTACCATCTGTGGACTGTGGGGCTATAACGAGTTCCTCAACTGGCGGAACGTGATGGAAATTGACAGCTGGCACGCGAATGAGTCCAAGGAGCAGCACATCAAGGATCTGTCGCTGGTCTTCTATATTAACGCGTTGCTGCTGCTGCATTAAATTGATGCTAACTGTTGCTCCTTGTGCTGCTGCTGCTTCTCCTGGTGCTCCTCCTCGTCCTCCCCCTGCTATTCCTGCTACCGCTCCTGCTGCTGCTGTTCCTCCTCCTGCTTATGCTCCTGCTGTACCTCCTCCTGCTCATCCAGCTGCTGCTGTTCCTCCTCCTGCTGCTGCTGCTCCTCCTCCTGCTACTCCTGCTCCTGCTACTCCTCCTGCTTTGCCCGTTTTTCTAGCTTTCTAATAACTGCTTTATAATTGAATAAAGTGCGGCATTATTGCTTGATGACGAGTGGCAAGACAAGGCAGTTAATACTTTTGTTATTGAACTGCGTGAGAAGATGTGTGTGTGTGTGCATGTTGGAGTGGGATTAAGGGGTTTGTCAGGTGGCGGCGCGCAACAGACGCCATTTGTTATATGACACATTAGTTGCGCCTGGCTGGCTGCTTGATGGATGCCACGCAGGAGGAGCAGGACGACGACAACACTTTCCATTACAAAATGCTCGCATTGAAGTGGAATACTAATATTTGCCCTGACATGCTCGAACAAAATAAAAAATAAAATGTACGAAAAAAAAATAACATGGAAGCCAGCCAGGAGCTGCAAGCAGGCGGAGAAGGAGACGGAGAAGGAGACGGAGAAGGAGACGGAGGCTTGGTGCTTGGGATATTAATGCCTCATTTGCTGCAACTGACGAGTGGGTGGAAGTTGTTGTTGCACCCAACTAAGCCTTGCACAAAAGACGCAAAGCACACCAACACACACACACACACACACACACACACACACATACACACTGCCATGTCAGGGGTTTGCCCCTTTGGCCAGGCAAAGCCGCTGGCAAAGGCAAAGGACTTAACAGCGCATTGTCGAGGGCCATGAATGGGCCCGGTCATTAGCAAAGTTGACTGTCAGTGCAGCAACAACAACAACAATGACAACAACAACTACAACAATAACAGCTTATGCACATGGTCAAGTCTCAGTTACGCTCCCACCCTCCCGCCACACTGCCCACATTTGTGTTTTATTTTGTTTTCAATTCTTCTGTCACTTTCGGTCATCAGCACCCCTGGGCGACGACAACAACAACAACAACAACAACAATAACAACAACCCTTGCAACCTGATCAGCTGTCGTTGCCGCCTATTGCCCTTCACGACGCGCCTCATCCTTGTTTTTTTGTGCGTGTCGTTGAGTTCATTATGGGCTTTGGCATGTGTATGTGTGCCTTCTGTTGTGTCCCTTCAAGTGTCGGTTGCCTTCGGTAGGTGTTTATTGTGATGTTAAGTTGCAGGCAATAGCAAAAACAACAAACTGTTGTTTAACAGAGCCCCGCAGTTACACTGCCGTTGACAGCTTACTGTTCTGTTGTTGTTGTTGTTGTTGTAACTTGAGCCCGGAATGTTTGGCATGTTTCGATTCCATAACGTTTCACGCATGCGCCAAAGCAAGTGCGCTCTCTTCAAGTGTGCGCTCTGGATAGAAGGCGTCACTTGACTGCTGGACGGGGTAGAAGGCAAGAGGTATCAACAGACTGCGAACAGAGTTGCCAGGGCAGCTGAAAGATTGTTATCCTGTGCAGCTGAGAGATTGCTATTAGCAAAAATGCCAGGTAACTAAAAATATGATAATAAGAAAAAAATTTAAGAAAATAATAAATAGGCGTATAATACAAATAACAAGTGAATAAAACTACAAATAATTACATTTCATTTCAACTTTCACTCATTGATAATTACCATTTATTTTCAATTAGGCTGACAGCCCTAAACCACCCTGTCGTGTGCCCGTACCAGTTCATATTTGGCGCCTCTTTACGCGCTCGGATAATCAGCCAGCGGATACTACGAAACCGTTTTGGGCACTCTAAGACCAACAACAACAACAACAATTGTCAGACTCTCTGGCTTAGTTGTTTTATTTGCTTCTGTTGGTGTTGATGTTGTTGTTAGCGCGCTTCTTGCTCTCCGAACACTACAGTTATTCACTTTGCGCTGGCAGAGTTCCGCTTCGTTCCAATCAGCCACGGCTTCGATACGCGCAGTAGTCTCCCGTCAATTAGAGTGTGAAAACGTGACGCTCCACAGCAACGGCAAAAAAACGACGCCGCCACAGAGACATCCTTTCGCAGGATACAACCAAAATATAACATATACACACACACGCGCAACAACAATATCAGCAGCTAGTTGAATGGAAAAAATTCAAACAAATTAAATGTAAAATTCCATTAAAATATAATGAGGTGTCCAGTGTAAAACGCAAAGTCGCCTTTAGGAGAGCCGAATGTGCAATGTGAAAGACAGCTTAAAATATTGTGCGTGTGTGCCCGTGTGCGTGTGTGTGTGCGTGCGTTGATGTAAATACAACGAAAATCGCTGAACGCCGAAAATAAAGCAGCAGAAATCAACGAAGTCGAAGACGACGTCGCCGTCGCCGTCAACGAGGCGGCCACTCGCCAAAAAGCAAAGGCAATCTAAGTGAGTAGCAATTGTTGTTGTTGTTGGTGGAGAAACGAGGCGAAATGAAATAATGGAAATTTATGTTGGGCAAGCAGAGAGCGCACTTTAAAGTGCCACTTAAGTAGGCAACTCAGGGCGAGGGGAGTATTAGTTATAAGAACTACATTTGTAAATGCAGATGTATGTATGTATGTGTTTGTTTGAATTTATATTATATTTGTCAAATTTGGCTGCTGGTTGCATTCAAATAACGCATTCGGCCCGGGCAATATTCGCTGTGTTCACGTTTCTCTCTCTCATTTTCATTCGTTTGGCAACTTCCATTTTGCAGTCAGTCAAATGTCTTTGAAATAATGTCGCACAGCTTACATACATATATACAAAGCTGCGGCTGCAATGGCCGCATACACACACGCACGTCACGTTCTGTTGTTGCCTTTACGTTACACTCAGGGTGCGTGTGTGTGTGTGTGTGGGTGACTTCTTTTGTTTTAGTCCTTGCCTGAAATTGCTTTCTGCTGCTGCTGTTTTTTGCTTTTGTTGTACAGCTCAGCGCGACGTCTTTGACAGGGCGCAAAACCTGTGAATTTGCCATAAATTAGGCGCAAGAGACGCGCACACACACAGGCCTGCAAATCTATATGTATACGCATGTCAAACGTTAAGAATTTAACAGCAAAAGCGGGCAGCAAAAACGCGCGCCAAACTTTTATGTTATGTGTGCGTGTGTGTGGCTGTGTGGGTGTGCACTGGTGCCGTTACTTTGGTCAGTCTGTCATGCGTGAGCTGCTCGGCCCAAGCTAGCCCCAAGAGGCGTCCTGCCATACCGCTACACTCCCCATCGAACTGTTCGTCTGTCTGGTTGTTTGGTTGTTTCTGTTTGTATTTTGTGGTCTGCCTTCAATTGGCTCTCAACGGGATTTTGCTCTATTTACCTTATAAAAACACAATTTATTGCTGCTTTAACGATTTTTCCTTTGCGGTTATTTTCTGTTACTGTTGCTGTCGCAGCTGCTACTGCTGTTGTTGTTGCTGTTGCTGCTGTAGTTTTGTCTGTTTCAAGTTTCCGTTTTTTTTTTGCTCATTGACTTTGATGCTAGCTGTTTGTTTTATTTCTATGTGCTTGTGTTTGTATGTGTGTATTTACCGTTCGCTTTTCGTATTTGCTTTGTGTATTAAGTTTTGCGTGACATCAACACAAAAAATCATCAGCAACAACAGACGAACAAAAAGTATCCACTCGTTGAGGCAAGGATATAATTTGTGCTGTGTTAGCTGTTAGCTGTGTTGGCCTTGTTATAGTTTTAAATCAATAATTTATACTATAGCCTGGCATGAGAATAGCCCGCATACAATATAGTTTTTGTGTTTGCTTGTTCAAGCTAATCAAGTTTTAGTTTTAGTTCTTTGTTGAGTAGATATAACAAGTAATAGGTGCTTAACCCGATTCGGGTCAGAGAAGGGCACAGATAAAAACACATACATACATGTGTGTGTGTGTGTGTACGCACCAATCTCTGTGTGAAAAAAAATGTAAAACAATAACATAGCTGTATAGCAGACGATCAGATCAGCAGTAGGAAAGTTTGTATAAGAGTTAAGCAGCAGAACTTTAACATAACAGTCACGCTGTATAGTTTTACGTTTCGTGTCTTAGCATAAGATTTTATAGCAACAATTGCTAACAGTACAGTTGTCATAAAACAAGAACAGTGCAATAACTTATATTAGCAGTGGGGGAGTTATAAAAGAGGGAGACAAGCGAGTGGGCAATGTTGTGTAACCTATAAGCAGCAGAGCTCTAGCATAACAGTATACAGGGTCAGGCCATAAATTAATAGAATTTGGCAATTGCAAACAGAGTTTTTTATCATTACATCACAAAAACAATTTGCGTTTACCTTAAATACGTTTTGTTGTCGTTAGTTATGATTTTCTTTGTTGCACTCAAGAAAGCTCCAATTGCCCAATTGTCATTTCTTGTTACCCAACACTCTTTCAAACTTGACCGTGCACGACGGTCACGTTGCCCACCTAAAAAAAAACAACATCAAGAAAAATGTTATGAATTTACGATTTTTGTGCTGAGTTTTCTCATAAACTTTATCCTCTGCACCGGCACAACTTTATGCGAAATTCTGCGGGAGCAGACACAAAAGCCAATCTGGACTAAGAAAAGTGGTGTCATAAATTCAGGGCAAGATCCCTGCAGACAATCAATAATTGACGGAACTGTCAATTAATCGTAGCATACTTTTCAGCTGTATCAAATTGGAAATGATGTTTTTAGTTTTTCATTCATTTCATTGTGAATTTAGGATAAAATTGTGTAATCAAATCAATGCCACTCAGCGCTAATTTAGTTCCATTAGCTTCATAATTGGGTTGATTAACTTTTTTTTTTTTGATTTTTTGGCCCGTGTCCGAGAGCTAAGTGCCATTAATTTTGATTCTGGCAATATCTATGTGTTCGTCTAATTAGTTTGGGCCTGTGGCAAATGCTCTAAAGCGCCCAAAAGGCCACTTGCCACTTGCCATTTGCCACTTACCACTAACAACTTGGCCTGCTGCAAAATTTTCCAGCCAAATGAGCGCACGTTTTTGCTGCGTTTACCTGAATAATGAGTTTTCATGTGCCGCATGCCACATGCCGCATGCCCCACATCGCACACACACACACGGACATCAGCTCCATCGTCAGCAATCCCGGACTGGTTAAATATATGCATTCTGGCTGAAACTCGGGCGACAGCCTTCAACATTTGCTGGCCATTCGGAGGCGTCGTACCGGAAAGAAATGCCATTAAAAACGCAATAAAAATGCAAAAACAACAACAACATAAAAAAAAATAAAAAATACAACAACAAAATTGAAAAGAAAAAAAAACCGAAATGAAAGAAAATGAAAATAAAACGTAAAGAGTGGGCAAAAATGTATCAAGAGAAATGTGTGGGGTCTGTAGTATGTCAACGTGTGTGTGTCTGTGTGTGAGTGTTAGTTAGTGTGCGTGCTTAAGGCTCCAGTGCAAATAGCCAAGGTGGAAAAATCGATATAAATGAATACGGTAACATTTGCTCGGGCCCAAAACACCCAAAAACTCGAGACAGTACAAATGGCAAATGTTTTTTTTTGTTTTATGTGTTTTCATTTTTGGCCTACCAACGTCCAACTTGCAAAACTTTTGCACGCACAGACACGCACACGAACGTAAAAACAACAACCACAACACCCGCACTAAAGTAGCCCACCCATCCCCAACACACACCCCCACACACATCAACACTCACGCCCCATGGCCCGAGTCAGAGGCAGACGCCGCGATTTTAAGCGCAGGCATACAAAAGTTGATATAAAAATAAAGCAAAAATGAAAACAACAAAGCTACAGTAAAGCGTGCTCATAGGGAAATACCCTATATTTAACTTTACACAGGTAGTTCTGATAAAATAAATTGTCCCTTATTAACATAATTCATTTTTACCATTTTCTGTTAACCTAACTGAATTTCCTTATCATGTAACAAGGAATATTTTTTGTTAAAAATCACAGCGTAAAATCAATTTGGGAATTATCATAAAAATATTATTGATGCTTTTTGAATTTACTCCATTTATAATGCTCATTTTCAGTTGAGTGGAAAGATTTTTAAAATCAATCTGTTAAATTTTACAGAGAGATAAAATCATTAATAACAGTTGTATTTCTGTTGAATGTTAAATGCATGTTAACAGTCGATCTGCAAGGGGAAGATTAAAATATCAATGTTAATGTTAAATGTTATGTTAAGCGCATGTTAGGTAATGTTCTATTACATAGTTGAACTGTTAAGCTGTAAAATATAAAATTCAGAGCTGTCTAACAAACCCAAAGTAGAGCATTTTCTCTAGGGTACATCAAGAACAGCAACAACAACAACAACAACAAATAGCTGTAGCAATGGAGAAAGATTTCATGCTGCGGCTGCAATTTTTGCCCCAGTAAGTACGCTACATATTTTTGAGCACGGGTTAAGTGCCACGCATGAGTGTGTGTACCAAATACACACACGCATGCAAAGTGTAAGCGTGTGTTTGTATATGCATATATGTATAGATGTGTGTGTGTGTAGATATGTACAGATGTGAGTTTGGGTCTGTGACCCGGCTTCAGAGCATTTGCTCGCGTTTTTCACCGCAGACATTTGACATTTCAATTTCGATTGTCCGCCAAAAATGACAAAAAGTTCAAGAATGGATAAAAAATCGAAAAGCGAGTAATTTATTTTGCCGTTACATTTGTTACTTCTTCTTCTTCTTCGTCTGTCGCTGCTGTCGCTTGTCCAAATACATTTTGGCAAATTGTCGTATTGATTTCTAATTACATGCATTTGCCCCAAGGCACTTGGCTTAAGGTAGGGCCACGACACCGTCTCGGGATCGCTGGATATATATCTATGTATATATGCCTCTGTCTGTGTGTGTGTGTGTGTGTGTGTACATTTCTGTAGGAGTGGCTCAGTCAGCCAAATAGAAACAAATTGAAGGATGGGGCACATTGTCTACTATTAGTATTTGTTGTGGTGGCGTTGCCATGACGGCGTTTATTGATTTTACTGCTGCCAACAACGGGGCTAGGGGTAAAGGGGGCCGGACGGTGGCAAGTGGCATGCGGCATGTGGCAAGAGCCATCAGGCAACAGCCATGAATCATGTTTGTGTGGGTCGCGCGGCGTTGCGTGTTTAGCAATTTGTGGTTATATTATAATGACCACTTGATTTGCCTGCGCCTGTGCCCCCCTGTGCCGCTCTCCCTCTCTCTCACTCTCTCCACCTATCTATCTCTCTCTCTCTCTCTGTCTCGCTCACACTAATTGCTTGGCTGTGCTTGTGCTTGATATATCAACAGGGAACAGCAGCAGTCGCAGAGGCAACGCCGAGACGCATGTACGCTTTATGCTCAGCGCTGGCTGGTGGCCGAAGTCGTCTAAAACGGCCAACGATCGTGTGAACTGTGCGTATACTTAATATATTTTGTGTGTGGATCAGCCAGGAGCCAGAGCTAGCAACAACAAGGACAACAAACAACCAAAATGTTCCCATCAAAGCAACAACAACAACAACAACAAGGACTACTGCAGCCAGGACATCAAAGACACGTTTGGCTGTTGTTTCTATTGGTCCTGCTGCTGTCAATGCTGGGGCAACATCAATGCAGCAACATTGTGGAGCCAGAGGAGGCCGCTTTTCAAGGTGCGTATGCAACCGACAACTGACAACTGACAACAAAACCCAACCACATTCCAGCCACTTCGAGCTGTCAAATTTTTGGCTGCATATCAATAAATGAAGAGGCGAACCTGCCGCCTGTCTGTCTGTCTGTCAGTCTGTCTGTCTGACCTGTCTGATGCCTGCCTGTCTGGCTTGGCTTTGACACTAATGAGTGACTTAATTATGCGTTGCACACACACACACACACACACACACACACACACACTCTCACACACACATTGCATAACCGCTGTCAATGAACGTTGTTATGCAATGTTTTTGTCAAATTTTCGTGCTTGCGAACGCAACTGCTGCACGCATCTCCTTATCACTTCCCCCCTCTCTCTCTCTCTCTCTCTCTCTGTCTCTGTCTGTCTCTGTCTCTCTCTGTCTCTCTCTGCTCTCTAACTTTGCCTTGTTCCTGGTCGTGTTGATGTGTGTTGCTGACACTTCGATTTCAATTGCATGCAATATGCGATTTTTCAATTTCAATTTGAATACGCAATGGCAAACGACAAGCTCTACACTACTCCATCAACTTCCACGGACGAGGCGAGAGGGGAGAGGGAGGGGGAAAGCAGCTTGGCAGAGCAACTATTCACATGTGAAGTGCAGCTGTGTGTGTGTGCGCATGCAAATGTATTGAGTGTCCAGTGCACTTTAATCGCCTCCACACTGTTGCTTAATCAACTAGCAATGACACACATACACACTCACTCCCTATTTATGTGTGTGTGTGTGTGACTTGATGGCTTTTTAAGAGTGTTGTTGCGTGTTCTATTTGATAGAATAAAGCTAAACGTAGCCAGAATGACGTAAGCGTTCGTCAACGGCATGCTGCTGGTTAGACGTAAGGCTTTACCGCTACTCGTTATGCTTCATTGGATATCCTGAAAAGCAATTGTACTTATCCGAATGAACCGCTACTCGTTATACTTCACTGGCTATCCGGAAAAGCAATTGTACTTATCCGAATGAACTGTAATTAATATTCAATGCGTGTAATCACTCATAATTGTGTCTTGTAATAATCTAATAACGTATGTGTTGACGAATAATCAATACATATGTATATGCATTCATATTTGCTACTTGTTATACTTTGTTATACAAATCTGAAACGAAAGAAATTATTGTCCCAATGAAGTACTCGGTAGTTGCCTAAAGCTAGTATTTTGCACTCGTCATACTATACTTGCTATATCTCTGACATACTTTAATGTATATTACAGTTCAGTAATCTATTTTGCACTCTCGATACTTGATATACAGCTTACATACATCCCTGTTGCACTCGTTACAGTTTACTCGATACTTGATATAGCTCTCACATACATCTCTGTTCGATGCAGTTAAGTTTTGTTAGGAAGTGAATTTTTATTTTACAGTAAATACTGAGTATATGGTACAGGACAAACAAGTACTCATTGGTTTTTTTTACTCGCTATTTTATATGTGTTACGCAGTACTCGTTATACTCTACTCTTTACTTGTTAAACCCACCTTTATGTAGGAAAATTAAAAGAAGAGATTAGAACTAGTGCCTGGTACAGGCTACTCGTTACTCGTTATATTCAACGCGGTACTTGTTACTCGTTATATTTTACTCTTTACTCGTTAGAATTCGGGTCTAGTAAAGGTTACTCGTTGCTCGCTCTATTTTAATTCATATTCATTACTCATTATATGTTAATTCATACTCGTTACTCGTTACACACCGCTTAAAGTCACATTGTGGCCAGAGTATGACGTAATCGTTTAGCAAATAACAAGCACTCAGCGAGTACACGACTTACACTTACACTCGCTAGTCGTTGCACTTGAGCAGAGCCTAATGCGACTCTTAGACTTTGCCAAGAGCTGGCATAATTTGCCGCTTGGCATTTGATGTCAAGTGAGCTGTCGATAGGTATACATCAAAGCGAAAGCAACGCAACGCTACATAAAGCTATGCATTGCTCTGCTTTACTTGGCTGAACTTTGCTTAACTTCACTTTGATTGGCTGCGCTCAAACGCCATTTGCATTCGGGTTGGGCTTTTGAGCTAAATAAAATTCCATTGCATACTTTCGAGAGCGTGCGAGCATTTTGCATTGAAATTGCGAGCAGAATTCTTATTGAAAATTGGTAAGCAGAGCAAAGGGACTCAACAGTTGTGGCTGCTGCTCAGTTTTGGAGCGCAGCCAAACTGTCTGTGGGCGGGCGGGATTGTGCGTGGTGCGTGTGCATTTGAAATGTGTGCTATGCCGGGCAGTAAATTACCAACATGACTCTACCCCAAAGTCGGTAAAGCTCATTAGAATTTATTGCGGACACGTCGGTCACACCCAGGCGCCGGAGCAGGGACACGCACGCAACACGAGCCGAAAATATGAACTCGAAACTCGAAATTTAAATGAACAGTGAAAGCACTTAAAAATGTTGTTTGTTCAAAAACCCAGGTCACTGCGGACACACGAGTCCCTGCGAGCAGCTGTGCTATGAGATACACGATGGGATGTACGAGTGCGATTGCATCGAGGGTTACGAGCTAAATAAGAACGGCTACAGCTGTCAAGGTGCGTGACCCCACAATGAACTGGCAATTGAATTTGTGAATAAGTTGAAATCTGGCTAATATTCATTTTTTGTTACGATTCGTTTTGCAGTCATAAACACGACAAACAGCGGCGCGGATGGACATGGCAAATCGGATGAGGATGTGCTCTATCAGAAGGGCGCTTCCTTTAGCGCCAAGTTGGCCAACGACAGGCCCGTCCTGGCTCAGACGCGCAGCTATGCGGCAGCCGAAGCTGAACGGCAAAGCCAAACGGATGTGGCTGATGCGGATGCGGATCCGAATGCGGATAGCGAATATGATTACAACGACGAGAATTTAGATGATGGCGGCATGCGGGAACAGAAAGTCAATTCAAACGATTATTACATATCAGCCGAGAGCATTAGCTTCAACGAGAATCAAGAACTGGATGCGGCCGACTTTAAGGTGGCGACCACAACAAAAACAACAACAGCAGCAGCAGCGGCAGCAACAACAACAACAACAGCCAGAGCAGCAACAACAACAACAACAACAAAAGCTGAACAGCGCAATGTGCTGGATTACGGATCGGCAGATGCGGATGTTGATGTGGATGAGTATTATAGCTACAAGTCGGACATGTCCATCTACGATGATGTCAATAATAATCAATTAAATTTAAGACGCAACAGCAACAGCAATTCGCAAACATATCAACACACTAGCAACAACAACAACTTGAACAACGACAACACCAAAGTCGCAATACATATCAATAAAAATGCTGCCAATTTCAACATATCAGCTAAAACAACAACAGCAACAACAACAACGACAACGACAACAACAACAACAACTCCTGCAGCAACAACAACAGTCGGCAGCAGGTAAGCTCTATTTAATCTAGAGTCCATTTATTAGTTTCAAATGCAATTATATAATGTTTGCCATGAATTCATGAATTCATGAGACGAGAATTTGCCAAGTGAACTCCGAACAATGATACTTGATAAAATTCTTCGCTGCACAATGCAATCGTAATCATATTTTATTGTGTTTCGAAATCAAATAATCAGCTTCAAATTATGTCAGCGTCGAACAGAACTTCATTTTTAATGACTTCCTCAAGAAAACTATTCAATAATAAATGTGTCCTAGTTAAGGCTTGAATTGAGCGGAAATATATTTGCACTTAAAGGTATAGCTGCATACTTTATCGAAAAGTTTTGTGGGACAGCCTTAATTTGCTTTCCTTTTCAAATATTCTTAAAAATAATTTTACTCATGAACCCGTACCGATTCAGGTATTCAGGGCATAAGAATTAAGTGCAAATTATTAAATGAATATTAAAAATGTTTAAAATAAATATTTTTTGATTAGGACGTCGAGCTAAGTCGTTTAAGCCATGTATGTCTGTCCGTCTGTATCACTCGCAATTATATAACATCGATAAATATCGATTTTAAACAAGTTTTTCCCGAAAGACACCAAAATTTAAATGCGGGCTCTTCACTTGCGTAACCATAGAAAATTGAAAAAATCCGATAGTTAAAAATGATCTAATTTTTATAACTAGAAACGTGTCATTTGGTATATTCACAATTGGATGTCATATTCAAGTCATATTCATATTCAATTCGGCATTCAACACCAAAGCTATTAAAGAATGTGTTTCCCATAGACTTAGGTACACCCAAGACGAGCAATCCTAACTAAAACACTGCTCCTCATGCTAAATTTTATAGTTTATTTGATTTGATTAATTAATATTTAATACAAAATCTATGTAAGTTACATTTTGTCAGTGGAATCGACTTCCCTCAAATGTCCCTTGCGCCGTTTAACTATAGTCTTAACGCAAACACAAAAAGATCCTCAAGCTACCAAAGCTTTTAGTATGTGATGAAAAAAATACTAAATGATTATCGATAACTTTAAAATGCCAGCACAAATTGGCTCTTCGCTGGGCTTGTAACGGTAAAAAAGTCAGTGGAATGATTATCGCAGAATATTCGTTAAGTTTTCGATTTTGATTGGCTTTCTAGTGTAGAATTGGCAAATGCACTTAAGTGTGTGTAGACTATAAAAATCTAAACGAATATTTGAACAAGCAATTCTTCTTCTTCTTCTTCTTTTAGCAACACACTTTGCAATCTGGACTGCGGCTCGGAGGGCATTTGTGCTCTCGAGGCAACGGCGTCCACTGCCCGCTGCCTTTGCCCCTTTGGCAAAACGGGCGAAGGTTGCGTCGAAGGTATGTGCGTGTGTGCGTGTGTGTGTGTGAGTGTGCGAGTGTGTGTGTTTATGGTACCTGCGTATTTTTATAGCTAGTTGGCTAATGGGTAATCTTTTGCACAGATATCAGGGCGCACGTGCCACGCTTTGCGAAACGCTCCTGGCTGGCATTTGCCGCTCTGCATGGCGCCTATAAGCATGTGCAGCTGCGCCTGGAATTCCGTCCAGAATCCTTTGATGGCATCATACTGCTGAGCGGGGAACGTGATGATCTAACCGGCGATTTTATGGCCCTGCTGCTTAACAAGGGCTTCGTCGAGTTCTGGTTCGATTGCGGCTCCGGTGTGGGCAGCGTTCGCTCCAGGGAGACCATCATGCTGAACGAATGGAACTCGGTGATTATCTATCGCCATCGCTGGGATGCCTGGCTGGTGCTCAATCATGGCACCAAAGTCCAGGGCCGGTCCAATGTGAGTTGACTATTCAAACTCTTCCAGCTGGTGCAGTTTATTTTGATTAATATGGCTTGCCTTGCAGGGTCTATTCTCGCGCATCACCTTCCGCGAACCGGTCTTCTTGGGCGGCATAGGCAACATCACCGGCCTGGCCAAGCGATTGCCCCTGGCTGAAGGCTTTGCCGGCTGCATACGACGTTTTGTGGCCAACGAGCACGACTATAAGTTCACGGATCATCCCTTGGGCGATGTTATCAACGGATTCGACATACGTAAGTGAAATCAAAAATCCACTACAGCTGGTGAAAAATGGGTGAAAAACATATCTATAACTTCTACTTGGCTTTCAGAGGACTGCTCGACGGACAAGTGCGTGCGTTATCCCTGCCAGCATGGCGGCAAGTGCTTGCCCTCGGACCAGGGCGCAGTTTGCCTGTGCCCCATTGGCTTTGTGGGTGATTTGTGCGAGATACGCATGGATCTGCAGGTGAGCATACGCGAAGGAGCTTTGTTATCCTGTTTGGTTGCCTCACGTATGTTGAATTTCATTTCAGGTGCCCGCTTTTAATGGCTCCTCGTTTCTGCGCTATGCGCCGCTGGGCGACAGCGCCTTAATCTGGCTGGAGCTGAAGGTTATATTAAAGCCGGAGCAGGCAGACGGCCTGATACTCTACTCTGGGCCCGAGCAGCGTGGCGATTTTATTGCTTTGTATTTGCACGACGGCTTTGTGGAGTTCGCTTTCGATTTGGGCAGCGGACCCGCCATGGTGCGGTAAGTACTCCACACTTAAAGCAACTGCCAATTCCTAATGCATTCATCTAACTGCATCCCCTTTCGACCAGCAGCAGTGAGCACTCGCTGAGCCTGGGACAATGGCATACCATCAAGATCTCAAGGACCGCACGCCTGGCCGTGCTCAAGGTAAGCCCGAAGCAAGCTTTGAACTTGGCTCGCATGTTGAACTCTTTGTTGTTTTTTTTTTGTGCACACACCCACAGATCGATCAGCATCAGGAGGTCATGACCATATCCTCGAACGGCTTTTGGCATCTGTCGCTGGCGCAGAACCTATTTGTGGGCGGGGTCAATCATGTGGACCGCCTGCCACTGGATCTCAAGTACAAGTCGTTCTTTGTGGGCTGCATTCAGCGCGTAAGTTTCAGTGATTAATCTCAACTCTAGTCAAGAGTAGCTGCCACTAACCAGGCAATTTCTGCCACAGATTGACATCAATGGCCACTCGCTGGGCATTGTGGCCGAGGCGCTCGGCGGCAGCAACATTGGCAACTGCCCGCACGCGTGTGTTGCCCGTCCGTGCGGCCCGCTGGCCGAGTGCGTGCCACAAATGGAGAGCTACGAGTGCCGTTGCAGCATCTACAACGAGCGCTGCAACAAGGCAGCTGAAGTGCCGCCCGAGCAGCTGCCGGAGCTGATGCTACACAAGCAGCAGCACAATGCCCAAACACTTGAACGCAAACAATACAAAGGAGTTGACTCTAAGAAACTGTCGGCGCACAAGAAGCATGCCACAAAGCGCAAGAATTTGCATAAGCACAAGGCACCGACACCTGCAATCACCTCCACCACCTCCACCACCTCCACCAGCACCAGCACAACCACAACGACTACAGCAACGCCCCCCACAGAAGGTGCAGCATCTGGTGCGCCGAGCAATGAGGAAATCGAAGATGATATCATTTTCCGCTTTGTGCATGACAATGCCGCACAAGCGGCCAGACCAATTGGGGGACAGCAGGTGAAGCGGATGGGCGAGCAGCCCGCACTCCTGGGCAAGCAGCATGTGAGCAAGCATGAGCATCACCAGAAGCCCAACGCCTTTGCTCGTAAACTTAGCCGCCTGCCCACACACTATGAAAGTTTCCAGACAAATCCCGACAGCGATATACTCACATTTGATGATAACAACGATTGGGTGGCCAGCCTCCAGCAGCAGGAGTATGCGGATGCCATGGCGACCAGTCAAGTGGGCACTCCACTTGCCAGCTCAGCTGAAGGTAATGCGAATGCGAATGCGGCAGGTGATGGGAATGGAGATACGGATGCGGTTGCGGATGCGGATACAGATGCGAGTGGTTTTGTTTTCGATGAGTCTTTGTTTGATGCCTCCGACGGTGCTGAGGATTATCAACGCAAGCAGCTCGCCCAGGACATGAAACGCATCATGTCCAATACACACACGCACACACACACGCTGAAGCAGGAGCAGCAGCAGCAGCAGCAGCAGCAGCAGCAGGCAGCACCTGTCGCCGCCGAGCCGCAGTACGAAGATTACAGCGACGACGAGCTGCTGACGCCCGTGCTCAAGTCCGAGCCGGTCGCAGCTGCTCCGAGCACGCCGCAAACCCACACCGACTGGAGTCTGCTAAAGAAATTCGATCTGTCCGCGGAGCATCAGTCGCAGGTGCAGAGCGTGCGCAAAAATTTTGGTGCCTGCTTTGCCGGCACCGACAGCTATTTCCACTACAACGATGCCGACACCATGAGCCAGGTCATCAGCTACAACATTGACCTCAATCTGCGCATCAAGACGCATTCCGAGAACGGTGTCATACTATGGACGGGACGCCAGGGCACAACCGAGCTGCACGATGACTACTTGTCGCTGGGCATTGAGCAGGGGTAAGTACGAGATTGTAAAGCAATCATAGTAATCAATTTGATACCCCCAAATGGGAATTATCTTCAGGGGGTGGCGATATTTTAAAACACCCAAGGCATTAGATTAGTTAGATAACAGCTTCATCTCAATTTTCTTTAAATTATGTCAGTGCTTACTTGAGAGTTTATCAAAGATTTTATTAGTAAAACGTATATTAAATAAATTCCTTAGTTTCCCATCGAATAAAAATGATGCTTTTGTCAACCCACTTTCCAACCTTAGACAAATATTCCATTCATTATACGTTTCAATTTGATTCCTATAAAAAGCTGATAAGATATTCCACTTATTTTTCACCCTAATCAACTTTTGTCAATCAACTTTCCAAAACATACTCAAATATTCCATTCATTGTAAGTCTTAATTTGATTCCCATAAAAAGCTGATAAGATATTCCACTTATTTTTCACCCTAACCAGTGGAATTCCTTTCGAGGCTTGTCGTTTTAAACTTAAACGAAATATTTTCTAAGCTCCTACGATTTGGGCCAGCATAAATAGATCACATTGAATTATATTTTGATTTAATTTGATTCCCATAAAAATCTGATAGGATATTCCACTCATTTTTCACCCTAACCAGTGGAATTCCTTTCGAGGCTTTTCATCGCATAGAAATCAACTTTTGTCAATCAACTTTCCAAAACACACTCAAATATTCCATTCATTGTAAGTCTTAATTTGATTCCCATAAAAAGCTGATAAGATATTCCACTTGTTTTTCACCCTAACCAGTGGAATTCCTTTCGAGGCTTGACGTTATAAACTTAAACGAAATATTTTCTAAACTCCTACGACTTGGGTCAGCTAAAATAGAGCATATTGAATTATATTTTGATTTAATTTGATTCCCATAAAAATCTGATAGTATATTCCACTCATATTTCACCCTAACCAGTGGAATTTCTTTCGAGGCTTGTCGTAATACGAAATATTTGCCAAGCTCTTACGATTTGGGCCAGCCCAAATATTATAGATCACATTGAACAATATTTTGATCAATTTATATATTTTTTATTATATTATATTCGACAGATATTTGCATTTTCGCTACGATCTGGGCGCTGGCGAGTTGGACATACGCTTTAATGGCACCAAAGTGAGCGATGGACTCTGGCACCGCGTTCGGGCCATAAGGTAAGTGAGAAACTGCATAAAACATTTTTGAATATGTCTAAATTCGACCATTTAATTTGCAGAAACTCCCAGGAGGGCTATCTGGAGGTGGATGGACGCAAGACCATGACGCTACGTGCGCCGGGCAAGCTGCGGCAATTGAATACCGATACCGGACTCTATGTTGGTAGGTTGCCAAAATAAATGAATACTTGTAGAAAGTAATGTCTATTTATGTTGGCATTTTAGGTGGCATGCCCGATGTGGCATACTTTACGCATCAGCGCTATTTAAGTGGCATTATTGGCTGCATATCTGAGATCGTGCTGGCTGGCGAGAAATTGAACTTTGATCCGAACACGTTGGGCACGGCGCACAATGTGGAGACAGGCCTACTATGAAACGCTGCACTTACATAAGAAGCCTCAAGACTTTTGATATATCAAATAGTTTAAATGTTATTATTTTCAATTAACGAAATGTTTACAAAATGTATATTTCGTTTGTGTTTGTACAAAGACGCTTTTAAAATCAACTGAGAAAGAGAAAGAGGAGACAAGGAGACAAGGAGACGAGACGAGAAGAGCAGGAAGTTCTAGTTGGGGGAATTTTTTTACGCCAAGAGACGAGCTGAGAAGTAACTAAAGTAAATATAGTAAACCATACTACATATGATATAGTGCATACAAAACATATTGATTATATACAAATGCATTCATAGATATATACATATATATATATAAATATATATATATAAATCGAAAGAAGCCCAAAAAACAAGGCATGCTTCACATAGCCTGTGACTGTCAATACTTCAGAATGGAATAGTTTATATATAACTTTAGCAAAGATTTATAAAATGAAAACTGCGTAAAAGAGCCTAAAAAAAACCACATATTGTATCTAGAAAATGAGCAACAAAGAGATGAAGAGTGTGCACATGTTTTATGTCCATTTTGAACGCTTTGATTTAAGTGAACGTTACGCTTTGTGTGCAGAGTTGCCACCTTTTTGTAAAACACCCACACACACACATACACACACAATTATACACACGTATACACACGCATATTGGCAATACTTTCGTCTTTCGCATTGCTGTACCTTAAAAAAAATGAAGAAAAAAAACAAACTATAACTGTACATTCTGTACTTCTTGAAAGTTCTATAACTGTCAACAACAAAATAACAAAAGTTTATTGAGGCGAATACGAAGAAGAAGCAGAGTAAACATACTTATTAAATGGTAAGTTAATAAATGTGTAGCGTGTATTAGATTGTAAGTTGGCACACACACACACACACACATACACACACGAAGCCTGCCTATGTAAACTTTTATATGAACGAAAATACACCAAAAACAACAACAAAAAAACATACGTAAGCTACACACACACACACAGACACCCAAGACGCGCTGAACCAGAATTGAAATATGTGAGCGATTTTTAACAATTTATACTACAACACAACAGACATCAACAAGAACAACTAGCTAAAACTTAAAAAACAAAAGCAATTTAACAATCCCATAGCGAAATTTTTAAATGCTAACTACAAACATAACATGAACAAGAAATACTGCAAATTAGCCTGTTGCAAGAAATGCAAAAGCAAATACACAATGTTTGTATTCATCTTATGAGTATGATTTTGTAGCTTAATGATAACATCTACGTACGTAGCTATATATATATACATATATAAACAAACGAAAAAAAAGAAATATGCGTATATATACATATATATATATATATATATATATATAAATGAGAAACTATAGTGAAGAAAAAAAACAACAAGCATAAAATGAATAAAGAAATCACAACCACCAATCAATGTAAAACTAAATTAAACGACATTCAATGTAGCTTATTTATAATATGCGAGAACGATGAAGCATTGAGATATTTAATTTCGTACATTGGTTTGCAGAAAATAAAAATATAAAAAGAAAAACGATTCATAGAGCATTCCCTTTGATTTTGATTCAAATCACTTAAAAATCAAATTGGCGCTCTGTCGACTAACAGTGCTGAAAAACATTACGGTGTACAAACAAGTTGGCAGCACTTTTTGCTTGTGACGTCACCAGCGCAAGGCCATTGACAAGTTTAATGCTGATTAGTAGCTGCAGAAAACAGCTGTGTGATAAAAATGTTAAGCGCACATCACACTTAAGCGCGAACGCTAACATTTACTCCTTACTGTTAACATTGTCTGACTGTTAACAGTGAGCAGTGACTCGTTACTAAAACCGATTACTTGTATAGCATTTATAACAAGTTGGCAGCTCTGCTCTGACAACAACATAACTCACAATAATGGTAAGTAGTGCCTGTATTTTTTGTTGCAATTTTTGATTATATTCTTATATTCAATAATTGCACAAAGCACTAGACAACAGCAGCTGATTGAATTGCAGCACAGGTGTCACAGGCCACAAGGGACACCGAGAGAAACAGCAACAACAACAGCTGCGCAAACATTCACTTTTAGACACCTTCGGGGGAGGCTGACAAGTTGTGCGGAAGACGGTCGCCTCAAGACACGGAAGTGTTTTTTTAGTTGCTAGAAACTTGATTGAAAATCACCTTCGGAGCAGCGGCTGCTGATCGGAGCTCAGCCATGGCCGATGCTGGTGGCATGCCCGAAAATGCGGCCGAAATAGCCGTAGCCAATGCGATCAATAACATCAACGGTCGCAATCGTGTGCTGGCGGGCGGAGTGGGAGGTGCCGTTGGCCAAGTAAGACCCAAGCACACACACACACACACACACACGCACACAGAGACAACACAAATAATTGCTTATCTGTAACATTTTGTAGAACAACATGATGAACATGCGGGATCGCCTATTTCATGCCATTTACTTTCGAGTGGCGGCCACCTACGCGGAGCTAGTGCCACGGTAAGTAGAAAGATTGAATCTTGAATCCCTCGCAATTCCAATTGGACATCTCTCTATCTGTTTTGCAGCAAGGTGCAGCTGGCCATTGAGTTTTTGCTGCTGCTCAAAGCTTTGGTGTTCTTTTTTACCCTTGTCTATGTGCATACGGCTTTCATTAAGAATCCCTGCACCTGTCTGCAGGATGTGCAGAATTGGCCACGCGAGGGCGTTATCCGAGTGGAAATAATACCGCATCTGGCGGAGAAGCGTGCCATATGGCAGCGCATCAAGAGCGATCAGCAGCTGGTGCTGGCCTTAAAGCACACTTAGTAAGCCTTGACGTTGATTCACGTTGTATCTCCTAAGCTTTTACTTAACTTTTACCTACTCCATTGCAGCCACTATGGCGTGGGACCGCAAACGCTGGACAATCACAACAGGCTGAAACGCTACGAGGCGATACTGCGCAAACTGGGCCTGCCCGTGCGCCCCAATTTCGCGTATGGTAACGAGACCTTGTATTATTATTTTGATGCCATCAATATACTGGACAACTATGATCATCCCAGCGCCATACCGCTCAAGGGCGACGATGATGATGGTGCGTGATCAATGCGTAATCCTTTTTGTATGCTATATATACAATTGTTACTCGTTAATCGCTTTGCCTTGCAGATGAGCAATATATTGTAGAGTACTCTCTGGAGTATGGACACTTGCGTCTGTCGGCTGCCACACGCAAACGACTGAACATACCCGTGCTTACGGTGCAGCTAGATCCCAATACGAATGCCTGTTTCGGCGACAGATTAACGCGTTACCTGCTCAAACGTTTGCTGGGGTAAATCAAGAAACTTGTTATGAAATTCAAAGTGTTCAATTTGCTTTCCCAATTGCAGCTATGATGATTTGCTAATGGCATCGGTGCGCACCGTGGCCGAGAGGGAGGAAAACAAAGGTTATCTTCGCAACGTGATTACGGGCGAACATTACCGCTTCGTTTCCATGTGGTGGGCTGCCTGGAGCAGTTATCCGGCTGCTTTCTGTGTCATGCTGCTCTTTGTATGTCCGCCAAACAGTTTTTTTTTATTAATTAAATTAATTATTTTGTTTGTCGCTTGCAGACTTTTTCCGTGTCCATGCTGCTGCGCTATTCGCATCATCAGATCTTTGTGTTCATAGGTAATTGGCTGGGCAAATGCAGATCAATTTTCACGTAATACAATCTCATTTCTTTTCACAGTGGATCTGCTGCAAATGCTGGAGTACAATGTGTCTGCCCGGTTTCCCATTGCGCCCCTTTTGACGGTCATATTGGCGCTAGTAGGTGTGCATAGCTCCCACTGTATAGTCTAGAGCCTGGAATTATAGAATTAATCTTTGTTTAATTTTTTGCAGGCATGGAGGCCATTATGTCGGAGTTCTTCAACGATACAACCACAGCTTTCTATATTATATTGATTGTCTGGATCGCGGATCAATTCGATGCCATCTGCTGTCACACAAGCATTACCAAGCGCCATTGGCTCAGGTGCGTTACCCGGCAGCTGCTGCTGGTTTTGTTAGAGTGTCGCTTTTTGTTTGTGCAATCGTCTGTGCCAAGAACAAATGACAAATTCAATTACATTAAGTTGAAGCATCCGTCGCAATCCTTTGCTGTCCGAACAGCATGTCCGGCTGCGGCTGCTGCTGCTGCTGAGCTCTGCTGAGCTCCGCTCACCCCCAGCACTTAACAGTTCATTTCGTTTTGTTCGCATATTTTTTTTTTTTGCTGCTTTCTTTCTTTCTTTCTGTGCTGGGGCGTATTTCACACTCAGCGCTCGTTCGGTTCATTTCGTTTCGTTTGGTTGTTATTTGAAAATTAACTTGGCTTGCGCAAGCCTCCCCCGGGGCCAAAGCAAATCGACCAACACACAACACCAAAGTCCCTCCGCATGCCGCCAGCGCACAGAGAACACAGAATTTCATCACTTAAGTCAACAAGCGTAACCCAAGCGGTGCCTTACCCAAACCTCCAGCCCGAAACCCCAACTGGGCCGCGCCATTAGCAAACATTTAAATAAACTTGTTTGTAATAGCTGCGAACACAAAATGGAATAAGTGAAAACCTACCAAAAAAAAAAAAAAAAAAAAGGATGTCTATAGAACCGGGCAGCTGCGAATACTCCTCTATAAACATTAATGACCACGCACGTCATACAAAACTCAATCTCAACTCTAAACCCCGTTTTTCCCCCTTTATCAACATTTTTTTTTTTTGCTCATTCTGGCTCGTCTCTTAAAAAAGACAAGTGAAAAGTGGCTGAGGGCGGGCTACTTTGCGGTTTATTGCGCGCACTTTGCATAATTGAGGAGCGCACAGTTTGAAATTATTTTTGGTAAATCTCTGCCCCCCCCCCCCCCCCCCGGCAGCGACAACATCGACAGCATCATCATCATGAAGATTTTTCAAACATTGCGCCCATCAATAATTCAAAGAGATACTCGAGTATTCCCTTTATTCGGCCAATGCCGGCCCAACCGGGCCCGGCCCGTCCGTCTTTCTCTGTTTGCCGTTCATGAGTACAACCATTAGAAATTCATGCGGCGGCATTTACCAATCACTATTCCACTGCCGGCTCCTCAAATTTGGTGTTGATTTTGCGTAATTTGCGCCTGAATTAAAAGGCCATCAATGCGGCATGCTTCGAGCAGCAGCGACTTCCACTTCCACTTGCCGTATTTATATTCATTAAACATTCATTGCCCACCGCCCAACCCCTTGCCACGCCTCGTCCTGTGCTTAACAAGCTGTTTATTGTGGTTGGTCCCACACAAAAGTGGCCTCAATTTCCCAGCAATGCAAGCAACTAAATACTCGAGAGTCTTACAGCTGTGGACATTGCAAATCTCTGAGAAAACCTCGCTTCAAATATTGTATATGATATCGTCGTAGAGCTCCTATTTCGGAGAGTTTTATTTGTGTTATGTGAAAATATAGGGAAACAGCTTAACTGGCCTTCTGCCCTCTCCGATTTATCTTCTGTTTAACTGCCTACAGTGTATACACCCTTTTATATACCCTGTTCCGTTTAAATAGCCATATTCAAAAGAATTGTCAACCATTTCACCCACACGTTATTCTCGCTAATTAGTCCTTTCACACTAATATATAGTTTTTAATGCGCTTGGTTCCAACATAGTACTGCTTTTTTATTACACTAATCCCTCTTGAATGGCATCGTGCATTTGTATAAAAATAAAAAAAAATTCTAAAGCACAAAAATTGAATTACAAGAGAATCTGAGATATGCTCGACAGAATAGAATTCTCTCTTATAAGGAGATCAGCCTTTCTATGTGATTCTCATGGCTCCGATTAATACTAACGTACTTTTCATTTGATTTAATCATTTATTAATTGAAGAAATTACCCTTGGCGATACTAATATGTTTTTGACTCGCCCAATTTTTCTCCAGTTGTCGCTCTTTCCATCTCAATTGCTTTCTTTATAGCATACTCCCTCTCTCTCTCTCTCTCTCTCTCTCTCTCTCCCTCTCTCTCTCTCTCTCTAGCAGTCGATCCCTTCCTCTGGCACTGATTCACTTAGTCTCCCTTTTTCACTTAGTCTCTCTTTCCCCATTTCACTAACTTTTTGCTATTACTCTCTTCTCTTGTTTCTTTATTTTATTTTCCTTCTTCTTTTCTTAAACATTCATTCCTTCTTTGTGCTCTGTCTGTTCCCTTCTTCTGTCTTGCCCTAACTCTCACTAGCTTTTCGTCTCTCCCTTAAACGTCGCCTTTCTATGCGCTTTTCAAAATGCAAGGTAATGCCAACGCATTCCGTGGGCATCTACCTGTCGAGCATATCTTTGAATCTCATTTTAATGCCATTTTTGTTCTAAGGAACTGTTTTTATTTTTATCAGCTCTTTGATGTACAAATGCACGCAAATGCACGATGAATAAGCTTAGAGGAATTAATGTGGGGAGCAAGTAGAAAAAAGAGAACTATGTAAGGACCAAGCGCATTAAAAACTCTATATTAGTGTGAAAGGACTAATTAGCGAGCATAACATGTGGGCAAAATGGTGGACAATTCCTTGTTTTCTTTCCTTGGAAACATTCTCAACCCACGTCCATTCATAATAATTTCTAATTGTCTACTTTTTTTAATCTCTTCTGGTTTTTTTAGTATCCTTCCTTGTGCTCATTTGGCTTAGGTTTTCTTTGTAACTTTATTGACATACTAATGCGCTTTCAAAATGGATAATTAATCAGAAAAAAAAAACATCTCGATTGTGAATTATTTAAATCCCATTTAAATATAAAATATTGATTGCAGCAGGAGTCCTTGCTGATTTTGGCTCAGTTACCCTTATGGGCATTTCCTGGGAATCAAAGCAATCATAAATGTTTGGGTATTAGGCACAAGTTCGGGTTCTTGTTGTTAGTCTCCATCATCTCCTTCTTCTTTCTCGTGTTGCTTAAGGAAACTCTTTGAAAATATATGTTTACCTATGAAATGCGCAATTTCGTAGCCCATTTTGGCCGCTGAGCTGGGCCACACACACACACACACACAAACACACATGAAATGCATTCATGGGGCAGGACAGCAACAGCAGAGCCTGGCATATGCAGATTTGTGTCCTGCCACGCCCCCCAACGCCGCACGCCCAGCGTCTAGAGTGGCACAAGTAAAAATTAATTTTGTAAAAAGTCGAAAACATATTGGCTGAGCTCATCATGCATACACGCACACACATCCTGTTTGTTTGCCTGTGTGCTTGTGTGTGTGCGGTGTGTGTGTGTGTGGTGTGTGTGCGTGTGTGCGTGTGTATGGCGTGTGTACTTTGGTTCGGTTTAATTTTGCTGTTATTGACCGCCCGAAGCGATCGAAGCGGGGGCCTTCCATTCGACCCTTGCTGCTGCGCATAGCCTTTGCTTTTTATACCCTCAACCCATTGTTAATGTTTACAGGTTGGGTATATTGTTTTCGTGGGAATGTAGGTAACAGGCAGAAGTAAGCCTCTCTTATACCATAATGTATATATATATATATAGTTTTGATCAGGACTATCCAAGAAGTCAACGTGACCATGTCCGTATGTTGGTTTATATACAAAAGCTAGAGGCTGGAAATTTGAAATATATATTCTCCTATACCATAGGTAGAAGAAGTTTATCATTTATCTACAAAAGCTAGGGGCTGGAAATTGTACTTATATATTCTCCTATATTTTTTATAATATCAATTTTGACACAAGGACCTTTTAGATATCTCACGAGTCTATTCCCCCAAAATTAAAAAAAAAAACAAGCACTGGTTTTTTATAAGTAGGACCTTTGGAACTTAGAACTTTGGTTTGTACACAATCTCATATGTCTCATTTACGAGCTACAAATTTTACAAGAATCGGACTATAAAGACCGATGATAAAAGAGAACATACTGCGGATCTAAGGGAAGAAGAAGCTGCGTATATTCGTATATATGTACATATGTGTGCATGCATACACTTCATCTAAAGTAGAAACCTAGATAGATTATCTGCAGGATATCTCCTAGTCGTGCACTCCCGTCTAGAGCCCGCTTACTTATTCCTTTCGTGCTGAATGCTCCTGCGGTTATGGGTTACGCAAGGGACATGCTTTGAAGGCAGGCAGGGAAGGGAGGGGGGTGGTGCGCCGATATAGGGTTAGCTTCCTGCCTCCAGAGTCCAGGTCCAGTCCTCTTCCATAGGCAACTTCCTGTCTGGTGCGCTGCCATTTTGGTTGCCTGTTTGCGGTTAGCTGCGATTGAAGTTTGGCTTAAAGACCAAGCCGTAATTAGCCAGCTTAAGCTCTGCGCCGAGCTGCAAGCGTTGCAGCAGCTGCCGCTGCCGCTGCAGCTTCAGCTCCACACGCCAGCTTAAGCAAGGAGAGGGAGGGAGGGGGGGGGGGTGAGGACGGGGTGGAGCGCTGCTCAGGTATTGGCTGGGCCCCTAATTGACTGCCGTCAGCGACTTTAAAGTGGCATCAAAGCAGCTCGTTTGAGGCACGTTTAAAAATAATTCTGTTAATCGCCGTTTAACGAGCAGGCGCCAAAAATGTACACAGAGCATAATTTGGCAGCCCTTTCGGCGCCCCCCTTTGAGGGCCGCCCCTGGTTGACTTTGGACCAAGCAGCTTCCTGTGCCGCGTAATGCTGCTTTTGTGCTTAAATCTGGTTGCCACGGCACGGGGCAGACGACACGTATTAAATGAGCTGCAAAAGTGTACAAAAAAGCAAGAAACCAGGCACAAGCGATGTCTTGCGCAGATTGACAAACCGACGAAGGGACAGACAGACGGACAAACGGACGGACGGACAGACGGACGGACGGACATCTGGGAATTGCGTGGCATTGGCGGCTTCAAAGAGCAAATTGTATCAGGCCAAAAGTGAAAGGGGTTGGATGTTATTTTTTGTGCGGAGCGGTTGCGGGTTCAAGTTCGGGTTCGGGTTCGGGTTCGGGTTCGAGTTGCCAGCTCGGGCAAAATTGTAACAGTCGCGCGTTTCAAGTAGCTGCGACCCCTCACCTTACGCAATCGCCCCCCGCCCCCACCAACCGCCTGCCGCCCGCCTTGGCGCGCCTTTTGCCGTTGCCTGTTGTTTACACGCTTGTTATGCGTACCTACTTACATATAAGTGTACACTCTTCTTTTATATACGTATATATTTATGCCATAAGTATATATAGATTTGTTTGCTTGTTAACCCCACGGAAAACCCTTGAACTCCCCCCTCCCCACCCCTGGAGTCCTTTTTATACACTCGTAGAGGGTATTTCAATTCTCTCATGAATTGTGTTACGCGTGGAAGCTGTCATTTTTGTGTCTTTAGAGCAAATACGTACATATATATTCCTGACTGAAAATCAGCAACTGATAGCCTGATTCCACTGTGCCCCACATTTCGTACATTTACATACTTAATATTATGCGATTTCATTAGCAAGTGTCTATTGTCGGCAACATCTGAATGGAAAAATAATGCCTACTTAAATAAACAACAGAATTTCTTAACATTCGCCAAAAATGTGGGAAATGTTGATAGTGGAAATTGGCAATTAGATATGTGAGAGTGGTATGATATGTTGTTTATAATGGGAAAACGTACTGGCAACATACTTTACATATTATACATTTTAAACATTGGCAACAAAATAAGAAATGTTGATAGTGGAATCTGGCAATTAGATGTGTAAGCGTGGTGGGATATGTTGTTAAAGGCTAGCATGTACTTAACATTCTTAGAATTTTTAACATTCAGCAAACATGTCAAATGTAAGAAATGTTGTAGTGAAATTTGGCAATTAGATATGTAAGAGTGGGGAGATATGTTGTTACAGGCAAGTATGTACTTCACATACATAACATTTGAAACATGCAGCAAATGTTGATTTTGGTGTCGTTTTTTTTTTTAAGGGTATTTAACATTCGTCTGCCGTATACAGTCATTCTTTCGGGTTCCGCAGCTCCTTCAGCTTAGTATTCGAAAAGGTGGCGCGCTTGGCCTCTGAACGTCAAATGTTGAAGGCATTGGCAACCATTGGCAGCGCATTTCTGCCCCCGCCTGGCCCTACGCGGGCCTTACCCTTGCCTTACCCAATGCTTGCTCCTTGTTTTTCGTGTTGATTGAGATCATGTTACGCAAAGTATAATTGCGTCAAGTTTGTTTTGCTGCCATAACTTTTGTCCGCGAGCCAACGCCTCGAACCCAATGCCGCCAAGGCCTGAAGTGGCCTGGCCTCTGGCTTGCCATATCCTTTGGCCTGTCACCTAGCCACCCTCTCCCCCACTCACTCCCCTCTCCCCCCCACCCCTCTACGTTGTGCGCTCTTGTTGTTCAAAGGTGCAGTTGATGAGTGTTCGTAACGAGGCAAAATCGCTTCATTGTTATACGCGTTATAGTTTCAGCTTGTTTGCTTTTCTCTCCTCTTTTTTTTTTTTGCCTCTTGTCATTTTGCTGCTTTGTTATTACTTTTTTTGTTACCTCTTATTTTGTTTGCTTCATTGTTTGTTTGTTGTTTATTTATTTGTTTGTTTGCCAACGTGGCGTATGCGCAACGTGCCCTTCTATGCAACGCCGCGCGGCGGCCGCTTCAATTTATGCATGAAAATGGATCGTTTACACGCATTTATCAATGAATACACACACGCACACACACTCACACACACACACAAGCACTCACATACACTCAGACTCTTTCACACTCTCATTTGTCTGGCATTGTACTTCAGCTTTGTTATATTTCAATTAAGTGAATCAGATTTTCCAAAAAAAATATGGTTGACATTTCTCACGTTTTACAACAATTGAGTGTATATTTGAGTGTGTGTTTGAGTGTGTGTGTGTGTGAGTTAATTGATATTTTTGATTGCACTTCTAAAAATTGCATTCAATTCGAGACCGTGCATAACATTCGATAGTTGTGCGTAATCAAACGAGGGGGGGAACAAATAATATGTATCAATAGCGCGAGTTATGAAACATATCCGATTTCGAAACTTAATTATTTTTTTCCCCACTGTCTTATGAGTGAAGGAATAATAACTAATACGATTTATATAACACTTTGGCGCTGTGACGCATTTGCTGTAATTTGAGAATTATTAAAAGTCTCAAATGAGCTTTACCATTTTTCAAATTAACTTATATTAATATAATACGAAACTTACGTAAAAAGACATGTGAGCATGTTATGGGGCCAGGGATGTGAGCTTTTTATTTTTAATAGAGTCATAGAGTTACCAAGAACACAGATGGGATCATCTTTGCTTCGTTTATGTAAGAAGCTGATTTTAAAGGCACAGCTCTGAACGCGCATAACATAATTTAAATATCGAACTGCATTAGGAATTGCACTTTACAGATAAGATAAATTAACATAAATTAACAGAGCGCTCACTTATGCTTTTTAATTTAACAGTATTCAAAATAGTATCCAGAATTTAACTTCTTTTAGCAGAAGCTGTTAAAAAAAGCAGTTGCGAATGATGCTTTAACAGACCTGTAACAGGCTTAGATAGAAAAGCTTTAACAGAGCGTTTGCAGCTGAAAAGTAGGCAACAGATCGAGTCCCAGAGAAAAGAGAGCATTAACATAATTCTAACACAGCTAACATAGCTGTTAACTAGCAGTTACATTAAGAGATCCCTAACAGTTAAATAACAGGCACATTATCACAGGCGAAACATATTGCATTTAAGCTACATAACTTTATATACATTTTTGAATATTTGCATATGTAAAAACCGAATCTAATCGATTAGTGTAAATGCAGCGGGAACAGGTACGCGTATTTATCGCAGCACTTTAGCCAAATCGTCTGGATTAATGCAGCAAAGCCACTTGGCCAGCATCGTAATATTCATATGCATTCCACCCAATCGGCTTATCCAATATGCAAATGCTGTGTGTGCGCTCGTGGGGGTGTGTGTGTGTGTGTGACTCAAGTGCTTGCAAGCTCATTGAGCACTTTGCCCATTATATTGAGGAATATATCCCTGGCAACAGCTGCACCCTTCATCAGCAGCTCCAGCCGCGTCTGCGTATGCGTCTGTGTTTGCTGGCAACAAATAAACACTTGTGACAGCACCGATCGGATCAGTGTTGCCTTTTGCCCCGAGCAATATGCCCCTGCAACGTGCTGCTGCTGGCCCCGCTGCCCGCCCCTTGGCACTGACGCACCTGCCACCTGCTGGTTTGTCTGCTGCGTTGTTTGCTTTGGGGCTCCGCTTATTTAAGCATGCAACGCTGCCAATAGCAGCAGCAGCAGCAGCAGCAGCGCCCACATATTCACACATGCAACAGTTGAACTGACGGCCCTATCAGCCCCTCCCCCCCCCCCTCCCCCCATCCGTTGTAAGCAGCGATGTCTGTCGCTGCTGCAACATCATTTGCCCTCATTTCCGTTCGGTCGAAGGATATGAATGCCAATAGCACTTCCTTGGCGCACATCCGTTGCGACACGCCGCTGGCTCTGGCATCAAGCTGGAGCACTGAGCTGGCAGTGAGTGGCGAGGTGTGAGAGAGGGCGAGGGGGAGGGGGAGGGGGTGTTGCAAAGGAGCTGCCTGTTCCGCCCGCTTGGCGCTTGTCAACGCTACGCTACATTAGGAAAACGAATGAAACGGAAACGAACAAGCGATAAGTGTTGTCTACGTGTCGTTCGCTTTCACTGTCTTCGTGAGGTTCTCGAGGGTGCCGGGTGCCGGGTGTTGGGTGCGGGGTGTGCGGAAATTGCTGCAAAGCGTTTGGCACGATGTGTCCATAATGCTGCCACATGCCGCATGCCACAGGCCACCCACTGGAAAGGCTTGCGAGCCAAATAAGTGTCGTGTGTCTTCATTTGTCGCTGTCGATTCTGATGTTCGTTTATGTGCGTGTGCAAGGGTGTGTGTCTGACTCTGTGTGTGTGTGTGTGTGTGTGTGTGCACAATCAACTCAAATTAAATTCAATAACATAACTCAATCATGGCTATGCCCAATCCCATTCCCACGCCCACACCCATTGTCCAACGTCCAGCGGTATTGTAAAAATAAATTAAACTTGAATTCCGCTGGACACTCTAGACACGACCCTCTGCTTATGGTTATGGCTTTCTCCTGCTCCTGCTCCTGTTCCTTTTCCTGCTCCTGCTCCTGTTCCTGCTCCTTATCAATGAGCTGCCGTCGCTGCGTGTCGCTCATTGTGTTTATTATTTGTTGTCTTTGGCCTGCATAACAACAATTCAACTAACACAGCGCCAGCAATTATTTATATTATTAAATCCTCTTGAGTGTCTTCGCCATTCTTGTTATACCCAGCAAATAAGCCTATTGGGGACGCCTCTTACATTAACGAAAGAAGCGACTGTCACGATGTTTCAGTTATAACCAATCTTCAATATAAATCCCAATTCTTATAATGGAAATCGTGCAAAAGAGAAGTGCAATACTCGCCAGTCCAGACAAGAGTCGAGAAGTCGAGAAGCGACAGGCTGATAGAATTATAACACTTAGCTCTTGTATAAAAGAGAAGCTGAGGGAAGCCAGGTAAAAGAAAAAGTGAGGCGTGAAGCAAGAAAAAATAAGTTCATAGGATAAGGCAAAAGGCAAAAGAGGCCATCAAGCGTTATGGCACTTATCAACACTAGGTCTGAGCGGCCTATAGAAAGCAGATAAAGCGAAGAGAGAAGCGGCGTTGAGAGAGACTAAAGCGTTAAAAGGCTTGAGAAGTTGATAAGCTGTAGAGAACGAAATCAGAATGTAGTATGCATAGTTATGAAAGAAGTGAAAAGAGAAGAAAAAGACGTGAAGCTACATTGAGTCTTCGCAAGAGAGAAGCGACGGGGTTAGCACTTGACTCAACGAGAGGCAGAACAAAGCGATTAGAGAAGCAATGTGGAAATCAAATCAAATATGTGCTGCACAAGATGTTTGATAGGCCTAGAAAAACGAAGCAAACTAAGCAGAAGGAAGTAATTAGATCGGCAAAGAGAGAAGCGACAGGCATAGACATTTCTTAATGATATCTCTGCCAAGTCAAAGTTAACACCTGAGAAGAGAAGCGTTGAGGTTTGTTCGTCTGCATTAGCAACAGAATTGCATATCACTTTGCTAACTTCTCGCAACGCTTCTCACGCTTCCAACGAGTACAGGGTATCGCCAGCGTCGTGCAGCCTCGCACACAGCAGTCCGTCATTTATATCAATTGTTGTAAGTGTTATTGTTGTGCTTGTTGTCAGTTCAAGGCGTTACTTATGTCATGCCACGGTCCGACTGTCTGTCTGACCCATTTCTTTACAGCTTAGCTTAGGGCATGGGATGGGCAGCAATAAAATGTGGAAGAACCAAATAATTTGTTGCTTTTTATTTGAGCAAATGTTAAATGCAATATTATTGAATGGTAATCATGACCCGAGGCACATAAATACCTAGACGAATCTATATTTTGATAAGGGTTAGGGTTGTGCACAACAACAAAGGGGTGTGTGTGTGTGTGTGTGTGTGTAATACTCTCTCTGTGTGTGTTAAACGAAACTTTTATTGTTTGCTTACAGATTCTTCTACCTATATCATTTTGCCTTCTATGCGTATCACTATCGCTTCAGTGGACAATATCGTAGCCTGGCGCTGCTCTCCTCCTATCTATTCATACAGGTAACTATGCTGCATTATGAAAGCAACAATTCTCCTTGTTGTTGTTGTTGTTGGTTTTGTTGCGCAACTGGAGCCAGTTTCTGGCTGTCAACTGCATGACAAATTACCCAGTGCATTATTGTCTGCCTGCCTGCCTGTCTGTCTGTCTGTCTGCCTGTCTATTTGACTGTGGACTCACGTGTAGACAGCGTCCCGTCACGTGCCTGACAACTGCCCTGGCTCCATTGCGTAACACATTCGTTTCTCTCTCTCTTTATCCCCCCCTCTCTCTCTCTCTCTCTCTCTCTTTCAGCACTCGATGGTATTCTTCTTTCATCGCTATGAGCTGCCCGCCATTATGGCCCGTCATGTCATCATCATCACGCGTAATCAACCCAATGCGGCAGCTGCTGGCGCTGGCGCCGCTCCAGTTGCAGCTACTGGCCAGCAGGCGGCGCTGCAACGTGCTCGTGTGATTGTCATGCGACTATTTGGCCAGTTGGCCGCACAGCGTCAGGTCCAGGGCCAGGGCCAGGCAGCAGGCGCCGGCGTAGGCGCAGCCGGAGCCGGACCGGGCGCCGCAGCAGTTGTTGCCATCGCCCAGCCGGCGCATAATGCCACCGCAGCTCTGGCGAATGCTTTGGGTAATCTGAGGCGGCTGCCCTTGGTGGGGCAGTGGTTGCACGGACGCGACCATTTCGCCACCGAGCGACGCGTCTTCCTCGGCCAGGGACACGGCCATGGCCAGATGATGCATGTCCGGCTGCAGCGCATCAATGTGGCCGATATACCTGGTCTGCAGACACGCGCCGCGGCCGCAGCAGCGGCAGCAACAGCCGCAGCAGTGGCAGCAACAGCAGCAGCGCAGGCGGCAGCAACAGCCGCCGCGGCAGCAGCAACGGCGGCAGCAGCAGCTGCAACGCCCACAACAACAACAACAACTGAAGGTAACTATCCACATTCATTAATAATTGCTATTCCTAATATTGCAATAATTATTAATATATATTACTAATATTATTGCTATAATTATTCTCATTATTAATTACTATTATCAATATTTTTGTTTTTAAAAGAATTATAATTAATATTATCAATATTATTGCTATAAGTTTTATTATTTATTATTATCAATATTTTTGATTTTTACATAATGAATATTAATATTATTATTTTCTTTGTGGGATTTAATTTCTTAAAATCAAAAATGAAAAACAATTTTGTTTTAATATGTATTATGCCTTATTAATTTTTATATTATTGTTGTTATTATTGCTAATGTTATTGCTGTTAATATGATTAATATTCATATTATTTTTAATATCATTATTAATGCTGTTCATATGATTGTTACTATAAACTTTATTATTATTATTAATACTAATATTTTTATTGCAGTAATGAAAATTACGTATTATTATTATTACAATTATTATTATTATTTCAATTATTATTATTATTATTATTATTATTATTATTATTATTATTATTATTATTATTATTATAATAAGCTAAGAAAAAAACTTTCGTTGGTTCTGTTTACGGTTTGAACCAGCTCCCTGAGCTGAGGCTAGTTTTGCACATCCATTAACCCAGGCTCTGGTTCAAACTTTTGTATAACTTTATTTGAACTTATTAAATGATTCAAACTTTTCTTGATTAAGAATCGCCCGTTGTACCGAAAATATTGCAAATCCTATTTATTTTCATATACACGATGCGGGCTAGATTTGATTTCAACCCAAAATTGGCATCTACCAAAAGTTAGAGCTCAAGCTACTTATTTCCCTAATATATATAAGTATTTATAATATTTATGTATGTATATATTGTGTATTGATATTATCTGTATAAAATGTATGTTTATTTGAAGCCAAATAAGTTAAGCTAATATTATCCCTCACTTCAGGTTTTGGTTAATCATATTTTTATAGGAATATCTGGTTTGATTTAAGGTTCAGTTCATTGTAAAATCTAAATTGGAATGCGGGCTCAAATCCCGTTTGTAGCCTTGGTAACTCCTTGTGCTAAGATAACATTAGATCCAAGTTTGGTACTTTCCGCCCGCATTCTCATTGTTCAGTTGTGCCTCCTGATTGACTGTGTCACTCAGATTGTTCGTCTCGGCGAGGAATGCAACTATGTAAATGATTGTCCAGTGTTTGTCTAAACCCTTGCACACGCCTCATTGCGCTCAATTTGGCGGCTTTAAAGCTTTTGGCCCGCAATCTAATGGCACAAATAACTGTGACTGTTGCCAACGTTGTGCCCCATCGTCTGTGCAATCAGCCGGAAGATAAATTTAAATATTTCGTTTCAGGTGCACTCGTAAACGCACTCAGCAAAAAATACAAAATAAAACGGGCCAAACCAAATGCAAAAAAAAAAATAGCCCAAAAAATAAATGTACACAAATCTCTGATAGTCTCGCATGTGTAAACAAGTTTAAACCGTTCGCTGTGGGTTTGCTGAAGATTAAATACCCTCTGATATGACTATCTGATCTCGGCTAAGCTGTCTTCCTTTTTTATTTTTGAACGGCGAATCAGGCAAAAAATTTTTTATTTGTTGGGATGCTTTTCTTTAAGTTGAGTTGAAATATGTCTCACGAGAATATGTTAGATAGGAATATTACGCTATTTCTAATAACAGCTGTACATTAAATTATTCCAATTCTGAATTATATATATGAGTATAAAACCCCTTACAACTAATAAATATGTTATATACCATGCCACTATTATCCGAACCGCCAAATAGAAGCCTGTAAATCAGAACTGCAAGACAATATTTTATAAAATCAAAGGGACAGACGCGGAATTATGAATATGTTGAAATATTGTTCTAGTGTATATCGCTCTTCTATGCGATTTTCATGAATTCAAGTAAGGCTTGAGAGAGAGAGAGAGAGTTTAAGACATTAATTAACTATTATTTATGCCACTATTATCCAAGCCACCAAATACAAGCCTGTGAACCAGAACTGAAAGAACTGACGCAGGATAATAAATATTTTCAAGTGTATCGCTCTTCTATGCGATTTTCATGAATTCAAGTAAGGTTTCCAGCTAGCGAGAGGAAGTTAAAAGGTAAAAGGTGCGAATGTGTGTAATAAAGAGAGCGCGGACAAGAAACAAGAATGCGAATTAAGAATAGAGGGAAAGAGAAAGTCGAAGGGAGAGCTGTGCGTAGGCTGAGAGTGACATTAGGGAAGAAAACGAAATGAGAGAAAGAGAGAGGGTGTTAGGGAGAGGGAGGGAGAAAGAAAGAAAGAGAGAGAGAATGAGAGACGGTTTTAAGGTTTTATATAAAATCAGGAGAATTGCATAGTTTGGCAAAATGGGTTAGGTTTTAAAGTCTTTAAAAGATATAAGTTAACACAAGTTTCCAAAGCACAAAACAAAATTGTAGCTGAACTCAGCTTTTCATTCAGATCAAAAATATAGTGTAACACACATGCATATACACAACCTGATGTTACCCATTTAGTGAGTTTTTTTTTAGGCAGAACGGTATAAAAAGGAGTGGCAATAAATGTCAAAAGAGGCGGCGCACTCGAACATAAAAAACCGTCAATATTAACGATATAAAATATAAATGCGAACTGTCTGTGCAGACCACGCCCATTCGGAGCACCTTCTACCACTCTGCCCACTTTAGCCTCTATCCCCATGTCTGTTTTTTTGTATGTTAACAATAATATGAAATTATTTCTCAATTCCGAGCGAATGTTTTGTAGATTGTAACGCGCCTGTCATTTCCTGTTTTATTTTCACTTTATTTCATTGCTAACTTTGCCATTCTTTGCATATTTTAGATGTCGAATCAAATCATGGACAAGAACGAAGCCAAGCGCCAGCAGCAGCAGCAGCAGCAGCAGCAACAACAACGATGATAAACAGCATCAATGATGCAGGAGCAACTGAGCAGGAGACGATTGCGGCAGGGGAAACAGGAGTAGGAGCAGCGGAAACAACCGAAGTCAAGCAGCAGTTGGAGCAGGGCTTGGATCTGGGACAGGCTGGCATGCCTAAGATGTTGAAAAATCGAAATTTTGCTGCGGCGGATATTATAAATATCCCGGATACGGCGGAAACTAACACAGCAACAACAACAACAACAACAACAGCAGCTGAGCCCTCGCAGCTGCCAGCCTTGGCAAAGCAATTAGCAAATAATTTGCCAGCTCAAAGGACGCAGCAGCAGACGCCGTCATCAGGTGAAAAGCAAAGCAGTTCAACTGACCAGCCGAGGGAAAACAACAAAGTAACACCCACAGCAAGTGCAGCCTTCACGTCAAAACAATCCAGATCAGACGTCCAGGCTGAGTCTGGAGCAGCTTGGCCCAATCCAAGCACAATGATGGATGGCAGGCAAACAGTTGATTTTATAGAAGGCGACAGCTTCACGTCAACAGCAAATTACAACGCAACAAACCACATGCAGCAGCAGGGGCACAAGGAACAGCTGGACCAGCAGCGGAAGGAGGAGGAGGAGGAGGAGGTGGAGGAGGAGGAGCTGCCGGCCAGGCTAATGAAAACTCTACCGCATACATCAAACCAAGTGACAACAGCAGCAGAAGCCGCAACAGCCAACAACTGAATAAGAAGACAAAATCCAACACTCTGCGTGTTGCATGTGGGGCATGGGGCGTGGGGCATGGTGCATGGGGGATGGGGCATGGTCCTGGGGTGCCCAAAAAAAAAAAAAAAAAAGAGAAAACAACAAAACATGAAGACCATTATGCAAGCATATAAAACAGCTAGTAAATTTTAGATAATTTGCCTGGTGTACTTATGTCTAGAGCATGCACGCCCCGTGTCTGTCTGAGCGAGTGTGCGAGCGAGTGTGTGTGTGCGTGTGTGAGGGGGGGGGGGGTGTGTGTGCGTGTCTAGCTAGACAAACTTTCAGATTTTTGGTTTTTCGCATGCAAAAACTGTGTTACTTAGTGATTTTTAACTACAAATTAATGCGTGTTAACCATGGCAACAGCTCGCGGCAGGCTGCTCACTTTTTAATTAGCTGCCAAAATGTGTGGACAGAAATATATATATATATATCTATATATTTCATTTTTGTTTTGTTTGGCCACAATAAATAAACAACAACAACTTATGCAACATAATACATATTATACAGCTAGTCGATTCTGCAAAAAAAAAAATAAAACGCAAAATAAGTTTAAAACGAAAATATAAAATATATATGTGAAAAATATAACAAAAAAAAAAGAACTTGAAAACAAATATTGCGCGCTTTGCATAGTTTTTGCATTATTTTTTAATTACATCCGTTTTTGATGATCTATTTTTTGTATATTTTTTTTTTCGCCTCCTGGCAAACTGTCGGCCTTTACCTTTTGCCCAAAGACATTGATGTTATATGGAGTTTCTGACGAGTTGCGATTATTTGTTATGCGCTTCTATTTTATTTTATTTTTTTTTATTGTTCAAATGGAATTTTAATTTCGATTTGCGATTCGGGTTTGTTTGAACAGCTATTTGCATTGTGCGTTTTTTATTCGCCAGATTGAATAAAGCGTAATAATTACGGACACACACACACAGACACTGTGAATATATTCATAAATATAAAGTTGAAATAATCTATTTGTTGTTTACCAAATGTTTTTGTGTTAATTAATGAAGCAACAGTAAATGCGTTGCGTTTGTTTGAAACATTTGATAACCCTATGTTGATAAAGTTCCAAAAAATTGAACATATTTCTATTGTATTTTATTTAGTTTTGCATATGTGTGTTGCGTGTGTGTGTGTCTGATATGAAAATAAGTGAAAAACACTAAAATTTAAGCAATTTAACTTTGACTACATGTTCTTCTCCCCATTTTACACAATCATTGCGAAAGGAACATTTCGAACATATAATACGACTATTTACTACTATAAAAAAAAAAAAATTAAATATATATATATATATATATATATATATATATCATTTATGTGCACACTGAGAGAGCAGTTCCCTTGAACTACGCTCAAATGTTATTTCTAAACGTGTAAAAATATACAATATTTAAAACTTTACTAGCTTTTTTTTACAATTTACAATATTTCCAGCCGAAACAAATTCAAAGAAACTAAACAAATTTTTGATGCTTTCTTTATTCCAAAAGAACATTCCGCTAGAAATTGAGTTTAATTTCAACAGAGTTTGCTAACTTAAAGAGCAATTAATTTACGCAACAATCTTCGGAGTAGCAAACTTTTAAAATGTTGATCAAATGTTTATACTTATTATTATGCAGCGAAAATCTTAAGGACATGCTATCTAATCAATACTGAAATGGAGAACTCGAAATGTACATGAAATGAATACACAAATGTACATCAAATGAAAAGTGCTAAGGAAAACTCGAAATGTAGCCAAGGGTTAATATTCCAGCTAGTCTCATAGGTCAACCTAAACCAAGGGTTAATCCTTGTATATGGACTCTTTAGGCACGGGAATCAGTAAACAGTTGACGATTGAGCTCGGATCTTTCAGAGAAGAAGATTCAGGGAAGCAATTTTAACATTTATATATGAATAATATTCCCAGGCGGACCAATTGAAGAGGAAAGCGAAGGAAATTGGGTAAGTGACGTGTTTTATTAATTATTTTATTTTTATTGTTATTATTATTAATTTTTTTATTTTTATTGTTATTATTATAAATTTTTTTAGTATTATTATTCTTATTTTTATTATTATTATTGATGATATTATTATTTTTTTATTATTTGTATTACTTTTGTTTATTATATTCTTTTGGAATTAGGGCGCACTCTTGTTTTTATAGGCTTTGTATACAACAAGTCCTGGTGCCTTTTAAGCCCCGTTACAAAATCTGCATAGATCTGTATTTTTGTTGAGTTTTTGAGATATTAAAGCCGAAAAAGGTTTCGCATTTTCAGGTGAAAAAGACGCTTGAAATTCCAAAGTCATCGCACAGCTGGTGAGATTTCCTCCTTCGTATTTCGTCCTTTTAGTACCGAAAAAAGAACGAACTTAAATTCCTTGTAAATTTGTATAAATTTCGTTTAGAGCTGTATTCATAAAATATTTTTATTTGTTGACTGTTTGTTACAAAATATTCCGAACCAGAGGAAAAATTACAGAGAATTTTGGTCTGAGCAAAAATATACAAAATGAACTTTACGAAGATAACTACAAAAAGAATCCATTCAATGGCAATCAATAATTGTGCTTCCGAGAACTACGAGAATGTACGTGCTCTGAAATTGTACACATGGAAACAAATGTATTTGAACTACGAATTAAGCCCACATCAGTAAAAATAATCCCAATATCGAGAGAGAGAGAGGGAGAGCTCTGCGAAATGGCATTGAACGTTGAATGCGGCGAACTTAATTTAAATTAAAGATAAACAAATTATGCGCCATCAAAAGCTGAATTCGTTTTGCATATTTTTGGTTTTCGAATTAAGTTCAAGGAACACAATGTAATAATAATAATGATAATAATGATTATGATAACAGCAGACAGAGCGGAACGAAGCGTGAGTTTCGCTCATGTCAGCCTTAAATGCTCAAGTCGGTGCTTAGCTTTAGCTGCTGATAGATATTATGCATGCCAATGCCAGGATGAAGCAGATTCGCCCACATCCAAACCTATCAGCAGCATTCTCATCGATGGGAAGGCGCGGCCAAACTGGATGCCAAAGTATGTAAATAAAACAATGCAAATGTCTGGCGGGGCACATCAGCGCGCCGAGCGTTGTGGATGCCACAGATTGCGCATACCGCCTTGGTCCAGGTCCCTGCGCCCTGTGGCAGCTGGCAACAGTGTGGCAACTGTCGCTGTCAATGCGCATTCCTTCCAGTTCGCTGATGTGCGCCAAGCCAAACATCCAACAATAATAAACAACCGCGTCGCTGTGTGCGTCAGCTCAGACGTCAGTTGTGCTTGTTGGCTGAGAGAGTCCTGACAGTCATGTGGGATTCTTTTTTTTTTTTGGTGGGGGTATTCCCCCGAAAATAAACCTGAACAAAAAATGGCATTCGTACATATTTATTACGACGACGAGAGTCAGAATAGGATATGGGGCAAGGTGAGCCTTTGATTAACATCTTACGGGCGGCGCGTAAAAAAATGAAGACGTAACAACGGTATCTGTTATTTCTTATTTATTATCAATGTATTTGGCGCCAGCTACTTATTTGCTGATTATTTGCTCATTTGTTTCGGCTTGAGAAACTTTTCAATAAAAGATGCGAATGTTGTCGCAACATAAAAAGATAAACAAATCATTTGCATATCATTAATGCAAATTACTTTGTGTGTGTGCGTGTGTGTGTGTGTTTGTCATGTTGTCATTAAAAGGCTTGTCATACAAATGTTGCCCCAAAATGGCGTATCCCATACATACATACATATGCGCACTTCCGCCGCGGCCGACATCCGACATCCGGCCTTTAAATGCGGCTGTTAATCACAAGTCAAACAAAATGCTGCATACTTTTAGGCGGCGTCAGCTAATTATACGTATTTTACTTATGTGTGCGAGTTTGCGTGGGTGTCAGTGTGTGTGTGTGTGTGTTTGGGTGGGTGTATGCCTTGGGCATATGTTCAAATGAATCTTAATTAGGTCTTTTGTTTCACACAAAGCCGCAGGCACACATAACAAATATATACAACCCGCCCACAACCACCCATACACACACACACGCACATTTCTATGTGTGTGTATTTTTGTGTCTCTGTATCGGACAGAAACTTATATGTTATACATTCCATTAAAGCATATTTGACATATCAGTTTGGCAATTATAACCAGAAGAAACATGTTAAAGTTGTTAGACATTCACTTTGAAGTCCTTGCCGAATAATTGATACCCTGGCTAAGCAGTGGGAGTGTGTGGTATATGCCTTTTCATTGTCTAGTCTAGGTAGAGATGACTTCGGGCTTAAAGGCCCTCTGAATGAGTAAGACTTAAAGCTCACGTATTTCCTGCTGCAGCTAAGAACCTGGAAGGAAGTACCCAACTAAACAATTTCTTAACCCGTATATAGAATGATAGATTCTATAGCCTTTGACTACTGTAAATACTGTAAAGATCGTAAGAAATACTTAAGTATTAGATTCAAGCGACGTATGTTTTGAATAAGCGAAATATGTAGATGTATATGAATAAGCGAGTCGTGTCCATATTGAAATTGAAAAGAAGAACACCAATAATAAGAGTTTGAAATTCTATCAGTTCTTGAGTAGGTTGAAGAAAAAGCGGACCTTTAGAGTTCAAAGTTAAAGTTGGGAAATAAATATAAAGCGAAAATAAGAAAAGTCCACTAACCAGGGTATTTCCAATGACCTACAAAATATGGTTACACCATATATTTTTCTGGCTAAGTCCAGTCCTCTAGACAAAATTGTTAGCCAGGTTCAACCTAGATTCTGTACTGTCTTTAACATACTTATTGCCATTTGTAGGTCCAGTTTAATTAAGCATGGATCTAGGTTAATTTACTAGTTTACGAACTAGGATATTTTATAAAAAAGAATGCGACTAACTTAAAAAGTTAATAGTCACCGCGAGTTGCTTAAAGAACCCTGGTTTATAGAACTTTCTCACAGACCTCATACAAGTACTTGCCAACGCCGCAACTTCCTTGCTGTAAGGATTAGAAAATCGTTTGGTTTTTTTGTCGAGCTCAAGCTTACTCGAACTCACATCTATATAGCTGATGCCCTAGGTAGATGCCTAAGACACTGCAGTTTCTAATTAAAATTGTAGCTCAAGCTAACAATAAAATGAAAAGGAATAAAATAACAAAGAAATACAAAAAATATATGTACATATAATAATGTAATGTTTATACTAAACTGATGTGTTTCATAACATAAAGTGAAGAATGTTTAAAATAACAGTCTATGTTATTCTACATTAACTTAACGCTGACGCGATAACAGACAACATCCCATCTCTGCTTCTGTATATGTGTGTGTATGTATATCGTAAATATGTTAATTAACAGCATAGTGTTAACTGCCTTTTACATGCGTATTAATTAAATGTTAAATTGAAAATTGACAAACTACACGAGTTAATTAAACGACCCTCTTCATTTAGCTGCTGTGTCGTTGACAGTCTCATATGACAGACGCCTTTGAAGTGTCAGAAAGTGTAGAATATTTTGCTTGCAGGCAAATCGAAATCAAAAATCAAAAAGCCTAATTAGCTTTTCGAAATATTACGTTCTTAAAGTAATTAGCTGCAACAGGAAGGAAGCTGGCCATGGCCAGGGATTTGTAAAGTTAATTAATGCTCTTATAAAATGGCCATTAAAGTACTTATAGACTTTGGTTACTTACGAAGTTTCTCACTTGCCGCAGCTTATCCATTTGTTGCTAAAAATCTATATTCTTTCTTTCCACTTACAAGTTGCGCCGTCATCAATCTTAACGCACATTTTTAACAAGTCTTCAAATTGCTGGCTCCAAGTTAAGTTTTTAATGTTTATTGATGGACTTTTGCCAGGCAATCGAAAAGTAAATAATTGATGTTTTACAGTTTTGCTTTTCTTTTTTTTTTCTTACCCTGAATCCCATTGATCTTATGATTAGTTTTAATTTAATAATAATAATTTGAGTTATAGATGTAAATCTTCCTATATCGTAGACATTCTTTTTCGATATAAGCTGCCATATTCATAATAACAATCACGAGATATAGTTTTGGGATTTGGTTATGTTTTTAAGAGCAAGTAACAACTAACTTGGTAGGTAGCTTTTCCTATACTATATATACAAGTTAGCAATATTTCACTTTTTGAATAATTCCGCCAATTTTTGTCGAAATTGGAAAATAGAAAATTGTTTAAGGTATCGCCTTGTGCTTTGGCATGTACACAGTTTTGTATGGCATATTTAAGCACTGCAAATTTCATTAAGATCGGACTACAAGCTCCGAAGTTAATTGAGGCTGCAATTTGCAGTGAGGAGCTTTGTCGAGTGCACTCGTCCGTATATCTGTGTATTTTTGTGTATGTGTGTTTAGCAGGAACATGAAATGTTTATAGGGACAGCTTGGTGCTGTTTATCCCTTATTTGCTTTGATATAGTTTTTATTGGATCGTTGAGAGAATCTTGTTAACTACGTGTATTCTCAAGCAATAACGTTTGATTGTACAGGTTATAGCTAAGAGCATACACGTGGCCATTTCAGATTCCAATTTCCAATTGTTGTCGCTGTGTCTGCTCCTCCGTACCTAAATCGCTGCTTCACTTCATACAAATATAATCAGAAATAACCAGCTTCCAAGCTTTCAAGCTGGCAGCTGGCAGCATCATCGGAACTTAATCTCGTTCGGGATTCACATGCCATGGCGGTCACTTTGCGGCCACTTTGCTTTACGTGTTTTTATTTAATTTTCCCTGCAGTACTTACCCGTATCCGGCTCCCGGCTCCCGGCTGCCGACTGCCGGCTGTCTGCTTAACTGCGGGGTTTTAGTTTTTTGCCTTTTGCCTTAGCTAGCATAGTTGGCGGTATTGTGTTACGCCTGATATGCCTAATAATGCCCCAGCCGCAAAATTAATTGCACTATAATTTGTAATTAAGTTACCGAGCGCAAAACACGAACAATGTCCTCCATGGCCAGGGGCAAAATTGGTGGCAGGTGGGCGAGCGGGCGAGCGGGGAAGCGGGGCAGCCAGGTCGTGGGCAAATTTCAAGCTCATAAAACGAAACCCGGAACTGGAGCTGGAGCTGGAGCTGGAGCCGGCGCTGTTGCTGCTGCTGTTGTTGCCGCTGGAATTGCTGTCCAAGGGTCGTCGCTATTTTCCGGCTCTCTGCGCGTCTGTGTATCTGTGCGTGTGTGTGTGTGTGTGCTGGTATGTGCCCGCTGCGTTGTTTCGCTATAATTAATTAATTACATTACACAAACTTGCTGTCATCATTGCTTCTGCTGTTGTTGTTGCTGTTGTTGTTGTTGTTGCTGTTGTTGCAAAATGTAATGAACCGCCAGCAAGAACTGCTGCTGGGCGGGGGACAAGGCCAGTTGACAAGCGCCTGCAATGTCACTTTCAATAAAATTAACTTGTTTCGCAATCAGCTACTGCACCTTAAACAACCAACCCCCTTGTCCTTCATTCCCCCATCCCTCCGTCCCCTGTGACCCCTTCCCATCAACTAACTGCAATTATATTGCAATTTGGTGGCTGGGCAAAAGCCAATCAAACAACTTTTGCCAGCAACTTGTGTGAGCAGCAGCTAAATGCAAAATGTATATAAACTCAATTACGGCGTAGACAGCCAAGAGTGGGGCGCCATCCCTAAGTGGGCGTGTCCAAAGGGCGGCAGAAGTGCATTAAAACTTATGGATTTTGTTTGATGTGCAAGACTTGAGCAAAAGTTAAGTTCAAGCTAATTAACAGGTATTTCAGGCAATCGCAAAGCAAGCCAAAAGTGTTCACATGTGTTAATGTTCATATATCTATATATCTATATATATGTATAATATATATAAATATCTATATATTTCTATCTGTATATATCTGTATATATATCTGCAAAATTAACTGTATACCAGCTTTGCCCGTGTCAAGATTTTTTCATTTGATTCTCGTTTTCTTTTTTTTTCATTTAATTTCTCTTCCACACATTTCCTGCCCGCGGGAAATCTTTATCCTTGAACTCTACGTCTCCAGTTATGAAAATGAGTTTATAAATCATCCAGTTAAGAGCCAAAAGTAGAAAAACGCGTTTGCTTTCTATTTAAGTTTGCTTCAACTTTAGCTTGATTCGCATTTTCCAGTCAAGAGAAGTGAATTTGCGAAAGGCGTGAAACACGTCTCAAATGAATTTTCCCAAAGATCTGTGAAAATATTTGCAAATGAATTTATAAATTTTCCAGTTTAGAGCTAAAAGATAAAATAAATGTTTTCTCTATTTAAGTTTGGTTCTAGTCGCATATTCAACTTTTGCTCTATTCGCAATTTCCATTCTAGAGAAGTGAAATTGGGAAACGCGTGAAACACGTCCCGAATGAATTTTCACAAAGAAAAGTTTGCAAAAAAGTTACATAACTGACAGCTTATAAGTTAACTGAAGTAGGAATTGCAGCTGCTCTCATTGATCCTCAAGCAGTCGGCACAAATGGATTTATCTATATATATAAAAAAATATATCTATCTATATCTATATCTATCTATATGTAGACACTTAGACGGTTCTGCGGAGCCGACCTGGGCATTAATTAGAAATTTGTCTGTTTGTCTGCTTTGCTGTTTGTCAATATCAAATTGTTTTTCCTCCATCTTCAGCTTTTCTTTTGGTTTTCTTTTTATTTTTGATGTATGTATTTCATGTTTTTCTTTTTACTTATTTTTTTATATTTTTTTTGGTTGCCCGCGGCTGTGTTGTTGGGTGTCCTTTTCTCTTGCCGTGTTGCCAGCAGATTCTTCTTCTGGCTGCTGTATCTGTTCCTATTCCTGTTCCTGTTGTTGTTGCTGTTGTTGTTCGGCTGGCCCCGAGGCTATTGGTTGAAAATAAATCGCGCATAATGCCGCATAGCAGAGCAACATCACGAAGTATTTGCACTGCGTGACAAACAATTTGTGCCAACATTGACAGACGCAGACATTTTGTACCCATGCCGGGTCAGGAGTCAAGGGGGCAGGGGCGGGGCAAGGAGGCCAACTAGGGGGGGGGGGGGGGTACATACTCATACTCAGCCGCAGCCGCATCCGTTTCCGTTGCTGCGACGACATGCGACGGCGGCGGACAGCTCGGTGCCAACTTGATAGCTTCCAAGTGCAGCAACAACGAGACAAATTGTTGCCGCTGTTGTTGTTGCAGTTGTTGTTGCAGTTGTTGTTGTTTCTTTGGCCACGTACGCCGGGATGTTATTTGTAGTGCCAGCAGATGAGAAATGAGACAGAGACAAAAAGTGTTCTGGCTAGAGTAAGAGCGAGAGCGGGAGAGTGCGTAAGAGAGAGAGAGAGGGAGAGAGAGGGAGAGAGAGGGAGAGAGATATAGCTGTCAATCTGTGGCATGCTGTATAAATATTTTCATTAGGTTTTGCGCTGCGGCCGCTAATTGAAAAATCATTTGCCCAGTTCAATTAGGCGACAACATGAACAACAAATGCAATTTTCTGTTGCAAATATTGAATTTATGCAACAAATCAAAAGCCACGCGCGCGCACACACACACCCGTACACCCACACACACTCACACACACACAGACAGAGAGGCTATGTAATCAGGCATACTCCGGGCCAAAGAACAACAAGTCCGCCCGCATCCGTAGATTGGAATTTGGGAATTGGGTTTTTGCGCATTGTTTGGCCTGCTTTTGCCAGTTATATTGGTTTATAATGATATTCAAATGGCGGCGCGGCGCATAGAAACATTCGCTAATGTGACACACGAATTCATTTCAATTTGATTTATGCAAAAAATAACAACAATAGGCAAAATAGCCCAACAATAATAAGAGCAACAGCAACACAAAATTGGGGGCAGCTAAAGTAAACAAAGTATGCAAAAAATGTTAAAACAAAAGCAACTTTGATTTTGAAGTTCTGGTTCGTTGGGTCGTCGATATCCAATATCCAAGGGTCCGCCCTTTTTTCCGGCAACCATGCCCAACGCCCGCCCCCAGCTGCTGCTTGTCACTTGTTTCATTCGATTGGCAAATGTTACGCATTTCTTTCTATGTAACTATATATTTGGATGATTTATTAAAATATTTACCCGTCGCATTGTTGAAAGTTACAGACACGAAGCAAAAATTTGCATAACTAATAAAAGTTCTCAGTTTGCGAAATATTTTGCATAACAATTGTTGCAGCTTTTAAGATTTTAGTCGAGTCTTTTAGTTTATCAAATCAATTTGATTTTGCTCCACATTTGAAATTCCTTTTTTTTTAAGGCTCAGTTGATTGGGCTTTGTTTTTCAAAGCCTTTTTTTTGTGAATATTTAAGTTATTTTTGTTTATTTTTCTAGCATTCTTTCTGCATTTTCTTTTTTCTATTTGTGATATTGTGATATGCATATATTTAATTATTGAACATTAAACGTAGAAGTTTTTCCGATTACTTTGAAGTTCTTCTTCTTTCAGGTTTTTAAAAATATATATGTATATATATTAATTAAAGAAAGGGAAAAAATGTCTGATAATTTTAAAGCTCTATCTTAACGTTCTCAAGATATTCTACTGCTAAATTTAAATTTAAATTCTCTAATAAATTCTTATGAATCAAATTTAAGGCATTTTCCAAGCAAATTAGAAATTACCAAAGAATGCAAGTGCCAAATATTTGTTTTCCAAATCTAAACAAAAGCCTTCTGCGAAAATTTGATAGGGCTAAGCTCTTGCAGGGAAATCGCAAATTGTATAGAATAACTGAAAATGTCTTCTATAGAGGTTAAGCGTAATTAAAATGGGCAACAAAGCTTTATATCTGTCTAGTTGGGTTGCCAGCGTTTCACCCGTTTCACCCGATTCGCCCGTTTCGCCCGTTTCACCTGGCCAGCGCTTTTAAATGCTGCAGCATCAAGTTGACTCCTTGCAATTTCGCCCGCCATTCAAGCCTTTGATGTGTATTGTGCGCTGCATATCAAATTAATTAAAACGCATTCATTCAAAGTGCCAGCTATGCAAAATTGCAGACACTTCTCGTCTCTCCCCCCCTCTCTCTCCCCCTCTCTCTCTCTCCCTCTCCCACTCTCTCTGTCTCGCCATGGCATTTGTCAGTTGGTTTTTTGAAGTCTTTATTTGTGTTTTCCTTTTTTGTTTTGGGGTCAGGTCTGACTGGGTCATTTTGCAAACGTTGCTGCACATAATAGCGCTCAATCAGCAAGTGTTGTTGTTGTTGTTGCTTGTTGGGTTGTCATTTATTAATTATGCACAGCAGCTGCAGCAGCATGCAAATTGCGTATACGCCAGCGACACCGCCAGCGACAAATGCTAATTAAATAGTAGCTAATGCAGCACAATACAATGCTGATTGGTCTATGGCCATTCATAAATAGCCTCGAGCATGCCACACGCCAAATGCCACATGCCACACGCCACATGCCACATCTGACTCGTAAATGCCACACTCAATAAGCTGCTGGGGACCTAACTCTGATGTGCTAATGGTTAATGCGCATCAAGCGGCTCAGGTGTATCAGATTCTATAACTGTCTCTGTGTGTGTGTGTGTGTGTGTGAGAGTGTGTGACAAACTGTGTGTGTGTGTGTGTGTGTGCGTTAGCACTTTACTATTTAACGTAGTCGCATTAATACGCTTCAATAACTGAATATAATTGATGTTTAAAAAGTCGCACAAAAGTTACGATAAGTATTTTCCTATATATATACAGTTATATATATGTATCTGTGTACATATGTATGTATCTATTGTAAATGCTTTATGCTTTTGTCATAAGATTTTGTGCGTCTGGCAGCTGTAACCATTCCCGACCTCAAATCTCGTCCAGCCTCAATAGCCATGCCAACCCCCTGCCTCTCTTTTGTGTGCGTGTGTGTGTGTGTGCGTGTGTGCGTGTATAAGTCAAACATTAATTGGCACTTAAAGCCATTTAATGTTCACATGGCGCGTTCATCGATACATCTTTATATATATAAAGTTTTTCTTTTTTTTTTTAGCGAAAAATGGAAACAATTTCGATGTTTTCACAGCGTTTCCACTTTTAACGATATATTGAAAAGTAACTGGCAAATGATATTTATGAGCTTAATATACATTACATATACTTACTTGTGTGTGTGTGTTGGATTTGTATGTGTGTGTGAGTGTGTTTCCTTGAGGTTACTTACTTGGCTCGGCTTGGATTACAACTTGTAATGCATATGAATAGTTGCCATTAGTTTTTAATTACAACAGCTGAAAGCACAAAATGGTTGTGTATGTGTATGTGTGAGTGTGTGCGTGTGTGTGTGTGTGTGTGTGTGTTAAGCATGTAACTAAGCTGATTTGATGTTAAATAAAAGTTGTAGCTCTCAGTTAATCCATTTGCTCAGCTATACAAACTGCAAAGCGGAAGTTAAGCTGGGGCAGAGCGAGAAGCGGCCAGAGGGGGCAGAGCGAGAAGCGACAGCAGGAAACAGAAGTTGATTGTCAGTTTGGTTTGTCGCCTGAATTCATTTGGTCTATGCCTTTGTGCCCTTGCATTTTAGTTCTCTTCTCTTTTTTTCCTACTTTGATTGTAAAGTTTTTGTACATTCCCCGCTTCGCTTTGGTGTGGTAAGTTTTACTTCTCTTTTTTTTTTGCTTTAACCAAAAAGGGAAACAATTAACGCTTCGTTAGAGTTGACGTTAACTGACTGCATAAAGATTTGAATAAATAAAGCGCATTTTTTTCAGTTCCCCTTCAACAAGAGTTCATTTAACTCGGGTTTAATTCTGTTATTTTAATTTTGTGCATAGCTTGGGAACTGAAAGTCTTTTACGCTTCTCGCTTCTTTAGACATTTAAAGCAGATCTTTTATCTATTTAACCTTTTATTTTCCTCAAGTCAAAGGTTTTGGAAATAGATGATATGCAACTGTCTTTGATTTGATTCTTTAGAAATATGGAACTGAACTTATTTTCTGTTCTCCTTCTACAAGAATTCATTTGTAGATTGGGAATTGAAAGTCATTTACGCTTCTCGCTTCTTTAGACATTTAAAGCACATCATTCATCTATTTAACCTTTTCTATTTCTGTTTCTGAATGTTTTGAAAATATATGCTATTCAACTGACTTTAAGGAGAAGTTGAATTCATTTGAAATATGCAACTGAACTGCATATGTAAATAGCTGGGACCTTTTTAGCTAGCGTGTTGGCCATAAAGTTTGATCCAGTTCAGATATTATTTGACGCATTTTTAACTTGTTTTCTTATCGAAAATTTGCTTGGTAACTTGAATTTATGTCTATTAGTAACGTTTGCTGGCCATAAAAGTGCCAGCTTCCTCTCTATAACTACTTTAGACTGTCTAACTGTTATCTCTAACTCTCTCTCTCTCTCTCTCTCTTTCTCCCTTTCACACATTCTCTCTGTGTCTCTGTTGCTTGGTGTCTATTGGATTAGATCTAAGTCAATATAGTTTAACGGCGCGCAGGCCAACAAATTTCTTTTATTGCTCGCATAGCCAACGCATAAAATCCCGATATGCAGCAACTGTCTGGCTGCACACACACAAAAACGCACGCAGACACATACCAACACACACACCAGCACACACACAGACACACCGTTGTGCACAGCCAGGCACAGGCAGATATTGCCACAGACCTGGCCTTGTTGCGGCTCCGGGCTGCATATGAGCTTTGGCCATAAATTTAGCACCCGCCATGGCAGTTGGCAGTTGGCAGCTGCTGCACCCGTTCACAGCCCCCCACCCCTAGCCCAGAGCACGCCCAATCGCCCCTTCTGTCTACAGAGGCAGCCCTTTGCCCAGGCCGTAGCCCAGCATGGAGCTGGAGGCAGCTCTGCTCTCTCGCTGGCTGCGTTTGTTTGGTGCAATTAATGAGGCTGTCGTCGTTGTTGTCCTCGTCCTCATCCTCGTCCCGTCGCCGTCGCCGTCGTGTGTTATCAACAGGTGTTAAATTTCAATTTCCAGTTTATTGCTTATTAGTCAGAGTCAACGGTAAACGGTGAACGGTAAACGCTGTAGCCAGTGCAGCCTGTGGCAGTTGTTTGTAATTTAAACGAAATTAAATTCGGCCCCAATACCCATGTCAGCTTAGCGCACGTGTGAGCCAGAGAGAAAGAGAGCGAGAGAGCGAGAGTGCGAGAGAGATAGAGAGAGATTGCCTTGGGCTAAGGAACATTAATTAAAGTTGACGTTTAGGTGTTAGCACTGTGCCTGCGATATATCACAATGATCAATCACGCAGCGGACACAGGACACAGGACACGGGACACGGGACTCGGAGGCCAGAGGCCAAGAACGAGACACAGCCACAGACATGCTGTGCGAAATTGAGATGTAGATGGCCAGGTCGAGACCGAGACGGAGACCGAGACGGAGACTGAGACGGAGACTGAGACGGAGACTGATACTGGGCAAGACTGAGATGTAGGCAAATTGCTTTGTGGTCGTGTCTCTGGTCAATTCAATTTGCCAGTTTGATTTGTTTGGCTTTTGGTCGAGTCCGGCTGGGATGTGTGGCTGGCACGTTTTAGCATTTGAACTGGCACGTCTATATCATAAATTTAGCTGCCATATGTTGGCAGAGGCCACACACAAACACACACAAACACACGCGACCACACAGTCATAACTCAATGCAGCGGAATTTTATGCGGCGATAAACAAGCAGAAGAACGACGACAACAGCGAACACTAAACAACAAACTACGTCACATTGAATATTTAATATTTAATATGGTAAAAGCAAAAGTTAATAATCTGCGCATTATCTACTTACCCAGCCATATGGCACACACAAAACACACGCATTCGCTTGGCGCCCCAAAATGTATGCTACAGTTTCTTTTTTGTTTTATCTGCTTGTTGTTTTTATTGTTATTATTATTATTATTATCTTGTTTTTTTTTTTTTTTTTTGCTGGTGTTTCCATTTTTGTTTTTCGAACTAAACTTGTACTTTCACTTGAGTTTTGTTAACAACAATTTGTTGTTGTGTGCGTGTGTGTGTGTGTACACAAAGAGCTCTTGTGGCCTGTCTGCGCCTGGAGCTGGAGCAGTGCCAGTTTCAGGGCACAGTACCACAACCGTTGCCAGTCAGACTGTGACTGTTATGAAGCCTGATAATTTATCGGGCAGCAAGTCTAGCAGCGCATGCTGCGACGGCACACGGCGGCAGCGGCAGCGTCTCTATTGCTGTTGCTGCCAGCTGCTGCTGCCGCCGCTGACAACCCTCGCCATGGTGGGGGCGCGCGCTGTGTGCCACGTATCTATGGCAACTTGGGCGCGGTGTACTAAGCAGCACAGCACAGCACAGAACAGCGCAACAGTTCGCAAAAGGGATGAAAAACGTTGTCGTCGCTCGTTGTTGTTGTTGCTGTTGCTATTGCTGTTGCTATTGCTGTTGTTGCCGTCGCCTGTTGAAGCAGCTCCTTTTCGCTCAGTTCGCAATGGGATCCACAAACGGCAACCAGTTGACATCTACACATATGCTGAGCTGGGGGGCTGGCACAGGATATGCAGTTGTTGTTGCTCTAGCTGCAAGCTGCAGGACATCGGCAACCTGTAGTCGCTGGCATACGCGGCGTATACGTGTTGTATGTGGATTGCATTCGCTGTTGTTATTGTTAACAGCGGGCCCCAACTGCGCCGGCGCCGGCTGCCAACAAGTGAAGCAACAAGCAGCAGCAGCAACAAGCAGCAACAGCAGCAGCAGCACCAGCAGCAGCGGCAGCGGCAGCAGCAGACGTCTGGCCCTGGGCAACAGAGTGAGTGGGAGCGAGAGAGCGAGCGAGAGCGCGAGAGCGCGCGCACGCCCACGCCATTGGGAGCGAAAGAGCGCGCACGAGTGTGTGTGGCGGCCACACATTAGCAGCAACAACAACAGCAGCAACAACAACAACAGCAGCAACAACCATATGGACAGCTGGCGGCGTTTTTTATTTTTATTTTATTTAAGTTTGTTGTTGCCGTTTTTTTTTCCGCTGTTTTTTGTTTTTTGCTCTGCTCATGCTGTTTGCTGTTGGGAGTTTTGGTCGCCGTCTACTTATTATTATGCTTAATTTTTACCGAGTTGCCATTAAAGAAGCACACGGCAACAACAACAACAGCAACAACAAAGCAGAGACTGCGGCATTTAAAGTAAGCAGGCACTTGGCTTTTAGCGGGTGGATGGAGGAGCGGGAGGGGGGTGGGGGGTGTGGTGGAGTAGGCGGCGTCGGTAGCTGAAGCTGGAGCAGGAGTTGAGCTGCTGCGTCCATATGTGATGGCATTTATTGGTATAGGAAGCAAACAAGCAAAAAGTAACAAGTATGTCTCATATGCTTTTGCTTTTACTTAGCTGCGGCTAAGGCTGCCAGCAACAACAACAACAACAACAATGTGAACAACGACAGCAACAAACGCTGGCGCCGGCTACATTGACAACGACAATTTGGGGGAGGGGAGAGGAGGGGTTGGCAGACGGTTCGCTCAAAAGTCAATTGTTTGCGCCTGCACGAGGGTCTGCGTAACTTTCGAAACCTACGATGCATATGTGTGTGTGTATGTGTGTGTGTGTGTGTGTAAGTGTTGGCTGTGTATGTGACTGATATATGAGTACGTGATTGTGGTGTGTGTCTTGGCAAACTTGTTGCTGCCCGCTTTCAGCAAAGTTGCAGTCGAACTTCGCACCCGCACCCGCACTCGCACCCTCAGCCGCCTTTAAGTTTTAGGTAATTGTGCAGCTAAATTGGCAAATAGCTGACATATAAACGCCACCTAACTCAAGTGCCAACTAACTAAGTCGAACAGCTGGCGATCCATTAGGGAGTTTGCACTTTTCATAGCATACTTTTTGGGGCACATGCAAAATACTGCCGTCCTAATAGTCTGCTGACTTTTGACGGCTTTTGGCATGGGTTTTTGTATGACTTTTAATAGTAACAACTGTTATAACTCTAACACCACTTATAAGTAATTGCTGTTCTTATAGGCATTATTTGAAGAATGGCAGTTGGAAAATGTGTTCGAAAATGACTTCATATTTTTCTAGTGTTTTTTGATTTCAGACGCCCTGAAGAAATTGGGCATAATTGGATGGCTTCTGAACAGTAGCATTGCGATATCTTTAAAAAATAAAGTAAGCATCTACATATACATCTGCATAGCTCTTTTTCCGATTTGGAAAAAGATCAAGAAGTGTCCAGAGTCGGGGACGCTATATATATACAGGCTACGAACTATATTACGCGGCTTGGAAATCATCCAAATCGTCTGGCTAAGCGCCTTCTAAAGAGAATTAGAGAAGTCCGAATGCGGAGGAGATTGCGGAGATTTCATCAAATCGATCTCTCAGATCGGTTTATATAATCACCCCACCCTTGTAAATGTTTATGTTGGACTTAACAATAAATAAGTAGTATTGTTAATATTCACAAAGGTTTAATTAAAGTTTTTTCCATAATAACAGAAAAATATAAAGTAAATTTCGAACACATTTTCCAACCTTTCCAATTGGTTGCTTTTGGTCAAAATTTAGATTTTCATTTTTTTCTGAACCTTACGAGTACAAAATAGTATAAAATTCCAAAATCGAACATTTTTTGGCCAAGATATTCGAAAAAATGCATTAAAAAAGTTTTGATTTTCGAACCGACCCCGATTTTGACATAAAACGTGATGTAACCCCTTGCCATTTGGTTGATTTTGGTGAAAATTTAGATTTTCATTTTTTTGATGCCAATTGATAGTACTGATCCTTACGAGTCCAAAATGGCATAAAATTCCATAATCGAACATTATTTGGCTGAGATATGCCAAAAAATCATCAAAAAAGGTTGACTTTACAAACGAATCGTTTTTTGGTCAACAACTTTTTTCAACCCAACGATTTTTAATTTCTTTAAATGCCGATTGATAGTAGGGATTCCCCCGAATTTAAAAACGTATAAAATTCCAAAATCGGACATTTTTTGGCGAAGATATTCGAAAAAATGCATCAAAAAAGTTTTGATTTTCGAACCGACCCCGATTTTGACAAAAAACGTGATGTAACACCCCTTGCCATTTGGTGGATTTTGGTGAAAATTTAGATTTTCATTTTTTTGATGCCAATTGATAGTACTGATCCTTACGAGTCCAAAATGGCATAAAATTCCATAATCGAACATTATTTGGCTGAGATATGCCAAAAAATCATCAAAAAAGGTTGACTTTACAAACGAATCGTTTTTTGGTCAACAACTTTTTTCAACCCAACGATTTTTAATTTCTTTAAATGCCGATTGATAGTAGGGATTCCCCCGAATTTAAAAACGTATAAAATTCCAAAATCGGACATTTTTTGGCCAAGATATTCGAAAAAATGCATCAAAAAAGTTTTGATTTTCGAACCGACCCCGATTTTGACAAAAAAACGTGATGTAACCCCTTGCCATATTGTGGATTTTGGTGAAAATTTAGATTTTCATTTTTTTGATGCCAATCGATAGTTCTGATCCTTACGAGTCCAAAATGGTATAAAATTCCATAATCGAACAGTATTTGGCCTAGATATGCCAAAAAATCATCAAAAAAGGTTGACTTTACAAACGAATCGTTTTTTGGTCAACAACTTTTTTCAACCCAACGATTTTTAATTTCCTTAAATGCCGATTGATAGTAGGGATTCCCCCGAATTTAAAAACGTATAAAATTCCAAAATCGGACATTTTTTTGCCAAGATATTCGAAAAAATGCATCAAAAAAGTTTTGATTTTCGAACCGACCCCGATTTTCACAAAAAACGTGATGTAACCCCTTGCCATTTTGTGGATTTTGGTGAAAATTTAGATTTTCATTTTTTTGATGCCAATCGATAGTACTGATCCTTACGAGTCCAAAATGGTATAAAATTCCATAATCGAACAGTATTTGGCCTAGATATGCCAAAAAATCATCAAAAAAGGTTGACTTTACAAACGAATCGTTTTTTGGTCAACAACTTTTTTCAACCCAACGATTTTTAATTTCTTTAAATGCCGATTGATAGTAGGGATTCCCCCGAATTTAAAAACGTATAAAATTCCAAAATCGGAAATTTTTTGGCCAAGATATTCGAAAAAATGCATCAAAAAAGTTTTGATTTTCGAACCGACCCCGATTTTGACAAAAAACGTGATGTAACCCCTTGCCATATTGTGGATTTTGGTGAAAATTTAGATTTACATTTTTTTTGATGCCAATCGATAGTACTGATCCTTACGAGTCCAAAATGGTATAAAATTCCATAATCGAACAGTATTTGGCCTAGATATGCCAAAAAATCATCAAAAAAGGTTGACTTTACAAACGAATCGTTTTTTGGTCAACAACTTTTCTCAACCCAACGATTTTTAATTTCTTTAAATGCCGATTGATAGTAGGGATTCCCCCGAATTTAAAAACGTATAAAATTCCAAAATCGGACATTTTTTGGCCAAGATATTCGAAAAAATGCATCAAAAAAGTTTTGATTTTCGAACCGACCCCGATTTTCACAAAAAACGTGATGTAACCCCTTGCCATTTGGTTGATTTTGGTGAAAATTTAGATTTTCATTTTTTTGATGCCAATCGATAGTACTGATCCTTACGAGTCCAAAATGGTATAAAATTCCATAATCGAACATTATTTGGCCGAGATATGCCAAAAAATCATCAAAAAAGGTTGACTTAACAAACGAATCGTTTTTTGGTCAACAACTTTTTTCAACCCATCGATTTTTAATTTCTTTAAATGCCGATTGATAGTAGGGATTCCCCCGAATTTAAAAACGTATAAAATTCCAAAATCGGACATTTTTTGGCCAAGATATTCGAAAAAATGCATCAAAAAAGTTTTGATTTTCGAACCGACCCCGATTTTGACAAAAAACGTGATGTAACCCCTTGCCATTTGGTTGATTTTGGTGAAAATTTAGATTTTCATTTTTTTGATGCCAATCGATATTACTGATCCTTACGAGTCCAAAATGGTATAAAATTCCATAATCGAACAGTATTTGGCCGAGATATGCCAAAAAATCATCAAAAAAGGTTGACTTTACAAACGAATCGTTTTTTGGTCAACAACTTTTTTCAACCCATCGATTTTTAATTTCTTTAAATGCCGATTGATAGTAGGGATTCCCCCGAATTTAAAAACGTATAAAATTCCAAAATCGGACATTTTTTGGCCAAAATATTCGAAAAAATGCATCAAAAAAGTTTTGATTTTCGAACCGACCCCGATTTTCACAAAAAACGTGATGTAACCCCTTGCCATTTTGTGGATTTTGGTAAAAATTTACATTTTCATTTTTTTGATACCAATCGATAGTACTGATCCTTACGAGTCCAAAATGGTATAAAATTCCATAATCGAACAGTATTTGGCCGAGACATGCCAAAAAATCATCAAAAAAGGTTGACTTTACAAACGAATCGTTTTTTGGTCAACAACTTTTTTCAACCCAACGATTTTTAATTTCTTTAAATGCCGATTGATAGTAGGGATTCCCCCGAATTTAAAAACGTATAAAATTCCAAAATCGGACATTTTTTGGCCAAGATATTCGAAAAAATGCATCAAAAAAGTTTTGATTTTCGAACCGACCCCGATTTTCACAAAAAACGTGATGTAACCCCTTGCCATTTTGTGGATTTTGGTGAAAATTTAGATTTTCATTTTTTTGATGCCAATCGATAGTACTGATCCTTACGAGTCCAAAATGGTATAAAATTCCATAATCGAACAGTATTTGGCCGAGATATGCCAAAAAATCATCAAAAAAGGTTGACTTTACAAACGAATCGTTTTTTGGTCAACAACTTTTTTCAACCCATCGATTTTTAATTTCTTTAAATGCCGATTGATAGTAGGGATTCCCCCGAATTGAAAAACGTATAAAATTCCAAAATCGGACATTTTTTGGCCAAGATATTCGAAAAAATGCATCAAAAAAGTTTTGATTTTCGAACCGACCCCGATTTTCACAAAAAACGTGATGTAACCCCTTGCCATTTTGTGGATTTTGGTGAAAATTTAGATTTTCATTTTTTTGATGCCAATCGATAGTACTGATCCTTACGAGTCCAAAATGGTATAAAATTCCATAATCGAACAGTATTTGGCCTAGATATGCCAAAAAATCATCAAAAAAGGTTGACTTTACAAACGAATCGTTTTTTGGTCAACAACTTTTTTCAACCCAACGATTTTAAATTTCTTTAAATGCCGATTGATAGTAGGGATTCCCCCGAATTTAAAAACGTATAAAATTCCAAAATCGGACATTTTTTGGCCAATATATTCGAAAAAATGCATCAAAAAAGTTTTGATTTTCGAACCGACCCCGATTTTCACAAAAAACGTGATGTAACCCCTTGCCATTTTGTGGATTTTGGTGAAAATTTAGATTTTCAGTTTTTTGATGCCAATCGATAGTACTGATCCTTACGAGTCCAAAATGGTATAAAATTCCATAATCGAACAGTATTTGGCCGAGATATGCCAAAAAATCATCAAAAAAGGTTGACTTTACAAACGAATCGTTTATTGGTCAACAACTTTTTTCAACCCAACGATTTTTAATTTCTTTAAATGCCGATTGATAGTAGGGATTCCCTCGAATTTAAAACGTATAAAATTCCAAAATCGGACATTTTTTGGCCAAGATATTCGAAAAAATGCATCAAAAAAGTTTTGATTTTCGAACCGACCCCGATTTTGACAAAAAACGTGATGTAACCCCTTGCCATTTTGTGGATTTTGGTAAAAATTTACATTTTCATTTTTTTGATGCCAATCGATAGTACTGATCCTTACGAGTCCAAAATGGTATAAAATTGCATAATCGAACAGTATTTGGCCGAGATATGCCAAAAAATCATCAAAAAAGGTTGACTTTACAAACGAATCGTTTTTTGGTCAACAACTTTTTTCAACCCAACGATTTTTAATTTCTTTAAATGCCGATTGATAGTAGGGATTCCCCCGAATTTAAAAACGTATAAAATTCCAAAATCGGACATTTTTTGGCCAAGATATTCGAAAAAATGCATCAAAAAAGTTTTGATTTTCGAACCGACCCGGATTTTCACAAAAAACGTGATGTAACCCCTTGCCATTTGGTTGATTTTGGTGAAAATTTAGATTTTCATTTTTTTGATGCCAATCGATAGTACTGATCCTTACGAGTCCAAAATGGTATAAAATTCCATAATCGAACATTATTTGGCCGAGATATGCCAAAAAATCATCAAAAAAGGTTGACTTTACAAACGAATCGTTTTTTGGTCAACAACTTTTTTCAACCCAACGATTTTTAATTTCTTTAAATGCCGATTGATAGTAGGGATTCCCCCGAATTTAAAAACGTATAAAATTCCAAAATCGGACATTTTTTGGCCAAGATATTCGAAAAAATGCATCAAAAAAGTTTTGATTTTCGAACCGACCCGGATTTTCACAAAAAACGTGATGTAACCCCTTGCCATTTGGTTGATTTTGGTGAAAATTTAGATTTTCATTTTTTTGATGCCAATCGATAGTACTGATCCTTACGAGTCCAAAATGGTATAAAATTCCATAATCGAACAGTATTTGGCCTAGATATGCCAAAAAATCATCAAAAAAGGTTGACTTTACAAACGAATCGTTTTTTGGTCAACAACTTTTTTCAACCCAACGATTTTTAATTTCTTTAAATGCCGATTGATAGTAGGGATTCCCCCGAATTTAAAAACGTATAAAATTCCAAAATCGGACATTTTTTGGCCAAGATATTCGAAAAAATGCATCAAAAAAGTTTTGATTTTCGAACCGACCCCGATTTTGACAAAAAACGTGATGTAACCCCTTGCCATTTGGTGGATTTTAGTGAAAATTTAGATTTTCATTTTTTTGATGCCAATCGATGGTACTGATCCTTACGAGTCCAAAATGGTATAAAATTCCATAATCGAACATTATTTGGCCGAGATATGCCAAAAAATCATCAAAAAAGGTTGACTTTACAAACGAATCGTTTTTTGGTCAACAACTTTTTTCAACCCATCGATTTTTAATTTCTTTAAATGTCGATTGATAGTAGGGATTCCCCCGAATTTAAAAACGTATAAAATTCCAAAATCGGACATTTTTTGGCCAAGATATTCGAAAAAATGCATCAAAAAAGTTTTGATTTTCGAACCGACCCCGATTTTCACAAAAAACGTGATGTAACCCCTTGCCATTTTGTGGATTTTGGTGAAAATTTAGATTTTCATTTTTTTGATGCCAATCGATAGTACTGATCCTTACGAGTCCAAAATGGTATAAAATTCCATAATCGAACATTATTTGGCCCAGATATGCCAAAAAATCATCAAAAAAGGTTGACTTTACAAACGAATAGTTTTTTGGTCAACAACTTTTTTCAACCCATCGATTTTTAATTTCTTTAAATGCCGATTGATAGTAGGGATTCCCCCGAATTTAAAAACGTATAAAATTCCAAAATCGGACATTTTTTGGCCAAGATATTCGAAAAAATGCATCAAAAAAGTTTTGATTTTCGAACCGACCCCGATTTTCACAAAAAACGTGATGTAACCCCTTGCCATTTTGTGGATTTTGGTGAAAATTTAGATTTTCATTTTTTTGATGCCAATCGATAGTACTGATCCTTACGAGTCCAAAATGGTATAAAATTCCATAATCGAACAGTATTTGGCCGAGATATGCCAAAAAATCATCAAAAAAGGTTGACTTTACAAACGAATCGTTTTTTGGTCAACAACTTTTTTCAACCCAACGATTTTTAATTTCTTTTAAATGCCGATTGATAGTAGGGATTCCCCCGAATTTAAAAACGTATAAAATTCCAAAATCGGACATTTTTTGGCCAAGATATTCGAAAAAATGCATCAAAAAAGTTTTGATTTTCGAACCGACCCGGATTTTCACAAAAAACGTGATGTAACCCCTTGCCATTTTGTGGATTTTGGTAAAAATTTAGATATTCGAAAAAATGCATCAAAAAAGTTTTGATTTTCGAACCGACCCGGATTTTCACAAAAAACGTGATGTAACCCCTTGCCATTTTGTGGATTTTGGTGAAAATTTAGATTTTCATTTTTTTGATGCCAATCGATAGTACTGATCCTTACGAGTCCAAAATGGTATAAAATTCCATCATCTAACAGTATTTGGCCGAGATATGCCAAAAAATCATCAAAAAAGGTTGACTTTACAAACGAATCGTTTTTTGGTCAACAACTTTTTTCAACCCAACGATTTTAAATTTCTTTAAATGCCGATTAATAGTAGGGATTCCCCGAATTTAAAACGTATAAAATTCCAAAATCGGACATTTTTTGGCCAAGATATTCGAAAAAATGCATCAAAAAAGTTTTGATTTTCGAACCGACCCCGATTTTGACAAAAAACGTGATGTAACCCCTTGCCATTTGGTGGATTTTGGTGAAAATTTAGATTTTCATTTTTTTGATGCCAATCGATAGTACTGATCCTTACGAGTCCAAAATGGTATAAAATTCCATAATCGCTTTCCTAGATATGCCAAAAAATCATCAAAAAAGGTTGACTTTACAAACGAATCGTTTTTTGGTCAACAACTTTTTTCAACCCAACGATTTTTAATTTCTTTAAATGCCGATTGATAGTAGGGATTCCCCCGAATTTAAAAACGTATAAAATTCCAAAATCGGACATTTTTTGGCCAAGATATTCGAAAAAATGCATCAAAAAAGTTTTGATTTTCGAACCGACCCCGATTTTCACAAAAAACGTGATGTAACCCCTTGCCATTTTGTGGATTTTGGTGAAAATTTAGATTTTCATTTTTTTGATGCCAATCGATAGTACTGATCCTTACGAGTCCAAAATGGTATAAAATTCCATAATCGAACAGTATTTGGCCTAGATATGCCAAAAAATCATCAAAAAAGGTTGACTTTACAAACGAATCGTTTTTTGGTCAACAACTTTTTTCAACCCATCGATTTTTAATTTCTTTAAATGCCGATTGATAGTAGGGATTCCCCCGAATTTAAAAACGTATAAAATTCCAAAATCGGACATATTTTGGCCAAGATATTCGAAAAAATGCATCAAAAAAGTTTTGATTTTCGAACCGACCCCGATTTTCACAAAAAACGTGATGTAACCCCTTGCCATTTTGTGGATTTTGGTGAAAATTTAGATTTTCATTTTTTTGATGCCAATCGATAGTACTGATCCTTACGAGTCCAAAATGGTATAAAATTCCATAATCGAACAGTATTTGGCCTAGATATGCCAAAAAATCATCAAAAACGGTTGACTTTACAAACGAATCGTTTTTTGGTCAACAACTTTTTTCAACCCATCGATTTTTAATTTCTTTAAATGCCGATTGATAGTAGGGATTCCCCCGAATTTAAAAACGTATAAAATTCCAAAATCGGACATATTTTGGCCAAGATATTCGAAAAAATGCATCAAAAAAGTTTTGATTTTCGAACCGACTCGGATTTTCACAAAAAACGTGATGTAACCCCTTGCCATTTTGTGGATTTTGGTGAAAATTTAGATTTTCATTTTTTTGATGCCAATCGATAGTACTGATCCTTACGAGTCCAAAATGGTATAAAATTCCATAATCGAACAGTATTTGGCCGAGATATGCCAAAAAATCATCAAAAAAGGTTGACGTTACAAACGAATCGTTTATTGGTCAACAACTTTTTCAACCCAACGATTTTTAATTTCTTTAAATGCCGATTGATAGTAGGGATTCCCCCGAATTTAAAAACGTATAAAATTCCAAAATCGGACATTTTTTGGCCAAGATATTCGAAAAAATGCATCAAAAAAGTTTTGATTTTCGAACCGACCCCGATTTTGACAAAAAACGTGATGTAACCCCTTGCCATTTGGTGGATTTTGGTGAAAATTTAGATTTTCATTTTTTTGATGCCAATCGATAGTTCTGATCCTTACGAGTCCAAAATGGTATAAAATTCCATAATCGAACAGTATTTGGCCTAGATATGCCAAAAAATCATCAAAAAAGGTTGACTTTACAAACGAATCGTTTTTTGGTCAACAACTTTTTTCAACCCAACGATTTTTAATTTCTTTAAATGCCGATTGATAGTAGGGATTCCCCCGAATTTAAAAACGTATAAAATTCCAAAATCGGACATATTTTGGCCAAGATATTCGAAAAAATGCATCAAAAAAGTTTTGATTTTCGAACCGACCCGGATTTTCACAAAAAACGTGATGTAACCCCTTGCCATTTTGTGGATTTTGGTGAAAATTTAGATTTTCATTTTTTTGATGCCAATCGATAGTACTGATCCTTACGAGTCCAAAATGGTATAAAATTCCATCATCTAACAGTATTTGGCCGAGATATGCCAAAAAATCATCAAAAAAGGTTGACTTTACAAACGAATCGTTTTTTGGTCAACAACTTTTTTCAACCCAACGATTTTAAATTTCTTTAAATGCCGATTAATAGTAGGGATTCCCCGAATTTAAAACGTATAAAATTCCAAAATCGGACATTTTTTGGCCAAGATATTCGAAAAAATGCATCAAAAAAGTTTTGATTTTCGAACCGACCCCGATTTTGACAAAAAACGTGATGTAACCCCTTGCCATTTGGTGGATTTTGGTGAAAATTTAGATTTTCATTTTTTTGATGCCAATCGATAGTACTGATCCTTACGAGTCCAAAATGGTATAAAATTCCATAATCGCCTAGATATGCCAAAAAATCATCAAAAAAGGTTGACTTTACAAACGAATCGTTTTTTGGTCAACAACTTTTTTCAACCCAACGATTTTTAATTTCTTTAAATGCCGATTGATAGTAGGGATTCCCCCGAATTTAAAAACGTATAAAATTCCAAAATCGGACATTTTTTGGCCAAGATATTCGAAAAAATGCATCAAAAAAGTTTTGATTTTCGAACCGACCCCGATTTTCACAAAAAACGTGATGTAACCCCTTGCCATTTTGTGGATTTTGGTGAAAATTTAGATTTTCATTTTTTTGATGCCAATCGATAGTTCTGATCCTTACGAGTCCAAAATGGTATAAAATTCCATAATCGCCTAGATATGCCAAAAAATCATCAAAAAAGGTTGACTTTACAAACGAATCGTTTTTTGGTCAACAACTTTTTTCAACCCAACGATTTTTAATTTCTTTAAATGCCGATTGATAGTAGGGATTCCCCCGAATTTAAAAACGTATAAAATTCCAAAATCGGACATATTTTGGCCAAGATATTCGAAAAAATGCATCAAAAAAGTTTTGATTTTCGAACCGACCCGGATTTTCACAAAAAACGTGATGTAACCCCTTGCCATTTTGTGGATTTTGGTGAAAATTTAGATTTTCATTTTTTTGATGCCAATCGATAGTACTGATCCTTACGAGTCCAAAATGGTATAAAATTCCATCATCTAACAGTATTTGGCCGAGATATGCCAAAAAATCATCAAAAAAGGTTGACTTTACAAACGAATCGTTTTTTGGTCAACAACTTTTTTCAACCCAACGATTTTAAATTTCTTTAAATGCCGATTAATAGTAGGGATTCCCCCGAATTTAAAACGTATAAAATTCCAAAATCGGACATTTTTTGGCCAAGATATTCGAAAAAATGCATCAAAAAAGTTTTGATTTTCGAACCGACCCCGATTTTGACAAAAAACGTGATGTAACCCCTTGCCATTTGGTGGATTTTGGTGAAAATTTAGATTTTCATTTTTTTGATGCCAATCGATAGTACTGATCCTTACGAGTCCAAAATGGTATAAAATTCCATAATCGACCTAGATATGCCAAAAAATCATCAAAAAAGGTTGACTTTACAAACGAATCGTTTTTTGGTCAACAACTTTTTTCAACCCAACGATTTTTAATTTCTTTAAATGCCGATTGATAGTAGGGATTCCCCCGAATTTAAAAACGTATAAAATTCCAAAATCGGACATTTTTTGGCCAAGATATTCGAAAAAATGCATCAAAAAAGTTTTGATTTTCGAACCGACCCCGATTTTCACAAAAAACGTGATGTAACCCCTTGCCATTTTGTGGATTTTGGTGAAAATTTAGATTTTCATTTTTTTGATGCCAATCGATAGTACTGATCCTTACGAGTCCAAAATGGTATAAAATTCCATAATCGAACAGTATTTGGCCTAGATATGCCAAAAAATCATCAAAAACGGTTGACTTTACAAACGAATCGTTTTTTGGTCAACAACTTTTTTCAACCCATCGATTTTTAATTTCTTTAAATGCCGATTGATAGTAGGGATTCTCCCGAATTTAAAAACGTATAAAATTCCAAAATCGGACATATTTTGGCCAAGATATTCGAAAAAATGCATCAAAAAAGTTTTGATTTTCGAACCGACCCCGATTTTCACAAAAAACGTGATGTAACCCCTTGCCATTTTGTGGATTTTGGTGAAAATTTAGATTTTCATTTTTTTGATGCCAATCGATAGTACTGATCCTTACGAGTCCAAAATGGTATAAAATTCCATAATCGAACAGTATTTGGCCTAGATATGCCAAAAAATCATCAAAAACGGTTGACTTTACAAACGAATCGTTTTTTGGTCAACAACTTTTTTCAACCCATCGATTTTTAATTTCTTTAAATGCCGATTGATAGTAGGGATTCCCCCGAATTTAAAAACGTATAAAATTCCAAAATCGGACATATTTTGGCCAAGATATTCGAAAAAATGCATCAAAAAAGTTTTGATTTTCGAACCGACTCGGATTTTCACAAAAAACGTGATGTAACCCCTTGCCATTTTGTGGATTTTGGTGAAAATTTAGATTTTCATTTTTTTGATGCCAATCGATAGTACTGATCCTTACGAGTCCAAAATGGTATAAAATTCCATAATCGAACAGTATTTGGCCGAGATATGCCAAAAAATCATCAAAAAGGGTTGACGTTACAAACGAATCGTTTATTGGTCAACAACTTTTTTCAACCCAACGATTTTTAATTTCTTTAAATGCCGATTGATAGTAGGGATTCCCCCGAATTTAAAAACGTATAAAATTCCAAAATCGGACATTTTTTGGCCAAGATATTCGAAAAAATGCATCAAAAAAGTTTTGATTTTCGAACCGACCCCGATTTTGACAAAAAACGTGATGTAACCCCTTGCCATTTGGTGGATTTTGGTGAAAATTTAGATTTTCATTTTTTTGATGCCAATCGATAGTTCTGATCCTTACGAGTCCAAAATGGTATAAAATTCCATAATCGAACAGTATTTGGCCTAGATATGCCAAAAAATCATCAAAAAAGGTTGACTTTACAAACGAATCGTTTTTTGGTCAACAACTTTTTTCAACCCAACGATTTTTAATTTCTTTAAATGCCGATTGATAGTAGGGATTCCCCCGAATTTAAAAACGTATAAAATTCCAAAATCGGACATATTTTGGCCAAGATATTCGAAAAAATGCATCAAAAAAGTTTTGATTTTCGAACCGACCCGGATTTTCACAAAAAACGTGATGTAACCCCTTGCCATTTTGTGGATTTTGGTGAAAATTTAGATTTTCATTTTTTTGATGCCAATCGATAGTACTGATCCTTACGAGTCCAAAATGGTATAAAATTCCATAATCGAACAGTATTTGGCCGAGATATGCCAAAAAATCATCAAAAAAGGTTGACTTTACAAACGAATCGTTTTTTGGTCAACAACTTTTTTCAACCCAACGATTTTAAATTTCTTTAAATGCCGATTGATAGTAGGGATTCCCCCGAATTTAAAAACGTATAAAATTCCAAAATCGGACATTTTTTGGCCAATATATTCGAAAAAATGCATCAAAAAAGTTTTGATTTTCGAACCGACCCCGATTTTCACAAAAAACGTGATGTAACCCCTTGCCATTTGGTGGATTTTGGTGAAAATTTAGATTTTCATTTTTTTGATGCCAATCGATAGTACTGATCCTTACGAGTCCAAAATGGTATAAAATTCCATAATCGAACAGTATTTGGCCGAGATATGCCAAAAAATCATCAAAAAAGGTTGACTTTACAAACGAATCGTTTTTTGGTCAACAACTTTTTTCAACCCATCGATTTTTAATTTCTTTAAATGCCGATTGATAGTAGGGATTCCCCCGAATTTAAAAACGTATAAAATTCCAAAATCGGACATTTTTTGGCCAATATATTCGAAAAAATGCATCAAAAAAGTTTTGATTTTCGAACCGACCCCGATTTTCACAAAAAACGTGATGTAACCCCTTGCCATTTTGTGGATTTTGGTGAAAATTTAGATTTTCATTTTTTTGATGCCAATCGATAGTACTGATCCTTACGAGTCCAAAATGGTATAAAATTCCATAATCGAACAGTATTTGGCCTAGATATGCCAAAAAATCATCAAAAAAGGTTGACTTTACAAACGAATCGTTTTTTGGTCAACAACTTTTTTCAACCCATCGATTTTTAATTTCTTTAAATGCCGATTGATAGTAGGGATTCCCCCGAATTTAAAAACGTATAAAATTCCAAAATCGGACATATTTTGGCCAAGATATTCGAAAAAATGCATCAAAAAAGTTTTGATTTTCGAACCGACTCGGATTTTCACAAAAAACGTGATGTAACCCCTTGCCATTTTGTGGATTTTGGTGAAAATTTAGATTTTCATTTTTTTGATGCCAATCGATAGTACTGATCCTTACGAGTCCAAAATGGTATAAAATTCCATAATCGAACAGTATTTGGCCGAGATATGCCAAAAAATCATCAAAAAGGGTTGACGTTACAAACGAATCGTTTATTGGTCAACAACTTTTTTCAACCCAACGATTTTTAATTTCTTTAAATGCCGATTGATAGTAGGGATTCCCCCGAATTTAAAAACGTATAAAATTCCAAAATCGGACATTTTTTGGCCAAGATATTCGAAAAAATGCATCAAAAAAGTTTTGATTTTCGAACCGACCCCGATTTTGACAAAAAACGTGATGTAACCCCTTGCCATTTGGTGGATTTTGGTGAAAATTTAGATTTTCATTTTTTTGATGCCAATCGATAGTACTGATCCTTACGAGTCCAAAATGGTATAAAATTCCATAATCGAACAGTATTTGGCCTAGATATGCCAAAAAATCATCAAAAAAGGTTGACTTTACAAACGAATCGTTTTTTGGTCAACAACTTTTTTCAACCCAACGATTTTTAATTTCTTTAAATGCCGATTGATAGTAGGGATTCCCCCGAATTTAAAAACGTATAAAATTCCAAAATCGGACATATTTTGGCCAAGATATTCGAAAAAATGCATCAAAAAAGTTTTGATTTTCGAACCGACCCGGATTTTCACAAAAAACGTGATGTAACCCCTTGCCATTTTGTGGATTTTGGTGAAAATTTAGATTTTCATTTTTTTGATGCCAATCGATAGTACTGATCCTTACGAGTCCAAAATGGTATAAAATTCCATAATCGAACAGTATTTGGCCTAGATATGCCAAAAAATCATCAAAAAAGGTTGACTTTACAAACGAATCGTTTTTTGGTCAACAACTTTTTTCAACCCAACGATTTTTAATTTCTTTAAATGCCGATTGATAGTAGGGATTCCCCGAATTTAAAAACGTATAAAATTCCAAAATCGGACATTTTTTGGCCAAGATATTCGAAAAAATGCATCAAAAAAGTTTTGATTTTCGAACCGACCCGGATTTTCACAAAAAACGTGATGTAACCCCTTGCCATTTTGTGGATTTTGGTGAAAATTTAGATTTTCATTTTTTTGATGCCAATCGATAGTACTGATCCTTACGAGTCCAAAATGGTATAAAATTCCATAATCGAACATTATTTGGCCGAGATATGCCAAAAAATCATCAAAAAAGGTTGACTTTACAAACGAATCGTTTTTTGGTCAACAACTTTTTTCAACCCAATCGATTTTTAATTTCTTTAAATGCCGATTGATAGTAGGGATTCCCCCGAATTTAAAAACGTATAAAATTCCAAAATCGGACATTTTTTGGCCAAGATATTCGAAAAAATGCATCAAAAAAGTTTTGATTTTCGAACCGACCCCGATTTTCACAAAAAACGTGATGTAACCCCTTGCCATTTTGTGGATTTTGGTGAAAATTTAGATTTTCATTTTTTTGATGCCAATCGATAGTACTGATCCTTACGAGTCCAAAATGGTATAAAATTCCATAATCGAACAGTATTTGGCCTAGATATGCCAAAAAATCATCAAAAAAGGTTGACTTTACAAACGAATCGTTTTTTGGTCAACAACTTTTTTTCAACCCAACGATTTTTAATTTCTTTAAATGCCGATTGATAGTAGGGATTCCCCCGAATTTAAAAACGTATAAAATTCCAAAATCGGACATTTTTTGGCCAAGATATTCGAAAAAATGCATCAAAAAAGTTTTGATTTTCGAACCGACCCCGATTTTCACAAAAAACGTGATGTAACCCCTTGCCATTTTGTGGATTTTGGTGAAAATTTAGATTTTCATTTTTTTGATGCCAATCGATAGTACTGATCCTTACGAGTCCAAAATGGTATAAAATTCCATAATCGAACAGTATTTGGCCGAGATATGCCAAAAAATCATCAAAAAAGGTTGACTTTACAAACGAATCGTTTATTGGTCAACAACTTTTTTCAACCCAACGATTTTTAATTTCTTTAAATGCCGATTGATAGTAGGGATTCCCCCGAATTTAAAAACGTATAAAATTCCAAAATCGGACATTTTTTGGCCAAGATATTCGAAAAAATGCATCAAAAAAGTTTTGATTTTCGAACCGACCCCGATTTTGACAAAAAACGTGATGTAACCCCTTGCCATTTTGTGGATTTTGGTGAAAATTTAGATTTTCATTTTTTTGATGCCAATCGATAGTTCTGATCCTTACGAGTCCAAAATGGTATAAAATTCCATAATCGAACAGTATTTGGCCTAGATATGCCAAAAAATCATCAAAAAAGGTTGACTTTACAAACGAATCGTTTTTTGGTCAACAACTTTTTTCAACCCAACGATTTTTAATTTCTTTAAATGCCGATTGATAGTAGGGATTCCCCCGAATTTAAAAACGTATAAAATTCCAAAATCGGACATATTTTGGCCAAGATATTCGAAAAAATGCATCAAAAAAGTTTTGATTTTCGAACCGACCCGGATTTTCACAAAAAACGTGATGTAACCCCTTGCCATTTTGTGGATTTTGGTGAAAATTTAGATTTTCATTTTTTTGATGCCAATCGATAGTACTGATCCTTACGAGTCCAAAATGGTATAAAATTCCATAATCGAACAGTATTTGGCCGAGATATGCCAAAAAATCATCAAAAAAGGTTGACTTTACAAACGAATCGTTTATTGGTCAACAACTTTTTTCAACCCAACGATTTTTAATTTCTTTAAATGCCGATTGATAGTAGGGATTCCCCCGAATTTAAAAACGTATAAAATTCCAAAATCGGACATTTTTTGGCCAAGATATTCGAAAAAATGCATCAAAAAAGTTTTGATTTTCGAACCGACCCCGATTTTGACAAAAAACGTGATGTAACCCCTTGCCATTTGGTGGATTTTGGTGAAAATTTAGATTTTCATTTTTTTGATGCCAATCGATAGTTCTGATCCTTACGAGTCCAAAATGGTATAAAATTCCATAATCGAACAGTATTTGGCCTAGATATGCCAAAAATCATCAAAAAAGGTTGACTTTACAAACGAATCGTTTTTTGGTCAACAACTTTTTTCAACCCAACGATTTTTAATTTCTTTAAATGCCGATTGATAGTAGGGATTCCCCCGAATTTAAAAACGTATAAAATTCCAAAATCGGACATATTTTGGCCAAGATATTCGAAAAAATGCATCAAAAATGTTTTGATTTTCGAACCGACCCGGATTTTCACAAAAAACGTGATGTAACCCCTTGCCATATTGTGGATTTTGGTGAAAATTTAGATTTTCATTTTTTTGATGCCAATCGATAGTACTGATCCTTACGAGTTCAAAATGGTATAAAATTCCATAATCGAACATTATTTGGCCGAGATATGCCAAAAAATCATCAAAAAAGGTTGACTTTACAAACGAATCGTTTTTTGGTCAACAACTTTTTTCAACCCATCGATTTTTAATTTCTTTAAATGCCGATTGATAGTAGGGATTCCCCCGAATTTAAAAACGTATAAAATTCCAAAAATCGGACATTTTTTGGCCAAGATATTCGAAAAAATGCATCAAAAAAGTTTTGATTTTCGAACCGACCCGGATTTTCACAAAAAACGTGATGTAACCCCTTGCCATTTTGTGGATTTTGGTGAAAATTTAGATTTTCATTTTTTTGATGCCAATCGATAGTACTGATCCTTACGAGTCCAAAATGGTATAAAATTCCATAATCGAACAGTATTTGGCCGAGATATGCCAAAAAATCATCAAAAAAGGTTGACTTTACAAACGAATCGTTTTTTGGTCAACAACTTTTTTCAACCCAACGATTTTTAATTTCTTTAAATGCCGATTGATAGTAGGGATTCCCCCGAATTTAAAAACGTATAAAATTCCAAAATCGGACATTTTTTGGCCAAGATATTCGAAAAAATGCATCAAAAAAGTTTTGATTTTCGAACCGACCCCGATTTTGACAAAAAACGTGATGTAACCCCTTGCCATTTGGTGGATTTTGGTGAAAATTTAGATTTTCATTTTTTTGATGCCAATCGATAGTTCTGATCCTTACGAGTCCAAAATGGTATAAAATTCCATAATCGAACAGTATTTGGCCTAGATATGCCAAAAATCATCAAAAAAGGTTGACTTTACAAACGAATCGTTTTTTGGTCAACAACTTTTTTCAACCCAACGATTTTTAATTTCTTTAAATGCCGATTGATAGTAGGGATTCCCCCGAATTTAAAAACGTATAAAATTCCAAAATCGGACATATTTTGGCCAAGATATTCGAAAAAATGCATCAAAAATGTTTTGATTTTCGAACCGACCCGGATTTTCACAAAAAACGTGATGTAACCCCTTGCCATATTGTGGATTTTGGTGAAAATTTAGATTTTCATTTTTTTGATGCCAATCGATAGTACTGATCCTTACGAGTTCAAAATGGTATAAAATTCCATAATCGAACATTATTTGGCCGAGATATGCCAAAAAATCATCAAAAAAGGTTGACTTTACAAACGAATCGTTTTTTGGTCAACAACTTTTTTCAACCCATCGATTTTTAATTTCTTTAAATGCCGATTGATAGTAGGGATTCCCCCGAATTTAAAAACGTATAAAATTCCAAAATCGGACATTTTTTGGCCAAGATATTCGAAAAAATGCATCAAAAAAGTTTTGATTTTCGAACCGACCCCGATTTTCACAAAAAAACGTGATGTAACCCCTTGCCATTTTGTGGATTTTGGTGAAAATTTAGATTTTCATTTTTTTGATGCCAATCGATAGTACTGATCCTTACGAGTCCAAAATGGTATAAAATTCCATAATCGAACAGTATTTGGCCTAGATATGCCAAAAAATCATCAAAAAAGGTTGACTTTACAAACGAATAGTTGTTTGGTCAACAACTTTTTTCAACCCATCGATTTTTAATTTCTTTAAATGCCGATTGATAGTAGGGATTCCCCCGAATTTAAAAACGTATAAAATTCCAAAATCGGACATATTTTGGCCAAGATATTCGAAAAAATGCATCAAAAAAGTTTTGATTTTCGAACCGACCCGGATTTTCACAAAAAACGTGATGTAACCCCTTGCCATTTTGTGGATTTTGGTGAAAATTTAGATTTTCATTTTTTTGATGCCAATCGATAGTACTGATCCTTACGAGTCCAAAATGGTATAAAATTCCATAATCGAACAGTATTTGGCCGAGATATGCCAAAAAATCATCAAAAAAGGTTGACTTTACAAACGAATCGTTTTTTGGTCAACAACTTTTTTCAACCCAACGATTTTTAATTTCTTTAAATGCCGATTGATAGTAGGGATTCCCCCGAATTTAAAAACGTATAAAATTCCAAAATCGGACATTTTTTGGCCAAGATATTCGAAAAAATGCATCAAAAAAGTTTTGATTTTCGAACCGACCCCGATTTTGACAAAAAACGTGATGTAACCCCTTGCCATTTGGTGGATTTTGGTGAAAATTTAGATTTTCATTTTTTTGATGCCAATCGATAGTTCTGATCCTTACGAGTCCAAAATGGTATAAAATTCCATAATCGAACAGTATTTGGCCTAGATATGCCAAAAATCATCAAAAAAGGTTGACTTTACAAACGAATCGTTTTTTGGTCAACAACTTTTTTCAACCCAACGATTTTTAATTTCTTTAAATGCCGATTGATAGTAGGGATTCCCCCGAATTTAAAAACGTATAAAATTCCAAAATCGGACATATTTTGGCCAAGATATTCGAAAAAATGCATCAAAAATGTTTTGATTTTCGAACCGACCCGGATTTTCACAAAAAACGTGATGTAACCCCTTGCCATTTTGTGGATTTTGGTGAAAATTTAGATTTTCATTTTTTTGATGCCAATCGATAGTACTGATCCTTACGAGTTCAAAATGGTATAAAATTCCATAATCGAACAGTATTTGGCCTAGATATGCCAAAAATCATCAAAAAAGGTTGACTTTACAAACGAATCGTTTTTTGGTCAACAACTTTTTTCAACCCAACGATTTTTAATTTCTTTAAATGCCGATTGATAGTAGGGATTCCCCGAATTTAAAAACGTATAAAATTCCAAAATCGGACATTTTTTGGCCAAGATATTCGAAAAAATGCATCAAAAATGTTTTGATTTTCGAACCGACCCGGATTTTCACAAAAAACGTGATGTAACCCCTTGCCATATTGTGGATTTTGGTGAAAATTTAGATTTTCATTTTTTTGATGCCAATCGATAGTACTGATCCTTACGAGTTCAAAATGGTATAAAATTCCATAATCGAACATTATTTGGCCGAGATATGCCAAAAAATCATCAAAAAAGGTTGACTTTACAAACGAATCGTTTTTTGGTCAACAACTTTTTTCAACCCATCGATTTTTAATTTCTTTAAATGCCGATTGATAGTAGGGATTCCCCCGAATTTAAAAACGTATAAAATTCCAAAATCGGACATTTTTTGGCCAAGATATTCGAAAAAATGCATCAAAAAAGTTTTGATTTTCGAACCGACCCCGATTTTCACAAAAAACGTGATGTAACCCCTTGCCATTTTGTGGATTTTGGTGAAAATTTAGATTTTCATTTTTTTGATGCCAATCGATAGTACTGATCCTTACGAGTCCAAAATGGTATAAAATTCCATAATCGAACAGTATTTGGCCTAGATATGCCAAAAAATCATCAAAAAAGGTTGACTTTACAAACGAATAGTTTTTTGGTCAACAACTTTTTTTCAACCCATCGATTTTTAATTTCTTTAAATGCCGATTGATAGTAGGGATTCCCCCGAATTTAAAAACGTATAAAATTCCAAAATCGGACATTTTTTGGCCAAGATATTCGAAAAAATGCATCAAAAAAGTTTTGATTTTCGAACCGACCCCGATTTTGACAAAAAACGTGATGTAACCCCTTGCCATTTGGTGGATTTTGGTGAAAATTTAGATTTTCATTTTTTTGATGCCAATCGATAGTTCTGATCCTTACGAGTCCAAAATGGTATAAAATTCCATAATCGAACAGTATTTGGCCTAGATATGCCAAAAATCATCAAAAAAGGTTGACTTTACAAACGAATCGTTTTTTGGTCAACAACTTTTTTCAACCCAACGATTTTTAATTTCTTTAAATGCCGATTGATAGTAGGGATTCCCCCGAATTTAAAAACGTATAAAATTCCAAAATCGGACATATTTTGGCCAAGATATTCGAAAAAATGCATCAAAAATGTTTTGATTTTCGAACCGACCCGGATTTTCACAAAAAACGTGATGTAACCCCTTGCCATTTTGTGGATTTTGGTGAAAATTTAGATTTTCATTTTTTTGATGCCAATCGATAGTACTGATCCTTACGAGTTCAAAATGGTATAAAATTCCATAATCGAACATTATTTGGCCGAGATATGCCAAAAAATCATCAAAAAAGGTTGACTTTACAAACGAATCGTTTTTTGGTCAACAACTTTTTTCAACCCATCGATTTTTAATTTCTTTAAATGCCGATTGATAGTAGGGATTCCCCCGAATTTAAAAACGTATAAAATTCCAAAATCGGACATTTTTTGGCCAAGATATTCGAAAAAATGCATCAAAAAAGTTTTGATTTTCGAACCGACCCCGATTTTCACAAAAAACGTGATGTAACCCCTTGCCATTTTGTGGATTTTGGTGAAAATTTAGATTTTCATTTTTTTGATGCCAATCGATAGTACTGATCCTTACGAGTCCAAAATGGTATAAAATTCCATAATCGAACAGTATTTGGCCTAGATATGCCAAAAAATCATCAAAAAAGGTTGACTTTACAAACGAATAGTTTTTTGGTCAACAACTTTTTTCAACCCATCGATTTTTAATTTCTTTAAAAGCCGATTGATAGTAGGGATTCCCCGAATTTAAAAACGTATAAAATTCCAAAATCGGACATATTTTGGCCAAGATATTCGAAAAAATGCATCAAAAAAGTTTTGATTTTCGAACCGACCCGGATTTTCACAAAAAACGTGATGTAACCCCTTGCCATTTTGTGGATTTTGGTGAAAATTTAGATTTTCATTTTTTTGATGCCAATCGATAGTACTGATCCTTACGAGTCCAAAATGGTATAAAATTCCATAATCGAACAGTATTTGGCCTAGATATGCCAAAAATTCATCAAAAAAGGTTGACTTTACAAACGAATCGTTTTTTGGTCAACAACTTTTTTCAACCCAACGATTTTTAATTTCTTTAAATGCCGATTGATAGTAGGGATTCCCCCGAATTTAAAAACGTATAAAATTCCAAAATCGGACATTTTTTGGCCAAGATATTCGAAAAAATGCATCAAAAAAGTTTTGATTTTCGAACCGACCCCGATTTTCACAAAAAACGTGATGTAACCCCTTGCCATTTTGTGGATTTTGGTGAAAATTTAGATTTTCATTTTTTTGATGCCAATCGATAGTACTGATCCTTACGAGTCCAAAATGGTATAAAATTCCATAATCGAACAGTATTTGGCCTAGATATGCCAAAAATTCATCAAAAAAGGTTGACTTTACAAACGAATCGTTTTTTGGTCAACAACTTTTTTCAACCCAACGATTTTTAATTTCTTTAAATGCCGATTGATAGTAGGGATTCCCCCGAATTTAAAAACGTATAAAATTCCAAAATCGGACATATTTTGGCCAAGATATTCGAAAAAATGCATCAAAAAAGTTTTGATTTTCGAACCGACCCGGATTTTCACAAAAAACGTGATGTAACCCCTTGCCATTTTGTGGATTTTGGTAAAAATTTAGATTTTCATTTTTTTGATGCCAATCGATAGTACTGATCCTTACGAGTCCAAAATGGTATAAAATTCCGTAATCGAACATTATTTGGCCGAGATATGCCAAAAAATCATCAAAAAAGGTTGACTTTACAAACGAATCGTTTTTTGGTCAACAACTTTTTTCAACCCATCGATTTTTAATTTCTTTAAATGCCGATTGATAGTAGGGATTCCCCCGAATTTAAAAACGTATAAAATTCCAAAATCGGACATTTTTTGGCCAAGATATTCGAAAAAATGCATCAAAAAAGTTTTGATTTTCGAACCGACCCCGATTTTCACAAAAAACGTGATGTAACCCCTTGCCATTTTGTGGATTTTGGTGAAAATTTAGATTTTCATTTTTTTGATGCCAATCGATAGTACTGATCCTTACGAGTCCAAAATGGTATAAAATTCCATAATCGAACAGTATTTGGCCTAGATATGCCAAAAAATCATCAAAAAAGGTTGACTTTACAAACGAATAGTTTTTTGGTCAACAACTTTTTTCAACCCATCGATTTTTAATTTCTTTAAATGCCGATTGATAGTAGGGATTCCCCCGAATTTAAAAACGTATAAAATTCCAAAATCGGACATATTTTGGCCAAGATATTCGAAAAAATGCATCAAAAAAGTTTTGATTTTCGAACCGACCCGGATTTTCACAAAAAACGTGATGTAACCCCTTGCCATTTTGTGGATTTTGGTGAAAATTTAGATTTTCATTTTTTTGATGCCAATCGATAGTACTGATCCTTACGAGTCCAAAATGGTATAAAATTCCATAATCGAACATTATTTGGCCGAGATATGCCAAAAAATCATCAAAAAAGGTTGACTTTACAAACGAATCGTTTTTTGGTCAACAACTTTTTTCAACCCAACGATTTTTAATTTCTTTAAATGCCGATTGATAGAAGGGATTCCCCCGAATTTAAAAACGTATAAAATTCCAAAATCGGACATATTTTGGCCAAGATATTCGAAAAAATGCATCAAAAAAGTTTTGATTTTCGAACCGACCCCGATTTTGACAAAAAACGTGATGTAACCCCTTGCCATTTGGTGGATTTTGGTGAAAATTTAGATTTTCATTTTTTTGATGCCAATCGATAGTTCTGATCCTTACGAGTCCAAAATGGTATAAAATTCCATAATCGAACAGTATTTGGCCTAGATATGCCAAAAATCATCAAAAAAGGTTGACTTTACAAACGAATCGTTTTTTGGTCAACAACTTTTTTCAACCCAACGATTTTTAATTTCTTTAAATGCCGATTGATAGTAGGGATTCCCCCGAATTTAAAAACGTATAAAATTCCAAAATCGGACATATTTTGGCCAAGATATTCGAAAAAATGCATCAAAAATGTTTTGATTTTCGAACCGACCCGGATTTTCACAAAAAACGTGATGTAACCCCTTGCCATATTGTGGATTTTGGTGAAAATTTAGATTTTCATTTTTTTGATGCCAATCGATAGTACTGATCCTTACGAGTTCAAAATGGTATAAAATTCCATAATCGAACATTATTTGGCCGAGATATGCCAAAAAATCATCAAAAAAAGGTTGACTTTACAAACGAATCGTTTTTTGGTCAACAACTTTTTTCAACCCATCGATTTTTAATTTCTTTAAATGCCGATTGATAGTAGGGATTCCCCCGAATTTAAAAACGTATAAAATTCCAAAATCGGACATTTTTTGGCCAAGATATTCGAAAAAATGCATCAAAAAAGTTTTGATTTTCGAACCGACCCCGATTTTCACAAAAAACGTGATGTAACCCCTTGCCATTTTGTGGATTTTGGTGAAAATTTAGATTTTCATTTTTTTGATGCCAATCGATAGTACTGATCCTTACGAGTCCAAAATGGTATAAAATTCCATAATCGAACAGTATTTGGCCTAGATATGCCAAAAAATCATCAAAAAAGGTTGACTTTACAAACGAATAGTTTTTTGGTCAACAACTTTTTTCAACCCATCGATTTTTAATTTCTTTAAATGCCGATTGATAGTAGGGATTCCCCCGAATTTAAAAACGTATAAAATTCCAAAATCGGACATATTTTGGCCAAGATATTCGAAAAAATGCATCAAAAAAGTTTTGATTTTCGAACCGACCCGGATTTTCACAAAAAACGTGATGTAACCCCTTGCCATTTTGTGGATTTTGGTGAAAATTTAGATTTTCATTTTTTTGATGCCAATCGATAGTACTGATCCTTACGAGTCCAAAATGGTATAAAATTCCATAATCGAACATTATTTGGCCGAGATATGCCAAAAAATCATCAAAAAAGGTTGACTTTACAAACGAATCGTTTTTTGGTCAACAACTTTTTTCAACCCAACGATTTTTAATTTCTTTAAATGCCGATTGATAGAAGGGATTCCCCCGAATTTAAAAACGTATAAAATTCCAAAATCGGACATTTTTTGGCCAAGATATTCGAAAAAATGCATCAAAAAAGTTTTGATTTTCGAACCGACCCCGATTTTGACAAAAAACGTGATGTAACCCCTTGCCATTTGGTGGATTTTGGTGAAAATTTAGATTTTCATTTTTTTGATGCCAATCGATAGTTCTGATCCTTACGAGTCCAAAATGGTATAAAATTCCATAATCGAACAGTATTTGGCCGAGATATGCCAAAAAATCATCAAAAAAGGTTGACTTTACAAACGAATCGTTTTTTGGTCAACAACTTTTTTCAACCCAACGATTTTTAATTTCTTTAAATGCCGATTGATAGAAGGGATTCCCCCGAATTTAAAAACGTATAAAATTCCAAAATCGGACATATTTTGGCCAAGATATTCGAAAAAATGCATCAAAAAAGTTTTGATTTTCGAACCGACCCCGATTTTGACAAAAAACGTGATGTAACCCCTTGCCATTTGGTGGATTTTGGTGAAAATTTAGATTTTCATTTTTTTGATGCCAATCGATAGTTCTGATCCTTACGAGTCCAAAATGGTATAAAATTCCATAATCGAACAGTATTTGGCCTAGATATGCCAAAAATCATCAAAAAAGGTTGACTTTACAAACGAATCGTTTTTTGGTCAACAACTTTTTTCAACCCAACGATTTTTAATTTCTTTAAATGCCGATTGATAGTAGGGATTCCCCCGAATTTAAAAACGTATAAAATTCCAAAATCGGACATATTTTGGCCAAGATATTCGAAAAAATGCATCAAAAATGTTTTGATTTTCGAACCGACCCGGATTTTCACAAAAAACGTGATGTAACCCCTTGCCATATTGTGGATTTTGGTGAAAATTTAGATTTTCATTTTTTTGATGCCAATCGATAGTACTGATCCTTACGAGTTCAAAATGGTATAAAATTCCATAATCGAACATTATTTGGCCGAGATATGCCAAAAAATCATCAAAAAAGGTTGACTTTACAAACGAATCGTTTTTTGGTCAACAACTTTTTTCAACCCATCGATTTTTAATTTCTTTAAATGCCGATTGATAGTAGGGATTCCCCCGAATTTAAAAACGTATAAAATTCCAAAATCGGACATTTTTTGGCCAAGATATTCGAAAAAATGCATCAAAAAAGTTTTGATTTTCGAACCGACCCCGATTTTCACAAAAAACGTGATGTAACCCCTTGCCATTTTGTGGATTTTGGTGAAAATTTAGATTTTCATTTTTTTGATGCCAATCGATAGTACTGATCCTTACGAGTCCAAAATGGTATAAAATTCCATAATCGAACAGTATTTGGCCTAGATATGCCAAAAAATCATCAAAAAAGGTTGACTTTACAAACGAATAGTTTTTTGGTCAACAACTTTTTTCAACCCATCGATTTTTAATTTCTTTAAATGCCGATTGATAGTAGGGATTCCCCCGAATTTAAAAACGTATAAAATTCCAAAATCGGACATATTTTGGCCAAGATATTCGAAAAAATGCATCAAAAAAGTTTTGATTTTCGAACCGACCCGGATTTTCACAAAAAACGTGATGTAACCCCTTGCCATTTTGTGGATTTTGGTGAAAATTTAGATTTTCATTTTTTTGATGCCAATCGATAGTACTGATCCTTACGAGTCCAAAATGGTATAAAATTCCATAATCGAACATTATTTGGCCGAGATATGCCAAAAAATCATCAAAAAAGGTTGACTTTACAAACGAATCGTTTTTTGGTCAACAACTTTTTTCAACCCAACGATTTTTAATTTCTTTAAATGCCGATTGATAGTAGGGATTCCCCCGAATTTAAAAACGTATAAAATTCCAAAATCGGACATTTTTTGGCCAAGATATTCGAAAAAATGCATCAAAAAAGTTTTGATTTTCGAACCGACCCCGATTTTGACAAAAAACGTGATGTAACCCCTTGCCATTTGGTGGATTTTGGTGAAAATTTAGATTTTCATTTTTTTGATGCCAATCGATAGTTCTGATCCTTACGAGTCCAAAATGGTATAAAATTCCATAATCGAACAGTATTTGGCCTAGATATGCCAAAAATCATCAAAAAAGGTTGACTTTACAAACGAATCGTTTTTTGGTCAACAACTTTTTTCAACCCAACGATTTTTAATTTCTTTAAATGCCGATTGATAGTAGGGATTCCCCCGAATTTAAAAACGTATAAAATTCCAAAATCGGACATTTTTTGGCCAAGATATTCGAAAAAATGCATCAAAAAAGTTTTGATTTTCGAACCGACCCGGATTTTCACAAAAAACGTGATGTAACCCCTTGCCATTTGGTGGATTTTGGTGAAAATTTAGATTTTCATTTTTTTGATGCCAATCGATAGTACTGATCCTTACGAGTTCAAAATGGTATAAAATTCCATAATCGAACATTATTTGGCCGAGATATGCCAAAAAATCATCAAAAAAGGTTGACTTTACAAACGAATCGTTTTTTGGTCAACAACTTTTTTCAACCCAACGATTTTTAATTTCTTTAAATGCCGATTGATAGTAGGGATTCCCCGAATTTAAAAACGTATAAAATTCCAAAATCGGACATTTTTTGGCCAAGATATTCGAAAAAATGCATCAAAAAAGTTTTGATTTTCGAACCGACCCCGATTTTCACAAAAAACGTGATGTAACCCCTTGCCATTTTGTGGATTTTGGTGAAAATTTAGATTTTCATTTTTTTGATGCCAATCGATAGTACTGATCCTTACGAGTCCAAAATGGTATAAAATTCCATAATCGAACAGTATTTGGCCTAGATATGCCAAAAAATCATCAAAAAAGGTTGACTTTACAAACGAATAGTTTTTTGGTCAACAACTTTTTTCAACCCATCGATTTTTAATTTCTTTAAATGCCGATTGATAGTAGGGATTCCCCCGAATTTAAAAACGTATAAAATTCCAAAATCGGACATATTTTGGCCAAGATATTCGAAAAAATGCATCAAAAATGTTTTGATTTTCGAACCGACCCGGATTTTCACAAAAAACGTGATGTAACCCCTTGCCATATTGTGGATTTTGGTGAAAATTTAGATTTTCATTTTTTTGATGCCAATCGATAGTACTGATCCTTACGAGTTCAAAATGGTATAAAATTCCATAATCGAACATTATTTGGCCGAGATATGCCAAAAAATCATCAAAAAAGGTTGACTTTACAAACGAATCGTTTTTTGGTCAACAACTTTTTTCAACCCATCGATTTTTAATTTCTTTAAATGCCGATTGATAGTAGGGATTCCCCCGAATTTAAAAACGTATAAAATTCCAAAATCGGACATTTTTTGGCCAAGATATTCGAAAAAATGCATCAAAAAAGTTTTGATTTTCGAACCGACCCCGATTTTCACAAAAAACGTGATGTAACCCCTTGCCATTTTGTGGATTTTGGTGAAAATTTAGATTTTCATTTTTTTGATGCCAATCGATAGTACTGATCCTTACGAGTCCAAAATGGTATAAAATTCCATAATCGAACAGTATTTGGCCTAGATATGCCAAAAAATCATCAAAAAAGGTTGACTTTACAAACGAATAGTTTTTTGGTCAACAACTTTTTTCAACCCATCGATTTTTAATTTCTTTAAATGCCGATTGATAGTAGGGATTCCCCCGAATTTAAAAACGTATAAAATTCCAAAATCGGACATATTTTGGCCAAGATATTCGAAAAAATGCATCAAAAAAGTTTTGATTTTCGAACCGACCCGGATTTTCACAAAAAACGTGATGTAACCCCTTGCCATTTTGTGGATTTTGGTGAAAATTTAGATTTTCATTTTTTTGATGCCAATCGATAGTACTGATCCTTACGAGTCCAAAATGGTATAAAATTCCATAATCGAACATTATTTGGCCGAGATATGCCAAAAAATCATCAAAAAAGGTTGACTTTACAAACGAATCGTTTTTTGGTCAACAACTTTTTTCAACCCAACGATTTTTAATTTCTTTAAATGCCGATTGATAGTAGGGATTCCCCCGAATTTAAAAACGTATAAAATTTCAAAATCGGACATTTTTTGGCCAAGATATTCGAAAAAATGCATCAAAAAAGTTTTGATTTTCGAACCGACCCGGATTTTCACAAAAAACGTGATGTAACCCCTTGCCATTTTGTGGATTTTGGTGAAAATTTAGATTTTCATTTTTTTGATGCCAATCGATAGTACTGATCCTTACGAGTCCAAAATGGTATAAAATTCCATAATCGAACATTATTTGGCCGAGATATGCCAAAAAATCATCAAAAAAGGTTGACTTTACAAACGAATCGTTTTTTGGTCAACAACTTTTTTCAACCCAACGATTTTTAATTTCTTTAAATGCCGATTGATAGTAGGGATTCCCCCGAATTTAAAAACGTATAAAATTCCAAAATCGGACATTTTTTGGCCAAGATATTCGAAAAAATGCATCAAAAAAGTTTTGATTGTCGAACCGACCCGGATTTTCACAAAAAACGTGATGTAACCCCTTGCCATTTGGTGGATTTTGGTGAAAATTTAGATTTTCATTTTTTTGATGCCAATCGATAGTACTGATCCTTACGAGTTCAAAATGGTATAAAATTCCATAATCGAACATTATTTGGCCGAGATATGCCAAAAAATCATCAAAAAAGGTTGACTTTACAAACGAATCGTTTTTTGGTCAACAACTTTTTTCAACCCAACGATTTTTAATTTCTTTAAATGCCGATTGATAGTAGGGATTCCCCCGAATTTAAAAACGTATAAAATTTCAAAATCGGACATTTTTTGGCCAAGATATTCGAAAAAATGCATCAAAAAAGTTTTGATTTTCGAACCGACCCGGATTTTCACAAAAAACGTGATGTAACCCCTTGCCATTTGGTGGATTTTGGTGAAAATTTAGATTTTCATTTTTTTGATGCCAATCGATAGTACTGATCCTTACGAGTTCAAAATGGTATAAAATTCCATAATCGAACATTATTTGGCCGAGATATGCCAAAAAATCATCAAAAAAGGTTGACTTTACAAACGAATCGTTTTTTGGTCAACAACTTTTTTCAACCCAACGATTTTTAATTTCTTTAAATGCCGATTGATAGTAGGGATTCCCCCGAATTTAAAAACGTATAAAATTCCAAAATCGGACATTTTTTGGCCAAGATATTCGAAAAAATGCATCAAAAAAGTTTTGATTTTCGAACCGACCCGGATTTTCACAAAAAACGTGATGTAACCCCTTGCCATTTTGTGGATTTTGGTGAAAATTTAGATTTTCATTTTTTTGATGCCAATCGATAGTACTGATCCTTACGAGTCCAAAATGGTATAAAATTCCATAATCGAACATTATTTGGCCGAGATATGCCAAAAAATCATCAAAAAAGGTTGACTTTACAAACGAATCGTTTTTTGGTCAACAACTTTTTTCAACCCAACGATTTTTAATTTCTTTAAATGCCGATTGATAGTAGGGATTCCCCCGAATTTAAAAACGTATAAAATTCCAAAATCGGACATTTTTTGGCCAAGATATTCGAAAAAATGCATCAAAAAAGTTTTGATTGTCGAACCGACCCGGATTTTCACAAAAAACGTGATGTAACCCCTTGCCATTTGGTGGATTTTGGTGAAAATTTAGATTTTCATTTTTTTGATGCCAATCGATAGTACTGATCCTTACGAGTTCAAAATGGTATAAAATTCCATAATCGAACATTTTCATATGCCAAAAAATCATCAAAAAAGGTTGACTTTACAAACGAATCGTTTTTTGGTCAACAACTTTTTTCAACCCAACGATTTTTAATTTCTTTAAATGCCGATTGATAGTAGGGATTCCCCCGAATTTAAAAACGTATAAAATTTCAAAATCGGACATTTTTTGGCCAAGATATTCGAAAAAATGCATCAAAAAAGTTTTGATTTTCGAACCGACCCGGATTTTCACAAAAAACGTGATGTAACCCCTTGCCATTTTGTGGATTTTGGTGAAAATTTAGATTTTCATTTTTTTGATGCCAATCGATAGTACTGATCCTTACGAGTCCAAAATGGTATAAAATTCCATAATCGAACAGTATTTGGCCTAGATATGCCAAAAAATCATCAAAAAAAGGTTGACTTTACAAACGAATAGTTTTTTGGTCAACAACTTTTTTCAACCCATCGATTTTTAATTTCTTTAAATGCCGATTGATAGTAGGGATTCCCCCGAATTTAAAAACGTATAAAATTCCAAAATCGGACATATTTTGGCCAAGATATTCAAAAAAAATGCATCAAAAAAGTTTTGATTTTCGAACCGACCCGGATTTTCACAAAAAACGTGATGTAACCCCTTGCCATTTTGTGGATTTTGGTGAAAATTTAGATTTTCATTTTTTTGATGCCAATCGATAGTACTGATCCTTACGAGTCCAAAATGGTATAAAATTCCATAATCGAACATTATTTGGCCGAGATATGCCAAAAAATCATCAAAAAAGGTTGACTTTACAAACGAATCGTTTTTTGGTCAACAACTTTTTTCAACCCAACGATTTTTAATTTCTTTAAATGCCGATTGATAGTAGGGATTCCCCCGAATTTAAAAACGTATAAAATTCCAAAATCGGACATTTTTTGGCCAAGATATTCGAAAAAATGCATCAAAAAAGTTTTGATTGTCGAACCGACCCGGATTTTCACAAAAAACGTGATGTAACCCCTTGCCATTTGGTGGATTTTGGTGAAAATTTAGATTTTCATTTTTTTGATGCCAATCGATAGTACTGATCCTTACGAGTTCAAAATGGTATAAAATTCCATAATCGAACATTATTTGGCCGAGATATGCCAAAAAATCATCAAAAAAGGTTGACTTTACAAACGAATCGTTTTTTGGTCAACAACTTTTTTCAACCCAACGATTTTTAATTTCTTTAAATGCCGATTGATAGTAGGGATTCCCCCGAATTTAAAAACGTATAAAATTTCAAAATCGGACATTTTTTGGCCAAGATATTCGAAAAAATGCATCAAAAAAGTTTTGATTTTCGAACCGACCCGGATTTTCACAAAAAAACGTGATGTAACCCCTTGCCATTTGGTGGATTTTGGTGAAAATTTAGATTTTCATTTTTTTGATGCCAATCGATAGTACTGATCCTTACGAGTTCAAAATGGTATAAAATTCCATAATCGAACATTATTTGGCCGAGATATGCCAAAAAATCATCAAAAAAGGTTGACTTTACAAACGAATCGTTTTTTGGTCAACAACTTTTTTCAACCCAACGATTTTTAATTTCTTTAAATGCCGATTGATAGTAGGGATTCCCCCGAATTTAAAAACGTATAAAATTCCAAAATCGGACATTTTTTGGCCAAGATATTCGAAAAAATGCATCAAAAAAGTTTTGATTTTCGAACCGACCCGGATTTTCACAAAAAACGTGATGTAACCCCTTGCCATTTTGTGGATTTTGGTGAAAATTTAGATTTTCATTTTTTTGATGCCAATCGATAGTACTGATCCTTACGAGTCCAAAATGGTATAAAATTCCATAATCGAACATTATTTGGCCGAGATATGCCAAAAAATCATCAAAAAAGGTTGACTTTACAAACGAATCGTTTTTTGGTCAACAACTTTTTTCAACCCAACGATTTTTAATTTCTTTAAATGCCGATTGATAGTAGGGATTCCCCCGAATTTAAAAACGTATAAAATTCCAAAATCGGACATTTTTTGGCCAAGATATTCGAAAAAATGCATCAAAAAAGTTTTGATTGTCGAACCGACCCGGATTTTCACAAAAAACGTGATGTAACCCCTTGCCATTTGGTGGATTTTGGTGAAAATTTAGATTTTCATTTTTTTGATGCCAATCGATAGTACTGATCCTTACGAGTTCAAAATGGTATAAAATTCCATAATCGAACATTATTTGGCCGAGATATGCCAAAAAATCATCAAAAAAGGTTGACTTTACAAACGAATCGTTTTTTGGTCAACAACTTTTTTCAACCCAACGATTTTTAATTTCTTTAAATGCCGATTGATAGTAGGGATTCCCCCGAATTTAAAAACGTATAAAATTTCAAAATCGGACATTTTTTGGCCAAGATATTCGAAAAAATGCATCAAAAAAGTTTTGATTTTCGAACCGACCCGGATTTTCACAAAAAACGTGATGTAACCCCTTGCCATTTTGTGGATTTTGGTGAAAATTTAGATTTTCATTTTTTTGATGCCAATCGATAGTACTGATCCTTACGAGTTCAAAATGGTATAAAAATCCATAATCGAACATTATTTGGCCGAGATATGCCAAAAAATCATCAAAAAAGGTTGACTTTACAAACGAATCGTTTTTTGGTCAACAACTTTTTTCAACCCATCGATTTTTAATTTCTTTAAATGCCGATTGATAGTAGGGATTCCCCCGAATTTAAAAACGTATAAAATTCCAAAATCGGACATTTTTTGGCCAAGATATTCGAAAAAATGCATCAAAAAAGTTTTGATTTTCGAACCGACCCCGATTTTCACAAAAAACGTGATGTAACCCCTTGCCATTTTGTGGATTTTGGTGAAAATTTAGATTTTCATTTTTTGATGCCAATCGATAGTACTGATCCTTACGAGTCCAAAATGGTATAAAATTCCATAATCGAACATTATTTGGCCGAGATATGCCAAAAAATCATCAAAAAAGGTTGACTTTACAAACGAATCGTTTTTTGGTCAACAACTTTTTTCAACCCAACGATTTTTAATTTCTTTAAATGCCGATTGATAGTAGGGATTCCCCCGAATTTAAAAACGTATAAAATTTCAAAATCGGACATTTTTTGGCCAAGATATTCGAAAAAATGCATCAAAAAAGTTTTGATTTTCGAACCGACCCGGATTTTCACAAAAAACGTGATGTAACCCCTTGCCATTTGGTGGATTTTGGTGAAAATTTAGATTTTCATTTTTTTGATGCCAATCGATAGTACTGATCCTTACGAGTCCAAAATGGTATAAAATTCCATAATCGAACAGTATTTGGCCTAGATATGCCAAAAAATCATCAAAAAAGGTTGACTTTACAAACGAATAGTTTTTTGGTCAACAACTTTTTTCAACCCATCGATTTTTAATTTCTTTAAATGCCGATTGATAGTAGGGATTCCCCCGAATTTAAAAACGTATAAAATTCCAAAATCGGACATTTTTTGGCCAAGATATTCGAAAAAATGCATCAAAAAAGTTTTGATTTTCGAACCGACCCGGATTTTCACAAAAAACGTGATGTAACCCCTTGCCATTTTGTGGATTTTGGTGAAAATTTAGATTTTCATTTTTTTGATGCCAATCGATAGTACTGATCCTTACGAGTCCAAAATGGTATAAAATTCCATAATCGAACATTATTTGGCCGAGATATGCCAAAAAATCATCAAAAAAGGTTGACTTTACAAACGAATCGTTTTTTGGTCAACAACTTTTTTCAACCCAACGATTTTTAATTTCTTTAAATGCCGATTGATAGTAGGGATTCCCCCGAATTTAAAAACGTATAAAATTCCAAAATCGGACATTTTTTGGCCAAGATATTCGAAAAAATGCATCAAAAAAGTTTTGATTGTCGAACCGACCCGGATTTTCACAAAAAACGTGATGTAACCCCTTGCCATTTGGTGGATTTTGGTGAAAATTTAGATTTTCATTTTTTTGATGCCAATCGATAGTACTGATCCTTACGAGTTCAAAATGGTATAAAATTCCATAATCGAACATTATTTGGCCGAGATATGCCAAAAAATCATCAAAAAAGGTTGACTTTACAAACGAATCGTTTTTTGGTCAACAACTTTTTCAACCCAACGATTTTTAATTTCTTTAAATGCCGATTGATAGTAGGGATTCCCCCGAATTTAAAAACGTATAAAATTTCAAAATCGGACATTTTTTGGCCAAGATATTCGAAAAAATGCATCAAAAAAGTTTTGATTTTCGAACCGACCCGGATTTTCACAAAAAACGTGATGTAACCCCTTGCCATTTGGTGGATTTTGGTGAAAATTTAGATTTTCATTTTTTTGATGCCAATCGATAGTACTGATCCTTACGAGTTCAAAATGGTATAAAATTCCATAATCGAACATTATTTGGCCGAGATATGCCAAAAAATCATCAAAAAAGGTTGACTTTACAAACGAATCGTTTTTTGGTCAACAACTTTTTTCAACCCATCGATTTTTAATTTCTTTAAATGCCGATTGATAGTAGGGATTCCCCCGAATTTAAAAACGTATAAAATTCCAAAATCGGACATTTTTAGGCCAAGATATTCGAAAAAATGCATCAAAAAAGTTTTGATTTTCGAACCGACCCGGATTTTCACAAAAAACGTGATGTAACCCCTTGCCATTTTGTGGATTTTGGTGAAAATTTAGATTTTCATTTTTTTGATGCCAATCGATAGTACTGATCCTTACGAGTCCAAAATGGTATAAAATTCCATAATCGAACATTATTTGGCCGAGATATGCCAAAAAATCATCAAAAAAGGTTGACTTTACAAACGAATCGTTTTTTGGTCAACAACTTTTTTCAACCCAACGATTTTTAATTTCTTTAAATGCCGATTGATAGTAGGGATTCCCCCGAATTTAAAAACGTATAAAATTCCAAAATCGGACATTTTTTGGCCAAGATATTCGAAAAAATGCATCAAAAAAGTTTTGATTGTCGAACCGACCCGGATTTTCACAAAAAACGTGATGTAACCCCTTGCCATTTGGTGGATTTTGGTGAAAATTTAGATTTTCATTTTTTTGATGCCAATCGATAGTACTGATCCTTACGAGTTCAAAATGGTATAAAATTCCATAATCGAACATTATTTGGCCGAGATATGCCAAAAAATCATCAAAAAAGGTTGACTTTACAAACGAATCGTTTTTTGGTCAACAACTTTTTTCAACCCAACGATTTTTAATTTCTTTAAATGCCGATTGATAGTAGGGATTCCCCCGAATTTAAAAACGTATAAAATTTCAAAATCGGACATTTTTTGGCCAAGATATTCGAAAAAATGCATCAAAAAAGTTTTGATTTTCGAACCGACCCGGATTTTCACAAAAAACGTGATGTAACCCCTTGCCATTTGGTGGATTTTGGTGAAAATTTAGATTTTCATTTTTTTGATGCCAATCGATAGTACTGATCCTTACGAGTTCAAAATGGTATAAAATTCCATAATCGAACATTATTTGGCCGAGATATGCCAAAAAATCATCAAAAAAGGTTGACTTTACAAACGAATCGTTTTTTGGTCAACAACTTTTTTCAACCCAACGATTTTTAATTTCTTTAAATGCCGATTGATAGTAGGGATTCCCCCGAATTTAAAAACGTATAAAATTCCAAAATCGGACATTTTTTGGCCAAGATATTCGAAAAAATGCATCAAAAAAGTTTTGATTTTCGAACCGACCCCGATTTTCACAAAAAACGTGATGTAACCCCTTGCCATTTTGTGGATTTTGGTGAAAATTTAGATTTTCATTTTTTTGATGCCAATCGATAGTACTGATCCTTACGAGTCCAAAATGGTATAAAATTCCATAATCGAACATTATTTGGCCGAGATATGCCAAAAAATCATCAAAAAAGGTTGACTTTACAAACGAATCGTTTTTTGGTCAACAACTTTTTTCAACCCAACGATTTTTAATTTCTTTAAATGCCGATTGATAGTAGGGATTCCCCCGAATTTAAAAACGTATAAAATTTCAAAAATCGGACATTTTTTGGCCAAGATATTCGAAAAAATGCATCAAAAAAGTTTTGATTTTCGAACCGACCCGGATTTTCACAAAAAACGTGATGTAACCCCTTGCCATTTGGTGGATTTTGGTGAAAATTTAGATTTTCATTTTTTTGATGCCAATCGATAGTACTGATCCTTACGAGTTCAAAATGGTATAAAATTCCATAATCGAACATTATTTGGCCGAGATATGCCAAAAAATCATCAAAAAAGGTTGACTTTACAAACGAATCGTTTTTTGGTCAACAACTTTTTTCAACCCAACGATTTTTAATTTCTTTAAATGCCGATTGATAGTAGGGACTCCCCCGAATTTAAAAACGTATAAAATTTCAAAATCGGACATTTTTTGGCCAAGATATTCGAAAAAATGCATCAAAAAAGTTTTGATTTTCGAACCGACCCGGATTTTCACAAAAAACGTGATGTAACCCCTTGCCATTTGGTGGATTTTGGTGAAAATTTAGATTTTCATTTTTTTGATGCCAATCGATAGTACTGATCCTTACGAGTCCAAAATGGTATAAAATTCCATAATCGAACAGTATTTGGCCTAGATATGCCAAAAAATCATCAAAAAAGGTTGACTTTACAAACGAATAGTTTTTTGGTCAACAACTTTTTTCAACCCATCGATTTTTAATTTCTTTAAATGCCGATTGATAGTAGGGATTCCCCCGAATTTAAAAACGTATAAAATTCCAAAATCGGACATATTTTGGCCAAGATATTCGAAAAAATGCATCAAAAAAGTTTTGATTGTCGAACCGACCCGGATTTTCACAAAAAACGTGATGTAACCCCTTGCCATTTGGTGGATTTTGGTGAAAATTTAGATTTTCATTTTTTTGATGCCAATCGATAGTACTGATCCTTACGAGTTCAAAATGGTATAAAATTCCATAATCGAACATTATTTGGCCGAGATATGCCAAAAAATCATCAAAAAAGGTTGACTTTACAAACGAATCGTTTTTTGGTCAACAACTTTTTTCAACCCATCGATTTTTAATTTCTTTAAATGCCGATTGATAGTAGGGATTCCCCCGAATTTAAAAACGTATAAAATTCCAAAATCGGACATTTTTTGGCCAAGATATTCGAAAAAATGCATCAAAAAAGTTTTGATTTTCGAACCGACCCGGATTTTCACAAAAAAACGTGATGTAACCCCTTGCCATTTGGTGGATTTTGGTGAAAATTTAGATTTTCATTTTTTTGATGCCAATCGATAGTACTGATCCTTACGAGTTCAAAATGGTATAAAATTCCATAATCGAACATTATTTGGCCGAGATATGCCAAAAAATCATCAAAAAAGGTTGACTTTACAAACGAATCGTTTTTTGGTCAACAACTTTTTTCAACCCAACGATTTTTAATTTCTTTAAATGCCGATTGATAGTAGGGATTCCCCCGAATTTAAAAACGTATAAAATTCCAAAATCGGACATTTTTTGGCCAAGATATTCGAAAAATGCATCAAAAAAGTTTTGATTGTCGAACCGACCCGGATTTTCACAAAAAACGTGATGTAACCCCTTGCCATTTGGTGGATTTTGGTGAAAATTTAGATTTTCATTTTTTTGATGCCAATCGATAGTACTGATCCTTACGAGTTCAAAATGGTATAAAATTCCATAATCGAACATTATTTGGCCGAGATATGCCAAAAAATCATCAAAAAAGGTTGACTTTACAAACGAATCGTTTTTTGGTCAACAACTTTTTTCAACCCAACGATTTTTAATTTCTTTAAATGCCGATTGATAGTAGGGATTCCCCCCGAATTTAAAAACGTATAAAATTTCAAAATCGGACATTTTTTGGCCAAGATATTCGAAAAAATGCATCAAAAAAGTTTTGATTTTCGAACCGACCCGGATTTTCACAAAAAACGTGATGTAACCCCTTGCCATTTGGTGGATTTTGGTGAAAATTTAGATTTTCATTTTTTTGATGCCAATCGATAGTACTGATCCTTACGAGTTCAAAATGGTATAAAATTCCATAATCGAACATTATTTGGCCGAGATATGCCAAAAAATCATCAAAAAAGGTTGACTTTACAAACGAATCGTTTTTTGGTCAACAACTTTTTTCAACCCAACGATTTTTAATTTCTTTAAATGCCGATTGATAGTAGGGATTCCCCCGAATTTAAAAACGTATAAAATTCCAAAATCGGACATTTTTTGGCCAAGATATTCGAAAAAATGCATCAAAAAAGTTTTGATTTTCGAACCGACCCCGATTTTCACAAAAAACGTGATGTAACCCCTTGCCATTTTGTGGATTTTGGTGAAAATTTAGATTTTCATTTTTTTGATGCCAATCGATAGTACTGATCCTTACGAGTCCAAAATGGTATAAAATTCCATAATCGAACATTATTTGGCCGAGATATGCCAAAAAATCATCAAAAAAGGTTGACTTTACAAACGAATCGTTTTTTGGTCAACAACTTTTTTCAACCCAACGATTTTTAATTTCTTTAAATGCCGATTGATAGTAGGGATTCCCCGAATTTAAAAACGTATAAAATTTCAAAATCGGACATTTTTTGGCCAAGATATTCGAAAAAATGCATCAAAAAAGTTTTGATTTTCGAACCGACCCGGATTTTCACAAAAAACGTGATGTAACCCCTTGCCATTTGGTGGATTTTGGTGAAAATTTAGATTTTCATTTTTTTGATGCCAATCGATAGTACTGATCCTTACGAGTTCAAAATGGTATAAAATTCCATAATCGAACATTATTTGGCCGAGATATGCCAAAAAATCATCAAAAAAGGTTGACTTTACAAACGAATCGTTTTTTGGTCAACAACTTTTTTCAACCCAACGATTTTTAATTTCTTTAAATGCCGATTGATAGTAGGGATTCCCCCGAATTTAAAAACGTATAAAATTCCAAAATCGGACATTTTTTGGCCAAGATATTCGAAAAAATGCATCAAAAAAGTTTTGATTTTCGAACCGACCCCGATTTTCACAAAAAACGTGATGTAACCCCTTGCCATTTTGTGGATTTTGGTGAAAATTTAGATTTTCATTTTTTTGATGCCAATCGATAGTACTGATCCTTACGAGTCCAAAATGGTATAAAATTCCATAATCGAACAGTATTTGGCCTAGATATGCCAAAAAATCATCAAAAAAGGTTGACTTTACAAACGAATAGTTTTTTGGTCAACAACTTTTTTCAACCCATCGATTTTTAATTTCTTTAAATGCCGATTGATAGTAGGGATTCCCCGAATTTAAAAACGTATAAAATTCCAAAATCGGACATATTTTGGCCAAGATATTCGAAAAAAAGCATCAAAAAAGTTTTGATTTTCGAACCGACCCGGATTTTCACAAAAAAACGTGATGTAACCCCTTGCCATTTTGTGGATTTTGGTGAAAATTTAGATTTTCATTTTTTTGATGCCAATCGATAGTACTGATCCTTACGAGTCCAAAATGGTATAAAATTCCATAATCGAACAGTATTTGGCCGAGATATGCCAAAAAATCATCAAAAAAGGTTGACTTTACAAACGAATCGTTTATTGGTCAACAACTTTTTTCAACCCAACGATTTTTAATTTCTTTAAATGCCGATTGATAGTAGGGATTCCCTCGAATTTAAAAACGTATAAAATTCCAAAATCGGACATTTTTTGGCCAAGATATTCGAAAAAATGCATCAAAAAAGTTTTGATTTTCGAACCGACCCCGATTTTGACAAAAAACGTGATGTAACCCCTTGCCATTTGGTGGATTTTGGTGAAAATTTAGATTTTCATTTTTTTGATGCCAATCGATAGTACTGATCCTTACGAGTCCAAAATGGTATAAAATTCCATAATCGAATATTATTTGGCCTAGATATGCCAAAAAATCATCAAAAAAGGTTGACTTTACAAACGAATCGTTTTTTGGTCAACAACTTTTTTCAACCCATCGATTTTTAATTTCTTTAAATGCCGATTGATAGTAGGGATTCCCCCGAATTTAAAAACGTATAAAATTCCAAAATCGGACATTTTTTGGCCAAGATATTCGAAAAAATGCATCAAAAAAAGTTTTGATTTTCGAACCGACCCCGATTTTCACAAAAAACGTGATGTAACCCCTTGCCATTTGGTGGATTTTGGTGAAAATTTAGATTTTCATTTTTTGATGCCAATCGATAGTACTGATCCTAACGAGTCCAAAATGGTATAAAATTCCATAATCGAACAGTATTTAGCCTAGATATGCCAAAAAATCATCAAAAAAGGTTGACTTTACAAACGAATCGTTTTTTGGTCAACAACTTTTTTCAACCCAACGATTTTTAATTTCTTTAAATGCCGATTGATAGTAGGGATTCCCCCGAATTTAAAAACGTATAAAATTCCAAAATCGGACATTTTTTGGCCAAGATATTCGAAAAAATGCATCAAAAAAGTTTTGATTTTCGAACCGACCCCGATTTTCACAAAAAACGTGATGTAACCCCTTGCCATTTTGTGGATTTTGGTGAAAATTTAGATTTTCATTTTTTTGATGCCAATCGATAGTACTGATCCTTACGAGTCCAAAATGGTATAAAATTCCATAATCGAACATTATTTGGCCTAGATATGCCAAAAAATCATCAAAAAAGGTTGACTTTACAAACGAATAGTTTTTTGGTCAACAACTTTTTTCAACCCATCGATTTTTAATTTCTTTAAATGCCGATTGATAGTAGGGATTCCCCCGAATTTAAAAACGTATAAAATTCCAAAATCGGACATATTTGGCCAAGATATTCGAAAAAATGCATCAAAAAAGTTTTGATTTTCGAACCGACCCGGATTTTCACAAAAAACGTGATGTAACCCCTTGCCATTTTGTGGATTTTGGTGAAAATTTAGATTTTCATTTTTTTGATGCCAATCGATAGTACTGATCCTTACGAGTTCAAAATGGTATAAAATTCCATAATCGAACATTATTTGGCCGAGATATGCCAAAAAATCATCAAAAAAGGTTGACTTTACAAACGAATCGTTTTTTGGTCAACAACTTTTTTCAACCCAACGATTTTTAATTTCTTTAAATGCCGATTGATAGTAGGGATTCCCCCGAATTTAAAAACGTATAAAATTCCAAAATCGGACATTTTTTGGCCAAGATATTCGAAAAAATGCATCAAAAAAGTTTTGGATTTTCGAACCGACCCCGATTTTCACAAAAAACGTGATGTAACCCCTTGCCATTTTGTGGATTTTGGTGAAAATTTAGATTTTCATTTTTTTTGATGCCAATCGATAGTACTGATCCTTACGAGTCCAAAATGGTATAAAATTCCATAATCGAACATTATTTGGCCTAGATATGCCAAAAAATCATCAAAAAAGGTTGACTTTACAAACGAATAGTTTTTTGGTCAACAACTTTTTCCAACCCATCGATTTTTAATTTCTTTAAATGCCGATTGATAGTAGGGATTCCCCGAATTTAAAAACGTATAAAATTCCAAAATCGGACATATTTGGCCAAGATATTCGAAAAATGCATCAAAAAAGTTTTGATTTTCGAACCGACCCGGATTTTCACAAAAAACGTGATGTAACCCCTTGCCATTTTGTGGATTTTGGTGAAAATTTAGATTTTCATTTTTTTGATGCCAATCGATAGTACTGATCCTTACGAGTCCAAAATGGTATAAAATTCCATAATCGAACATTATTTGGCCGAGATATGCCAAAAAATCATCAAAAAAGGTTGACTTTACAAACGAATAGTTTTTTGGTCAACAACTTTTTTCAACCCATCGATTTTTAATTTCTTTAAATGCCGATTGATAGTAGGGATTCCCCCGAATTTAAAAACGTATAAAATTCCAAAATCGGACATATTTTGGCCAAGATATTCGAAAAAATGCATCAAAAAAGTTTTGATTTTCGAACCGACCCCGATTTTCACAAAAAACGTGATGTAACCCCTTGCCATTTTGTGGATTTTGGTGAAAATTTAGATTTTCATTTTTTGATGCCAATCGATAGTACTGATCCTTACGAGTCCAAAATGGTATAAAATTCCATAATCGAACATTATTTGGCCGAGATATGCCAAAAATCATCAAAAAAGGTTGACTTTACAAACGAATCGTTTTTTGGTCAACAACTTTTTTCAACCCAACGATTTTTAATTTCTTTAAATGCCGATTGATAGTAGGGATTCCCCGAATTTAAAAACGTATAAAATTCCAAAATCGGACATTTTTTGGCCAAGATATTCGAAAAATGCATCAAAAAAGTTTTGATTTTCGAACCGACCCGGATTTTCACAAAAAACGTGATGTAACCCCTTGCCATTTTGTGGATTTTGGTGAAAATTTAGATTTTCATTTTTTTGATGCCAATCGATAGTACTGATCCTTACGAGTCCAAAATGGTATAAAATTCCATAATCGAACATTATTTGGCCGAGATATGCCAAAAAATCATCAAAAAAGGTTGACTTTACAAACGAATCGTTTTTTGGTCAACAACTTTTTTCAACCCATCGATTTTTAATTTCTTTAAATGCCGATTGATAGTTGGGATTCCCCCGAATTTAAAAACGTATAAAATTCCAAAATCGGACATTTTTTGGCCAAGATATTCGAAAAAATGCATCAAAAAAGTTTTGATTTTCGAACCGACCCGGATTTTCACAAAAAACGTGATGTAACCCCTTGCCATTTTGTGGATTTTGGTGAAAATTTAGATTTTCATTTTTTTGATGCCAATCGATAGTACTGATCCTTACGAGTTCAAAATGGTATAAAATTCCATAATCGAACATTATTTGGCCGAGATATGCCAAAAATCATCAAAAAAAGGTTGACTTTACAAACGAATCGTTTTTTGGTCAACAACTTTTTTCAACCCAACGATTTTTAATTTCTTTAAATGCCGATTGATAGTAGGATTCCCCCGAATTTAAAAACGTATAAAATTCCAAAATCGGACATTTTTTGGCCAAGATATTCGAAAAAATGCATCAAAAAAGTTTTGATTTTCGAACCGACCCCGATTTTCACAAAAAACGTGATGTAACCCCTTGCCATTTTGTGGATTTTGGTGAAAATTTAGATTTTCATTTTTTTGATGCCAATCGATAGTACTGATCCTTACGAGTCCAAAATGGTATAAAATTCCATAATCGAACAGTATTTGGCCTAGATATGCCAAAAAATCATCAAAAAAGGTTGACTTTACAAACGAATAGTTTTTTGGTCAACAACTTTTTTCAACCCATCGATTTTTAATTTCTTTAAATGCCGATTGATAGTAGGGATTCCCCCGAATTTAAAAACGTATAAAATTCCAAAATCGGACATATTTGGCCAAGATATTCGAAAAAATGCATCAAAAAAGTTTTGATTTTCGAACCGACCCGGATTTTCACAAAAAACGTGATGTAACCCCTTGCCATTTTGTGGATTTTGGTGAAAATTTAGATTTTCATTTTTTTGATGCCAATCGATAGTACTGATCCTTACGAGTCCAAAATGGTATAAAATTCCATAATCGAACATTATTTGGCCGAGATATGCCAAAAAATCATCAAAAAAGGTTGACTTTACAAACGAATAGTTTTTTGGTCAACAACTTTTTTCAACCCATCGATTTTTAATTTCTTTAAATGCCGATTGATAGTAGGGATTCCCCCGAATTTAAAAACGTATAAAATTCCAAAATCGGACATATTTTGGCCAAGATATTCGAAAAAATGCATCAAAAAAGTTTTGATTTTCGAACCGACCACGATTTTCACAAAAAACGTGATGTAACCCCTTGCCATTTTGTGGATTTTGGTGAAAATTTATATTTTCATTTTTTTGATGCCAATCGATAGTACTGATCCTTACGAGTCCAAAATGGTATAAAATTCCATAATCGAACATTATTTGGCCGAGATATGCCAAAAAATCATCAAAAAAGGTTGACTTTACAAACGAATCGTTTTTTTGGTCAACAACTTTTTTCAACCCAACGATTTTTAATTTCTTTAAATGCCGATTGATAGTAGGGATTCCCCCGAATTTAAAAACGTATAAAATTCCAAAATCGGACATTTTTTGGCCAAGATATTCGAAAAAATGCATCAAAAAGTTTTGATTTTCGAACCGACCCGGATTTTCACAAAAAACGTGATGTAACCCCTTGCCATTTGGTGGATTTTGGTGAAAATTTAGATTTTCATTTTTTTGATGCCAATCGATAGTACTGATCCTTACGAGTTCAAAATGGTATAAAATTCCATAATCGAACATTATTTGGCCGAGATATGCCAAAAAATCATCAAAAAAGGTTGACTTTACAAACGAATCGTTTTTTGGTCAACAACTTTTTTCAACCCATCGATTTTTAATTTCTTTAAATGCCGATTGATAGTTGGGATTCCCCGAATTTAAAAACGTATAAAATTCCAAAATCGGACATTTTTTGGCCAAGATATTCGAAAAAATGCATCAAAAAAGTTTTGATTTTCGAACCGACCCGGATTTTCACAAAAAACGTGATGTAACCCCTTGCCATTTGGTGGATTTTGGTGAAAATTTAGATTTTCATTTTTTTGATGCCAATCGATAGTACTGATCCTTACGAGTTCAAAAATGGTATAAAATTCCATAATCGAACATTATTTGGCCGAGATATGCCAAAAATCATCAAAAAAGGTTGACTTTACAAACGAATCGTTTTTTGGTCAACAACTTTTTTCAACCCATCGATTTTTAATTTCTTTAAATGCCGATTGATAGTAGGGATTCCCCGAATTTAAAAACGTATAAAATTCCAAAATCGGACATTTTTTTGGCCAAGATATTCGAAAAAAATGCATCAAAAAAGTTTTGATTTTCGAACCGACCCCGATTTTCACAAAAAACGTGATGTAACCCCTTGCCATTTTGTGGATTTTGGTGAAAATTTAGATTTTCATTTTTTTGATGCCAATCGATAGTACTGATCCTTACGAGTCCAAAATGGTATAAAATTCCATAATCGAACAGTATTTGGCCTAGATATGCCAAAAAATCATCAAAAAAGGTTGACTTTACAAACGAATAGTTTTTTGGTCAACAACTTTTTTCAACCCATCGATTTTTAATTTCTTTAAATGCCGATTGATAGTAGGGATTCCCCCGAATTTAAAAACGTATAAAATTCCAAAAATCGGACATATTTTGGCCAAGATATTCGAAAAAATGCATCAAAAAAGTTTTGATTTTCGAACCGACCACGATTTTCACAAAAAACGTGATGTAACCCCTTGCCATTTTGTGGATTTTGGTGAAAATTTATATTTTCATTTTTTTGATGCCAATCGATAGTACTGATCCTTACGAGTCCAAAATGGTATAAAATTCCATAATCGAACATTATTTGGCCGAGATATGCCAAAAAATCATCAAAAAAGGTTGACTTTACAAACGAATCGTTTTTTGGTCAACAACTTTTTTCAACCCAACGATTTTTAATTTCTTTAAATGCCGATTGATAGTAGGGATTCCCCCGAATTTAAAAACGTATAAAATTCCAAAATCGGACATTTTTTGGCCAAGATATTCGAAAAAATGCATCAAAAAGTTTTGATTTTCGAACCGACCCGGATTTTCACAAAAAACGTGATGTAACCCCTTGCCATTTGGTGGATTTTGGTGAAAATTTAGATTTTCATTTTTTTGATGCCAATCGATAGTACTGATCCTTACGAGTTCAAAATGGTATAAAATTCCATAATCGAACATTATTTGGCCGAGATATGCCAAAAAATCATCAAAAAAGGTTGACTTTACAAACGAATCGTTTTTTGGTCAACAACTTTTTTTCAACCCATCGATTTTTAATTTCTTTAAATGCCGATTGATAGTTGGGATTCCCCCGAATTTAAAAACGTATAAAATTCCAAAATCGGACATTTTTTGGCCAAGATATTCGAAAAAATGCATCAAAAAAAGTTTTGATTTTCGAACCGACCCCGATTTTCACAAAAAACGTGATGTAACCCCTTGCCATTTTGTGGATTTTGGTGAAAATTTAGATTTTCATTTTTTTGATGCCAATCGATAGTACTGATCCTTACGAGTCCAAAATGGTATAAAATTCCATAATCGAACAGTATTTGGCCTAGATATGCCAAAAAATCATCAAAAAAGGTTGACTTTACAAACGAATAGTTTTTTGGTCAACAACTTTTTTCAACCCATCGATTTTTAATTTCTTTAAATGCCGATTGATAGTAGGGATTCCCCCGAATTTAAAAACGTATAAAATTCCAAAATCGGACATATTTTGGCCAAGATATTCGAAAAAATGCATCAAAAAAGTTTTGATTTTCGAACCGACCCGGATTTTCACAAAAAACGTGATGTAACCCCTTGCCATTTGGTGGATTTTGGTGAAAATTTAGATTTTCATTTTTTGATGCCAATCGATAGTTCTGATCCTTACGAGTCCAAAATGGTATAAAATTCCATAATCGAACAGTATTTGGCCGAGATATGCCAAAAAATCATCAAAAAAGGTTGACTTTACAAACGAATCGTTTATTGGTCAACAACTTTTTTCAACCCAACGATTTTTAATTTCTTTAAATGCCGATTGATAGTAGGGATTCCCCCGAATTTAAAAACGTATAAAATTCCAAAATCGGACATTTTTTGGCCAAGATATTCGAAAAAATGCATCAAAAAAGTTTTGATTTTCGAACCGACCCCGATTTTGACAAAAAACGTGATGTAACCCCTTGCCATTTGGTGGATTTTGGTGAAAATTTAGATTTTCATTTTTTTGATGCCAATCGATAGTTCTGATCCTTACGAGTCCAAAATGGTATAAAATTCCATAATCGAACAGTATTTGGCCTAGATATGCCAAAAAATCATCAAAAAAGGTTGACTTTACAAACGAATCGTTTTTTGGTCAACAACTTTTTTCAACCCAACGATTTTTAATTTCTTTAAATGTCGATTGATAGTAGGGATTCCCCCGAATTTAAAAACGTATAAAATTCCAAAATCGGACATATTTTGGCCAAGATATTCGAAAAAATGCATCAAAAAAGTTTTGATTTTCGAACCGACCCGGATTTTCACAAAAAACGTGATGTAACCCCTTGCCATTTTTGTGGATTTTGGTGAAAATTTAGATTTTCATTTTTTTGATGCCAATCGATAGTACTGATCCTTACGAGTCCAAAATGGTATAAAATTCCATAATCGAACAGTATTTGGCCTAGATATGCCAAAAAATCATCAAAAAAGGTTGACTTTACAAACGAATAGTTTTTTGGTCAACAACTTTTTTTTCAACCCATCGATTTTTAATTTCTTTAAATGCCGATTGATAGTAGGGATTCCCCCGAATTTAAAACGTATAAAATTCCAAAATCGGACATATTTTGGCCAAGATATTCGAAAAAATGCATCAAAAAAGTTTTGATTTTCGAACCGACCCGGATTTTCACAAAAAACGTGATGTAACCCCTTGCCATTTGGTGGATTTTGGTGAAAATTTAGATTTTCATTTTTTTGATGCCAATCGATAGTACTGATCCTTACGAGTCCAAAATGGTATAAAATTCCATAATCGAACATTATTTGGCCTAGATATGCCAAAAAATCATCAAAAAAGGTTGACTTTATAAACGATTCGTTTTGTGGTCAACAACTTTTTTCATCCCAACGATTTTTAATTTCTTTAAATGCCGATTGATAGTAGGGATTCCCCCGAATTTAAAAACGTATAAAATTCCAAAATCGGACATTTTTTGGCCAAGATATTCGAAAAAATGCATCAAAAAAGTTTTGATTTTCGAACCGACCCCGATTTTCACAAAAAACGTGATGTAACCCCTTGCCATTTTGCGGATTTTGGTGAAAATTTAGATTTTCATTTTTTTGATGCCAATCGATAGTACTGATCCTAACGAGTCCAAAATGGTATAAAATTCCATAATCGAACAGTATTTAGCCTAGATATGCCAAAAAATCATCAAAAAAGGTTGACTTTACAAACGAATCGTTTTTTGGTCAACAACTTTTTTCAACCCAACGATTTTTAATTTCTTTAAATGCCGATTGATAGTAGGGATTCCCCCGAATTTAAAAACGTATAAAATTCCAAAATCGGACATTTTTTGGCCAAGATATTCGAAAAAATGCATCAAAAAAGTTTTGATTTTCGAACCGACCCCGATTTTCACAAAAAACGTGATGTAACCCCTTGCCATTTTGTGGATTTTGGTGAAAATTTAGATTTTCATTTTTTTGATGCCAATCGATAGTTCTGATCCTTACGAGTCCAAAATGGTATAAAATTCCATAATCGAACAGTATTTGGCCTAGATATGCCAAAAAATCATCAAAAAAGGTTGACTTTACAAACGAATCGTTTTTTGGTCAACAACTTTTTTTCAACCCAACGATTTTTAATTTCTTTAAATGCCGATTGATAGTAGGGATTCCCCCGAATTTAAAAACGTATAAAATTCCAAAATCGGACATATTTTGGCCAAGATATTCGAAAAAATGCATCAAAAAAGTTTTGATTTTCGAACCGACCCGGATTTTCACAAAAAACGTGATGTTACCCCTTGCCATTTTGTGGATTTTGGTGAAAATTTAGATTTTCATTTTTTTTGATGCCAATCGATAGTACTGATCCTTACGAGTCCAAAATGGTATAAAATTCCATAATCGAGCAGTATTTGGCCTAGATATGCCAAAAAATCATCAAAAAAGGTTGACTTTACAAACGAATCGTTTTTTGGTCAACAACTTTTTTCAACCCATCGATTTTTAATTTCTTTAAATGCCGATTGATAGTAGGGATTCCCCCGAATTTAAAAACGTATAAAATTAAAAAATCGGACATTTTTTGGCCAAGATATTCGAAAAAATGCATCAAAAAAGTTTTGATTTTCGAACCGACCCCGATTTTCACAAAAAACGTGATGTAACCCCTTGCCATTTTGTGGATTTTGGTGAAAATTTAGATTTTCATTTTTTTGATGCCAATCGATAGTTCTGATCCTTACGAGTCCAAAATGGTATAAAATTCCATAATCGAACAGTATTTGGCCGAGATATGCCAAAAAATCATCAAAAAAGGTTGACTTTACAAACGAATCGTTTTTTGGTCAACAACTTTTTTCAACCCAACGATTTTAAATTTCTTTAAATGCCGATTGATAGTAGGGATTCCCCCGAATTTAAAAACGTATAAAATTAAAAAATCGGACATTTTTTGGCCAAGATATTCGATAAAATGCATCAAAAAAGTTTTGATTTTCGAACCGACCCCGATTTTGACAAAAAACGTGATGTAACCCCTTGCCATTTGGTGGATTTTGGTGAAAATTTAGATTTTCATTTTTTTGATGCCAATCGATAGTACTGATCCTAACGAGTCCAAAATGGTATAAAATTCCATAATCGAACAGTATTTAGCCTAGATATGCCAAAAAATCATCAAAAAAGGTTGACTTTACAAACGAATCGTTTTTTGGTCAACAACTTTTTTCAACCCAACGATTTTTAATTTCTTTAAATGCCGATTGATAGTAGGGATTCCCCGAATTTAAAAACGTATAAAATTCCAAAATCGGACATTTTTTGGCCAAGATATTCGAAAAAATGCATCAAAAAAGTTTTGATTTTCGAACCGACCCCGATTTTCACAAAAAACGTGATGTAACCCCTTGCCATTTGGTGGATTTTGGTGAAAATTTAGATTTTCATTTTTTTGATGCCAATCGATAGTACTGATCCTTACGAGTCCAAAATGGTATAAAATTCCATAATCGAACAGTATTTGGCCTAGATATGCCAAAAAATCATCAAAAAAGGTTGACTTTACAAACGAATCGTTTTTTGGTCAACAACTTTTTTCAACCCAACGATTTTTAATTTCTTTAAATGCCGATTGATAGTAGGGATTCCCCCGAATTTAAAAACGTATAAAATTCCAAAATCGGACATTTTTTGGCCAAGATATTCGAAAAAATGCATCAAAAAGTTTTGATTTTCGAACCGACCCGGATTTTCACAAAAAACGTGATGTAACCCTTGCCATTTGGTGGATTTTGGTGAAAATTTAGATTTTCATTTTTTTGATGCCAATCGATAGTACTGATCCTTACGAGTCCAAAATGGTATAAAATTCCATAATCGAACAGTATTTGGCCTAGATATGCCAAAAAATCATCAAAAAAGGTTGACTTTACAAACGAATCGTTTTTTGGTCAACAACTTTTTTCAACCCATCGATTTTAAATTTCTTTAAATGCCGATTGATAGTAGGGATTCCCCCGAATTTAAAAACGTATAAAATTCCAAAATCGGACATTTTTTGGCCAAGATATTCGAAAAAATGCATCAAAAAAGTTTTGATTTTCGAACCGACCCCGATTTTGACAAAAAACGTGATGTAACCCCTTGCCATTTGGTGGATTTTGGTGAAAATTTAGATTTTAATTTTTTTTGATGCCAATCGATAGTACTGATCCTTACGAGTCCAAAATGGTATAAAATTCCATAATCGAACATTATTTGGCCGAGATATGCCAAAAATTCATCAAAAAAGGTTGACTTTACAAACGAATCGTTTTTTTGGTCAACAACTTTTTTCAACCCATCGATTTTTAATTTCTTTAAATGCCGATTGATAGTAGGGATTCCCCCGAATTTAAAAACGTATAAAATTCCAAAATCGGACATTTTTTTGGCCAAGATATTCGAAAAATGCATCAAAAAAGTTTTGATTTTCGAACCGACCCGGATTTTCACAAAAAACGTGATGTAACCCCTTGCCATTTTGTGGATTTTGGTGAAAATTTAGATTTTCATTTTTTTGATGCCAATCGATAGTACTGATCCTTACGAGTCCAAAATGGTATAAAATTCCATAATCGAACAGTATTTGGCCTAGATATGCCAAAAAAATCATCAAAAAAGGTTGACTTTACAAACGAATCGTTTTTTGGTCAACAACTTTTTTCAACCCAACGATTTTTAATTTCTTTAAATGCCGATTGATAGTAGGGATTCCCCCGAATTTAAAAACGTATAAAATTCCAAAATCGGACATTTTTTGGCCAAGATATTCGAAAAAATGCATCAAAAAAGTTTTGATTTTCGAACCGACCCGGATTTTCACAAAAAACGTGATGTAACCCCTTGCCATTTGGTGGATTTTGGTGAAAATTTAGATTTTCATTTTTTTGATGCCAATCGATAGTACTGATCCTTACGAGTCCAAAATGGTATAAAATTCCATAATCGAACAGTATTTGGCCTAGATATGCCAAAAAATCATCAAAAAAGGTTGACTTTACAAACGAATCGTTTTTTGGTCAACAACTTTTTTCAACCCAACGATTTTAAATTTCTTTAAATGCCGATTGATAGTAGGGATTCCCCCGAATTTAAAAACGTATAAAATTCCAAAATCGGACATTTTTTGGCCAAGATATTCGAAAAAATGCATCAAAAAAGTTTTGATTTTCGAACCGACCCCGATTTTGACAAAAAACGTGATGTAACCCCTTGCCATTTGGTGGATTTTGGTGAAAATTTAGATTTTAATTTTTTTGATGCCAATCGATAGTACTGATCCTTACGAGTCCAAAATGGTATAAAATTCCATAATCGAACAGTATTTGGCCTAGATATGCCAAAAAATCATCAAAAAAGGTTGACTTTACAAACGAATCGTTTTTTGGTCAACAACTTTTTTCAACCCAACGATTTTTAATTTCTTTAAATGCCGATTGATAGTAGGGATTCCCCCGAATTTAAAAACGTATAAAATTCCAAAATCGGACATTTTTTGGCCAAGATATTCGAAAAAATGCATCAAAAAGTTTTGATTTTCGAACCGACCCGGATTTTCACAAAAAACGTGATGTAACCCCTTGCCATTTGGTGGATTTTGGTGAAAATTTAGATTTTCATTTTTTTGATGCCAATCGATAGTACTGATCCTTACGAGTCCAAAATGGTATAAAATTCCATAATCGAACAGTATTTGGCCTAGATATGCCAAAAAATCATCAAAAAAGGTTGACTTTACAAACGAATCGTTTTTTGGTCAACAACTTTTTTCAACCCAACGATTTTAAATTTCTTTAAATGCCGATTGATAGTAGGGATTCCCCCGAATTTAAAAACGTATAAAATTCCAAAATCGGACATTTTTTGGCCAAGATATTCGAAAAAATGCATCAAAAAAGTTTTGATTTTCGAACCGACCCCGATTTTGACAAAAAACGTGATGTAACCCCTTGCCATTTGGTGGATTTTGGTGAAAATTTAGATTTTAATTTTTTTGATGCCAATCGATAGTACTGATCCTTACGAGTCCAAAATGGTATAAAATTCCATAATCGAACATTATTTGGCCGAGATATGCCAAAAATTCATCAAAAAAGGTTGACTTTACAAACGAATCGTTTTTTGGTCAACAACTTTTTTCAACCCATCGATTTTTAATTTCTTTAAATGCCGATTGATAGTAGGGATTCCCCCGAATTTAAAAACGTATAAAATTCCAAAATCGGACATTTTTTGGCCAAGATATTCGAAAAAATGCATCAAAAAAGTTTTGATTTTCGAACCGACCCCGATTTTCACAAAAAACGTGATGTAACCCCTTGCCATTTTGTGGATTTTGGTGAAAATTTAGATTTTAATTTTTTTGATGCCAATCGATAGTACTGATCCTTACGAGTCCAAAATGGTATAAAATTCCATAATCGAACAGTATTTGGCCTAGATATGCCAAAAAATCATCAAAAAAGGTTGACTTTACAAACGAATCGTTTTTTGGTCAACAACCAATCGATAGTACTGATCCTTACGAGTCCAAAATGGTATAAAATTCCATAATCGAACAGTATTTGGCCTAGATATGCCAAAAAATCATCAAAAAAGGTTGACTTTACAAACGAATCGTTTTTTGGTCAACAACTTTTTTCAACCCAACGATTTTAAATTTCTTTAAATGCCGATTGATAGTAGGGATTCCCCCGAATTTAAAAACGTATAAAATTCCAAAATCGGACATTTTTTGGCCAAGATATTCGAAAAAATGCATCAAAAAAGTTTTGATTTTCGAACCGACCCCGATTTTGACAAAAAACGTGATGTAACCCCTTGCCATTTGGTGGATTTTGGTGAAAATTTAGATTTTAATTTTTTTTGATGCCAATCGATAGTACTGATCCTTACGAGTCCAAAATGGTATAAAATTCCATAATCGAACATTATTTGGCCGAGATATGCCAAAAATTCATCAAAAAAGGTTGACTTTACAAACGAATCGTTTTTTGGTCAACAACTTTTTTCAACCCATCGATTTTTAATTTCTTTAAATGCCGATTGATAGTAGGGATTCCCCCGAATTTAAAAACGTATAAAATTCCAAAATCGGACATTTTTTGGCCAAGATATTCGAAAAAATGCATCAAAAAAGTTTTGATTTTCGAACCGACCCCGATTTTCACAAAAAACGTGATGTAACCCCTTGCCATTTTGTGGATTTTGGTGAAAATTTAGATTTTCATTTTTTTGATGCCAATCGATAGTACTGATCCTTACGAGTCCAAAATGGTATAAAATTCCATAATCGAACAGTATTTGGCCTAGATATGCCAAAAAATCATCAAAAAAGGTTGACTTTACAAACGAATCGTTTTTTGGTCAACAACTTTTTTCAACCCAACGATTTTTAATTTCTTTAAATGCCGATTGATAGTAGGGATTCCCCCCGAATTTAAAAACGTATAAAATTCCAAAATCGGACATTTTTTGGCCAAGATATTCGAAAAAATGCATCAAAAAAGTTTTGATTTTCGAACCGACCCCGATTTTCACAAAAAACGTGATGTAACCCCTTGCCATTTTGTGGATTTTGGTGAAAATTTAGATTTTCATTTTTTGATGCCAATCGATAGTACTGATCCTTACGAGTCCAAAATGGTATAAAATTCCATAATCGAACAGTATTTGGCCTAGATATGCCAAAAAATCATCAAAAAAGGTTGACTTTACAAACGAATCGTTTTTTGGTCAACAACTTTTTTCAACCCAACGATTTTTAATTTCTTTAAATGCCGATTGATAGTAGGGATTCCCCCGAATTTAAAAACGTATAAAATTCCAAAATCGGACATTTTTTGGCCAAGATATTCGAAAAAATGCATCAAAAAGTTTTGATTTTCGAACCGACCCCGATTTTCACAAAAAACGTGATGTAACCCCTTGCCATTTTGTGGATTTTGGTGAAAATTTAGATTTTCATTTTTTTGATGCCAATCGATAGTACTGATCCTTACGAGTCCAAAATGGTATAAAATTCCATAATCGAACAGTATTTGGCCTAGATATGCCAAAAAATCATCAAAAAAGGTTGACTTTACAAACGAATCGTTTTTTGGTCAACAACTTTTTTCAACCCAACGATTTTTAATTTCTTTAAATGCCGATTGATAGTAGGGATTCCCCCGAATTTAAAAAACGTATAAAATTCCAAAATCGGACATTTTTTGGCCAAGATATTCGAAAAAATGCATCAAAAAAGTTTTGATTTTCGAACCGACCCGGATTTTCACAAAAAACGTGATGTAACCCCTTGCCATTTTGTGGATTTTGGTGAAAATTTAGATTTTCATTTTTTTGATGCCAATCGATAGTACTGATCCTTACGAGTCCAAAATGGTATAAAATTCCATAATCGAACATTATTTGGCCGAGATATGCCAAAAATTCATCAAAAAAGGTTGACTTTACAAACGAATCGTTTTTTGGTCAACAACTTTTTCA